>QUSE01000029.1:58078-680233 GCA_006508115.1 Apiospora malaysiana
TTGGCCTATGTTTTTATTTGGCCGCCCCCCCCCCCCCCCCCTCCTGGGAGGCTGAAGGATTTACGCTAATTTACATTCCAGTTGGGCAAAGGTCTTTCCGTCCAGTCCTGGCCCGGTGGTCACTGCCGTGACTCCGAGGAGACCATCGCCTTCACCGAGCTGCACGGTGTTGAGTGCATCGTCGATACTTTCCCTCTGGAGAAGGCACAAGAAGCTTACGGTATGATGCCAACCCCACGGCCTTTTCCTGATGCGTCCCATCGCTAGTGAAGTTTGACTAAGACTGATACAGATGCTATGCTGAGCGGCAAGGTCCGTGGCCGAGCTGTCATCACCCCCTAAGTGCGGATTATGACGCAATTAGGGACCATTTTTACATCTCCGGCATGTTGGATGTAGAGTCTAGAAATTGAGCAGAAAAGAAACCATTTCTTTGGTTGGAACTGATAAAGACTATTTACGTTTTCTTACCATGTCATATGTGCTAGCCAGCTAGAAATTATTCTCATTTTCATTGCAATTTCCATGGTAGCCGCACACTTGGATCGACTTTTGCCTCCCGCAGTATCCTTGGCCACCATTCCTACAGTCCTCTCGATTGCCCAATACTATTCACTGTTATTTCACCGTGATATCGAGAGGAAAATCGAGGTGTAAGTAGTTGTCCCGGAGCTGCGGTCGCTATAGCTGTAGGGGATGAGTTCCCGAGCGAACTGGGCTTGGCATGAGCAGCCATTGCAAATTCTCGATTGCCAAATGCTGCATGCAATTTGGAATTCTTGAAAGGCCCCTTCCTGAAACTCCAGTCAGGCTCCGGCTCGTGTGATCATTGCTTCCCGTGTTCTAGCATGTCGGGCAGACGAGACGAGCCATCAGAGCTGGTCCTAACCCTGGCTGCTGACTGATGCAGTTTGGCCCCAGCCCAAGTACCGTCTCGATAAGCGTCACATCGCGCAGGCTGGCTTTCTGGCTAGGTCACGCCGAAGTCTGCGTAACGATAAAACCAGACTTACTTGAATTGAAGTCGATGCGTAACGGATTCGGCGTATTTTCACACAGGGTAATCCCCGAACCCGATTCACATTGGGCGGTGGGGGCCTTAGCTTCGCATGTCCATGATATTCATGTCCCATCTTCCTCGTATCACCATTGACAACTTGCTCGCCGTGGAGACACCGCCATGCAGGAGCGGCCCTCCGAAGTAAGGCAAAGCAGACGGCGGCGATCTCCCCAATGGGTACTTGCGACATGAACTCAATGGTCAATCCGAGCAAGAAATGCTGACCCGAGAGGACATGGCAGAGATGAACGGGCACTCACGGCCGACCGAACTGTATGCTTCGAGGAGGTTTGGGCTGGAAAGCAGATGGCCGGGCTAGATCGCCGGTGAGGGTTGAAGACATCAATCTACAATATATGAGATAACAGGGCACCGGCGGGAGACGACGGAAAAGATAGAGGACTTTGGGTAAATTGGCGTTCACTTAGCGATGCTCTTACCGTCACCAATTTTGCTATCGCTCGTGTTTCGCTACTCAGGTAGATAAAACGGCCGGAATGTAAACTTGTTGATTCCTCTGGCAGACGAGCGTGGGATGTAGCATCACCCCTTTTCTACTAGTCACTACTTTCAGCTGTGCTTGGCGGGTCCTGGTCAATCTCGAGTGTTACCTTGAATGCTACCTTGGGTGTGGCGGCGTCAGAGCTTCTGCGACAATGGGCATCCCGAAAAAGCTTCCTCCGCGCGCGCACTTCGGAAGCCTTTGGCCATAGCCTGAGATGTCTTCACATGGCAGATGGCGGCGGCGCCGTTGCTTGTCGGAAAACACCACGGTGCCGACGCAGATTCAGCGGCAGTTATGTTCGGACGAGGTACGCGTCGTCCGGTCATGATGGATTTTGAACATCTGTCCCCCGCGTACGGTAACATCCGTCTGGGTCTGGACGGAACTACGTGATGAATCAATGACCTGAAATCGACGGAAAGCGCCAATCTGCAAGTCAGGTCAGCTCGAGTCGCGCATCTGCATGTGTTTCGTTGATTGAGAACAGCTGGCCGATTATCAATTGCGCCTGGAAATCGGAAACAGGGCATGTCCGGCGCCCAACCAGCGCCTATGGCTGAATTTAGTGCCAAGCTTCGGGGGGGCCTTCGCTAAGCAGCAGCGCCTGGAAGATGAAACAACTCAAAGCGGGCCTCCTGTGACGACGACGCCACGACAACATCAGACAATTGCGATGCATTAAGCATTTAAGGGACCAAATCCCCCCCATGCTCTTTCTCTTTTGTAACCTTTGACAACGCTTATCTCATATCAAAATCGTAATATCTTCATTTCACTTCCATCCGGCCGGTCCGAATATTTTCATTCATTCAACCAAACTCAATCGCAACCCAAACCACCACCCCGGAAATCAACCGTCAGCCATCAATCATCAACCATGCAGTTCACCGCCGCCCTCACCTTCTTCCTCGCCGGCCTGGCCGTCGCCGCCCCGGCGCGCAACAACAACAACAACAGCGGCGCGGTCAAGCCCGGCACGCCCGTCAACGACCCCAGCCTGCCGCTCAAGGCCGGCGAGTTCTGCAGCACCACCTCGCAAAAGGGCGTCCTGGGCTGCGACGACGGCACCGGAAACACCTTCAACATCGTCAACGGCCAGCGAAGGGACTAGACTTGATATTTCGGATTGTCCATGCAGGGTCTAAACCAGCGCCTCGTTTTCCTCGCCATGGCAATGGGGGTATCTACTGGCTCTCGACAACTTCAGCATCTGGAGAATGGCCTAGTCAATAGCTATTATACTGATCTTGGGAGTGTTAAGATTCGAGAATGAGATTGGACATATCTAGACGGGAGCCAAAAAAAAAAAAATGAAAACCTCCTAATGGTATCGAATGTTTCTCAGAGTGCATATCTTGGATCCCCCTTCAGGCCTTGGGCCCTTTGTGATGAGAATATACAACGAGAAAACGCCAGTCGAAACACGACCTACCCGGGCATCAGTATGAGATTAAGGTGTCGATTGTTGCTTCTCGATCCCGCGAGACTTCAAGCAAAGTAACGTACTACGTGGGCCCCTTCGGAGCTGGTCCGGAATATCCGTCATACTCGGCCTGGTGTTTGGGTAGGGCGGCAAAGAGGGCGAGCCTAGAACCGAAGATGAGGCGTTGGCCAAAGCCTTCTCAAAAATTGCCCGAAGCGTGAGCTGGGAAGCAACTTGATGGAGAATCGGAATCCGATTTCTGATTTCACACCAGGTCCCTGCCTGGTCGTCGCCGTCTCGCCAAGGCTCACTAAATGGAAACAAGTAATAATGGCGATACGCTGGTCCAATTTAAAGCAGTATTCAAAGGCCGGCGTGTCACCTCATCAAATCACGTGCGAGTTGCAATATTTTATACGGAATCATGGTGGCTTTCTTCAAGACGAGAGATCAGACACTGTTCAAAACTTTCATTGTGCATCTAGGGTATTGGCTCTTTACTAGAGCGTTGCACAGTCGAACCCCACTATGTCTTGCAAAAACCCCTTAAGGCTTCTTGGCAAAGACGGAGGCCTGCTCAATGACCTCGCCCAGCTTCTCGGGCATGCTGAGGAAGGGCGAGTGGCTGGACTTGAGGGTGGCGGAGAAGGAGCCGGCGGGGAACTGGGCGGCCATCTGCTTCTGGATGGCAATGGGGATGGCCTGGTCGTCCTCGGTGTGGATGAAGCCCATCTGGAAGCCTGCGTCCCAAGGGGCAAAGGTGCCCTTGTCCGTCATGGCACGGAGGCTGGATGGGAGGATCTGCGTGACGGACTCGGCGGCCAGCTTGGGCTCGACGTCGGCGTAGAAGACCTTGGTGGGGTCGATAGGGGTTAGGATGTCGCCTGGGACAAGTTAGTCAGTGTGAAGTTGCGAAAGATTGCAAAAGATTGCGAAGGAGTCAGATGCGTACCAGTGATGTTGAACCAGGGGAGGGGGTTTCCACCGAGGGAATCCATGAGGCTGGTTCCGACCTTGGCAGCGAACGAGGTCATGTGGACGACCATGAGAACACCACCCTTCTGGCCCTGGGCGACGCGGTCCTTGAGGTTGAGGCCTTCGACGGCGGCGGCGGCAGGGACACCACCGTAGGAGTGGGAGATGACCATAACCTCCTTGCCGGCGTTGACGAGCTTCTCGAGGGCGGCGCGGATGGCGGCGGCGTCCTCGGGGACGCCCTGGTTCAGGGGGTCGGTGGGACCGACGGTAACCAGAGGCACGGCGGTAGACTCGAAGCCGCGGCAGGTGAGCTCGTCACGGATGAGGTCAAAGGCCTGAGGCTGGTGCCAGGCGCCGGGGACGAGGAGGATGTCGGGCTTGACGGCGGCGGCACCGGGACCGCCGGGACCCTTGCCCTTGCCCTTTCCGATGACGGCGGCGCTGCCGGTGGCCGAGAGGGCGAACAGGCTGGAGAAAACAGAGAAACGCATTTTCAAAGAATGAATGAACGAATGAATGGACTTGGCGACTGGCCGAGGTGCCTGTGGCTGAGTTCGGTAGTTGGTAATAAAGGATGGAATATAGAGGGGGAGGACAGGAGAGGGGAGTAACGAGCTGGAGGGACATCGAACTGCGCGAAGCTTAATATATTACATTATTGCTTTGGCATGCCATTTCGAATTTCACAGAGAAGACAAGTGCTTCTATCGTGTGGGAGCCGGTGATGCGACGTCAAATGCGGAGCAATGGTCAATTCTGCTGCTGACTTGCTGTTGCTGCTATTGCTACGGCCATGGGGCATTCATCGTGTTATATTCGTCGCGGCCGAAACTTGGACGCCGGCTCACTAGCGCCCGGATAGCGAAACAGGCCACGCATAACGGAGCCAGGGGTTTTCGGGGGCCCGTTGCGTTCTGGGACTAGCAAGGTAGGAAACAAGAAAATCCGTTCTCATGGCTTCTGGTGCCTTTTCCGCCGTAGCAGGGGGCCACAGTAGCCGACTGATGCAACGCCATGTCGGCACTTTAATGCAGGTAGAAGAGGCATGGCATGGCATGCAGCTTAACGGCGAGTCTGAGTCTGAGTCTGCATAATCCCATCTCGCATATCGCGGCTAGGCCACCCTTTCGTCTTTTTTTTCTTTCAGATGCTGTCAGGCTGTTCTTCGCATTGTTCCAGACTGGCCAAAGTAGCCAGCCTAGCTCAAGTGTGGTGCGTTGCAAGGCGGCCAAGGCGTTCCCCCCTTCGGGACGAGATGAACGATGAACACGATGTGACTCGCAGGAATTAGTGTGCAGCCGGCGGAGATTGCAGCACACTAACTTTTAACCTCACGAATACTGCAGTACATACTAAAGTTAGACTTGCGTACAATCGTCGTCGTCGGGCTGCAGCCGCCGCAAACAGTCACTACAAGGGAAGTTGGGTCGTGTTAAGCAGGTGTTATGTAATTAAGCATGCGAAGCCTCATCCATCATCCGATCCTTGAGATGACGCCGATCCACCGGCAACGCGCCCACCCTTGTTAGGAGACTAGGATCTTCCCGGGTCCCAGGTAGGATGGAAAAGCTCAGATCCCGCTAGCCAAGACCATTTTGGGACCATTCGCCGTCGAGATCCTCTTCAGATCCTCTTCAGATCCTCTTCAGATCCTCTTCAGATCCTCTTCGGATCCTTCCTAAATCTTAATCAATCCACTGCCCCATGCGTTTCAATGCTTTTCGATACTTTTCGCAAAGGATCAATCCAACAGGTATGCTGTCGGGACGAAATATACTTAGCATTCCACCAGCTGGCGTCACAACTCACGACTACGATGTGGCATCGCATCGCATCGCGACCGTCTAGTTGCCTTACGGAAAGTAGGAATCCCAGATCGCGATTGACTAGGCTGGGCTAGGCTGGACTAGGCTACAAACAGTGGAATCTCGACTCTATCAGTCTTATCAAATCGTCATTTCGTCGTGGGACGGCAGCTCAACTAGTCCTCCTTGTAGACGCCACCTGCCTTGTACGCGATAATTGGCAGAGTTCCTGTTCGCAAAGCATCTCGACAGAGGGGTGTTCGGAAGTTTCCGCATCGTCCACAGGGTCTCGCGGCGTTGCCTGCCCAAACCGGGCGAAAGTTTCCGGATCGGTAGCAGGTAGCCATAGGCCCAACCCGTAACCCTTGCTTCTTCATGGCCACACCGCGACGTCGGCTCACCTGTCGCCATGGTGCTTTTGTACAGGAGGCCTGGTCTCGCACGTGGTTTTCGTGGTTTTCGGCAGCATCCAGCGGAGGCAGAAAAAGAGGGCCGACATGACAAACACCACGCCGAGACAGTCGCATTCCTCGGCAGGACCCGCGGCAAAGGTGCAACCTATCACATCATGTTGCCTTTCAGCTGGGACTGGACTTGGCCGTCTCGCGCCGGGTTCGCCACAGGTCCCTCTCCCGTCCAGAGAAGCCTTTTGCACTCGAGCGCGCAGGGCTTCGACAGTGAGTCTCTCGCCTCTCGCGGAGCACATCATCCGATCTTGCTGGTGTGGAGGGCGAAGAGTCCAACACCAAACCTCTTCTGACAGGCGGGGTGGATGGAAGTTGGACCGCCATGTTCCTCAAGAGCCTAGACTGACTGACTCGATTCAGTTGGCCAAAGATCTAGTCCCACGGAGAGTATGTGTAGAGACAGGGATGTTTACATCAGCACTGGGTAATCACTCGAGAGCTCTCTCTCTGGCTCCTACTGATGCTCCATACCGAGTAGTTGGATCCACAGCTGGCCGTTGGACTCGAGTGGGCAGTTTGATTGTGGCCTCGGTCAGTCTGACGCATGTCAAGACTGGGGGACGGCAAGGTTGCGTACTTGCTTGCATCGCAGCCTACATCACATGTCGATTGCCTACTCGAGTACATCCAAAATGTGCCCACGGTGGAGAACTGGACAGATAATCCAACTCATGATGCCAGGGATCTCGCTCAGCTGGCTGCCTGGGCTCTATAGGGCTGGTAGGCTACCTACCCTGTTTCTAACGGCAGATATATTTCATTCATCTCCGCTGTGGCTCTATGCCTTTCGGGCTCAGGCCAGATTGTTGTCTATAGACGTGTTAACGCTGACATATGGTCACGGACGATTTCCATTGTGGCGGCAGAAAGCTTCCCGGCTTTCATCTTGCTCATTCGGATCAAGGAGCTAATGCTCAAAGCTGATCTTGCGATGATATCAGGTCGATACTTTGAGGGAGACTTCAAGTCCGACTTCCGGTACCGGGCACTGTAAACGTTTCATGCGCAAAACATCCGTAGCACCTCGCATTAGAGTCTGAGGTGATGGAGAGAGATCAATCTAGTCGGATAAAGTGATGGCATTCTTTGATCGAAGCGCCTGGCCATTCCCAAACTTGGATGCGGTCCGGTCTCCGATGCCCTCGTTCAGCACGGAGATCGGAAATGGACAGCTGCATGAAGGCGCTGTCCAACGCCAGCTGATCGCTATGACGGAGTTTCGGGCCGAATGACCACGGCAAACACGGAAAGGGGGTTGGGTGACATAGGTAGCACAATACGGATGCACCTTGGGCAGGCGGTCTTGTCTCTTTTCCGAACTGGCTGGCTTTATAGTCTTTTATGCGGCATTGAAATCATGTACTGTCGTGTGCACCGCATTCCAGACCACGAATATCTGACACTTGGCAAGAAGAGGCACTTGATAACGGAATGCTATGCGGTCTACTGCCACGCCGGTCATGTACCGAGAATGTAGGACGTCGTGTTGGCCAGACTGTAGCTCTGTATTCCAATGAGCAGCAGGCGGTGTGGTTAAGAGCGTATCCGAGAAGGGTAACGACATGTGATTGAAGCGTTGAAGAACGAAGGCGGAGGGGGCCAGCCTAGGAGACAATCACATGTCGAAACGACTCTAGGCCAGTGATGGTCTACATTTCGATGCAACATCGTCTGCGGCTCTCCCTCTGGCCAGATCTTGCAGCACGTATCGGCGGGACATGTGCGACCTACTTCAAGTTTGTCACTTGTGCGAAGATGTGGAAATGGGGATAAGCTCCGCGAGACTTTGTTTGCTTGCGGGGTTGTCGACGGAGTCAATAGCACACACACCTTGGAATCTCCATGGCATTTGAAGTTGATACTATTCTTGAATTTGATGTTCTCCGGTACCAAAATCGCATCCTCCGTATGTGTGCCTTATTAACTCTCTTAGTCACAAAGGGAAAAGTTGAAGCTGTTCCCGCACGTGATCTTGCTTGTCACAACGCGATGTCTCGGAGTTGAGCCCCCGTCACAATCACAATCACAGTCCGATCATATGTTGCACCGCATCCATCCCATCTTCCCCACAACGGTGTCCATCTGTTCAGCTTTGGAAATCCTATGAGAAAACGGACGGTTCCGTTGCGCTGGGCCTGACACTATCCGGTGCTAAATCGAGACCTGGTTGTATCACCAGATTGCCCAGTATGCCTCAGAATTTGAGAGGACCATCGATTGAAGATGGCGGATCAGGCTATTTCCTCGCTGATTCCATACTTCTCTTGCACGAATTCTTATACATCAAGTTGAAAATTAGGTAGCTCGAGCAGAGTACATCGCAACGAGTCCGGATCACCAGACAACATATTAGATATCCTTCGTGTCGCATGACTTTCAAAAGGCTCCCGTGTCGTTTAATAAGACAAGTCAGAACGGTGTGCGAAACCCTTGCAACATGGACGGTTGGCACTGCTAACCGAGCGGACATCCGAGGAATCAATGCATGCCAAAGTCGGGTAGTGCACGCAGCATGACTGCCAAGTACAAGGGCACCCGAGGGATCTGTAGTTGTCTATCTCTTGTTCTCTCATGTGGTATTCCCTTCTTGCATTCTCCCCAGCAAACCTGGAACCGCACCGCCATGGACCATATCGAAGAGATCAGCTCCCCGACGCGCCGCGAACAAGGCCCCTTCGAGATCACCCACCACGCGAAACAGGAAACGGAACTGCCATCCAGGGATGCGCAGCAAGGTGTCCACAATGTCGAGGCCGTGACTCTGAGCTGGTCCCGGGCCACCCTTGTCGCCGTGTTCGTAAAGTACGTAGCTTCTGATGCTGAGTCCCCCACTTCGAAGGCCTCTCCATGCCTGTTAGGCCGCCGAGCTAACGTAGACACCCACAGCATCTGGTTCATCTACTTGGTGGAAGCGTTTCAGAGCTCGATGCTACTGAACCTCGTGGCCTATGCTACGAGCGACTTCGACAACCATTCCCTCCTGAACGTTGTGTTTCTCGTTGCTTCCGCAATGTCGTCGGCAGTGTTTATCCCGCTCGCCAAGATCTTGGACATCTGGGGGCGTGCCGAAGGAACGGAAAGCTTGAAACCGACTGCGAGGGAGCTTCGAAGCTAACAGACCGCAGGCTTCGCGATCATGAGCGGCCTCGCGACCCTCGGCCTGGTCCTCATGGCCATCAGCCACAACCTTGCCACGTTCTGTGCTGCCTACGTACGACCAACCATTCATTCAGCCACAATGTAGTCATCGTAAGATAGACCGGAAGCCAGCTAACTTCTCTCTCGGGTAGGTTTTCTTCGTTCTTGGGTTCTGCGGTGTGACCTTCAGCGTAGACGTCATAACGGCCGACGCAACCTCGCTGAAGAACCGGGGACTCGCGTACGCTTTCATCGGATCTCCCTACATGATCACGGCCTTTGCCGGATCCAAGGCGGCCGAGGGGTTCTACTACCACATATCGTGGCGGTGGGCCTTTGGCTGCTTCGCCATCGTGCTCCCCGTGGTGGCCGCCCCGCTGTTCTTCATTCTCAAGTTCAATCTGCGCAAGGCCCAGGCGCGAGGGAACGTCGTCAAACTTCCGAGCCAGCGCACGGTTAGAGAAGCAATCCAATACTACGTCGTGGAATTTGACGGTGAGATCTGGAGCCGTTGAATCTGCTGGTAGCAAGCCGTTGGCTAACTTGGACCACTCAGCACTTGGCGTCGCGCTTTTCTCCATCGGACTGGTCGTCTTCCTCCTCCCCTTCGACATCGCCGATGGCGCCCCGCACGGCTGGAGGACCGGTTACATCATCGCCATGCTTGTGGCGGGCTTTGCGACGCTGGTCGCCTTCTTCCTCTGGGAGACTTTGCTCGCCCCCAAACCGATGCTGAACACTTCCCTGATCAAGAACCGCACCGTGATCGGCGCCTGCCTGCTGGATGCCACGTACCAGATCTCGTACTTCTGCTGGTCCAACTACTTCCCGTCTTTCCTGCAGGTGGTCAACAACCTGACCATCGCCGAGGCCGGCTACGTCAGCGGCACATTCCTCGTCGTGTCGTGCCTGCTGATGCTGGTCGTGGGCTTCCTGGTGCGCCGGACGGGCCGGTTCAAGTGGCTGCTCTTCATCGCCGTGCCCATGTACATGCTCGCGCTCGGCCTGATGATCTACTTCCGGCGCCCGGACCAGCCGGCCGGGTTCCTGATCATGTGCCAGGTCTTCTGCGCCTTCGGTGAGAGCGTCCTCAGCCTGCTCGAGCAGCTGGCCGTGCTCTCCGCCGTCGACCACCAGCACGTCGCCGCCGCCCTGGCCCTGCTCAATGTTGTGGGTTCGACGGGCGCGGCCATGGGCGCCACGGCGTCGGGCGCCATCTGGACGAACGTGCTACCCGGAGCAATGGCGCGGTTCTTGCCGCCAGCAGACTTGCCTAAGCTGAATATCATCTACGAGCAGCTGCAGGTTCAGCTGAGCTACCCCATCGGCAGCCCCACGCGCATCGCGATCCAGGAGGCGTACGCTTACACCCAGACGCAGATGCTGGCGGTGGGCACGGGGTTCATGGGTCTGGCGTTGATCTGGATCTTAATGATACGGAATATTGATCTCACCAAAGTGCCGCAGGTTAAAGGAACGGTGTTCTAAATTATCTCTGCTGAGTGGAAGCAGCATCGGCATGTTGCCATGAACCCGGACCATGATGTTCCCCAGCAGCCGGGATCCGTATTTGGCAACCAGAAGCTCATATGAAGTGAACCTTGGTTGAGACTGACCTCAGTTTATTCAAGTAGAAGGGTAGAAGCAGGTCTGGTTCATTGGATTTCCATTTACCAAGACGAGGACAGTTTCCTCGTGTGGTTTGATAAGCGTGGCGCATTGCCGCGCTCCTTCCATGAAACCAAAGAAATGGATGTTGAAGTGTGTGTTGTTGGCAAGTGCGATAACAAATAAATAATATTTCATTATGACAAGAGTGGTTTGACAAAAACATGCAGTCTTTCCACGCAGGTGATATGAAAGTTGCTTCTGCCTGCATCCCAAACATCCCAAACATTCACCCAGCTTCTTCAATGATACAATTCTCAAGATCAGGCCCTCCCCGGCCAAACCCGAAAATGGCCTCCCCTGGAAAAACTCTCTACGAATCTTCCATCAAGGAGGCTCTATGCAGTACGCTCGTTGGCGCGGCGTTTCTGCTGACATGCCGTCGTTACATCACCGACACTGGCCTGGTTTCAATTCTTGCATTTACCATCTTGAAATTCTTAAGCTCGTTCCTCTAGTGCAATATCTACGAGCAACACGTCTTTTGGCGGCGATATCACATGCATCCTGGCTTCTTCTATGGCCATGAACCCAAATTTGCAGTCGTCGCAGCACTCAGCCTGTTGGTCATTCACCGGAGGGGAGACTTGAGTTCCGAGTTCCTCACCTAGCAGGCCGAGGTTGTCTCCCTGACGGTGTATTGGCTGGAGTGGTGGATGGGAATCCTGGGGTCCTTCCTGTACCTCGTGGGTTGTAGGACCCTGTTCCGAAGGACGCGCGTCTTCTGGCTGCTGGACTACAGTCCATACAATCGTCGATGAGCAAGAGAAGGGGGGGTTTGCCGCCACCGGGATTCCTGTGATGGCTATACCAGGGAATCAAGCGGACGGTTGGCTTCACACTGGTGGGATAGATGACAGCGAGTTACTGGTATTACGACTGCATAACCAGTAGTTTAGCGAGTTGTGCGTTAGGAATCAGATGGTTATTCGCAACCATCAAGGTTAGCAGCAAGCATTACCACCCTCGACTTCATTTCAGTCGTCATGTGATACTTGTGCTCCGACTTGATGCATTTGAAAGCCCGCTTTACCTGAAACGATGAATGCAAGCCATAGCACCAGAAAGAATTGCGTGGTGTGGCATCAGAGATCTGGAAGACTACTGCTACTGGATTAGAAGCTTCCTGAGTTTCCTCATATATTTCATCTCCTCCAATTATAGGTTTTGGAATCCAAAGCGGGTGGGTGTGGACAACGCATCGGGCGATCGCAGAAAACGGGACAGATGCTGTGAGTGAACTAGCAGATGCTTTGGCGATCACCAAAATTGCGCAGCGCTGCTAGCGACAGTGGAGTTACGATGATGTCGAAAAGCTCGAGGCAATTGAGGCCGGGACAGACATAAAAAAGAAAGACATATAAAACGATTATGATGGGTGGCAAAAACGGCAAAAACAAAGCATTCGATGATATCCCAGTATCTGGGATGCATCGGGAATTGAGCCCGATGCGGGGGTCGAACCCGCAGCCTTGAGATTATCTCAAACGCACCGAGGTGAGGAATAAGAGTCTCACGCTCTACCGATTGAGCTAACCAGGCTTGGCTGCTTTGGCAACTATTGTATGTCGGTTTGGCTAATTAGAACTAAGAAAATAAAAATCGGAGCAGAGCGGATGGGCTTATGGATGAATCAATAAAGAAGGTAGGTTAGGGGGAATCAGTGAACTGGTGGGCTCATAAGATCGACTTTGCAAGCTGTCTAGATCTGCCGGACGGCGGACAGGCCGTTTCTTCATCGCCTCTCAAAATGAGTGAGTTGCTCGAAATGTCTTGTGTTCGGCCTTGGGGTAGATCATCCCAGAGCCGAAACTTTCCTACCAGCCCTAGGGCCACTTTACTCCAACAGTAGAGCGAAAGGCATCACCAAGCATTTTCACGTACATGTTAGATATCAGAAGAGGTCGAGTTTTTGTAAACCATAATTCCAAGGCTAGATTCCCATTATTTTATATATACGCTTGCTGCCTGCGCCTCACCCCAAGTTAAACTCCGAAGACTGGTTCATGACCTCCTTCATCTTCATGCGCATGCGACGCGCCGCATCCTCGTCCGCTGCCCCGTTGACATCCAGCTCCGGGTTGGGTACCTCCTCGCTCTTGTCGCCCTTGTCGCCGTCGCCGCCGTGCTTCCGCTTCTTCGCCGTCTGTCCGCCCTTGGCCACCCTCCTCGATGGGCCGCCGCCGATGCCGCCCGGCGCCTCGCGCAGACCGAAGCTCTTGGCCGTGTGGCCCAGGTGCAGCTCTTGGATGTCAAAGTACTTGCGCTCATCCTTGACGTGGGTGGCGTAGGCCCGGATGTAGGAGCGGAAACCTTGCCGGGCCAGGTCGAGCAGCTTCTGCCCCGCCTTCTCGTCCAAGAGCCGCTGCTCGATGTGCAGCTGCAGGGCCTCGGCGCGCTTCAGGGCCGACTTGTCGCTGTTGAGCACGGGGAACTCGGCATCGGTGGCCGACTTCTTCGGCAGCATGATGGGGGTGATGAAGCTCTTTTGTATAATGGATTCCGACGACTGGCCCGTCATGGAGGCTTGGAGATGGGCCAGGTAGCCCTCCTCGCAGCCAGGTTGCAGGAAAAGCACAGCTTTACCAGGACGGCCCGCACGCGCCGTTCGTCCAATACGATGCACGTGGTCTTCCACTGCAAATGCCGGGTCGTATTCGATGACGAGATCGACCGTCGGCACATCGAGACCTCGAGAGGCAATATCGGTGGTGATAAGCACGCAAGGATCCGTCTCCTCGTGGAACGCCTTCAGGGTGGCGGTTCGAATGGGCTGTGGGAGCGAGCCGTGCAGTTTGAACAGGGCGATCTTGTGGTTGGCGGGCGACGTGATGTAGGCGGCTTCGGCGACGGTGCCCGCGGTCCGGGACGTGTCGTTGGCGGCGGGGGGTGCCGAACGGAGAAGCTCAAAGTGGAAATCGACCGAGTCGGCGCAGGAGATGAAGATGATGGCTTTCATGACGGAGCCTTTCCGGGCAAAGGTGGACTTGAGCAGGGCGAGCAGGGTCATCAGTCGGGGCTTGGCGGCGGCGATGATGTAGGTCTGCTTGAGCTGGGCGGGGGCGGAAAAGACGGATTCGTTGACCTCGGCGGCGTCGGGATCCGACTTGGAGGCTGTGACGTGGACGGCATCCTGGAGCGAAATTTCGCCCAGTCGCTGGGCCGTCATCTTCATGGTGGCCGAGCAGAGCACCGTGACTCTGCGCTGCGGCAGCTTGTCCAGCACCACGCCGTCCTCGTTCTTGGTCTTCAAGCCCTCCTCTCGGATCTTGCCGACAATCATCTTCAGCTCGTCCTCGAAGCCCATCTCCATCAGGCGATCGCCTTCGTCCAGCACGAGCCAGCGCACGGTTCCGACGTCGAGGACTTTGGTGTGGTCGAGATGATCCGTCAGGCGACCGGGTGTGGCAATCAGGATATTGACGCCCTTCCGTATGCGTGCCTTTTCCGACTTTTTGCTTTCGCCACCAATGACGGTGGTGCTGACGATCCAGGGGGCGCAGCGGAGGAGCTTCTCGAGGACGGTGGCGATCTGCTTGCACAACTCGCGGGTGGGCGCCAGAATCATGGCGAACAGGCCGGAGTTGCGATGTATCTTGGTGCCGGTGCTGTTGCCGTCGGCGTCGTGGCTGAGTGCCATGATGCGTTGTACTATGGGCAAAAGGTAGGCGAGGGTCTTTCCGGAACCGGTCTCGGCCTGGAGGAAGGCGTCGCTGTCGGCATTGACGAGCTGGGGTATGGTGTTCTTCTGGATCGAGGTCGGGGCTTTCATTTCGAGTTTGGTGGAGAGGTGGTGGGCGATACGTTTGGACAGGCCCAAGGCGTGGAAGTTCTCGGCTTCGGCGGTCAAGGGCGCATTGGAGGGTTGTGCAGGCTCGACGTCGGGTTGAGCATCTTCGAAGATGGTCTTGGCCGTGGGGTTGGAGGTGAAGAGTCTGGAGGTGACCTGGCCCGGGGGCAGGCCGTTCTTGACGTAGGGGGTTTTGTGGCCGGTATGTACGCCATCGCCGGCGGTCCTTTGTCGCTTGGCGGGCCTGTCGCCGGCGGGAGTGTCTGCATCGTCGTCGTCGCCGCGTTTTCCGAATTGTCGTTCACGCTCTAGCGGGGCACCGTTGGGACCGTTCCAAGACTTTGTGGGTTTTCCTTTTGCGGTGCGCTGGGCGCGCACTCGATCTCGCCATCTGCCGCCGGTAAATTTGACCTCGCTCTTGAGAGAAGAGTCTCCGAGGTCGAAGTTCAGGAGCATGCCATCGTCAGCCATTTTGGGATATGCGGGTTACCGATTGACAGGGCCGAGCGAGAAGTATGCGAAAGGCATGCGAAAGGCGAGATTTGCATTGGCATGGGAGCGGCAGAATTCTTCAACTTTTTGGCGGTCAGTTCTTCTGGGCTGGGCCTGCGCTGGGGCTGCGCTCGGTCTAGTGCTCAGTGTAGTGCTCAGTGTAGTGCTCAGTGTAGTTCTCAGTAGGTACTTAATCTAGAGTACTGTTCTCAGCTCCCCAAAGTGGGCCAATGCTGCACCCTACTGTAAGTCGTACTTAAGGTTAGCCCCTCCCTCCTCCCTCAAGAAGCAGCTCAAGCCCCCGCCCCTCCATCTCAGGCCTCTTATTACTAAGTACCCAACCTTAGTTAAGCTGAAAGACGAACACGATCAATGTCGACACTCTCTCATTGGCTTTGCGGTTGGGCCGATCTGAACTACAACTGCACTCTGCAAGTCAATTTGATCGACATTCCGCGCGGCTGAACTCTTATAATCTGACAATCTGATTGGCATCGATGGCTTTTTCCAGTCATCTAGTCATCTGGCCCTAGGTTAATGGGGCCTCAAAAGGGCAGAGCCGAGCCGACCTCCTTCCTCTCTTAAGTACACTGGTCTCAGTTTCTCTAGACATTCCGTCTTTCTCTTGTCCATGACATACTTGCCTTTAGCATCCGCAGCCGATGATACCACTGCCTTCCTCCATCCACTTGCACTTGTTGAGCCAGGTTGATTTCCCGCCCTCGGTTGCCGTGAGCTGGTAGAGCAACAGCCAAAATGGACAATTCCATCGTCCATCTCGTCTTGGGCGCTTCCATAACCTGCACCGTCTTCACTTCCGCACAGGCCTCCCACCAGACCTGGGTAATCTACAAGCGGGATAGGAAGTTCACCCTATACGTCGCCGTGGTCTGGGCTGAGTTGATTACGAGCTTCTCCTTGTCCGTTATCACCTGGATCTTCCTCAAGGGAATCGTCATGCCAGAGTCAGTCCACGCTCTCTGATGGGCCCTCCAACGTGTCCATCGTGCGTCGACTGACAGATCCCTTCCTGCCTCTTAGCTTTGGGCTCTTCTTTTCCATGCGTGAGTTGTCCAGGCCATGGCTTGCTTCTTGATGGCGAGATGCAGACTACCTACTGACCTCAGCCAGTGTGTCTATGGACTGTTCAGGCAAGTCTCGTTATTCCCAGCTCCTGGCTCTAACTTCCATGTTCCGGCCTCGCCTGACATACAAATGAGCCACCGTTTTAGATGCATTGCATTCTTCAGATCCTCCTGAACCGCACATCCCTCATCGTCCACCATAAGCGCCGAACGCGCCAGCTGCAAATCATCACCTTCGTCCTTGTCACCCTGCTCAACATCAGTGTATTTTGTATCTGGATCCCCGCGCAGATGCGTGTGTCAGACACCTATGTTCGTCTGAACCATGTGTGGCTGCGTGTAGAAAATTCCATTTGGGCAATCATCGACAGCAGCCTCAACTCCTACTTCCTCTGGGCCGTTCGTACTCGGCTCACCGGCAATGGTCTGACCAAGTACCGCGCCCTCTTTCGTCTTAACGTCTTCATGGTCGTTATCTCGATATCTCTAAACGTAAGAAAGCACATCCGTCTCCATACCTTGGCAATTGGGAGACATCATCATACTGACATGCCTACTTACGCCCTGCGCAGCTGGTTCTGATTGGATCCTTGTTCCTCCCCGGGTTGACGTATGACACCAAAGGGCTCCTCGCTTGAATACTTCCTTTTGACATGTGCTTTCTAGCTACTTTCAATTTCACGCTTTGGCGTACCTCATCAAGCTTCATATCGAGCTCAACCTGGTCGAAATGACGTTTAGGATTATGCAGACCGCCGAGCCCCTTGATACCTTCGATCTGACAACTTCCCCGACCTGCTAGGGCAAGCAGCCTCAGATTCCAGTACAAGCGGCCGTCAAAGACGATCCGTTGACTATCTGTATAGGACTGTCGCATAGTACATGAGAGGAAGACTATGGCCGAGCGTCTTCTGTTTCCTTCGCATCTCACCTCGCCAGCCACTACGTTTTGCGGACATGGCGTTCTCTGTATCTCTTGCCACATGCCTGATCCGCTCTTTGATAAGCTTAGGCAGTCAAATGCGCTCTTGCCCGCTACACATGAATGCCAGTCCGATAGGTATGGCCTGTACAATCGAAGGGAGAGAGCTTTGAGGTTATGAACAGTCACATTGCCCCATATTGACACATGTAAGCCTCAAAAGCAGGACGATGATCTGGAAATTTTCCCGTTTCTGTTTGCTATCTATGTTCATTCTCGATGTCGCTTTTATCCCTGTCACGCACTTATGACTCTGCAGCTCCGACATGGAATAGAAATAGCTGACAGATTGCGGGGTTCCGCCCATATTGTCAACCCCCCTTCCAGTCCTGGTCAGCGCTTAGATGAACTCCATCACATTCTATCCTACCTAGGTCTCTCACCCGAGCCATGATGGTGCATATACTCGGGTGTTCGCTGTGGGCGGTAGGTTTCGGCGTGGTACAGGCAACAATCCCCATCGCATACGGTTCATTCGTAAAGTCAGCTACCTACTCCATCGCCAACCAACTCGGCTACTTCACCAAAGAGGGTCTGAACGTGACTTATTTCCAAGTCCCCAACTCGTCTTTCGCCTACGATGGCCTCCTTGCCGGGAGGTACGATATCCTAACGGGCACAATTGACAACGCCATCAACCTCGTCTTCAACGCCAAGGCCAACCTCACGGTCCTGGGCCAGCTAGACCAGGGCAGCGACATTGTCCTCGCCGCCGCGTCCGCCACCGCCACCGTCCACGATCTGCGCGGCAGGCCCATCATGGTCGACGCAGTATCCAGCGGCTACTCCTTCGTCTTACGCCGCTTGTTGAGCTTCTACGGCCTGCAGTACGGGACCGACTACTCGTTCCAGGTTGTCGGCGGCACGCCCTTTCGCTACCAGGCCTTGCTCGACGGCCATCTGAGCAACGGCTCCGCAGTCTACGCCACCATACTTACCTACCCGTATACAGGTTTCTTGGGGGGAAGCGCCAATAGTACCAAGCCAACCTCGCTAGGACCGCACATCCTAGCGCGCGTCGCCGACTTCGTGGCCCCGTTCTCATCGCAGGCCTTGACGGTGCGCACCTCCACCATGACTGACGCGAACACTCCAACTTACCATGCAACGGTGGCGTTTGTGCGCGCTATGCTGCGAGCCAATCGGCTGCTGGCGGACCCGCGTCGCCGGGACCAGGCACGGGACGCCATCGCCGCGGAGTTAGGGGGTATCGACGAAGCGACAGCGGCGCGGGAGCTCACGGCAGCGACGAATGGGGTCTCGGGCGAGACGGCGCAGAAGGACTTCCAGGTCAGCGGGGTGGGGCTGTGGAACGTCGTTGGCATCCGGGACCGCTTTGACGGATTTGCAGGGGCTGGAACTGGGTTCGATTTCGTGGAGGCGGTGACGGGGTTGGTTGACTATGCGGTGCGAGATGCTGCAAGGAACACGATTCTGTAGAGTCATATTTCGGCTAGTGGGTGGTTACTGATACCATATTGAGGGCACACGAGTCGAGTGGAAACCCCGCGTGAGTCCAGCATCTCTTCTGGGGCCGTTGCCACGACACAGCCGTACTCGCACGACACTACGCAATCCAAATCTTTCCAAACCTCCCAGCGCTCAATGGAGAGTCTGCCTTACCAAGAGATGATATGATCTTCCATCCCTTCCTGAAAAATAACACATGACGGATGAGAGATGGCAGAGAGTATCGTGGTTATAGGAGCTGGGACAAGATATGTCTCTGCCGTTAATTGCAAGTATCTACTAAATAGGAATAATAGGCAGCCATTGCACAAGACATGGTGGCTAATAAGTAGCTACCGACCCCGAAAGCCTGTTCTTGAGTTTTCGCGACGCCGAGAATCACCAGCGACACGACGAATGTGGTGGTCACTCCCAACCCTAGTGAAACAAACAGGGAGGTAGGGTTTGGGCCATTGATAATATGTACACCCCATCCGAGGAGTAGATTGGGATTCTCTTGAAAGACAATGGATGATCTCAAACTGACCTTGAGTTTCTTAGGTAATGTCAACAACCACGTGTTGTCGGGATGCTCCTCCAGGATGTTCCGTGACGCATGTTCCAGGTGATGCTTGAATGCGCCAAAAGGTATTTTGATCCTTGGCCCAACGTACTCGTATCTCCCCTGAACGGTCTCTTCTTCGGGAGGGAACACGTCCGGCGTTTCACGAATTCCCGACGCGCGTGCGTCCCTTCTGCTGGTTAAAAACTGTGATCATTATGTTAGTATCTTGAATCCTCAATCGTATCACAATTACATACCTCCACATAGTGCACATCCTTGGCATGGATGAATATCTTTCGTAACCAACCCCCCCGACTCTTACTATACCTATCCCAAATCTCTTCGAATAGCCTCGAATCTGATTGTATATCTGAGATATCGATCTCATGGTGTTCAATAATATTCTTGCCGGTGCCAATGCATATTTGTAAGTACTTTTTCTCTCTTGGCGGAATATTGGTAGTTGTTCCATCAGCCTAACGCCCCGAGGATTCGATGTTTACTACGAAGGTTTGAGGTTCAGATGGTCCCTCCCTGGTATTACCAGCATAGGCTGATGTTCTATCTGAGATGTTAGACTGGCGGCACAAATAAACCCTTATCTGCTGTAGGGCCACATGATCGTCCGGAAAGTCACCCCAAAGAAGTGCGTTGCAGGACTAGGATATTGCTTTGTCAGGCCCGTGATATCGTAGCTGTTCGTTGACCAAAATGCAAGAAGTATGCAACTCACACATCGCCAGCGTATCCTTCGAAACCCAGTTGGCACCCGTGGTGACAATAAATCCAACAGGTCGTAGAAAAGGAGGAAAAAGCCCCAGGATTCCAATAGCGATAAGATGGAATCTAAATAACTGAAAGGACTGTTAGTATAGGGAACTCCATGTTTGTTGGATCCATCGAAGATGAGTGACATACGGAGATGTACCGGGCGGGCCTCTCTCGCCTCGCGCCCCACGGTCCCCTGGTCGACCATCAGGGCCCATGGGACCGGGCATTCCGTCTCTACCGTGTCTCCCGTCTAAACCATCCAACCCGGGTTTACCTCGCGGGCCTAGGGAGCCGCGTTCGCCGCGCTCGCCGAGATGACCGGCTTCACCTGGAGGACCCCGCCGACCACGAGCACCCGGAGGGCCTTCGCGTCCTGGAGGACCTTCCCGTCCTGTGTGACCCCGGTGTCCTCTGGGCCCTTGGGGTCCTGAGACACCTGATGGGCCTTGAACACCTTGTAGGCCTTGAACACCTTGTGGGCCTTGAGCACCTGGTATGCCTGGAATACCACGGAGTCCTTTAGGTCCAGATAAGCCCGCGAGGCCTGGGAAGCTAGGTGGCGAACCTGTGTGACCGGATCCCTGGGAAACGCCAGCACCTTTCTCAGGGGTTATCCCAGCGACACCCATGACTACTCAACAAATCCGGGAGTCTGATAAGCTCAGGTGGATCTAGTGTTGGATAACTTTGGGGTCTCGTCCATTTGACCACCGAAGAGTGTTCGTGGTGCGGTATGGGTAAGTTAGTCTGGGTGTATAGACCAGGTCGTGAAGACAAAGAATGTCTTTAAAGCATCAGGCCACCGACGAAAATGCGGGGTCAGGCATGCAGTGTCGTCCAACGTGGCGAATCCATTCAGGCGTAACGTCCATGCAGATAAGGACTCTGGCGGTCAAATCAAGGAGAAGCTTCGGTTTCTTGGAGCCCAAAGCGCACGCTCTCATTGAACACGTCGAAAGAGGGGTCGAAAATGAGACCTGCACCATCACGAAGCGTGCCACATTGTGCCTATCTTTTCTAGATCGGTATCTACAGATACCTTCTCCCAGAGATACGGAAAGGATTGCACTCGTTCCTCGAATATTTTGATAAGCTATAGTCGCAGTCTGCCCCTAGATGGGATGTATACATCAGCTAGGCTTTATAACGTAGTTGAACCTGGTTATTTCCCTATGGCTCGTTATTAATATGCGATGCTTTATTTTTCGAGTCAAAAAATTGTGTGGTAAGAAGTTTCGATTGATTTGGCTCGCTGGGTCAGCCTGGTTGAATTGATGATGATAAATATATTGTGATCAATGAGTTGAAAATCTTACTCGCGCGGGGGAATGTGTATTGCTTCTTGGTTATTTCACGCGAGCCCGTGGTTCGAAAATCGATGCTCGCTTCCTTGCTGGAGACCCTTTTGGGCAAGCCGTCTTTGGTTCGTTTGCTCGAATCCATCATGATCTGCGGCTGGGTTGCCAAGCTCACGTTACTTTCACCTTGTTGCTGGATGTCATCCTCGTTGCTGTCCTGAGAATGAGGAATATTGTCAGCAAGATAACCAAGATTATGTGACCGAACTAGACAAAACCATCAAGTGTTAGTCATACCTGGATTTCTCTTTGCTTGGTGATGGTAAGTGAATGAAGGGTGATCGCGGATTGTCTTGCTGAGGTAAGATAATTGCAGGTGGGAGATGCAAAACCTGCATGCTCTAGCTTCTGCAAACACGGGATATTTGCTGGTTCTGACTCCTTGATAGAGTAAAAAGGTTCGAAACAAACGTACCTGTACTTGTACCCTGTCTTCAAGCTGGGTTAGGACGGATGATGAGGTGACTATTTCTGGGGGAAGGGCTAATACTAGAATCTCTAGACCGTCATTATTATCTTCCAATGGAACAGCAAAGACGCCGAGCAAACAATAGGGTGTGAACCAAGATGGGTTCCGCCTTTTCAAGCCGTGACATATGGTATTTGCCTGTGTTGCTGCACTTTTGAAATTGCTTCTCTAGCTACGATTCTCTCCTCACAGTAACAGCGCGGCCAGATCCATCAATTATATACATCCATGATATCTCTAAGGCCAAATTCAATCTACTCCAAGTAAAAGTCTACACAGCTCTCGTAGGTCTGTTTGTTCCCGCTTGCCCACCAGTACCACTGAATCGCACATTTCCCAGCAACGTTACACGCCGAGCTGAGACTCTCCGGTATGGTAACATTGAAGTCGACTTTCCTCGAGTTAGCAACACGACACAAAGTACTGGAGAAATTAGCGACGTACTGTCATTACGCGGTGGCCCGGAAGTTGAGTCTGGCCAATCTGCCCAGTACCGCAACGGCTCGCCAATGATTTGGTTGGTGGTGAGGTCGACCACCGACACATTCTTTCATGGTGAGAAGTCAGTAATCTATGGACCACTGACAAGAGTCCCGAGAGTACTCACGGCATAGCCAGGGTGGTGGCCCGCGATGAGGTCAATGTGAAAGTCGAGAACGTCACCCGCCTTCACAGCCTGGACACTCTCCAGATTGTCCTCGAGCTGGTAGCCCCGACACAGGTAGGCGTTGCAGTTGTAGTCCTTGTCCGCCTTCTTCATGGCATCTTCAATGGGGCTTGCGATATCTGCGGCACAGCATCAGCCGGTGTCAAGTTTCGACTCTCTACCTATGTTTAGGCGGTTGGGGAGGGCTCACCTTTTTCGAGCTGCGCCGTAAGAGCAGATCCGCAACGATCTCGCTGCACTGGGCCAGTCTGTATTCGTTATGTCAGCCCTTTCCTTAAAGTATGGAATGCGACGAGGTACTTACGCCGCGTGGTGTTGGTGTCTCCACGACCGCGTGGCTTGAGACGCCAACGGCAATCAGGAGGCCCAGGAGCTTGGTCAGCGTAGCCTGCATGATGATATATTTGTAATAGTTGCTTGTCATACAGCAATTATGACGATGATTCCCGAAACGCTATAGTCAGAAAGTTATATTCCACCGTCCGGCAAGCAGCCGTGACCAGACACAAGTATCTACTTAAGTAGCAGCGTCTTTAACCAACCAAGCATCGATGTTGCACAGCCGTATCAGTGATTGGCGGACGTGTGAGGAACCGGAGGGAACGCCAAGTTGTTTCTTTATGCATCATCGTTTAATTTTCCCACCAACGGCGTCTCCCCGGGCCCGGTTTTCTGTTATCCACATGCAGCTGCTCCATACAGACTCTGTTCCTTTCTCACTCATTCCCATGGGGTCATCTAGAATACATTCACAGCCAACTCCCAGTCAGCGAATCTCTAATCTGGCCACCTCGGCATTCTCGTCGATATCCTTCAGCATATTCGTTTTGATCGTGTGCTCATTCCAGCCGTGTAAGAAAACCGCATCGCCTCTTTCATACCACTCATCGGGACCTTGCGTATGTTTCTTCAGCATGATGAGATGTTCTAATTCTCCCATCAAGGCCACTACTGTGTTTTCGCAGGGTTTTGGCCCTTCAGATAAACCTATGTAACCTTTCTCAGTGTAGATCAGATTCCAGCCATAGCGATGGCTTCTCTCCATGCTCCTGCACACGTCCAAACTGAAAGTTTTGGGCTCCTGGGACTTCGCGTTCCAGGCCGCAACACGATCCTTGAGGTAGGGCGGGGGAGGTTTTGACATGAGATCGCCAGGGACTTCATCGTCCTGTGAAGCCTTCCAAGTCAAGTATGAACCGAAGTAAAGTTTTTTCCCTGGCGAAACTTGATCCTCGAATATTGCAGCGAGAAGAGCATCGCCATTTGTCTCCTTGAAAGATTGAATCCCACCTTGAGCGTTGCCGGTATCAAGATCAGATCTACCAACAGAAGGATATAAATCGTAAATTCCACGGTGAAGCTTCTTCATCGCTTGAACGACGGGTTTCAAAGTGTCGAATGTGTCGTGATCTTTTGTAATGGCAACGGCAAGAATAATCTTGTCGAGGACGCACCCATTCACAAATAGAGTCGTCCCAATTATCGTAGGCGACGATAAAATGAAGTCGGCAAAGGTCTTTGCCCCCTTCGATGGAGCATTGGCCGGGAAAAATGGCCGGGTGAAGTCATACGCCCAAGATGGGAGACCTTCAACTGCCTCCTGATCGTAGGCTTGTGTGGCCGTTCTCATTTGTCGTATATTGTTGTACAAGGCTCTACTGGAAGAAGCGACCATGCTACGATTAGCCTCAAGAAAGATTTCTTGTGCGGTTTTCGCATAGTCGGCCTCGGGGGCTGTTCCTGGTTCCACGACTCCTAGGGTAGCGAATACCTTGTCTCGAGCGTCGCTGCAACCAAGCTCTGCCATGGATAAGAGGGCCGTTGCGAATGTCAGATGGCCCTGTTTTTCGAACTCGTAGATACTATCCTGAAGCAACCAATTGAGGCTAATATAATCATCACTCCATGCAATATAGCTTTGAAGCGCCGCATTGAATGCGTTCCAGGGACTAGAGAGGCTACCGCACATGACAAGGCCTCTTGATCCTGCCAGGATGATTTCTTGGAATATCCAGGCTCGTTGAAAATAGGATCTTCTCGCCAACTCGGTCCAACCATCGGCAACCAGTTCCTTATTCTCCATGGTATTGGCCACTTGTTTGAGTACTTTCTCTTTAAGGTTAGCATCGTCTTTCTGTGATTCCTCGTAAGCTTGGGCTAAGATTGGGATACTGCTGAAAGCAAGTTCGGAGGACTTTTCTTCTTTGCCCAGCCACATCAACACCGTCTTGGCAGTCCGGTAGATGCTAGCCATCATCGCCACCTGGGCGCTGCGTTCCTCTTTCCCTTCTTGGTTGATACAAATCGCATCAACCCAGAGCATCCGCGTATGGTTCTCGTCTCGAAGCATCTCTAGTGCGGCCTTGCAGTTTGGTGTGATGAGCAGTCTGTCCTGGTTGCACTGAACAGGAACGGTCCCAACCTTCCCTTTCCACTCATAAGACAAGGCATCAAATGGTATGCGATTATTTTTGAGCTCAACATGGTGGAGATCGAATGAAATGATATCCCCCATCCTACCAGGAAGAAGCTCGAGGATGCGTATGAATCCCTCACGAAGGGGTCCGTATCGATACAGCATTCGCTTGTTGACATTGTCGTGTTCCATTCTCTGGAGGGCTCGCTCACTCCTGGCACGCAGTTTACCTGTTTGTGACAATAGTTTAACCACCGGCTCGTGGTTGAGTTCCTTTGCGTAGGACATAGCCGTGCGGTTATAGACATCCTTGAAATCGATATCTGCACTCATCTCGATGAGGATCTTGACCACCATGGCGTGACCCGCTTGGGCTGCCAATATCAATGGCGTACGGCCGTCGGAGGACACGTGATTTAGATCCGCTTCATGCTCGATTAGAAGCTCGACAATCGACTCGTGCCCTCTTTGCGCAGCCCATGTGAGGGGAGATCTTCCGTTTCGCCAATCCATTCTCATCCGCGCGCCCTTTCTGAGGAACAGATCACATAGAGTCCAGTTACCAGCCATGACTGCTATGATCAGTGGTGTGTTCCCGTCTTTATCGGCGCATTCAATGTTTGATCCATGCTCAAGCAATGCCTCCACGACCCCCATATGGCCCTTCGCAGAAGCAACCCACAATGGCGTTCTGAACCTGTTATCTCGAGTTTCTTTTTGAGCGCCCAGGTCAATCAGGAGACGTACGGTTTTCTCTTTTCCATGGCGTGCAGCGTACCAAAGAGCGGTACGATTCGCGTCATTCAGATGGTCAATATTCGCACCATGCTTACACAACACCCTGATGATGTCAAGGTGATTGAAAGCGGCCGCCCAACTGATTGCTGTCTTGTTGTTCTCATCTGCCGAGTCGACTCCAGCATTGCCATCGACAAGAACCTCCACGGCCTTGGCATGTCCGGTTTTAGAAGCAAGAATCAGAGGCCTCTTCACACTGCTCTTCCCGTTGGGCTCAGCTCCAGCCTGGAGCAGTCGTAAAATCTCCGCCACTTGACCAAGTTTAGCAGCCTCTGCTAGCGCATCTGATAGTGCTTTTTGCGCATTCTTGAATTGTGCATCCGCCGCCTTATCGGTTGCCTGATCCAATTGTAAAAGTTTTGCAAGCTCCTTGTGCCCGGCGGCTTCTGCCAAAGATAAGGCGGCTGTGCCACGATGCGAGTATCTCACCTCGGCTCCATTGTCGATCAAAAGCTGCACCATTTGCAGATTGCCGGACTCTGTGGCGAACATGAGTGGCGCTTTGCCATAAGTCGTGGCAGCGTTGACATTCCCGCCACTTCTGAGTAGGGCACTGACAACCATGCCATGACCTTTTTGAGCCGCAACGCAAAGGGGCGTGTGATTATCCGAATCGCCCAGTTCTGGAGATGCCTCCAACTCGAGGAGCTTTTGAACAACTTGTAGATGTCCGTTTCGTGATGCCCACCATATTGCGGTTTCTCCATTGCCGTCTCTCGCATCAACCAAACTTCCCCGCTTGTGTAAAAATCCAATCACAGCGCAATGACCGTGCTCAGCAGCCGCTGATATTGCACTGCGTCCATTGAGATCCAGATTGTTTATGATTTCCTTATCTTCATCCAATATACGTGCCAGCTGAGCAATGGCGCCGTTCGCTGCAGTCTCCACGAGGTTTGTCACAGCAAAAACTTTGGACTGCTCTGTCGTGAGGTTGGCGAGCAAATTGGCTGTAATGGAATGGCGGTTACGCAGTGCTAAATCCTCAGGTCGCTCCCTGGCCGCTGTTTCGGCGGTTGGGTCAGCTCCCTTATTGAGTAATAATTCAACAAGCGTCTCCAGCCCTTGCTTAGCAGCAAGGTGCAACGCAGTTCTCCCATCCTTGTCCTTTGCTGCTAAATCTGCGCCGCTGTCTAGAAGCAAAGAGACTATGTCTCTATCTCCCCGGGCAGCCGCCTGAACCAGTACTGTCATGCCATGAGAGTCTGCAACTTCCATATCTGCCCCTTGCTCAATCAAGTAACAAATGAGTAATTTATTCCGCTTGGCCACAGCCCAGTGGAGTGAGGTACCACCCTCACTATCCTGAGCATTGAGGTCAGCTTTGTAGCCCACCAACAAACGGACTGAATCCATCGACCCCTCTGTTGCTGCGCCGATCAGGGGAGTTTGTTTTGTGCAATCTCTCGACTCTATATCGGCTTCATTCTCCACGAGGAACCGAATGGTCGAGGTGTGACTGAAACAGGCAGCGAGGTGCAGCAGGGTTTCTCCATCGGCGTCTGCGGCTCGGTGATCTGCTCCATGCTCAATCAAAAGGCGCACAACTTCCGTACAGCCAGCCATTGCTGCTGCCATGAGAGGACTGTGTCTTTCACTTAGGGTGTTCCTAGTGTTAACATCGACGTTGTAACGCAGAAGTATTTGAACAGATGATTCCTTTCCGAACCAAGCGGCATCGTGTAATGGTGTATTCCCGTCCAGGTCAGCAGCCATTGGGTCGGCGCCACATTTCAAAAGGTACTCCCTAGACATCAGGAGTGATTAGTGGAATGTGAGAGCGTTTGCACTGCCTTTCGTAGCTGTTAAGGGTTGTGAATACATTATCTCGGCGTATCCATGCCTTGCTGCTTCATGCAACGGCGTTCGGCTCCTCGCGTCCCTTGCAGTGATATTTGCATGATACCGGACAAGGACTTTTAGTACATCAAAGTTGCCCTTATAACATGATGTGTATGCTGGGGTTTGTCGGTCTTTGTTGAGATCATTGACGTTAACGTCGACATCCATGTATCTGCCGCATAACAGCGAGACGACTTCGGGATGGCCATAATAGGCGGCTATATGAAGTAGGCCGTTGCCATCTTTGTTCCGGCATGTAGTATTGGCTCCCAATTGGACAAGTAGTCGAATGGCATCTAGTTGTCCATACTTGACGGCATATAGCAAGGCTGTGGACCCATTGCTGGTTTTGCCCTCTAGATCCGCGCCAGCACCAGCTAGTATTGAGATAATACCACAGAACCCCTCCCAAGCAGCAAGGTGGAGAGCTCTGTATTGCCTCTTACCTTTCCTTTCAACAAAGTTCACGTCGGCTTTCTGTTGAATAAGTAGTTGGACTTCTTCCTCGAGATTGGTCTCTGCGGCCCACACCAGTGCCGATCCCAAGTTGATCTTTTCATCCGGGGGTATATACCCTTTGCTGATCAATCGCTTGCCCAAATCCGAAGAGGGCTCCAATTCCGCATCAGACACTGGTTTGGAAGACTCCAGCTTGCCGAATCCATGTTCGCGCTGTTCCGCTCTTTTCGACTGGCTAATGATTCGTTTTTCGTGCTGTCGCAATGCTAGTTCTCGCCGCTTCATTCGTTGCTCGTTATGCCGCAGTCGCAGTTCTCGACGTTGCATCTGCAGGGCCCAACGCGGGGACCCAGTATGTCCCTCCATGGTTGCGTCAAACCAATTTACAAGTAGTCGGGGAAACAAAAGGATATCTTGTTTCAGAAGAGAATTGATGGAATTTCCCATCTCAGAGGCGAAGGTGCTATGTGTTCGTACCAGGTGACCTGTGGCAATCTTAGCTAGAGAAAAACACAGCTATCATCTTCCCCTCAATTCTTCACGCAGAGGTTCTATTGGCCAGACAGGGGAACCTCTATTCTGTTAGCCTATCGAGCCTTGAGCATGAATAGTGCTTACCTGGGCATGCAGCAATCCAACATCACAGACCTCAACTCTCTATCTTGGCAGGTGGGTGACAAAAGACTGATCACTGCAAAATGACACCATCACGGCTGCGTATAGGATAGGACAAGTACAGGTGGCCTGGATATCATAACAAAGTAGGCAGATAGGGATCTGTACTGGTTTATAAATAAACTGAAGATATGGCCAATGGCATCATAAAAAACGTTCTCAGTCACTTTACCAACCTTATGTGATGGGACAATGGGAGACGAAAGGTAAGGATATAAAGTCCAGTTGAACATGGCCAGAGACTGCGGTGCGCATATATGGCTCAACCCGGTCATGGTGCGTAGTGCCAATTGTGTATACGGACGGTATGCCCACTGGGACTGGGATCGCTTGATTTCATTGTCAGATTTCCGACATGATGTCTACGGCTGGTGACTTTGCTGGAACCATGTCCTAACCTTCCCGCCGCGCTATAGATACTTATTGGTCCTTGGCCTCGAGCGTCTCGACGGAGCCGTCCTGCATGCCAAAGTAGACCATGACCGGCTTCTCGCCGCCGTCCTTGGCGTTGGCTTTGGCCTCGGGGCCCGTAGGCCCGCTGAAGAGCCCGATCTCGAGCACGCCCTTGATCTCGCCGATATGGTGGGCCAGTGTCTCGACCGTGTACAGGCCCTTGGACGGGTCCTCGCGGTCTCGTTGGCTGTTGAGGAGCAAGGGCGGGAATGGCGCGTCGATGACGTGCATGTAGTTGTCCGTGACGATGGGGCCGGCCTTCCCCGGCAGGCCGGAGCGCACGTAGGGCTTGCGGGAGCCGAGCTCGATCAGCTTGCGGCGGACGTACTCGGTCAGGGAGGGGTGGACCTCGATGGGGATGCCGGGCCAGCCGGTCAGCAGGTTGGGGACCTTTTTGCGGTAGTCGGCGACGCAGATGAAGCGCTTGCTCATGACAGCGACAATCTTCTCCTGGAAGTGGCAGGCGCCGCCGCCCTTGATGCAGTTGAGCTCTGGGTCGACCTCGTCGGCGCCGTCGAAGCAGACGTCGAGGTACTGCTGGCCGGGGATGTACTCTTTTTCGAGGACGAGGGTCTCAATGGTGAGCAAAGGGAGCTTGGCGTCGAGGATCAGGTCGCGCGACTGGCTGCCCGTGGGCACGAACTTCATCTTGGACGTGGTGTCCTTGGGCAGCGAGGCGATGGTCTCGACGACGTACTTGATGGTGGACCCGGACCCGATGCCGATGTGGGTGTAGTTGGGCTTCAGGTGGTCGCGGACGGCGTGCTGGGCGGCGGCGCGCTTCGCCGACTCGACGAGGTCGCCGGCCATGTTGACGGGCGGTGGCGGGGGCGGCTCCATGACGTGGCTCTTGGACGAGGAGTCGTCATGGGAGGTTGAGGCTCGTTGCTGCGGGTTGGTCATCGTGGTTTTCTGCATCGACCGGCCAATTTGCCTCACTAGAGTGGTTTGTTTCGGTTGGGGCAGCCTGGTACAAAAACGAAATATAGAAATCATGTATTGTTGGATGCGATGTTTGCGTTTTCGGTGGAATAAGTACCTAGCAATTGGAATGAATAGTACGACTGTCTGCCGTTGATGGATGATTTTGTCCCGACCCTACCCAAGTGATCTTATTTTTGGCCGCATTGGCTTTCGGAGATACTGACGTAACATTAAGTTGACCTGACCGGTCCCCTAATAAAGCATGTGCACGATTTCATTTCCTATTAACAAACCTGGAATCCAGCAGCCTTTGCCTGCCAACCTACCCACCGACCAATCCAATGAGTCAAGGACCAACTTACTGCATTCAAATGAGTCAATACCGCCAAAACTTCGATTGGGGGTATCGTGCGTCTTCGGCCGACCAAGAGATGAGTTGGTAGGTCACGGCTAGACGGGTCGATCAAGACAAGCCACATTCCAGCCACATCCTAGCCACATTCAAGTCACGCCAGCGCCGCCAAGGTCCATCCATAACCAAGGTGAAGAAAACATTATTACATATACTAAAAAGGTCATATCGAGTAACATGTTTGCAGGTTGCCATTGCTTCTTTTGCTTCTTTGCTTCTCTTTCGCTCGTTTCATGCTGGATACTACTATCGCGCATCTCCGCCTTGATATCGTGAAAAACGTGAACTCTTTGCGCTCGAAGGGAGCCAGCTAGCTGGGATGCGTCGTGGACCCCCTTCTTTATTATTATACCCCCCCATAAAGGGGTGTCATCGGTATGTATTGCGGAAGACGCCCACCCGCTGGTGCTTCTTGCTCTCGGGCAACGCTGAGGGTGGCGGAACCTATCCTGTGGAATCTTACAATAAACACCAATCCCACGGCTGTTTCGTCCTCCATCCTCCATCACCGAAAGCCCGACTGGGAAACGCTGATGTGGGTCGTAGCAGGAATGGATGGGATTCCATAAAGAGAATTAGCAAGAGCAGCCTTCTTGCTGGGGTTGCTGGGTGTTCGTCTTGACATCAATCACTATTTGGCTCCGTGGTTAGTAGGTATTCAAAGAAAAGCTCTCTCTTGGCCGATGCGAGTGCATCCCCAGGGTATCATGAACGTACTTTGCGAAGTGGCCTGCGAGGCCGCCTCGGAGCCCTCCATGCCGGGCAGGGCCTGGGCTATCCTCCGGAAGAGGGTCTTGACGTTGTGGCCGAGCTTGGCGCTCGTCTCGACGAACATGAGGTTGTTCTTCTTGGCCTCGTCCTCGCCCTGCTGCGTCGTGACCTCGCGCTTGTCGTTCAAATCCGTCTTGTTGCCCACAAGCACGATGATGACGTCGTTACCGCGCTCCGCTCGCACATCGTCGATCCACTTCTTGGTATTTTGGAAGGATTTCGCGTCTGTTGGGCGAGGCAGGGGTTAGCTTTCGTCTGGCGATTCTGGCGAACCTGGCGCAAGTTGAACTAGAGAGGGGAAGAGAAAGACAGGGCAGGGCTGCCTACTTGAGATATCATACACCACCACAGCCACGCTAGAGTCGCGGATGTAGGAAGGGATCAGACTCCTGAATCTTTCTTGTCCGGCAGTATCCCACAGTTGTAATCGGACGGTGCGGTCCTCGAGGTACATGGTCTAGCCGTCGGTTGTTAGTGATGCTGTAGCTTTCGTTGCGTGGCGATGACGTAGGGTGCGGCTTCCTACCTTGGAGAGAAAATCGATACCAATCGTAGCCTGGTACATGTTGTCGAAGGAGTCGTACATAAACCGCGTTATAAGGGATGTCTTGCCCACTATTACGTTGCATCTTGGTCAGCTTGTCCTTCTAATCTGGTTGGCACCACCTCGGGCAGCGACGTCGATATCGAGGGGTCATTGCGTACCACTTTGTTCGCCGAGAAATACCAGCCTAGGAGAACAGATTAGCTATCATGGTTGTTGGGCTGAGCTAGCAGCAGCGGCGGCGACAAGACAGGGGGCGTGCGCCGTACTTGAACTTCTTCAGCGGGTTGTTGAAAGAACCTCCTGCCCCGGATTGAGCCATGTTGACGGTAGTGGTAGAGAGGTTCGCGTGGGATAGCGGGTCGAGGATGTGGTGGTGAGCGCGGTGAGCGTGGTAGTGAGCGTGGGCGTGATGTTGAAAAGTTGTAGATGCTTGGTAGAGCTGGTGGTTCACCGTCGACGGGTTGATGGGATCAATATAATCGGGCGGTTTGTACGATGGTCGGCAGACTTGCGGTTTCGACGACTAGGCCCTCTTGGTCGTCTTGGTCGTCCAATCAAGCTAGACGGAGTGTCGACTAGAGGCAGGCGGTGGAAACAATGGGGAATCGTTGGATGCAAGAGGAAAGGGGTCCCTTTCTTTTCGTCGCTCGGGGTCGGGTGGATCTGGTTTGGCTGGTTTGGTGGCAGGAGAGAGGAGCCTCTTAGAAAAAAAAAGACAACGAATGACCAAAGAAAGGCGGGCGGGATGAATGCGCTACTTCTACTGGCGATTGAGGGAGCAAAGCAGAATTAAGAGAGAAAAAAAAGGAGGCAGTGGATTTGATCGCAATAATTACTAGATGCAGAGAGGATGAGAATGAGAATGAGAATATTAGTTGAATCTGTCCAGAAATTGACTGCTATTGCTGCAGTACAGACAGCAGCCGCTCCAATATATTATGAAGAAAAAAGTCCAGAGTGCCAAGTCTGAATGCATGCGAAACCAGAAACATCAAATCTGAGAAATCGATCCGGAGCTCTGGCAATCAAGGAGCAATCGTCAATGCAGTTGGAATGCTGTCAATTCAATGTACACCTGCCGCCTGCTGCACCGTACTCGGGAGCCATGACCGCTGCGCTGAGCCACGCACCACGACTGCTGTTCCTACTAGGTACTAGCAATTATCTGAACTCTGAACTCTGCTCTCTGCTAGGTACTGTCCAGTCTGCCGGTGCATCTTGGGCTGCAGCTGCGGGACACCATGCTGCCAGGCTGCTATATGTAGCTTTCCTTGGCATCTTTTTTGCCCCCTTCCTTCTCTATCTGTCTGTTGTTGGCTGCAGCCTCCAAGCAGACAAGCCGCCTGCCTCCCAACACGTTTCCCCTTCTCATTCTTTCGGTGTCAAGTGTCAATAGTTGACATGCAACTAGACGGATCCCAGTGCCGCCAGTGAGAGATCCCCCCACCAGGCATTTCCAGTGAACGGCTGCCACTTCTACATACCTAATCTAGGCTACTGTTCTAGCCACTCGTCCCACAGCACTGAGACCCCTTGTAAATTTAGTGGACAGCCCGCTGGCGGATCCGCACTTTTGTGGCTGGCCAGCCCGATAAGAGTTTTTATCAGGTTTTATCGGGGACGCTTATCTGAACTTTTTCTAGCAAAAGCATCTGGGCCATTGGGAAATTTTGCGGCAACCTCAGCAACCCGTCCAAGTCCCCGCCATCCGCAGCCACGTTTGGGGAACAAGACGTTTCGATTTCACGCCATATCAACTAATCACGAGACTCTGCGACGCATTGCCTCAATCATGCCCGTCCTAAAAGCCCCAACCGGCTCGGCTGATGCCCCTGCTACCTACAAGCAGCCCTCGAGGAAAGGCAAGAAGGCCTGGCGCAAGAACGTCGATGTCACAGAAGTACAAGACGGGTTGGAGGAGTTGAATGAGGCCATCATCAAAGGGTACGAAACAAACTTCATAACTGCCTAAATACCAGAGAGACTGACAAGAATCTACAGAGGCCTTGTCAACGAAAAGCCCTCCGAGGAACTTTTCACCCTTGATACCGTCGGCGACGCCTCCATCCCCAAGCGCTTCCCCAAGCACACCTCGAAGCCCCTGAAGTCGGAAGAGATCCTCGCCGCCCGATCAGTCGTTCCCGCCGTCGACTCCCGCAAGCGACCCAGCGCCAAGACGTCAGACGGCATTGTCCCCGCCAAGCGCCTGCGAACCAACTACGTCACACACAAGGAGCTGACGCGGCTGCGCAAGGTCGCCGACGGCCACCACGAGCTGACCGTCGAGTTTACCGATGACGTGCACGACCCTTGGGCAACTTCGGTAGTCGAAAAGCAGCCCGACGAGGTGGTGCCCGATATCCGCACAGAGAAGAAGAAGGCACCCAAGTCCATCGCTCAAGCGCCCATCTCGCTCGCCGCCAGTGGCAAGCGCGTCCCCGCCGTGGTAAAGCCGACCGGCGCCTTCAGTTACAACCCTTCGTTCCCCGAATACGAGGCCCGTCTGGCTGAGGAGTCCGAAAAGGCCATCGCGGCCGAGAACAAGCGTCTGGCGCAAGAGGAGGCGGACCGTCTCAAGCAGGAGGCTGCTGCCAGGTCAGCTGCTGAGGCCGAGGCCGCCGAGGCTCGCGCGCAGCTGTCCGAGTGGGAGGAGGACTCGGAATGGGAGGGTTTCCAGAGCGGCGGCGAGGAGCTCCAGGTTTCCAAAAAGCGGCCCGAGCGGAAAACTCAGCAACAACGAAACCGGATCAAGCGCCGCAAGGAGGAAGAGCGCCGGCTGAAGCACGAGGCCAAGACCCAAGTGAGAAAGGCACAACTCGAGGAGATCAAGAAGCTGGCCAAGGAGGCGCGCGAACGGGACCAGTCGATGGCGCTGATACAAGCCGAGGCGGCCGGCCGCGGCGACGACTCGGACGCGAGCATGGAGGAGACGGACGAGGCCGTGCGGAGGCGACAGCTCGGCAAGTGCAAGGTGCCCGAGAAGGACCTGGAGCTGGTGCTGCCCGACGAGCTGGAGGAGTCGTTACGCCGGCTCAAGCCCGAGGGCAACCCCCTCAAGGAGAGGTACCGCAGTCTGATCCTCCGCGGCAAGCTCGAGGCTCGCCGGAAGATCCCCTTCAAGAAGCAGGCCAGGATGAAGGCGACCGAGAAGTGGTCCTACAAGGACTTTCAGATCTAAGTTCGATCGATGTTGGCGATAAATTCATTAGATACCAAGAAAGCATGTTCTGTCGTCATTCCTATCTTGATCCCCGTCTTGAGTATTGCATTCTGTGAATGACTCCAACCCAAGCTAAGTCAAATCACAACCACTAGAACGTCCTATATATGTTGTCTTTCCTGGGGACTGAACCTGGATAACGTGGCCTGTATACTTGTGGCGGCTATCCAATTATAATATGTGTTTTGGTCTGCCCAAGACACAAATTGTGTATCTATCCATTCCATGTAACTCGTTCAGCAAACTTTTGATGTGAACGGAAATTTCAACGGACAGCAGGAACAACACGTCATATTGGAAGCTGGTATCATCTCAGTCTTTTGGTGCCTGCTCTTTCGATTGCAAAGAGACTGTGGAAGGAACATCAAGAAAAAGCACCAGAAGAGTTACAGAAAATAACTCCAACACATGTCTTGAGCCCTTGAGCTCGACATGTACCAACGCCGCCTTGATGGCGAATCGTGTAATTGTTCCTTAAGGGATAAATAGATCAGTATATTCAATTATCCATCTGTATTATATGTTATTCAACCTGCCATTCGATCATCTATCCAATCATGTATTCAGTTAGCGACTCATACTTGGCTACTTTATGTATCCTGCGGCAGGGCAAAACCATCAAGACCTATGATGCCAATCCAACTAGCATTCGTGGTCTGCGATGTTGCACGATCTATATTAATGCAGTAGCGGTCTTGCCATTCAGGGGACACGCTTCCTGTTCGGTATTTCGGTATGAAACGCGTTCACACATGATTCATGGTTATACCCATAGCAAATGCGGACGCTAGGGGTCGAGAACTGCGCCCAAGTTCTGGGCCGGAAGCTGGCTTTCCTCTGGCAGTTCTCGGATAGCCATCCTCATCTTGGCGTCCAAGCTGACTTTCCTGATGCCGTCGGGGAAATTGATGAAAGATACCCCTTCGGCACCGGTCTGCCACACCATTTCATTACTGAAGCCGACTTTAACCCTAATCCTTGTAAAGAATCTTGATCGATCCATGGTTCGCTTCGCTTAGAAGGCGGGCAAATCTGTCGTCCGACATGAGGGAATACCGACTGAGAGTTCTACAGGCGGGTTTATGGGTCGCAATTCTCGGATGCTTCAAGAGGGTGGTTGTCTTTTTGATGCCAGCCTCTAGGAAGGCTGGTTGCCTCTCCCAAATGCGTACTGCATGTTGAAACCTAACGACACCTGGAACTTCTAGAAAATCAACCAAGAATGGAAGAGCTTACTCGGTTAAGGCACCTTCGTGCTTCCTCAGGACAAAAATTGCCGATCTTTTGGTGCCTGGCATCCGCACGTCCCGTGAACCAAGGTGCTCGATGGCAGGTGTGACGGTACCCGCGCCAATACGTGGAGCACAGCTTCAATAACATGTTCTTTCGGGGAGTCCAAAGGCTTTCCCACAGCTTCCATGATCTCTTTGGGTAAAGCCAGCGTATACTTTACCAAAGCATCGATTGCCATATCACAAATGACGTGGCTTGCGTGTTCCAAGTGGGATGCTAGTTTCGGTAAGAAGTTGATCGAAATGTCTGACTGGCGGGCAACGGCGAGCGCCACCGCCTTCAAGAGCAAATGGTGTGTCGAGCAATTCTGTTATCAAGCTGTATTGACTCGAAAGGATGAAAGTAGCGTGGCGTTTGCTTGTCTGATCTGATGTCTCCATCGAGGCGTCTATTCGGTCGACCAACGTATCCGGCAAACTGATCTTCTGGTATATCCCAGCGGCGATTCCATTCTGGGCCTCTCCATCTCCATCATGGGCCTGCAAGAGAGACTCACCATCTCTTCAAGGATCTCATTGGGTATAGTACTTTAGTTTTTCGCTTGGCGATTTCCTAGGTCAATCTTCGGCTCAGATATCCACCAATGTGATAACCCGGCTTCATCCAGTCTGAGGTGTCAAAGATAGTCGTATTAAGATGAGGGGAGAAAGAGGACACTTGCACTGGAGCCCATCAGAAAATATAGGCACTTTGGTGATGGCACTCTTCGGTTGCAAGACTTGTGCACCTTGACCTGGCAGGGCCTGTCAGCTCAGTCCAGATGCTGCTATCCGTAGTGGTGTAAGCACACAGACGATTTATTAACGCTCAGGAGGCTAAGCCGAAACGGCAACTATCAATGGTCTATTGTACATTCTTGAGTCCTTTTCTTATCATCCAAAGCCCTTACGACTACATACTCCAGTTTCGGCTCATGTCGCTCCTTTTCCGTCAGTATTATTCCAGACCGGGTCCCGTGTGTTAGTAGCGTCCCCTAGCAAGCCGGTTTGAAGGCCTTTCTTCAAGTGTCCAGCATCCGACCCTCGGCAGCTGGAACAGTGCCTGCTGTGTGAGGCATAGGGTGGTTATTATTATGTTAAGGAGGTGACTGGTTTACGTCTAGTCGGCCTGTCGCTATAGTAAATCGTATAGTGGCTTAAACGGCCTCTATATCAGGAGACTAGAACCTGCCGTCCGATGGTGACTTACCGGCTAGGTCAAAGGATCAGTTGTCCCTGTGGCTATCTATGTACTGCAGTATCTCTGTCCAGTATGATGTGCGTCTGTTGTATTGGAAGAGGAAGTCCCCCACCGTCTCTCTCTTTTATTTATCCGTATTCGTACTAGTGTGTCGGTACTGCTTCGCTTCAATAGGGCTATACATTTAGTCGAGCCATCCCTTTCCGGAGCTGGGTCAGGAAGCTAGCTTCTTTCCACGAGAGATGATGGTAGAGCTTTTGTGTGTGTTTTCCTGGGAGAGATGTATCGATCTTTTTGTATTATCAATAAGATCTAAGTTTAGCATCCGTCATTCAAATGTCAAAAGAATAAAGCTTGAGGTCCTATGGGGCGCTTGCACCACACGCAAGTAGTGTAGTAAAAGTACCGGTCATTGCCATGCAAGACTTTCGTAGGGCTGTGTATTTATTGTTGACACGTACCGGGCAAAGACGTCATGTTTTTGACTTTCGAACCCGACCCGATCAGTGACGACTATGGTGAGAATAGGGAGTGGAAAGTCGCCATCCTTTTCGTGCACGAGATCCAGGCCTACCGTGACTGGAGGACTACGGTTCCCCGGAATCAGAATGCGGGGCATATGTAGGACACGAACCGGGTTATAGATAGACATCCTATTAACTTAACTCGTACCTACATTATACTTTATATAACCTTAATTATATAAATTATACGTCACCTATCTAGGTTCATGACCTCATCCACATATTGAATTCTAAACGATGAGGCTTGCACGGTATTGTCCCAAGCTTGTGAATAGCCTTGTATACGAAGAAATAACCATCGAACTCTCCGTGTACAACGCCATCTGGTGGTATACGTCATTTATGCAGGAAATGCATCAGAAACCTTTTTTGTATAGCATAATACGCCATTCAGGGGAATTACCGGCATGGGCATTATGTATGTATAATGCGCATAATGACCATCCCTACTACCAAGCATCAGCTCCTTCAGGTCTGTTATTTCCGGCTTAGTAGGATAGAGGTTGTAATTGGGTAAGTCACCAAGCGACAATGTTGATCTTGGATGTATATACAGTATATCCAGAGGCAATGTGTCCGTCCTCAAACTCCCATCCCAGTCACCAATTAAATACAAGAAATAGAATAGCAGCGGTACAACAAACGAGCGCTTATCCTATCACTACCAGCAGAGCATTTAGCTCAATAAACCAGTGTGCGTTGTCCAGCAAACATGACTTGGCACGCCCAACTTGTGCTGGTGCTGGCCCTAGCCTGCCTGGTGGCCGCCTGTTGCTCCAGCAAGTCGAACCCCTGCCCCGACACGTCGGACGTCTGCTCCGACAACCCGAACATGACGCGGCGCTTCAACCCGCTTAACTTCCACGCCGATACGTGCAACCTGAAGTGGAAGCTCCAATGCACCATCGATCACGAGAACCAAAAGCCGCCGCCGTTCTCGCTATGCAATAGCCAAAAGAAGTCATCTGGGCTGATACCTATCGACGCGTATACGCTGTCGATGCAGGATAATGACTTCGCCCTGAGCTCGGCTCCCTTCACGCTGCACGGTCTGTGGCCCGGGTCGGTGGCCGGCTTGGGCGGGAAGGACCAGCCCTACGGCTGTCTGCACGGCGAGGAGTTCGACGAGAAGATCCTCACAACCTTTAGCGGCCTGCTAAATTACTTCTGGCCGACAAACTCAAAGTTCGGGAACAAGATGTCATGTTTCATCCTATCCGAGTGGATGAAGCACGGCACCTGCGCAGTAATCCCCGGCGCTGATGGTACAGCGTTCCGGCTGCCGCAGGAGGCCTATTTCCGCACGGCGTTTGTGTTAGCCAACGAGTTCAACATAAACCACGCGCTGCGCGAACTGCTGCTGAACCCGGAGTACACTGAGGGCCTAGAGCCGCTCATCAGAACCCATTGCGTTCAGTGCGCATATCTGGCGACAGTGGGCTGGACAGCTACGGACGTGGCGAGCGTGCCACGCATGTCAAGCGACTGCATCGCCCAGTGCTTTGCGTGCGGCGAACACTGGGACACATGCATGCCAGAGAAGCTAAATAGCACCGTGCTACTAGATCCCAGCAACGCGCCTCTGGAAGAGAGTGAAAATGGTGGTAACAGCAATGAACATGCGAGATTCCGGTTGTTGAAATATGGTATGCCAGCCTTTGCAAGTAGCGACAACATCTCCCCCTGGCAGGGCACCTGGCGCTCGTTTGGCGCCGAGCAGCATGGGTCCGGCAAATTCGAGTTCGCGCAGACCTTTACCGACAATGTCCTGACTGTTACTACCGACAGCCCATACCCCAAGATGTGCACTTACGAGCAGCGCGGCCCTGGGGAGCTGGTACTGCACTCCTGCGCCAGGGACAGCGACGCCAAGCACATGGAGGACTGCCTGGTGCTGCGACTGCCAGATATTGGCGGGCTCGAGGCAGCCTTTCTGGCATGCAATAATACCGGGGCGCCGGCGCCGGCAAGCTTCTATTCCGCCATGGACATGCCTAATTGCGGCAACTTTCTTATGTTCCGTTGCAAGGCGTCGGAGGCGGGATGTGCCTTTTCTCCGGATGCCATCTCAGCAGCCGGCAGTAAGGCGTCTAGGCCCGAGACCGAGACCAAGTCCAACTCTAACTCCAACTCCAAGCCCAGCCCTGTGAGCCACTCCCAGCCAGGGCTTGCCGGAGCACCCCCGGCTCTGCTGGGCTCATGGCGGACACTCCAGGTATCTAGCCACTATGACAAGGGTCTCGCGCAATGGGACTTTAATGCCGATGGCCAGGCATCGCTTCAGTGGCCAAACTACTCTGACCGCGGCGTACAGCGCTTCTCAGTCTCGCACTCCGGCGACGATCCCAGCCTGGTGCTCCTCGCCAGCGCCAGCGGCACCATCACCGCCTGCCGCTTCCAGTTCCAGTACCATCTGGTGTACTCCTACGCCGTGCTTGACTGCGGAGCGCCGAACGAGCCGGCAGAAGAAGAGGAAAACACGCAAAGCACACGATGGGCCATGGGTCGGTGCAACCCGTGCAACGCCCACTGTCGCTACTCATGCAGTCCCGAGAACGACTTCTGCGGCGCCGGCTCATGCGACCCGGCCGACTCGGTACAAGCAGCATCCACCGGCGCCCTGCCCTCGGCACCTCACAATACGCACACAGTGCCCCAAGACGGCCATGACTGGTGCACCCCTGAAGACTCTAGCTGCTGGCCTACCAAGACAGCCATTCGCAAGCTGGAGCGGGCGCTAGACCCCGCTGTGCCCCGGCTTGGCGTCCAGTGGAGCAGCTACCCGCAGCCGCAGCCGGCACCGGTACCGACAGGCTCTGATAAGAATCAGTCCTTCTATGACCTAGGGGCCTCGCCTGAGGGCCTCAGGGCGCTGTACTATTACGAGGACATAGCCGAGATGCGGCGCCCGTGCTTCAACCCGGCTGATCAACCTTCTATATGGAACAGCGCGTCGGACGTGTGTAAGGCAGCGCTGCACCAGAACGAATACCGTAACTGGAACCCCTTTATTGTTGTCTTCCCGCTTAACGAGCGCCATATAGATGCCGCCCTTACATTTGCCGCGCGGCACCGCCTGTGTATCGCTACAGCCGGCACTGGCCACGAGTATAACAGCCGTAACTCATGCCCGACCGGCGGCATCCTTATCCGCACGATTCTGCTTAAGGACAAAGCCTTTATGCCTACCTGGCGTGAGGATCCGGCCCTGGCCCCCGCTGGGGCATTCCGCTTTGGTGCCGGCTCTACCTTCGCCGAGATGCATAACTTCTCGGCCGAGTACGACCGCATCATTGTGTCGGGTTGGTGCTCCACCGTCGGCATGGTCGGCTTCTATCTCGGCGGCGGACACGGGCCTTTTGCGCCATCTATGGGCCTTGGCGTCGATAACGTGCTAGAGATTGAGGTCCTGCAGGTCGGCCGCGACGCCAGCGGCCAGCCTGTCATTCACAAGAAGATCGCCAGTCGCCGCTATAATCCACAGCTCTTCTGGGCCATGCGCGGCGGCGGCGGGGGTGTCTGGGGCGTCATTCTCTCCATGACGATCCGCGCCCACGCCGTGCCTAACGGAGGCCTCAGCCACGTTGTCATCCCCCTAGACGGTACCTTTTGCCCCGACTGGCGGCAGTTTGGCTACCAGTGGCTACGCGGCATGTGGACTCGCTTCGCCGCTTGGCAGCTAATGCTTAACCCCAAGGTCAGCACGCAGCCCGGGTTCTTTATTAACACCACCAAATACGCGACAGGTGGCCTCTGCGCAGTCACTTGGAGGTTCAACTTTGAGTATATCTACGCCGGCGGTCAGAAAGAGCCGGACTATATTCTGTTTCGCGACCGCCTCAAAGATGCGCTGCAGGCGACGGACGTGCAGGAGAACAACTTCAAGTCGGCCTATCAGTACCTCCTTAGCATGCCCCCCAACCAGTTTCAACTCGTCGTCACAAACCCGCTAACAGCACCGCACCCGCCCTCTGACGAGGCTACCGGATCTCAGAATTCGGTCTTTGTCTCGCGGCAGGCTATGGAGACAAAGTTCGCCGAGGCCATGATGGACGTGTTGGATATTTGCGTTGCGTCATTGAAGAATCCTGACAAGACGTCGCCGGGTCCGTCGGGATATCGCTGCGGCTTCCACTACCTCTACACGTCGGTGACGGGAAATCTGGGGAGCGTGCAACCAGGCGACACAGCCATCTCGCCGGGTTTTCGCTCGGCGCTCATGCTGTGGAATGCGCGAGAGTTGACGACGAAACAGTCGAACGACACATTGTATAAGCTTGGGCCGAACAGTTATTTCTCCGAGAGCTCATATGTGATGCACAACTGGACGGATAGGTACTGGGGCCAGAAGAGATACGAGCAATTGCTGGCTGTGAAGAAGGCACACGACCCTGGAAATCATTTCTGGTGCCATCATTGTGTTGGGGATGACCCGAATGATGCGTATGGGGAGCCGCTAGGTGCTGCACCTGATTCTGTTAAGGAAGATGAGAAAGATGAGAAAGATGAGAAAGATGAGAAAGATGAGAAAGATGAGAAAGATGAGAAAGATGAGAAAGATGAGAAAGATGAGAAAGATGAGAAAGACGAGAAAGACGAGAAAGACGAGAAAGATGAATTGTAGCAGCCGCTGCGTGTTGGCCGAGTGCTGGCATAATATGACCTTAGCATTTTCGAATTGAGTACCATATAAAAGACTTAGCCTTATATCTCTATATCGATTTAAGGGTTGCATTAGGGTATATAAAGGCTAGTGATTGATATAGGTACAAGCTAAGTTCATAGGCGGTCCAGCTATAGATCCGACACGACCTGTGCGGCTCGAGTCGGCATAGCGTCGAATTTAAGGAAACTCCTAAGGGGCTGGCTTCACCGATAATATTGCGAACGTTCTGGGCGTAGAGCGACCAAAGCAGTATTGCCTCAACTTTGATAAGCGGCTGGACGAGGTCGATTTATGGTTATCGGACTGTTCGCACACGGGACCTCCAACCGAAGTCTCACTGATACCCGACCGATCGCGCTTGTGCGGATAAACGTTGACTAGATTATGACAGAAGCCGGGGCTAATGTGCGGCGACACTAAACGGACAAGGTGGATGTGAAGCAATGGATGAAGCTATAGGTGAAGTGATTCAAGGTACAAAGCAGGCATCAATGCTGCGCATGCCCGAAAGCTGTAACTGCCGATGTCGCTGACGTAAAGGGACATGCAAATTTCACTCTCTCCAACCAGCTTCGGAAATATCAAGATCTAGGATATGACCAATACAACATACGTGAATATCACAATAATTCTGGTTTGTTAGACAGGCCAAATTCAGGATATAGAAAGTATATTACTGCAATTTAAACCCAACAGCGACGTGGATGTGCATGAGACTTCGTGGAATGTCTTGATTCATCGAATAATCTTATCTCTCTGTCGACTGCGTTCTTCCCCTGATATTGATAATGAATGATTCGGTTTTGCTTGACAAGCCTGGTTTGATCCGGTGGGAAAAGTGATCACAGGGAGTATCTAACTCACTTGGGCCGCAATGGCCCGATCCGCCACATGCTGACACAATTCGACGGTCGGCTGTTTCTTCAATATAGCAAACACAGGGACTTCGATACCAAACTGCTTGATGAACCAGTGCCGCAGCTCAACCGCAATGAGCGAATCAACACCGAGCACGTACGCAGGTTTGCCGACATCGAGACTCTCCGCCGGCACCGACAGCGACTTGCTCAGCTTTCCAACCAACGCCTTCGTGACAATCCGCCCAGCCTCTTCCGCATCAGCCGCCGCCCGGATGAGCGCCAGGTAGTCAACCGCCGCCGCCTCACCCTCGCCAGCCCCGGGGCCGCCGACGAGCTCGGCCTAACCCAGACGAAGGATGTTCTTGAACAGCGGCTTGCCCGCCCAGTGTAGTACGCCATCCTGGAACATGCGGTGTAGCTTCGCAGGCTTATCATGGATGTTTATCACCTGCGCCGCGCCCCCTGCGCAGTCATAGGCCGGATCACACAGCACGTCCAAAATGGCCATCAGCTGCTTCTGCATCAGTCCACCCAGCCCGGCGCGCAGACTCTTGGTGACGTCCTCAAAGTTGTCACTGGCCCACCCGGCCTCCAGGACCAGGCCGAGATCAAACGAGACACCATTGAGGCCACTGGCGGCGCGATGTCGTGCGAGCGCGTCTTCGAAGGTGTTGTCAGCGGCGTAGTTGGCCTGCGCGGGGTTACCGATGATGCCACTCATGGAAGAGAGGAAGACCATGAAGTCCATGTCCTTGGGCAGGAGCTCGTTGAGGTTCCAGGAGCCTTGGTACTTGGGAGCGAGGGCGCGATGGAGCTACTCCACGGTCATATTGGAGAGCATATTGTCCGACAACACCATGGCCGCCTGGATACAGCCCTTAATCGGCGGCACGGTCTTGCTTGCCTCGTCTAGGGTGGCCTGGAGGATGGACCGGTTGGAGATGTCTGACGCCGGCGCGTGGATCACGACGCCTTGAGCTTCCATCTCTTGGATGAAGGCGATGACGTCGGCGCGCCCGGCTACACCTCGCGATGAGGTGACGAGAAAATGCCGGGCCCCACGGGAGACCATCCAGTGCATGATCTCACGGCCCAAGCCACCCAGCCCACCGCTAATGACATAAGTAGCCTGGGACTCGAACCCATACGCCGGCTTGTGCGCGGGCTGATAAACCACCACGTCACCCGGCATCTGGAAGTCAATAATCGCCTTGCCCGCAATCTTGCCGCCTTGTAACGCGCGCATCGCCTCCTCAATCCTACTCGGCGCAAATGCATGCAGTGGCTTGGGGTTGTGCAAGCCGGGATTCGCCGCGAACAGACTAAACACGTCGTCAAGCACGCGCTGCATCAACGGCTTGTTCTCGGCGTACATACTCGCGACGTCGATGGCCGCAAAGGTGACGTTGCGCAGGAAGTGGCCCATCTCGAGCGTGTTGTTAGCCAGAATATCGGCCTTGCCGATGTCAATGAAGCGACCGAAGGCCGCCGTGCAGCGCCACGAGTGCTGGAGGAGCTCGCCGCCGAGGGAGTTGAGGACGACGTCGACGCCGCGACCGTCTGCGGCGTGGAACACGTCGTCAACGAAGCTGGCCTCGCGGCTGTGGAATATATGGTCGTCGGCAAGGCCGTAGAGGTCTTTCAACAGGTCGCGCTTCCACTCGCTCCCGACTGTCACGAAGACCTCCGCTCCGCGCAGCTGCGCCAGCTGGATAACTGCCTGCCCGACCGCACCGGCGCCGGCGTGGATCAACACGCTCTCGCCCTTGCCCAGTCGGCCTACGTAGTCAAACGCATACACCACTGTCGCCCACACGGCCGGGATCGCCGCCGCGTCCAAGAACGAGATGTCCGCGCGTGGGATCTTGCGCGTCAACGCCTCGTCGCAGCGCACGTGGGTCCCGCAGCAGCCGCCCGTCGAGAAGATGAAGTACATGATGCGATCACCTGGTTGCAGGGCCTCGCAGTCTGGCCCGACGCGGGTGACGGTGCCGGAACCCAGTTACGAATAATGCATCGTAGTAAGTGCGGGCCAACTGCTTGTCATGCCGTAGTACATATGGACTTACATCTTTACCACCATCGTGGGCTCTCTAACCCATCTACCACACTTAGTTTTGCTTTCCATCCACACAGTACCCAAACATGGCTGCCGAATTCTCCCTAGCGGAGACGCCAATCGGCAAGTACTTTGCCTCCATGGCCGAGATGGGCGTGATGCGCGTCTTCGTCGAGCACGGCATCTTCGACGCCATTCCCGATGAGGGCATCTCCCTCGAGGACCTCACAGCCAAGCTGGCCGTCGAGTACAACCTCATCGAGCGCATGACAGCCTTCCTCCTCGCCGTCGGCCTGCTCGCCTCCCCAGCACCCGGTCACGTGGCGCATACGCCCGTTTCCAAGGCCTTCACGGATCCCCGCGTCGCGCAGTTCTACTCGTACCTCTTCGACTTCTTCATGGGGCAGACGACGCGGTGGCCAGACTACTTCGTGGCCAACGGGCTCGCCGAGCCGGTTCGATCGAGTCGTTCGCCCGGCGGGTTTGCGCTGGGCATGCCTGATCAGACGGCGTACGAGATCATGGCGGCGATCCCGGGGTTGGCGACCAGGATGAACGGCGCCATGGCGATTGATGGTGACATTCCCGTCACCGGGGTTTATGATTTCAGTTGGGTGGCTGCCTATGCCGCGGAGCATGCTACCGGGGAGACGAGAGAGTTGATTGTGGATGTCGCTGGGGGTAAGGGTCAAGCGTTGAGGAGATTTTGCAGGAGACACCGGCAATCCCTGCGGCCCGGTGTGTTTCGCAGGACCAGCCGCATGTGATTGCCGAGGCGGTAACAGAGCACGAGGGTTCTACTGTTTTAGGCTCGGTCAAGAAGCTTAGGCACAGCATCTTTGACGAACAGCCCACCAAGGGTGCTCTCGTGTACTACATACGCCGCGTCTTTAACGACTGGTCCGACCACGAAGCCCTGCAGATCCTGAAGAACGTGCGTGCCGCTTGCGCCGGGGACTCGCGTGTGCTGATTGCCGAGTACTTGCGTCCAGCACATCCGAGTGTTTACACCAGCACCGTCGACATGTTCATTTCGAACATCGGCGGCAAGGTGCGCAGTTAGAAGGCGTGTGGCGAGCATGCGGAGAAGGCTGCGTTGAGAATTACGTCTGTATCAAGGCATGAAGACAGAGTCGGCGGTTGTTGAGATGGTGCCGGTTTAGTTGATTGAGTGTATCACTGCCCCTTATAAAGGTCGGGCTCTTGCCAGATCTCAACAACGATATAATCACATCGCTTTTCATCAGTGTCTCCTCCAATCATAATCCGGCTGCTGAAGGCTCTGCCATTCTCCCGTTAGAAATGCAAGATGATTAAGTGAGACTATTGACTGATAGAAATACGAGTACGGGAAGATCATCGGTACTTTATCTTACCATCGTCTCTTTCAATCCCCCCCTTTCAGCTTATATCTTTACGATACTGATAACAACCCTTCATTCAAACCTCTAACGTGAGCTGAAAAATCCCAAATGACCACAGATCTCACTCCATCCGGATTTCATGTATCATTTACACAATTTGAACCCTAATGGAGGCAGCGATAAACATCACTGACCACCACGAAACCAGCAACACCAAATAAAATACCCAGTCCAAAAATGATTATCAACAAGTGATTCTGATGCCATTGAGAATTCCGCACGTTTCGAATTCAGCTAATGCGTAGTTCAAGTCATCTGGATCTCATGAGAGGTGAAGGACGGAAAAACGTGAGGGGGGCAGCTGGCAGACAGCCGACAAGCTCTGGAACAGGAATCCTTTGTTAATGACACCGTATCATCACGCAGCTGTTGTTTTCTTTGATGGTGATAACAGCTAAGCAGATGGATGTTGGTCATCAAAGGCGTTGCTCGGCTACCCTTATAGAAGAATTTCAAGGTAAAGATATTTGTTATCGAGCAAAAAATGTATATATATGGGGTTCAGTCAAGGCCCAAGTAAGGCTAAAACACAATTCTAAATTCCATCACCAAATCAAACCATCCTCATCTTGATTCTACATCCCTCTGATAATGATCAAGTTTAGTCTGCCTCATCAACCAAATCCAGCAATGAACAGCCAGATTGTTACCTATGGCGATGACCCCCCGATCTCACAGGACTCTACCCTCAAATGGTAAAAGTCCAGAGCTGTTGAAGACAAGAAGCGCCAGCGAGCTCGCATTCGAGCAGACTGCCACAAAAATACGGAGCTATTTGACCCGTCGACCCCCATGGAAGAGTACTCCGCTGAGTCTGAGTCTTTAGTACAGGCATCCGAGCGTGTACAGGACACTCTGCGCACTGGAGCCCACGTACATCGCCATCAAGACCAATTTATCTCAACAACAACGAACAAATAAAGGCCCACTGGGGTCTCAGGTACGCCATTGGTTCTGCATCGACTTAGGGGGCTAGTACTCCTAAAGCGAGCGGTCACGTCCCATGACCGGGAGACCTGATGCCCTATGGGAATAAAGGCAGGCCACGAGGCTTCTTGGACGCCGAGTTGAGCTTGTGATAGTGTTCGATCAGCTACTTCAGTGCCAGTTGTATCAGAACAGACAGCCCCAGTAAGATGGGCTGCGACAGCACCAGTGACGATGAAAATTTGGTGTTGCACCTGGATTCCAGAGCCTTACATATCGGCCCACTACTACGGAGGCCGCTCATACTAAAGGATCCAAGACGGACCTCTTTAGAAGTATGAAGCTCCAGCATCTATCATTGAGCTGGAAGACTTTATAATGTAGGTTCTGACTTTGAGAGACAATGTCTACGCACAATGCGAAGTAACAGGTCCGCCTGATGCACATAAGAAGTTAATATGTAGGGATTTATGAAGTAAAGTGGAAAAAAGGGAACAAGGGAGCGGGGAAAGGAGGGAAGTGTGTATGATGAGGTTGGACATGAGACTCGGCCCTGGATGCAGGGACTTTAAGCCCGAAACACCTTGAGTGGCTAGAGCTATACTGTCTGTAGATGCCCGTCGTGAAAGGAGTCGCTGCCAGATACAAGAGCTGCGTGTACTATAATGCATAAACGTGATTGTTTATATAAGCCTATTCGATCACGTGCACTAAATCTCTAGGAACGTAGATGGGCATATATGACAGAGGAGTGTACACACGTACACGTCGGCCAGCCATAAAAGTAGAACTTTACACTCCCGTGAGCTGCGCTGTCGCCAAAACGGTAACGTTGTCGCCTTCTCTTTCGTCATCGCTCCCCATCTCTGCTGCCCGCTTCTGATCCCGCTTGTACATATGGGCCACCGTTGCCGTGATCCCTGCCTGCGCCGCAAACGCGACCGTGGTATATATGAATCCCTTGCGGAACTGCGGCGCGTCAACCTGCGGATACGTGAGCAGCGGGACCCAGGCATTGAAGGCGTAGCCGAGCGAGTTCATGACTCCGATGACGACAGCGCGCTCCTCGGCGTCGCGCCCGCAGATCTCGTTGGCCCAGCTCATGCTCAGGGGCCCGTAGGGGACCGATGCTTTCTGCAACAGGAAGGCGAACCACTTCAGGCCGTCGGGGATGTGCCAAACGGCCAGCACGAGCGCGGCGAACCCGCCGAGGAAGGTGGATATGGACATGATGCGGGCGCGGTGGCGGATGGCGTCGGAAACGATGGCGAAGATGACGGTAAGAACAAGTTGGATGGCGTAGGCGGCCGTTGGGATGATGTTCTGTTCGCGTGTTATGTTAGTTGGGGAATTCGGTGGAGTTGAAAAGGAGTGGAGGACTCACAATTTGCGAGACCGAATGGCCCGTGGTCTTCAGCCACAATGCCATTGGATTGACGCTGCTGGACGGACCCAAGTTGATAAAGATGATGTACAAGATTGATAGTAGGTAGATGTGCCATCGGCCTGACGGAGAGTTAGCTTTATCAACAGCATCAAAACAAGGTGAATCCGACGTACCAAAGATTCTCTTGAATGCCGACCAGCCTAGCTTTCCACGTGGCGCGCGTCCAACAGAATCCATGCGTTTTTGCGCCAGGCCGCGATCCTATTTCGCGGGTAAATAAAGAATGGACAATTCAGGGGGTGGGAACTTTCACTTACAGCATCGGTTATGTAGAATGCTTTCGAGTTCTCTGGCAGATCCGGTAGCAGGAAGAAGCCAGCCAAGCAAATGGGAAGACTGATGATGCCGTCCATGATCTTGATCAGTTGTTAGCGCTTCCTCTGGAAGACAAGGCGGTGTTCTGAACTCACAAAGAGCCATTTCCAGCCAGGCATCCCATGGACTCCGTTGAGCCCCTTGTAGACTCCGGCTTGCAGATAGCCGCTGAACATGGACGCCGCCGCGGACGAGGCATGGAAGACACACGCCCGCTTTCCCAGCTCGGAGGGCTTGTACCAGCTGCCGAGGATGGTGTGGGCAGCCGGGTAGAAGGCGGATTCGGCGAGCCCGACGAAGAAGCGGATGGCGATGACGTGGTTGGACGTGGTGGCGGCGGCCAGGCAAAAGGTCAGTACGGTCCAAACCAGCTCGCAGGCCGGGACCCAGACCGAGGGCCGCACTTTTGTTAGGATGATCTGGGAGGGGATCTGGCCGATGACGTAGCCCACGGTCCAGGCCGTGTCAATCAGATTGATTTCATTGCCGTTCATGGCCAGCTCTTCCTTCATGCCGCTGACGAAGGCATTGCTGATATTCGTCTGATCCAGGTTCTTGATGAAGTAGCCGAGGGATAGCACTAATGGGCCCAGGGTTAGTCGAAATGCCAAACATCCGCGGTAGTCTCGACATGGACGGTGATGAGCCAAGGAATCAAGAGACGTTGACTGGGACACGTACTGGTGATGAGAAAGACATCGAGCTTTTGGATGAAGACACGCTCCTCGTGCGACCTTCCCGGGTCATAATCCCAAATGTATGACCACCACGGCACTCTTGCTGCATGTTTGTGGCTGTGGTCCAGGTCGGCCGACTCGCTCCCAATCGTGGACTCGGCCAGGACTTTGGAGTCTTCCAGGGGAATTCCCCTCCCCTCAACCCCCATATCCAGCAGCGGCGAAGTTTCTGAAGCCACGGAAAGTCCTGGGATGTAGAAACACGGTGGTCGAGGATGGAAGAAGAAGACGCTAAACCAATGAAGTGATCTACATATGATTCTGGTAATTTTCTTCAGCAAATATCTAACATGTATAAATATATAACAGAAGCTACGTTGACTTGGTCAGGCTAGAATTGAAGACTGGGCATGTCGTATGGCTATGAAGTGAAGATGATGCTATCATAGGCCTGGACCGCCTCGGGCTCTCTGCTGAAAGATAGCCTCCCGGATTTCCAGAACCGTTGTGAGCAATAACTGGGGCTTTGAGTCTAGCGGTTCTGTCGCCATTACATGGTTTGGCTGTCGCAATGGGTGCCGGGTTGCTGTGGGTGGTACAGCGTGTCTGGGGTGGCGGGTTTTTGATTGGCAGGCCCCGCTCGTCATACACAACCCCAATTGCGCCATACCCTGGCCGCGATAACACAGCATCCCCAGCGACTGACTGGACGCAGAATCCGGGACGCCAGACACGCTGTGAAAACCATCTGGGCATATCTTGGCGGTGCAGAGCGGCCATTTCCATTTTCCTGAACGGCGCTAAATCCAATCACGAAGACCTGACCTCCTCAAAATGGCCCCCTAAAATAGAGGTCACCCACGTTTTATGGGCGACAAAAGGTAGATGTAATTTCCCGCTCGAGGGCAGAAGTCCCCATCTCGCGGGGATAAGTACCACTATTCAACTTCATATTGATATTCATTCAGTACCTGCGACTGGCAAAATCGCTACTTACGCGCAGCTAATGCATGGCATGTCAAGTATGCGCGATCGGAGGCCACAGACCGACTTGATGGACCCAAAGTGATGACAATCCGGTCATGGAGCTACTATAGAGGAAACACCGACAGTAATGCCGGAGTTACAGGAACCAAACACAGGTGATGAGCGGCTGTGCTGGTCTCGTACCCTTTCTAATATAGACTGCCCACGTCGATAATAATATCAAGACGCACCACCCACTATTGGCTTTGGCCACGCATCTGGGACACCCTTCGCCGATGATTCAATAGCTGAATGTCACGTCTCGCAGTCTGTTAATACTATGAGATTATGTAATTAACACATGGCGGTATTTCTTCATGCGGGGAAGCCCACGTGGCGATCCGACCCCTTGATAAGGGGGATTGAACTGTGATTTGGGCGGCTTCTGTCACCCTGGATGCATATGGTGACATATGAACCTTTGAGATTAAAGAAGCATACATTTGGATATCACAAGGACACATATCTTCACTTTATAATTTCAAGTCGACCACTTGTCGAAATCTTAACTTGCTTTTGCTTCCGTCCCTCAGGATGGCCAGTGAAACTAAGCGACGATGTTGTGATTTCAGTTGGTACGCCACGGAGGACACCAAGGAAGAACGCCGATTCATCAAAAAACTCGATCTCCTGATTGTCCCTTACGCCTTCATCTCTTATTGGGTCAAATACATTGATCAGGCCAATCTTAGTAAGCCAACTGCCTCCTGGCTAGCCTGCCGTCCCCTTTCACAGTCATATGGTCCGCCCCTTCTGACCAAAGATATGTCTCTATAGACAATGCGTACGTGGCGGGAATGAAGGAGGACCTCAGCTTCCACGGCAATGAACTGGTTCAACTTCAGACGCTCTACATAGTGGGAGCAGTGGTAGGGCAGTTGCCGTTTCTGTTCTTGTTCACCTATGTCCCGCTGAACATCCTTATTCCCTTCATGGACGTCTGCTGGGGGATATTCACGCTGCTGCAGTTCCGCGTAACGGGGTTCGCGGAAATCGCTGCGTATCGTTTCTTGGTCGGATTCTTCGAGGTAGGTTGATGGCAGAAAGGCCAATTCTTTCGCCTAGTTCACAGAAACATCTTTAACTGATGCTGCAAATCATGCAGGCCGCATTCTTTCCTGTGATGCATTATTTGTTCGGTATGCACTCCCTGCCTGCCGTTTTGCGTGCACATAAAACTGGCCTCTGTTAACATCAGACCAGGTTCCTGGTATCGTGGAGACGAGATCGGACGACGAGGTGGCCTTTTCTACGTGGGGCTATCTTTGGGGACTCTGACAGCCGGGCTGATCCAAGCCGGCGCTTCAGCAAGATTGGATGGCGTAAATGGACTTGCAGGTTGGCGATGGAGTAGGCATTCTTTCCTTAGTTCTCATTCACATGTCGGGGTTACTGATCGGGCTGTTATAGTGTACATCATCTGTGCCCTCATTACGATTCCGATCGGAATCCTGGGGTACTTCGTCATCCCTGGAACCCCGGATCAGCCAAATCGGCTGGTCTTGACCAAGGAAGATGTCACTATTGGCGAGGAGAGGCTGAGGCGGGCAGGGCACCAATCCCACGGAAAGTTCAAGCTCCGCAGCCTGAAAAACGCCTTTACCCGGCCCCAGTTCTGGGGCATTATCGTAGTCGACATTTTCTTTTGGAACGCCGGCCTCGCGAGCGGCACAGGATCTTTTTTACTATGGATAAAGAGTCTCAACCGCTTTTCGCAAGCCCGCGTCAACGAGCTCGGCACAATCGCGCCCGCGCTGGGCATCTTCTACACGCTCTTCGTCTGCTTCCTGTCCGACCTTGTCCTCGGCCCGGCCTGGGCCATCACGCTGGCTCACACCTGGAACGGCATCGGTCTTGTGATTCTTACAGTCTGGAACGTGCCGGATTCAGCCAAGTGGTTTGCCTACTCGACCACCTACTCCTCTCAAGCCATGTCGAGCGTCCTCCATGGCTGGGTCAATGCACAGCTGCGCGACGCCCCGGCGGAACGGGCGTTCACACTGGTGCTGATAAACGCCATCTCACAGTCGACGACGGCGTGGACGCCGCTGCTGGTGTTCCCGACGGTCGAAGCCCCGCGCTTTCCGAAGGGATTCGCATTCTGCCTGTCGTGCGCCATTATACTTATAGTACTGGTTCACGTGCTGAATACGTACTTGAAGAGAAAAGAGTAAGTCCGCCATTCTCCTCACTCCCAACTTGTTTCTGACAATCTGATAGGACTGAAGCCAAATCTGACTTGGTTCATATCACGGGCACATCCGAAGCTGCAAGCTGGAAAACACAGCCGGTTCAGAACAAGATGTAGAGAAAGACTACTGTCCAGCCTGTAAGATTTCCAGTCATTTCATCGCTATTTGTATGAGACAATAGATATTAACGCAGAGAGCTTCTACCTGAATTGTAACTAGAGGAATCGCAACCTTATCATTAGCTGTCAGGCTCTACAGACTCTGGATGTCAGTTGTTTCTAAGTCAGTTACAGTAATGATAGTTACTCCCTTTCGTAACTACATGAGATTCCAGCTTTGGTGCCAGTGATATACCACTACTCCGATTGTTTTTGGACTGATTTAATGAAACGGGTATCAAATTTTAGATAGGAGATCTTCTCGAAGACTACCCCTGAAAAGGGAATACAGTATGAACTGGTCTACCAAACACTTCACCACTCTGCTAATTCAAAGACCTTGACGATGACGTCTTCGCACTTTCGGTTCCGTCGTGATATCGTTGGGCCGACATGTGTGTGGGGCAGATATTGCGATTTGGCCAAGATCAGCATGGATAGTTGATGGTGTGCTTACCCTTACTTCTGTCGTTATTTCAACCGTATCGGTTAATTGAATGAGGGCGCAGAGTTCGTTGCCGGAGCCGGACCTTCTCCAACACGTTCATGCAGCCCCGAATGGCACCATCTTGGAGACCAGCACGTCACTAGCGGGTGCAAGCCGCGATCCACATTTATGCATGGGATTACTTCTGGCACAAGTGTGCCATCGTGTGCTGCTGGGGTTCATGAGAGTATCCCCGGTTCATATTATACCCCGTAGCCTGACACATCCAAGGTAAGTAGGAGCCAACTTTGGATTCTGAATTGAGACCGAAGGACACAAGTCCATCACGAAGTAAATCACACGCAATGGCACCAGAAGATACAAGAAGAGATGAGGGGGGCATCGAGAGGCAGGATCCAAGCCCCAGAAAGAAGATCCTCCTCAATGCGTTTGATATGTCCACCGTTGGGCATCTTTCTCCTGGCCAGTGGAAAGTGCGTAATTGACCTCGTATAAGGGATGGAGTAAAAGACATAGGGCTGACTCTGGACGCCATAGAACCCAACAGACAAGTCGGCGACAAAGAGAAGTTTGAAGTACTGGATCGAGCTGGCTCAGCTCCTTGAACGCGGTGGCATAAATGCCTTGTTTCTTGCCGATACGTACGGCGGCTATGATACCTACGAGGGCAGCTTGGACAACTGCATCAGGAGAGCCGCACAATGGCCCATGACGGACCCAACCATTGTGAGTTTCTAATTCTTTTACTTACGTGAAACTTTTCGCATATGGATATGCAATTGACATGAGTTAATCAGCCCATCAGCGCCATGGCAGCGGTGACGAAGGACCTATCCTTTGCCATCACGGCATCCACAAGTTTCGAGCCCCCTTTCTTACTGGCAAAGAGATTCTCGACGCTTGACCACTTCACGGGGGGCCGATTTGGCTGGAACATTGTCACATCCTGGAAGAAGGCGGCATTCAAGGCCATCGGCATTGATACCCCCATTGAACACGACCAACGTTATGAGCAAGCCGACGAGTACCTTCGAGTACTTTACAAGTAAGACTTCAAAGACAGCCAACATTTGTTGTTGGTTTTCCAAACTGACCTCTACTTCTATTTAGGCTGTGGGAAGGCTCTTGGGCGGATGATGCCATTTCCCCCGACCCGGAGCATGATAGCTATGCGGATCCGGACAAGATCCTGACCATCAAGCATCACGGCAAGTACTTTGACCTAGACACGCGGCACATCGTCGACCCATCGCCACAGCGGACGCCCTTCCTGTTCCAAGCCGGGACCTCAGCGGCCGGCAGCGAGTTCGCCGCGACCCACACCGAGGCCATCTTCGTATCGGCGCACTCGCCCGCCGTCCTGCGCCCTAAGATCGACAAGATCCGGCAGCTCGCAGCGTCCAAGGGGCGGGACCCGCAATCCATCAAGTTCTTCGCCACCTTCACGCCCATCCTGGGCACGACGGACGCCGAGGCCCGCGCCAAGCATGCCGAGTTGCAGAAGTACGCGTCCGTGATCGGCGGGCTCGTGCTGGTCAGCGGGTGGACGGGCATTGACCTCTCGGTCCTGCCCTTAGATCACGTCATCACCAAGGACGATTCGGTCGAGATCCACAAAGTCACGAGCCTCCTCGAGGCTTTCACTACCACCAGTGAGCAGATCCCCGCGTGGACGCCGCGTGTCATTGCGGAGAAGGCTTCAATCGGAGGGCTGGGTCCGACATCTGTGGGTTCTCCGGCGACGGTGGCGGACGAAATGGAGCGGTGGGTGCGCGAGGGGGACCTCGACGGGTTCAATATTGCCTATGTGACGACGCCTGGGTCGTTTGAGGATGTGGTGGATTTTCTGGTGCCCGAGTTGCAGAGGCGAGGGCTGTATCATGAAATTCCGGGTCAAGACCAGTACCTTACCGCACGGGAGAGAGTTTACGGTGAAGGCCAGAGGGGCTTGAGGGCCGACCATCCTGGGTCGAAGTACAAGTACTCAGTCTATCAGGAGGAGTCACCTATTGCGACCTGAGGCGGGACTACAGCGTAGCTAATTATAATATTAACTAGTTATCTGAGAGCGATTTACTGTATACATTGTAATCGCTAGAGTTGAGTTCAGCTTTTGAGGATAGTAATACGGACGTTTTCCTTTCGCCGGTAAAGAGAGAAACGTGAACATTCAGCCATCTCTATATTGCGTGTTATAATTCTGCGTCTCTATAGCCTTGAAATGCAAATACATTTATAGATACTATTAGTCGCGGTAAAAAGCTCATCTACTCTCTGAGGGTTGGTTGTACAGCTTCGATATCAACAGAGGTCGGACTGCCCCCGATATGCTCCATGGAACCGGAGACCATCGGACTCGGCATGTGGAAAGGGTCGGGCTTGATCCCGACATGGCACCATAAGATGCACGAATTTAGGGTGATCATGAACGACGAAGTGTACGATAAGGGATTACAAATGCTAAAGGTGGCCCTGATTCGCTCCATGGATGGATGGCGCAATATGCACCCGGGCTGATGTCAAAATAAGGAGGGTGGAGAAAAGTGGGACATCCGGCACACCCCCCTTATACAAATAACACCGCATATGTACTGGGGCAACGAGTGACGATGATGGCAGCATATCAATCTAGGAAGACTCTGTGGTCATCTAAAACACTCAATCCCAAGTTGCCTTAACCCAGGAAAACCAAGTGCCGCCACGCGAAAGCAGTGCAACATACTACCCCTAGACTAACACAACGCAGAACCATTCTTTCCCGAGAGACTTGGCGCTAGAGCCGCTCATCTTGCCCATCATGCATACCGAATTCATCTCCATGACCCCTCCCAATGCCTCCAACGAGCTCCACCCCATCCCCGGAGCGCCCATCGACCCGGAGTACCTGGTGCGGCACGCCAAGACGCTCGATGACTATGGCTTCCAGTACACGCTCATCCCCTACGCGTCGGGCTATTTCGACCCCTTCGCCATCGGCGCCACCATCGCCGCCGTCACCAAGAAGATCAAGGTCGTCATCGCGCTGCGGCCCAACACTATGTTCCCCACGACGGCGGCGAAGCAGCTCGCCACCCTCGACCAGCTGAGCGGCGGCCGCGCCGTCGTGCACTTCATCGCCGGCGGCAGCGACGTGGAGCAGGCGCGCGAGGGCGATTTCTTGGGCAAGTCTGAACGCTACGAGCGCCTCGAGGAGTACATCCGCATCCTGAAGCGCGGATGGGCTTCCGCCGAGCCCTTTGACTGGGAGGGCAAGCACTACACCTTCAAGGGCTGGAGCAACCAGGTCCGCCCCGTCAACGGCCACAGTATTCCCATCTCGGTCGGCGGGTCCTCGGACGAGGCTTACCGCGTCGGCGGATCCCTGGGCGACATCTTCGGTCTCTGGGGTGAGCCCCTGAAAGAGACTAAGGAGCAGATCGACCGTATCTACGCCGAGGCCGACAAAGCTGGGCGCCCGGCGTCGGACAGGCCCCGCATCTGGGTCACGTTCCGACCCATTGTGGCCGAGACCGAAGAGTTGGCCTGGGCCAAGGCTCATCGCACCCTTGACGCCCTGGAAAAGGGACAGGGCTCCGCGACCAAGCCCTTCAATTTCAACAACAAGGGTGAGGGCGGGCCGCAGAACGTCGGGTCGCAGCGGCTGCTCGAGATCGCCAAGAAAGGCGAGGTACAGGACCGCGCGCTGTGGTACCCAACCGTGACGGCCACTGGGGCGCGGGGCGCCTCCACGGCGCTGGTCGGCTCCTATGACGTCGTCGCTGAGTCCATCCTCGACTACGTTGACCTCGGGTGCGAGCTCATCTCCATCCGTGGCTACGACAACTTCAATGACGCCGTGGACTATGGGCGATACATCTTGCCCCGGGTCTACGAGGGCATCAAGCAGCGCGAGGAAAAGGCAGTCAATGGTCATGAGAGTAGTAATGGCACAGTGGAGGCTACAGCATGACGGTTCTGAAGTATTTCGTAAACAGCCAGTCCGTCCACACAAAGTAGTAAATATACAAGTTCCAACAAGTCATCACCAATTATGGATACGTACTGTGCCAAGCTACCTGGACTAGATGTTTCAGCAGACCGCGGAGATGGTTTTCTTTTTCAGGAGAACATGACAAAAGAACTGCAATTATGCATACTGGCTCAACTAGATCTTGGAATTGGAAACATTCCGATTGAGCGTCACCCTTTCAACCCTTTCAAACAAAATGCCTGACTGATTTGGCTTTGTACTGGTGTTGATGACCGGTAGTCAATAAACCCATTGTTGGTACAATGCTATTACTCACCATATCCTTGTTTCTCGTTGTTCTCATTCATTATGATATGATCCAAACTTCTCATTTCCACCCGCGTCTTAAATACACATCTAATAAGTGGCTGGAGGAAAGAATGAGTATGTTATTCGAAGACGGAATAGCAGAGAAGAACAAGCAAACATACGAATTAGTATAAAAACTGCCATACCGTTGCAAAAGCATTATATAGTATCTCTACCAGCTCACCTAATCGCGTGATAGTACCTGCATATATCCTTGATTTCAAACATTGCCCTACGAACTTATCATTTGCTAAGATGTATCGGACCTTTGAGACTTCCATGGACACGTTAGCTGCAATGATGATTGACCGTCCCCCAAATACCATTTATTGCGGTACATGCGGCGAGGCACTGATCGGCTCTGTGCAGAAGTGCACAAAATGCATTACACAGATGCATACAACGGCCGAACTCAGGAAGACGGAGAAGGGCGCTGAGAAAAGGTCCGATGGGGACTCTCAAGAAAAGCCGGACAGTGGCACCGAGAAGGCAACTGATGAAGGCACCAACAAGACATTTGATGAGGGATCCGAGAAGAAATAAATCTGAGGGTTCACTTCTAGCATTCTTCCATGGTGAATTGGTATTCCTGGATCATTAGGTGGAATATGGATATGAATCTCTTTGCCTGGCAGAATGCGGTAGTGCGATACTACATGATCGTGGACACAAAGATGGACATTGCGAGATGACCAGTGTCACATGATCAATTCCGAACAAGTGATAGAATACAACGTGTGAAATTTACAGTTGGGCTATGAGAACTTCTTCCTATGGCAAAGAAAGTCTCTCGGTTCTGGGTCAAACCGCTGTAGAAAATTATCATGGATTACTGAATAATGTATGCCCCCTAATATTTGTAATCCACAATCAACCACACCCCTGCCAGTGCATCTCGGGGAAATGCAGACCCCACAATCAATTGACGTGATTGCATGCCTCCTGGTACTGGGTGGTGATGCCTTGAACTCGGGGAATCACGCCATCCCCCTTATCAGAAGCTAAGTCCAAACCGTTACCTTGGGGCCGGATCATGGGGAATGAGTACCCCACATCTGTATTGACTCTAACTCTGCGGTATCGCTATGCATTGCGAGATGGGATCTGGGAATACGAGTGGTGACGCTGCTCATTTGTGAGTGCTGTGGATAGTGTTTCCTTTTCTCACTCCCACGAGTGAGCTTCGGGTATTCCTATCCAATCGCTGGATTCTGTTATAATCGTGGCTGCAAGCGTGCGGTTTCCCTTTTTCCTTGCTTCAACCTAGATCAAAATATCCAAACAGCGACTCAGCAGTAGCCATGGATGTCATACCAAGAACACACAAAGCGGCCGTGCTGCATTCCTTGAAACAGCCGTATGTGGTTGATCACAACCGTCCCGTGCCCGAGCTTCTGCACGAGTGGGAGGTATTGGTCAAATCGCACGTGATAGGACTTAACCCGATCGACTGGAAAGCACCGTGAGCACTTATGCCACACACTCGCTTTCCTTTCACCTATGACTTCGAACATTGGAGACTAATAACGAGGATCTGTACAGTGACTTTGGGTTCGGAATACCCACATTGCCCTACACGGCGGGCAGAGAACTGGCAGGTCGCGTAATACAAGCCTCCAAGTCCACGTCTCGTATTAAGGAAGGCGATAATGTAAGATATACTACATCTTTCTAAATACCAATAAACTCTGTCTCTAACATACGCCCAAGGTCATATGCATCTCCACAGACTACCGGGACCTGAGGAAAGCAGCCTACCAAGAGTATGTAGTCGCCTCTAGCTTCAACACGGTGCGCATCCCGCCCTCGGTCCCGCTCCAGTCCGCCGCCGCCCTGGGCGTGGCCTTCGTCGCCGCCGCCCTGGCGCTGGGGATCTGCATGGGTGTCGACTTTAGCCATGCCGCCGACGGGCCCGACCTGCTCGAGTTGGTCCAAAAATACCAGAAGGGCGGCGACGGGTACCAGCTGCCCGAGGATATCCGTGCCGAGTGCCTCGAGAGCCTCGCCCCTGGCGAGCGCGCCCTTCCGGGCGACTGGATCGCCATCTGGGGCGGCTCGTCGACGTCAGCCAACCTGGCGGTACAGCTGGCGCGCCTCGCGGGGCTGCGCGTCGTCACCCTCGTCGACACGGCGAAACACGGTCTCCGCCTATCGGCCAGCCACGGCGAGGGTGACGCCAATAACCACCTTCGGCCCGATCTCTTGGTCGATAGTCACGATCCGGACAGGGCCGTCGCCATCTTGCGCGCGAGCTTGGGCCCAAGGTTGCGGTTCGCGCTCGATACGCGGGGTCGCGACTCGGCCGCGGCGCTAGGTCGTGCATTGCGGCAAGAGGAGCCCGACGAGGCCAAAAACCCCGTCATCGAGAACGCTCCGGTGACACCGCGTCAGTCACCCCGCGCGTCGAAGGCGTCGCCGCGGGCACACCTGGTCGGCCTTACAGGACTGCCTAAGGAGCCGGCAGGTGAGGACGTGGTGTATCACACTGTGCCCATCAAGCTGTACCATGAGGCTCCCGAGGTTGGGGAGGCGCTCAGCGCCTGGCTGGAGAGGCTTCTGGAGACGGGGGAACTAGTGGCGCCGGACATCATCGCGGTTGAGCAAGGCTTCGAGGGGATCAATGTTGGTTTAGACCGGATGAGGAGAGGGGAGATTAGCGGGGGTAAAGCTGTAGTGGTCTTAGAGTAGCCATTGTCGATGTCGATACAGTCGGCATGTTATAGAAATTGATTAAGGGAAAATTGCATCCAGACAATGGCCGCACCAATTCGACCCTACATTGACCACAGGAGCAGGTTTGGTATCCTCATGATGACATGCGATATCACTTCCTTGCTCATCACTTTTTAATCTTCTACTGACATTGAAGTCAAAATTGAAGTAAAGTGGCCCCGAATTGACAGGTTCAAACTAGCAACGAATGGCTCGACTCTATCTCCGATACATACGAAATAAGTCTACCTCAGAAGATGTTGGATTTCACGAATCATGCAGCGTCCGCAAGTCGATTTCGGATGGATCCCGCACATACCGCGTCATGTCGGATCCTGGATCCTCCTCCCTGCGCGTGTGCCCGTTGCCAAAATACCACATCAGCCGGTTCCCATCGCGGTTTAGGTACGTGTACTCCCAGTCCTCCCATCGAGGCTCACGCAGCACCAGCTCGACGTGCGCGCCGCTCCCCGGCCAGAGCCCATGGATTCGCGCGCCCGGCCGCCCCCCGTTGTACCACGACGAGCAATTTTCCGTCAGCACTGTCGATCGGAAGAAGGCGTCACAGTACTCGACAAAGTCGTCGGTAGCCCGCCGCGAGGGCTGGAGTGTCCGGATCCCCTCCCGTGCGGCCTTCCGTAGGACCCGTGCGAAGAACGAGACTTGCACCTCGACGGAGTGCGGGACCGACCCGGATCGGCCCGCCGCGTTGGGGCCGTGTACGTAGAATAGATTTGGGAACCCTGGCGTGGCGGCCCCGATGTATGTGTAAGGGAAGCCAGGACCATCGCCCTTGCCCTTGTTCTCTGCGCCACTACTCCAGAGGTCAGAGAGCAACACGCCGTCTGGTCCCCGTATGGGAAACGGCTGGACCATGTCGACATTGGCGCCTGTGGCGCAGAATATGGCGTCGACTTCACGGTGCGTCCCGTCCACAGTTTCGATGCCCGTTTTGGTGACGCGAGCGATATGCGTCTGGATATACTCCGTATTATCCGCCGTAATGGCCTCGAGGTACCCCGGCCCAGGCGTTAACCGACGACAATGCGGCGAGAACTCCGGGACGAGCCGCTCGAGCAGCTCCGGCCGGTGCTGCAGTCGCAACCGCATGCTCTCGGTCAACGTGACGCGAGCGTCGTTGTTGCGGTCCGAGTTGCGGAGCCACGTCTCGAAGCCACGCCAATACTTGTCTTCGAACGCCTTACGCCAGGCGGTGTAGGCAGCTGGGTTCGCGGCGAAGCGTTCCTTGAGCTCGGCCGGGTACGGCTTGGGCTCCAGGCTCGTCTTGTCGCCCGCGAAGGACTCGGCGATCCATGTGGGGTTGCGGGCGTAGTGGTCGAGGTGGGCAACTTTCTTGTGCAGGTGGGAGACAACCTGGATCCCGCTGGCACCGTTGCCAATGACGGCGATGCGCTTTCCCTTGGGGTCGAAACCAGGGTCCCAGTTGGATGTGTGCCGCAAAATCCCCTCAAACTCGTGTAGTCCTGGATAATCGGGGAGTTTCCATGCGTTAAAGCGGCCAATGGCCGTCAGCACAAAGTCGGCGGTCTGCGTGAAGCGCTTTTGGTTGTGTAAATCGACGATATCCACTTTCCAGACTGACTCTTTTGCATCCCAGTCCAGCCCCTTTACCTCGTGTGAAAGCTTGAGACGGTCGTAGACCTCATACTTCTGGGCGAGCTTCTGCCAGTACTCTCTGATCTCCGCACCCTGTGCAAACTCTTCTGACCACTGCGTGTTCGGCTCAAAACTGGTTTGATACACGTGGGCCGGGATATCACAGCGTACCCCTGGATATCTGTTCTCGAACCAAGTTCCTCCCTAGCCATTGCATATTAGTTTTCCTTGTACGAATTTTGCTAGATGCGTCCAAAGATGACTTACCACATCCGCGTTCTTCTCAAAAATCGTCAACTCAATGTCCGAGACCTTGGCAGGGAGAAGGACGCCCGAAATGATGCCCGAGAGCCCGGCGCCGACGACGATTACCCTCAGCTTCCTAGGCTCATCAATGTATCGCTGTTCGAGCTCGAGGTCTCGAAAAAGATAAGTCCGACTTGAAGCATCTCCATTCTCGACTTTCGCTGCCTGGGCGTTCGAGTCAGAGTTGTCATGCGAAAACTGTGGCCCTTCTGCTTCGGGTGTCGGTTCTTTGGCAGTCATCTCGAAAAAGTGTATCAATGTCCGATTGACCAAACACAAATCTCCAATCAGTGGCAAATCAAAATTGAAGAGCTATAATAGACTTTCTAGAGTAAAGAGGCGGATTGGTTACTATATCGCGTCGGGATCCCAGGTTGCTCGCGACCTCTGGATAGCAGGCCTCAGCAGTCTCGCTTGATGCATCAAAACTTACCCTGCCTATTTCATAGCCATATTTGAGAGTATTTCGTTAGTGACACTTATCCCACAATGCAATAAGCATATCCCAGAGCCCCGGTGCACAAGTCGCAAGCGATCAGGCCCTCCGCCATGCCACTGCCGGAGTCGGACCCAATTGCCAAATTCAGCCATATCACGTCATTGCCGCCAAACTTTGGCCGCTCAAAAATTATTCGCAATTCGGCATCTGAATTCGTATATGATATTTGTTGGAGTCCCTTATCGGGATGCAGGTTGGGGTTGCCCCATGTGGAGGGGGGACACGATGATGCTTTTAGGCGGTACAATCACGCCATGCGAAATGGCCCCTCTTGGCAAGGGTAGGCCAACAACAGGGTGATCCCCTCCCCAGGTCCCGGGAATCAACTGAACGACATTATTGAAGGTAAAATCACCAAGTCCACCGTGTTCTTATCCTGCATGCAAGGGCAATGCCTTTGGCCTTCCCGCAGCAGAATCGAGCATAGCACGTCATTAGTCCTCCTGGGGTGAAATCCTTTTGGTCCTCATATCATTAGATGGCGTGCTGTCCAGGCACATCTTCGTGATCCTGTACTCGCATAGGAAGCGCGGTCTTCGTGGTTCTGTTACTATTGGTTAGCCCAATTTTACGAAGTAATGCCTCGGTAATTATTGGGATAATCTAGCCTGGTGAGAAGGGTCAGAAAGGATGACCCAGTAGCAAGAATTATAGTTTAGTCTTGTCTTGAAAGCATTGTAGCACGTCCCTATGTCTCGTTGTAGAATAACTGGCATATATGTAGTCGGCCTTTTACCTCAGACTATAGTCGATTTACCACATGTCTTCGTAACAGCTCGCGTATGTTTTCTCTCCGAGTCAATCTCAATCGACGTTTCTGGTAGCCTAAGCGCTACCTTGAGTACAATATGACCAAATCTCCAAGTCCCGGAAGCAGCGTAAAGGAGTCGGTTGAAGGCAGGAATCATCCGGGTATGCCACCCCTAGACATCACACAAGATCTTTTCGGCAAGCTAATCAACCCAATCAGTAAAATGGTATCGCTCGACAGTGTATAACATGACCATTCTCGGTCTTTGTAATCTACTTGCTCCTGGCCTTTGGGGTGCTATGAACTCGCTTGGTGCCGGAGGGGCTCAGTCGCCACAATTGGTAAACGCTGCCAACGCGGCCACATTTTGTCTAATGGTGGTTTCCTGCTATTTCTCCACTGCCATCGTCCATTACGTCGGTATTAAGAACGCCCTTAGCTTGGGCACGTAAGTCTCTTTTATCCTCTGAGTACTGGCAACTTGTCGTGACCTGAAAGCTGACTGGATTCCAACTCCTATCAGTATCGGTTACGCGCCTTATGCGGCAGGTCTATATTTGAACAACCGGTACGGAGTAGAATGGCTGGTCCTTCTCGGGGCCGTTCTCTGCGGCATCTCCGCCGGCCTCTTCTGGGCCGTCGAAGCCGCCATCGCCATCGCGTATCCCGAGCCCTGGAACAAGGGCCGCGCGCTGGGCTGGTGGCTGACGTTCCGCCTGCTCGGCCAGGTCCTGGGGGGCGCCATCAATATCGGCCTCAATGCGGACCGCAACGAGGCCGGCAAGGTTTCGTACACTGTGTACCTCGTCTTCGTCACGCTCCAGGCCTCCGGGCTCCTTGTCTCGTTTCTTCTGACGCCGCCGGGCAAGGTTGAGCGGCGTGATGGCGTTAAGGTCTCGCTTGCGATCATGGACAGGCCCTGGCAGGAGATGAAGGCTACGGCTAAGAACTTCCTGAGACCCCAGTTCGTCTTGATCCTGCTGTGGATCGGGCAAGCAGTCTTTGCTGAAGCTGTCTTCTTCACCTATCTTGCTTGTGAGATGACTCCACTGGCGCCGTTTGATTAAGTCGTGTCACTAACAGATACAGTATGGTTCTCCGTCCGCGCTAGAGCGCTGGGGTCGTTCCTTGCCGGAGTGGTTGGGATCCTGGCTGGTAACACCGCAGGGGTAAGACTGAGCAGCCAAAATCTTTCCCTCGTCCTCTTTTGTCAACAAAGGCGAGAAGGTTTGACTAACGAAAGCGTAGCTCTGGCTGGACAGCAACCGCTTCTCCGTGAAGTCTCGCAGCCGCTACGCGTTCTGGTTCTTCACTATCGCCTCAGGAGCGTGGTGGATCTGGGCCGCGGTTTTGGTGTCTCGCTTCCGTGTGACGCAGCCTACCTACGACTGGGCCACCCCTGGCTTCGGAAAGGCATTTGCAGTTTACATTTTACTCAATGTTGCGTTTCAAGTCAACTATTTATACCTGCAAGTTGGCACTCTTCGCGCGCTGCATCATCTCGATCTTGCTAACCGCTGTTGCGTAGGTATTTTATGATTTCCCATATCGCCAATGGAGAATCCGAAGTTCTTCGATTTGCCGCATTACTCCGGGGGACCGAATCTGCTTGGCAAGCTGTGAGTTATGGGCTGACCTCGTTGACCATTTTCGCCCAAGTCGGCGGTGTCTATTTCAACCTGGTGCTCTGGGCTTTCTCCATCTATCCGGCCTGGCTGGTTGTGCGAGGCTTCGGTTCTACGACCAGTAGAAGTGTTCAAGGAGACCCAGAAGCCGATCAAGACCTTACAAGTAACGAAATCGTTGTAAAATCTAGTTAAGCTGTATCCTGAGCGAGCATGGCGTCTCGGTTTATCTTATCAGCGGACATCATTGTCATAGACTCGACCCAGCATGGTCCCGTGGGTATTGATAATTTGAGTAACTAGACCTCAACTAGATCTTAGATATTAGAACTTCCTGATATTACATCATACCCTTGTTTCAAATCATAAATCCTAGTCTTGTGTTAGAGTTGTGTGTATTTTATCATAGTGTGGCCTGCGTCCTTGCGAGTGCAGTACAACCGATTCAGGGGTTGCATTGCGCGTGGTTGCAAAACTGCCATGACGCGGCAACGGAACCCCAAAATGCAATACATGCCATGGGTGATTGTGCAATCCACCGGGTGTTATTACGCCATTTCCTCCATCTCCCCCCAACCCCCGCAACTCCACTCCGTTTATCGCAGGGCCTCTGCCGAACGCACCCAATGAGTTCCCCTGGCATTCTTGTCTACCTACATATAGCATGCTACCTTGATCAAAGCAAGGCCTGTGTATCTATAAGCCTGGTAGTTACCCCATAGTCTCTGGCACGCGAGGCATAGGAAAATACTTTTAACTTGTACCAACAATGACGTCTTCTGCCGCGCCGCGCAAGAAGAGCCTTGTGCTCAACGCATTTGTCGAGATGTGTAAGGCTCACACTCCCATATTTCCACCCATAGCTTTCATTTCTCTCTCTCTCTCTAAACTACTAACAGTTGCTCTTGATTCCTTCTCATAGGCAGTGGGCATCAGTCTCCGGGCCTTTGGCGCCATGCGGATGATCAGTCCTGGCGGTTCAACGAGGTCAGCCACTGGGTCGAGCTCGCCAAGCTCCTCGAAGAGGCCAAATTCCACGGGATATTCATTGCTGACGTCTTAGGTGGGTTCTCTCTATCTCTAGAGTTACGGTCCACGCTACACGCTATTTGCTGATGCTCATATGTATGATAGGTGGCTACGATGTATACCGGGGGTCACTGGACCCAGCCGTAGTTTCCGGTGCACAATGGCCCGTCAACGAACCCCTGGCTGTCGTCTCCGCCATGGCCGCCGTCACCAAGAGCATCGGGTTCGGCATCACGGTCTCTACCACCTATGAGCAACCGTATCATCTAGCCAGACGGCTATCAACAGCGGATCACTTGAGTGGTGGGAGGTAGGTCGTGTGTATCCCCGAACTGGATATCCGTCGTTACTGACTGATTACCCACATACAGATTGGGATGGAACGTAAGTAAAGAAGTATTATTGGGATATTTTCCGACATTGACGTTAACTATGTTATAGGTCGTGACCAGCTATCTCGATTCGGCAGCCAGAAATATGGGACGAACCGAGCAGCCACAGGTAGAAATGCACCGTTGTTTCTCATACAACATTTTGCAGTCGAGTATTGGCTAACGCGGACTACCTCCAAGCATGACGACCGCTACGCCCAAGCCGAGGAATACATGCGCGTCATGTACAAGCTCTTCGAGTCCTCCTGGCGCGACGACGCCGTCCAACGCGACGCCGCACGGGGCATCTACACGGCTCCTGAGCTGGTGCGCCGCATCGACCATGCGGGCAAGTTCTTCAATGTCCCGGGACCCCACCTCTGCCAACCCAGCCCGCAGCGCACCCCGCTGATCCTGCAGGCCGGCACGTCCAAGTCGGGCAAGCTGTTCGCCGCGCAGCACGCCGAGGCCGTCTTCGTGTCGGCCCATGCGCCCGCCGTCTGCGCGGGCGCCATCGCCGAGATCCGCGAGACGGCTCGGACGCAGTTCGGCCGCGACGGGGATGCCATCAAGGTGCTTGCGCTCGTGACGCCGATCTTGGGCGCCACCGAGGAGGAGGCGCAGAGCAAGCTTGCGGAGTACCGGAAGTACGCGTCCCATGAGGGCGCTTTGGCGCTGTTTGGTGGGTGGACGGGCATCGATCTGAGCCAGTACGGCGACGAGGAGGAGCTGAGGGAGGTGGAGAGCAACGCTGTCCGGTATGTATTCCCCTCTTTTTCAGTAACCCCAAGCCTCTCTTGACGCTGACTTTGTTGTGTTGTAGATCCACGGTCACTGGGTATGCCAAGTTCTCGCCCGGCACCAAGAAGTGGACCAAGCACACCATCGCCGAGCATGTCAGCATCGGCGGAAACGGTCCCATGCTTGTTGGCACACCCTCGCAGGTCGCCGATGGGCTGCAGGCGTGGGTGGACGAGGCGGACATCGACGGATTCAACTTTGTAAGTCGGGACCTTGCATCGCATCATCAGTGTATACACACTTGGATGACCCCGAAGAGCTAACATTCCCATTCCTACTAGGCCTACGCACTGTTCCCGCAATCTTTCAAGGACATCATTGACCTTCTCCTTCCGGAGCTGCGTCAGCGGGGCTTGTTTTGGGACGACTATGCTGTTCCCGGGGGCACGTATAGAGAGAACTTCTACCGCTCACCCGGGTTGAAGCGGTCGCCTCCTGATCATGTATCCTCAAAATTCCGGTGGCTATCTGGGGTTTCAGCTCAAGATCATCCTGTGCCTGAATAAAGGCTATCACTAGTAGTGCAATCGAAAGCGAAGCACTTGTATCTGATTGGAGGCTCATTGCGTGTTGGGTCTAGCCATATAGATTATAGCATTGCACTGGGATTAAAATAGTATTTTCAGATATATGAATCATACTACCCTTGTATTCAAGAGTCGTCATAGGCGGTCAAGGTCAAGTCCAATGAGTGAGAAAGAAACGAAGCCTCCCCTTTCTCTGCGAGGCACCATTGCGGCTGAAGCTAAGCCACCTCTCACCGAAATATCTCAAGTTAACCGGTCTCAGGAATGCATAGGTTCTCAGCCTGGGAAAGGCGAAAATGAACCCCATACTGCAGCGCCTTACAGCACTAAAATTGCAGTGAACTGTTTTCAAACCGAGCCTCAAAGTGACCGTAAACTCTGAAGGGCGTATCATGATATTAGGTCTTTAATGTATAGTCGTCCGATATTAGACTTTTCAGTATATTCATTGCTTTGGCATATTGGTGATTATATATGTTGTTCCGAGAAAAGTTTGTATTTATGTTTATTCAAAAGTCCCCGGTTTTTCGACCACAATTCATGATATTACATCAATCTTTACGCGAACCAATCTTAGGAATCTTCGCAGGGCAAAGGATCAGTAATGAGGTGAGTGCCAGGATGGCCAAGCCAGTGAACAAGGCGCCCAACGCCTTCTCGTAACTCTCGACAACCTGCATCCGGTAGTGTGGTTCCAGGGTGGCGATAGACTCGATCGAAGCCAACACCTTCGCAATCACCTCGTCGCGACCGGGTCCCTCCTCCACCAGTGCATCCAGATAGTGGCGGAGCCCAGCCTGGAGCAGCAGGCTGCTGGCGGCGATGCCAACGACCTGACCCACGCTGCGGATGAGGACCATGATGCTGGTGGCGACGGCCTGGCGGTCGCGGCCAGATGCCGCCAGCACGGCGAGGAACGTCCCTGGGTTTTGCAGGCCCTGGCCCACCGACGTCGGCACCAGAGCCACAACAGCAGCCAGGGGCGGCGTGTGTCGCGTTAGCCGCGTCAGGGCGAGTGCGCCAAACAGGAAGAAGCTGGCGCCCGCCAAGAGCGACCAGCGGAGGCGCCTGGTGCGGGCGATGGTGTACGCTGTTAGGGCGGAGACGACCGAGGTGACGGCGAAGGGGGCCATGAGCTGGAGGCCGGAGCGCGTAGCGGATGCTAGTAGCACTGCTTGGAGGAAGATAGGCCTGAGAGTGGACAGGAGAAAAGTCAGTCGGTTTCATGATTGGATCAAAAGTCACACCAACTGGCCAATATTTAAAACTTACATGTTAAACAACACCGCGTTGGTCAGCATGGTGGAGATAAAATTGGACGCCAAAAGGTTGGCCTTTGGGGAGTGGGATATAAAGTCCAGCGGCACCAGAGGATGGCTCGCGCAGCGCCACTCTACATATAAAAAGACGGGGATGCATGCTACACACACGACGAGAGCGGAGATGACGATGGGATGCGACCCTGGTGTGAAATGTTAGCAAAGGGCTAAGTCGGGTGATCTATGCAGTATAAGCTTACAAGGGAGGATCTGACCACCGAGATTCTGTGACCACACAGCAAATTAGCGACAATTGGCGACTTGCTTTGTGTTGGGAAGTGACTTACCAATCCTAAAATCATGGTGGTCAGGATAACGCATAGCAGTCCAGAGCCGACAAAGTCGAAATCACGGAGCGAGTCGCGCATGCTAAGGGTGCAATCTCGAACACCCAAGTCGTGCGGGATAACCACGGCTGAAATGCAGAAACAGACAAGCATTATGGGGATCTGCGAAGCGAATATCCACCGCCAACCGAGATGCTCCGCCAGGAAACCGCCCATGGCGGCTCCTAATGTGCACCCGACTCCATAGATGATGCTCGAATAGGGGTAGTACAATCCCCGGCGCCTAGTAGATAGATAGGTCAGCATGCCATCCTCGTAGTTCAAAACCGTGTATTTTGGAGACAGCTCCGCCAAACGACTTACTCGACGGGAACGAAATCGCTGAGGATGATGTCGCCCAGAACCATCAGTCCTCCCGCCCCGACCCCGCACAGGCCCCGGGCGGCGATCAGGCTCCCGATGCTCTGCGCCGCGGCGCACCAGGCCGTCGTGGCCATGAAGACGGCCAGCGAGACCAAGAATAGGGGCTTTCGGCCCGTTGCGTCGGAGAGGCGGCCGACAAGGGGCTGCGACACGGTCGAGGCGAGCAGGAAGGAGGTCGAAAGCCACGAGGCAGCCGGGGCGGCTCGGAAGTAGGACGTGATGACGGGGTGTGACGAGGCCATGATAGTGGCGTCGAAGCAGCCGATGAACTGGATGACAAGGATCTGCGAGAAGATGACCAGGAACCGCGCCCGCGTCGTGTCGTGCAGGTAGAGCGGCGCCGACGCCATTGCTGCTTCGGTATCGACCTCGTCATCTTCGCTGCTCGTATCGTCGTCGCTGAGAGATCTGGTTGTCACAGTGATGGGGGACTTCTTCGGATTGGCAATCAGGGGTTCTCGCTCCGATGGAGATGACTCTATGATGGTTACGGTCATGGCTATGGGTGGATTTGTAGCTCTATCGTCGGTGATGATCGAAAAGTCTGGATGTATTGACACACAGTCGTTCAGGCCAAGAAAATAAAATGAACAGAGGAACCTAAAATAAAAATAAAAATAGCAAATCTGGGGACGCAGATGCTCGCATATGGAAAAGATGGTGTACCAGATCTCATGGAAACACTTCTAGTCTTGCGAGGGAGGACAGCGTATTGGAGCGAGCGGATCGACTAGCAACGCAAGGGAGGACCGATCTTATAGCCCGTCAAAGCGGTGTCCTGGACCCCTAATTTTCGTCCCATACTTTTTCTTCGCGAATATATCTCCAGTGCTGTAGTCATTCGCTGGTCCAATGACTAATGGGGGTGATGCCGCATTATGGGAAACTCTTGATCCCATTCTGCTGATTTCCAACGAGAACTGCCTTTTCCCATCAGTCTATGACGAGTAGATGTAAGAATCTGTAATCACTCTCAGCTTTGGCCCAGGGGTCGTTTGCTTTTGTCTAGTCCACAGGGCGCTAGTGGACGCCACGCTGGCGACAGCCGATCACGCCTTTGCCGCATCTTCTCTTCTCTGTGCGCGCGGAAGTTACCAAAGGGGCGGTGGACGTTGCATGAATACTTATTTAGGTAGCTCGGGACGGTTGACGGGTACCCTGCATGCCAAGCCGCCGTCTACTTTACTAAAGAAACCTCTTAGCATTCAGGTAGATTTCCAACATTTCAACCCGCAGCCAAAAGTCGATCTGTAAATTCATCTGTGAACAGATATCGAACCTTGACCGAAGATTGGCCCTGAACTGAAAAATGACTTAAACGAGAGTCAATGAATCCATAAGTACAGTTGAACCGAGCAATAAATATAAACCAAAAAAAGGAAATTCGACCCGAGAGTGTTCTGTTCAAATACCAGCATCCGTTATCTGACAGCTGGCCTCTTTTGCCGAACCAGGGCATAGAAATTGAGCATGTAACGTGCCGCTTTGCTCAGAAATGCAGGTCGTCATGGAGTGCCAAAGCAAAAACAAAGGTCTCAGATCTCAGACATGGGAAATCGGAGCCTGGCCTGGGCGGAAAGCCCGAGCGGTATGAATGTCCACCAACAGCTCGGCGGGGAGCACTACCACTGGTCACTGAGTTGTGCCCTAGCATTCCAGAGGAGTGCTGGGGCCCCGGGCGCCATTCTTCATCGATGGGCGAATGGGTCGGCGCTGGGGTGATGAACAGGGCTGATCCTGGGGCTATCGGCCGAACGGGCGTAATGCACGGCTGGCGGCTAAGAAGAGAGAATAGATATCTTCTACAGGATGTGTAATTGAACTAGCTATTGCGACCCAGAAGATGCATAGCGAGACAGCCGTTCTTGATACCATCACTGGTGTGTCATAGGATGTAGCGAGTGCTGCATCGGGGTTTTTTAAGATGCTATCACATGGATATCCACAGTTGATTTAGAAAATGGTTTCTTATCGTCATTCCTAAATATTAACTTAATAGTATTCTCTATTACTCACGTTGAATTATTTATACTCGTAAGTCAGACGTAAATTATGTACACCTTTAACGTTATTGAGATTAACGTCGAGGCTACGTCATATTAAGGGGAGGGTTCGTCGCCGAATCTAACCTAGGTGCTTGACATAAAGATAATAAGATAAGCTAAATATATAAGTTTTAATTTAATATGCCTAGATTACTACATGCTTAAAAATAAATATAAATAAAATATACTTTAAAGAAGTAAGGTTATAAATAAGGTTCTTATAATTATTTTTAAGGTATATTAATATTTATTAACATTATAACTTTAATTAAATATATTTTTTAATACTTTTATATAAATACCGGGATATTTAAAAATATATAATGCTAGTTAAAAGACCCGATTTAGGAATATTACGAAAATTGGAAATAAATATCACCTGAAACTTTTACTCTCTGATGACGACATGAAGTAATACTAAGAATCACTAAATGCCGGTCTATTGAATCGAAAAGTATGCCTAGACAAGGCACGAGATGCGGACTTGTATAACTTGAGCACCTTTAGCGTGTTGTTGACGTCCCAATCCGCAGGTCCCGAATTATCATGCAGAACAACGGCCGACTTCTATTCGTCTATAGCTGCCTAGCGGTTGCTCCATGTGTGCTTAAACCAAATCAATAACCCCTGATATGGCCCCTATCGTCTTAGGTAGAGACATTATTACACTTAGACCCGTACCTCTTACCACAACCGAACTGCTGGGCTTGGTGCTACCGGTCTTAGATATTGGTAAGGTTAAGTTAGAAGTTGAAAGCTTACAGGCCGAGATCAACCTAGCTAGACGTATAATAGACCTAATACTTATTAATGCCGCCTTTATGATGACGGATGTGTAACACGAGCGACTAGCAAAATATAGAAAATAGTTTATAATATATCGTCATCATACGGAAGGGGATCCTGAGTCTTGACAGCGAAGGGTCATCATTACACGATTAGACTTCGATTCCCACGCTACCATTAAATATGATGAGCATTTGCTCAGGAAACCCAAGAATTGATTTCAACCAAGGTGATAAAGATAAATAGTCTCCCATAGCACGGGCTTCTGGTCAAAGTTAAAGCAGATCAGTTGACAGCGCCTAATCAACTACATCTCTCATACATCTCATCTTTCTCTGAGTTCACCTGTCAGTCAACATGAGTCAATCCGACAAACCCGATGGAACACCAACGGAGGGACTCCCCCAGCGCAAGGACATCACAAAACTTTTGCCATGGGAGCAGGACAATCTTATCGATGCTTTCAAAAACATTCAGGAACTCGACCCGGATGACCCTGATTCTTTCTTCAAGATAGCCAGTTATCACGGAGCGCCTTTTCGCGGCGCTGGCTATGCCAACCAGAATTGGTGGGGTGGATATTGTAACCACGGCAATATTCTCTTCCCTACCTGGCACCGGGCCTACGTGTTATGCCTCGAGCAGTCCCTAGAGAGGCACGGCCTTAAGATCAAGCTTCCGTACTGGAATGAGCTCGAAGAAATGACCGAGGGAAAGTCGAGTCTTCCTGAGATATTCCTCAAGCCGAAATGGCAATCCCTGAACGGTAAGCTGGTCGATAATCCTCTATATTCTTACAAATACCAACAGAATATTGTCGACCACGCTTCCCCAAGGGATGGAGTCCAATACACCAAGCCAAAGGGTTGCACAACTGTTCGCTACCCCTTCTCTGGATTGTATGGCCCCCGAGACATTGATGACAGCCAATACCACAACAAGTATTACCAGAACCTCAAGGACAAGTTCTACGAGGAACAAGAGAATAAAAAGAAACACCATAAGGAACCACTCGGTGACCGAGAGGAGCCCTGTAACAAGCTCCTCAACGCCAATATAAAGATGTGGCTCGAAGACGAGAATTACCCACCGGATATAGCGCCTCCACATTCAAGGACCGCACATTTGAAGAAGTCATATTGCGACTGTCTCAAGGTAAAAGATTACACGGTCTTTTCCAACACCACGTCTGCGCAGGCCTGGAATGATCAGTACTACCACGATCAGGAAGGCAACAAAGACAAGGTTCTGGTATCGCTCGAAACGCCTCATGATGGAATGCATTTAGCGCTGGGCGGCGTTGAGGTCCCATCACAGCTCATGAGTTACGTTCGCAATGCCAATGGCGATATGGGCGAGAACAATACTGCGGCATTTGACCCCATCTTCTATTTCCATCATTGCTTCATCGATCTTATCTTCTGGAAATGGCAGCTCAAATATGACTCCACGACAGAGCTTAAGATCGATAAGAAGTTCGAAGACTACCCAGGGACCAGTTCGGTTGATGGACAAGGTCCGACACCCGGCATGACTGGAGCGGATTTCCTATCGATGGATACCCCTCTGCGACCCTTCCATATAGCCAATGACCCGGACCAGAACAAGCCTCTCCAACTAAGCACTAAACGGCAAGACCCTTTCCTAAAGTCAACAGTATGTGGTTAATCAGAGACTCCTTTCCTTTACAGAACCAGCATAGAGCCTAAAAGGTTGCTAACTCTATCTAGGATGTCGTCGATATTAGCAAACTAGGTTACGACTACATAATGCCCAAGGAGCTGAGCGATGATCCTGTAGGGGCTCCTGGGGGGCCTCCCGGATCCTCTTACTATGCACGTGTCAGCGATGTCAGCCGGGCCGATATCCGAGGGTCGTTCGTCATCGCAGTCTGGGCACAGAAAGATGCAGAGAAAGGCAAAGACAAGCCGTGCCGAGAAATGGTTGCTTGTTATCCTGTCCTGAATCGCTGGAACGTTGCGGACTGTGCTAATTGCCAAAGTCACCTTGACGTCAAAGCGCTTTTACCGCTGCACGATATTGACAGTTTGGACAACACCACTGTGACGGCGCGGGTACATACGCGGGACAATCATCTCGGAACCGAGATTACAGCGCATGTGGTCCGAATGGAATGAGTCGAAAAAGATTGACGATAAGAACGGCAATGAGAGAGACCAAGTCAACTTCAGCGGTAACAATTGGGACAAGGCTTAGGGTAACGATGAGAGGAGGACAGTGGTGGTTATGGAAATGAAATGGAAATGCGAGAAGGGGCTGGCAACTCTCATTCTTCTGGCATTGGTATTTGATTTCATCGGTGGTTACGCACTCAACGCATGGATAGCGGGCATCCCCCGGTCTCTTGGCCGGTACGGATGGGTGTTGATCATGCTTCTTGCATAGAAATGGTTCTTTCACACTTCATCAAGTGCACTCTCTTCAACGGATATTCGATCGGACTTGCATCGGAACAAGTTGATATGACTTACCGGCACGAATGCTGCTTTGCTGGGAGTGATTGTGTCGCTGGCTGTTGTGTAGACCTCCGATCGCCTGGTCGCAAGTTGTTGGTGCGTTCAGGATTTCAAAACAGTTTCGCCCTCGTTGCCAAGGAACCATTCTCGGCTCGAACTTACTTGCCACATAATGCGAAGACCATTTTCTTCGCATCCCAACTTTTCCCTTTTCGCCATCCTTGCTTTGGAGTTGGTCGTGTTGACTAGATTTTCAAGTCCAGGTGACCCTGATACGACTTTTGTAAGTGAGATCATCCCGTCCGTTCCCTCTTCACCGAGTACTTTGACACTCGTATATAATGTCAGGAGCATTGGGCAGTATGCCGATAGCGATGCCCAGAATCAGGTTCGATGACACATGAACATCAAGAGGTAAATATCGGCCCGGGCTTTGAACCGCTGCCCGACGCTGTCGTCGGTTCATCCACTGAATTTGGTATTAAAGGTCAAAATACTGGTTCATGGAATCGTGGCTAAAGAAATGTTGACATAAGACAGATTTGACTTTCTGGTGGAAGCAAAATGGAGTTGAGATCGCCATACATCAGTCGACCTCGCTAATCCAAGAATTCCCTGCTGTTAGGAAATATAAACAGAAAAGTCGACCACAAACTTGACTGTGTCTTTGTCAAATGAGTTGCCTCGGGTGTCTTCTTCCTCGCTGATACGACTACTACCAAATCCTCCCACGTTGGATTGGTCACATTGCAGGTTCCAGGCAACTCACGGTACATCGTCATATTTGTTCTGAGAAACCAGCTGTACTTTTCGGACGGAACGCCAAAGTCATCGGTAACTTGTCAGTTGTGCATATTATGTTGGTGGCTGATCGAAACCCCTCATATGATTTGCAACGGGCTCATTCAACTGCATGCCCCGAAATATGTAATACGGCGCTGGACCACGCGCCAGCTTTGGGTGCGTTTCTTCCCGGTATATTGATCAAGAACGAGCTTTGATGCTGAGATGCAGCTATTGGCGCGCGGAGCTCCATGGTGCTCAGAAGGTGGTGAAGTCCTCGATCAGGTGCACTGCGAGATATTTCGCCTGATCTTTTCGTTCGCTTAGTTGGTGTACTGTTGGCAGCGATGTGTCGTTCGTTGCTTTGACATTGACGAGTATCCGCAACTATTCATGCTTGGAAAAACTATACGGATACATTGCCGTGGGTTGTGCATAGTACACTGGGCGGCAGTCATGCTGGGAGCTGAACTCGTGTTTCTCTATCGGGTTATTTCAGATGTGATGGAAGATAGCTGAAACCTCCCAAAGCCCCCGGGAACACGGATTCTGTACTGTCCTCACAGTGAAACAGAATGTAAACTCTGGTGCCTAGTAGGGTACCATGCATCCATGTTCATGAGAGCTACGGATCCTCGGCGGAGACAGCGAGGCGTACCTTTATGGTTCGAAATAATGTTTCCAGGTGTGTGTTCTGCTGATGCTATATTGGCGTTGAAGATGGCCGAGAACATGATTTTCGAAACAACTATTCCAAAAATCAGGTTCTGACCGGGAACATCATCAACGGAAGAATGGACTATCTGTCACCATCTCAAGATACAGCAAGATATCGGTACTCGGAGCTGGTCCAACGTAGTTGTTCGGATGCGTTCCATATAACACATAATCAGCTTGCAGGGGCATGTTGTTTCTTTTCGAGCGGTGCGACTGGGTTGTCCACAGCGATCCAGATACACGACGGCTTGGGCATGCTATGCCGCTTACATCTGTGTACAATTTATGTGCTATTTGGACTTGAGATCTGACTTGATGGGAGATGCGTCTTGGTACACGATTTAGGAAATGGGGTCAAGCTAGATAGAGAGCACCAAAGACCCCATAGTAGACAAAGAAAGATTTGGAAACCAAAGCTGACAGGATTGTAGACAAGTCAATTGGGAAAGGCCTAAAGGCACTTACTCTGAGATAAATGGATATTGATGTTCCAGTCGAATACGAAGTGATGTAGTTCATTCATGTGCTTTCCATCGAAGCCCCAGCTGGGTCGTGTGCAGATGGATAGCCGGTCGCTTACCGACGATGGTGCCAGTCTAGCCAGACATAACCCATCGCCATGGGAGTATGGGCCCAGCAGAAAGAAGAAGAGATTTTCAGTCGCGACCATCCAAACCATCCTCGCCATGGTGTGCATAAAAAAGCGATATCTTCTTATTTCTTCGGGAACCATCTGTTTGGACTGGGGCATTATGCGGATGCTACATGACTTAGATATGACCCTTCCGCTTCAACGACACGGCGGATACGGAGAGGAGCGAGGTGGAGGCGGTTGTGAAGTTAGAATCACCATTGGTGGTGGTTGTCGGCATCACCGGTGGTTTATGGCGACGGCGGAATTCTTGACGCTATCATTGCTGTCGATGCAGATCGTCGTGATACTGGTCCCGGCAATTCAAACGCAAACATCGACACATTCAATCTCATACTTATAACCGTGGAGTACCTCGGACAATCGTAGCTGAAGTAACTTTCATCGCCAACATGACGTCTACTTCCATCTGCAGTCAGATGGCATGGTGGCTACATCCAAGTGTGCCTACAACGTGAAGATTATTCAGACGACTCGTTGCTCCTTAGCGGAGATTCGTCAGTGGTACCACACATGACTCAGTCGAGCATCGCTGTCCACCCAAGGATATAATGAACAAAGTGTCCAACCACAACAGAGTTTTACTAGAAGATCTACCAGTGAAGTCATGCACACTCGGGTCTGGGCACCTGAAGAGGATCGGAAAGATAATGATTCTCCCCGCGTTTGAAGCATGAAGCTGTCACATACGGTCTGGGTGTAGTCATTGGAATAGTGGCCATCGTTGAGCCACTTTGATGGACAAGGTCAGTGAGCCGTCATCTGATTCTTCAGCCGTGGCCGCTTGTCTTTCCGCTCGATCAGCCTAGTTCTAAAGAGACTATTCTAGTTTCCACGATCGTATGAGGGTTTGCTCAACGCTATGCTGGACATACACATGGCGACGAGGCTGTAGTTAGAGACGTTCACAGTACTTGAGCCACAGAGGCTAAGACAGTACGGGCGAAGAGAGAGACCGCGACGATGTCAAAACAGGCAGTGATCCTCGCAACACTTTCATTCACCTGAGGAAACAAGTATTGCGAGCTAAATATAGATGTTGATTCTGGAGACACACGACTGGAGATAAATGCATGTAGGTCTAGACTTACCGTGTCTTGGTGAGGATTGCTCATTGTCTTAACCCACCAGATGTGCGTCCATGGCGAGCGCGCGGAAAAGCTACAGGTTCTGCAGCATCATGAGCTCATCAACTCTTGATATGAGCAGGTTCGTGGATGCGTCATCGACCCTGCAACGAACAACGTACCTGGCGGCCATGCGTATACTAGGTTCATCGCTCGGGTGCCAACGTCGCGGTCAGAGGTTATAGTAATATATCCGACAGGGCGCGGAAGTCCTGTGTCCGACTCCGGTAGAAAGGCTACCCATCTGCCCGGGCCAACTCCATAGCAGATTATAGTCGTATACCATATCCGATAGCTCAATAATAACCATGTATACGAAAAACACGTCTAAGAGGGCTTCAAGTTATGTCAGAAACCCTATTCCTAAAACCTTTGATGCATTCCCAAATTAGCTGCCCATAGCCGCTGATACTACCCTCATTCCGAAGGATTTGGGGGTCGTCAGCTCGAAACGCAAAACCTGGGAGCAAGATGATCCACTTGCGCCCAAGGATATATGCAATAGTACAGAAGATCGGTCCGGCCCTCAAATCGAGGCCGTAAAGGAAGCAGGAGAACTCCCTACGCTAAGCGCTAGAAAAGGAATAGCATTTCTCATGTTGTGATGGCCCAAGACAGCCATTTAAGCAGAAGATCAAAACCCTATATCGTGTTATTATAGTTATATTATTATTATTTTTACTCTATTATATTATGAGGTTATTGCGTAGGGTAGTACGTTGACTTATAGGTATATGCAGGCACTTTAATTAGGTCTAGCTGGAGATCTCTTCCTGCCAGGGCTGACACATAAGCATTGTCGGGATAAACCATGATTAGAATACATAGGATTCAGCTTGTACCTGATCTAACCTCATCATGCCCCATCTCATCGGCCTGCTCTGGTTCCAAGTAATAATGATTTATCCGCGGCGCCTTTGCAACAACAAAACGTCTCTCGGGTAGATCGTCAGTCTTGTCTGTCCGAATTTTGCCAGGCAACATCCGGGCTCAGAAGGTAATGAAGTCTGTAGTTACAAATCTGATCGTGTGATGCAGCCTGCTATCCATGCACGGGGTTGATATCACGCGGAGATGTGACGACAGCTAGTGCCTAACACCATTGTAGTTAACACGACAAAGTGATGAATGAAGATACCAAAACGATAAAGAATTGAAAGGGAAATGATGAGATGAGATGGCGTGAATATTTTATCCTAGGCTTCTGACCAGTACTGTAGTTCAATCGCCGCTAGAAACAATTGCATTAAATCATTAGCTACCTTAACCAACACCTCCATGTCCCAATAGTAAGACGAGACTGCAGGGTTTTACTAAACTATATCTGGTACCACTTGTCCTTCCGGCGCACGCTGTCGCTGCGCACCCGGCTCTGCGACGACCCCATCCTCGTGTGCCCCTTCGCCGGCGCCGCCGCGGTCCCTGGCCCCTGGTACCCGGAAAACTCGTCATCGAACCAGCGGTCGACGCGGGCCTCCTGCGGATCCACGACGGCGGGCGCGACGATCTTGTCCGTTTCCTCTTTCCCATCGTTTCCAGCGCCAGTACCAGCACCGCCTTTCCGATCGGCGGGGAACGGGAGGGCGTTGAGGCGGATCTCGGAGTCGCTCCGCTGGTGGTGCACCTGTTGCTGCTTCTTGTTGTTGCGGTCGGCGGCGGACGAAGGAGAGGGCGAGGCTTCGAGGTCACGATACTCCACAACCTGGACGCTGACCTCGTGCGTGACAAAGATGCTGCCCAGGTACGGCGCCACGACAGGCCAGAAGATTGGGACCGAGGCGCAGATGGAGGCGGCGTTGATCTCAAGCACACCCAGCAGGATGCTGAGCGGGCCGTACCACGTGGGGTCGTGCGTCGGGTACCAGCCCGCCTTATGCTCGAAGATGGACTGGAGGCGCCAGATGGAGAGGAAGTTGACGCTGCGGGTCGGGGAGGGTTCGGTTAGCTGGTGGGGTTTCTTGAAGGGGTGATAGTATGCGCGAGGCTTGAAGGGGAGAGGTGGAGAGTGACGCAGTCAAGCGAGTCAGGTAACTTACAGGGCACCCATAAACAGCAGGGCGAGGAGGCCCAGGCGCATCTTGGTGTTCATGGTCTTGTTGAGGTACAGCTGGAAGGGCAGGACGAGGATGATGAGGTCGAAGATCATGTTCATGACGGTGTGGGCGTTGAAGGTCGTGGTGAAGGTGTCGGGGTCGTTAGAGCCGTATGCCCAGCAGGTGATGTCGTCCCTCCTGCTCAGAGGGTCGAATTGGGGCCCCCGGGAGCAGGGGACAAAGGCCATGAACGAGAACGTGAAGCCCCAGATGACGACGGCGACAATGACGGCCACGGTGGCGCGCCAGATCCACGTGCCACGCTTGAAGATGCGCAGGTACTGGAAGAGCAGCGAGAGCTTGATGAAGGCCGAGCCCAGATTGAAGAAGCCGTTCATGAGGTAGAAGAGGATCAGGAACACCTTGAGGTTCCCAATTCTGAGCAGGATCATGTGCTGGCCGGCTCCGTAGTTGAGGGCTGTACGAAAGGAACGGGATGTCAGTTTCCAGTCCAACTGATAGATAACATTCCTGCTGAGGATGCAAGATAAGATACATACCAACTATAAAAGAGATGGATCCTACCGAGCCTGCAATCTGGTTTTGACACGTTGTGAGCAAATGACTGTCTCGTCCACACTCGCGTCTGCGGTAGGTAGTCAGGACGGGTGGGTGGCATGGCTTACAAGATACAGAAAGACGAAGACATCATCCCAGCCTGCTGAGCTCACCATGCGTAATCTGACATACAACCTGAACGTAACAAACGTCCACGATAGTATCTACAGCGCGTGCGTAAGTCTCCCATGTTAGTCCACGAACCGGCCTCTCGTCAGGAAATCGTAGACCATGTCGGGCCTGCTGGGGTTGCATACCAAGAAAAGAATCGTCAGAATCTGTAGCGTGGCCGTGTTGTTGGACCATGGCTTCGGTTCGTCCAGGTTGTTGTAAGATCCCACGCCGAACAAGTCGATGAGGCGGAGGTCATCAATATTGGGCGGAAGGGCGGGAATAGTGGCGGCCATGGTGAAGGATAGTCGAGGCTGAGTTTCTGCAGTTCACCTGGTCATGAGTCGTGGTAGCCGTCGAGGTGCAGCAGATACCAAGACAAAGACGGAGGATAGGTCGGCGCGGAGTCTGCAGCAACGGGGCGGCGGCACCTGGCCACACGGGGGTTCATGCGGGATCGAAGATAGCGAGCGCTCGGGCGTGGGGCGGCCCGTACGTAGGGAGGTAGAAAGAAAGGAAGGAGTAATTAACAAGACTTTCCCTTTCTTCTTCGTCTTGAAAAACCGGCTCTGGGCTTGGCTTTTGGATTTGCTCGATCTCCCAGACCTTTCAAAGCCAGGCGATCGATCGAGTAAGTCCAAGTGTTGCTGCTGTAGGACGACGGCATGTCCTACTACTAATAAGGAAGAGGAGGCAAGCTGGGAGCAGCTCAAGGAACTTGCGTACAACATGCGAGACACCAAAAGAAGGCGTGCTTGGCGGACAGGGGACCCATCACGGCCGCTACACTGCAAGGGGCAGGGAGCACCGGTGGTGGAGACTCCAGTCTGTCAGTTATGAGAAAGCCGTTACGGCTAACCTTGGGGAGTTACGGTAGTCCATGCCGCAGAGGGGGCCGTGCCTTGGGAGCTCGAGCTCCTGTTTTCCCGAATGCGGACCATACACCTTGTAGACATACACAGCGAGGGACCTAGGGGACCCAGGTTGCTGGGAGCACTCGAGCGGAGGATGTGGTGTGTGGTGCATCATCTTCCCTTCCCTACGCGACCCACGTACGAACCATGAACAATGTCCAAGTATAATGGGGGCGTCTTATCACCAGGCTACTGCGTCAACCTGGCTGACGATCTCGAGAAAGAGATGACGATTGTTAAAGGATATGCTCTCTCTGATTGTTGGATCTGCATGTCTTCCTCCACCTCCAACTCCATCTCCATCGCGCAAAGAAAGAACCATGCAAACATGCCTGACCTAGTTTCTCTTTGCTTCTCTGAGGCGAGCGAGTCAGTGAGGGACATATTCCGATCAGTCGCCAAAGAAGCAGAACAATGAAACGAGTGGTCGTGAGTGTATACTGCGCCTGAAGCCGGAGAGGCTTATCAAATCTTGATGGCTACATGCGTTTACTGTATACCTACTTGTATCTATCCTGTCCTTGAAATGGCCCCCGCTCCGTTGTCTAGTGAGGGCATTGTTCGTTCTGCCATCTGCCGGTGAGAAAGGACCGAGCTCGACGACTTTAGGCAGGCCGGATGCAGCTCCGGGGACAGACAAGAAGCAAGCATTTCATCTCGACGTGATGCGACCTGGGAGTGAAAGTTTTTGATTCCATGGCATTCCACCCCGGCCTTGAAACTCGACTTGCAGAAGTCGATTGACGTTCTTGGTCTCGACTAGGTACTGATCAAAAAGCAACAACAGCTAGCTCAGGTCAGGTCAGGTCAGGCCGAACATCGCGCAGATGATATGATCGCCCGACGATTTCGACAGTGATGCACTGTAACCTCGATTGCAATAGCGTCTTACTTAGGGCTCAGGTTGCTGAATTCACTTACTTACTCACGTTGCTTGCAGTGGGGGAGCCGCTCTGGTGGGTGGATCATTCTGGAAGACTGAAACACTAACCCACTCCCATTTTCCGCTGTCATCAACTCGGACAACCTATAAGTACGAACAGCCTAAGCACCCAGGCACCAAGGGTCCCGTACCCCCGGGCGGCTCACTCTTTGGGTATCTTTAATTGGAGAAGGATTTACTCTCGTCGAGCTTGGATCCCAGACACGAAGAGAGAGGGAGAGATCCAATCCCACGTTGCCCGAATCGCAAAAACAACGGGTAACGAGGGGATCCCAGGTTGGGCGGGCGGGAAGAGCCCTGAAGGCGTTTTACCCAATGGGGTATTCAGTTCATCGACGATAGGGTCGAAACAATGTTTTGCTGCTAACGTTCGAGATCACGCTGGGTAACGCTGCAGATCCCCCAATGGAGGGCGATGCTACGAAACATGCCTGGGCTACTGCTAGGGCCATCTCGTCCTGAGACAAGCCGGTGGCAGCGCCAAAAAAGTAAAAATATGTATAGAGAGGGAGATGAGGGAGGGTAGTTGTTTTCCGTTTTTTTTTTCCTTATTGGGGGAGTGGATATACCGTTGTAAAAATCAATTGAGCTATGCTCAGGCAGGCTAGAGATGAAGAGGAGTGTGCGCAGTGCGGACGCGGATGCGATGCGATAGGATGGACGAGATGGACTCGCACGTGTGGGCAGGCAAGCAGGATGCTCGGGTGCTTATGCCAGCCAACTGGCAAATGGTCGCTGCGTTCGGCGCCCAGAGCCTGGAAGCAGACGTGGGTTGTGGGCGGTGAGAAACGTACCAGACTTAACTAGGATACCATTACATTGGAATATACAAGTAGCAGTATCAACCTAGTAGGTTAGTAGGTAGCGTAGTCGTTGAGTGCTTAACGCTTCTAACTGTTACTAGGATAGTTATAAATGCTCCACCGCTCCCTCGGACCTAGTGGCACCAAATGGGAACGAAATGCAAATACTACTAATTAGTAGGTAAGATAATATCGCATGTATGTATGTAGGTAGTGCCAGGTTGTCAGATATGTCATATCAGAAGTCAGTTATGATGTCGGGATGCTCTTCATGTCCAGGGGCAGTTTCGACCCCAATGCAACTCTGCACTTTACGTCGGAAATGACTACCCAGACTTCTGCGCGCATTTGAGAGCGTGGATGACACCTACCCTAGCTGGGCGACAGACAGAATGGGAATATCTTTCGTATTGCCACGGGGAACGTGCTTATCTTCACCATTTACGCGGGGGTGCAGAAGGGCTTGGGTGACATTTGGCCAAGTGCCGGCGATTTGGGAGACTGGACTGTCCCGATTGACGTGCAAATCTTGTGGGAATGAAGAATGACAGCATTAAGAGCATCGCATATACCAGGGGATGAGCGGACCACGCAAGAGACGGCGCCTGACAGTTGACAGCTGACAGGCGAAGACGTGCAGTGCAGCATCTGGGCATCTGGGCATCTGGACTGATGATCAGTCCGTGATTGATTGATGTCAGAAAGTGAGAGGTGAGAAGAGCAGGGGCAGAAAGAATAAAGAAGAAAGAAGAAAGAAACAACATTAATTGATGGACGTACTCCAATTGACCAATGAAAACCCCTTCGTAACTGGCCCGGCGTTTTCTCCGGTTTCAAGTTCCAACCCAAATTGATTGATCTGCGACGAGGCGATCTGAAACTCAAGTGCTCTTGCTGTTGCTGTTGCTTCTTGTCTTCATTTCCCCTCACAACGGAAAGAATGAGCGGGAGTCAAGATTGAATTGACCAACACCCCCGGGCCCCCCCCCCCCCCCCCCCCCCCCCCCCATGTAGACAGCTTAGCTTAACGCTCGACTATATGTTGCACATTGCACGTTGCACGTTGCACCCGAGCTCTCGGTAAAAGCTACAGAAGTTGGGAACGGAAATTTATCAAGACAGCTCGGCAACAGTGGCTGCCTGAATGCGCCCCGAAAACTAACTACCTTTGCGTGCTTTCACAAGAAGCCCCGACGACAGCAGATGGGTCTGAACACGTACTGGCAAGTTCCGGCTCTGAGCCATTCCTTGCGCGATAGGACCACATACAGGACGACTTTTTTCTATCTGGCCAGTCAGCAGGCAGCAAGGCATTCGGGGGGCACTACGCTCCTAATGTACAACCACCTGTTTTCGAAACTCGGTGCCGCCGGCCTAGCCCGGTCAAGCGAAAAATCTCCGAACTATCGAGGCTTCAGTGCAACCCTACTCGTGACAGCAGCCCAAACTTGGTTGAACCAAGGATGATTTTGTTCATTTCATTCAGATGCCCAGGAACCCGGACGAACCATAGGCCAAGGTGTGGCCCACCCCTCTTTTTGGAAATGTTTCTTGCTTGATTGCCCTTGAACGTTTACAGCATCAATCCTTGCTGAGGATCCTACAGCAGTGTCAGGGTGGGTTATCAGGGATGACCAGACCCCTTCCTCTCTCGTTCACCCCGACTTGGTGACGTGAAAGCAGGAGAGTGTCAAGGTATTTCGTGACCGACTGGGGTCATCAATAAACAACCCCCCCGCAACTTCGCCTTCTTTACCTACTACTACATATGACCTTCATGCCAACCGTGCCAACCCAAATGTTTGAGATCCACTTCCCGTTGTCTTCTTCCAAATCCAGTGCCAAATCGCCCAAATTCGACGGAGTTTGCCGTTCACTGCAACTCTTCGGCCGGCGGAGGAAACACTTCAATCTAGCAATGTTACCCTAATGTCCTATCCCCCCTTGTCGCGTCCTTGACAGATATGGTTATCTTATTGCCCGAGACTTGGAGTATACCTCTTCTTCGCCCACAATGGTTCATTACGGAAGATGCCGTGTCGTCCACGCGAACTACGGGGCCAACGACGACCTATGTATCGTTGAGCCTTCTCAATGGTTTGCATAATGCAGGGCCCGGGTTTGGAGCCCACATCAAGGCCTGTCACCGGCAGTGCTCGTGAGATATGCCGTACATACAGGCTCATCATTTCCCGGGCCCTACATCCGGGAGGCTGATATTGGAACTGGCATCAACAATGTGAGCCAGCGGAGGTCTCGCACACAGGCACACGACTGCCAACAAGGCGTCACGCTTTCATCTGCCACCCCCACGTCCAAGTGATCTATCACTTCCACCCAGTCTCTCCAGAGCCGTCCGTCGTACGATTATCAAATGGCTTACCCATCCCTAACATGGACAAGGCGGACCTTCTGGGCGGACTACTTATACACTAAAATTAATGACAACTGTTAGGCTGTCGATCTCGATGGTAATTTGCCGGTGCTGCATGAAGTCGATTGAAAGTGAGGAAGCCCATGAGACAGATCCATCACCTTCTAGTCAACTCTACCCTGGGATACTTGCGCCGGAGACTTTCCACAAGCATGTCATTACCCCATACCCCAACGGCCAAGTGTCAAGGCCATTCATCAAAGTCACATCGCGAAACCATGGTTCTTCTACTGGCTGTGATTGTCTCCCCCGCCCATGGAAGATAAAGGGAACCACCCGCGAGAAACGGCCCGACGCTTGTTGATCAGCACGCATGAAATGCAACGGGGGATCGAACCAATTTAGTTCTTGCCAGTTGATTATACCGCATAGGAGATACATGGTGGCAACGTCTAAGTTCCCACCGCGCATTGCAAAGGTCTCTTCAATATCACCTTTTAGGATGGTGCCAACCACACGTTATCCCAGTCAGCGGCATTTGCAATGCCAATCTAAGGAGTAAGCCCTACGATGTGGCACCCCTTGCGTGTATCTACATGTGAAATACCACCCTCGAATCAACGTAACGATGATATCCTAGACTGTTTTTGCACTCAGCAAAGCTCGCCATTGGACATGAAAAGGCAATGAATGATGATAGCGGCAGCGGCTCAGATGGCAAAATTGGGAAACCGGGTAAATCAGCAGGATCTCCTCCAAAGGGATTAAACTCCCCCGTAGACTGCTGGCAAGCCACCATTTCTCGGCTCCAAAATCAGGGTTCCGCTACCAGGCTACCTCTCCAACACCATGCTCGCTTGTGCGCGAAGTGGTGTCGCCATCTAGTTTTGGAGACCCCCTTTACCTGGTTGCGGGTAGAAAGCAATATCAGGCATGTAAGCTCTAATGTCGTCAGACCCGACTTTGCCTGGGAAGGAAAAGAAAAAAAAAGACCGATCCCGAAGATAACTCGACTCTGGCGGTGATTACCCCTTGACCCCTTGTACGCGGCTTGAGGGCGATTCCCCCGGGCTGTTCTCGTCAGCATCACCGTCAGCGATAATTTATCGTACAGGGCGCAGCTCGTGTGATTGCAACACTGTCATCAGCCTATGCCGTCAGTTTTATGCCAAGATATCTCAACTCTAGTGACTGCTGGATATGGACGATGTGCATGCTCCTGTTGCCTCCGGCTACAACGGACGGCGGCTTCTTCCGTCTGGGCTCTGCCATGTACTTTCATGACATAGATATGTATGGATGCCGCTAAGTCTGACAGAATCCACCTCCTCGAACGGGTGGGCCAGGCGTCTGTCTGGCCTGCTGCCTACTCGAACGTTGGCATCGTCTTTCGTGTATGTCTCCTGGTCCTCCCTTGCGAGCGTGCGCCCCAAATCTAACGGCTCATGGCCCATACAGCACTAGCGCCGGCGCATACAGAATTACGATGTCGGTGAGACAGGAGCCTGGAAACCCCTTCATGATCTTCGTTATTAGTGGTATGAGAGGGTCTACTACGAACCAGATGATGCCCCCCCTGCCCCTTAAGAGGAGATCAAGACAATCATCTGGCCGGGAATTTCTGGCGGCAGATGAACAGGGAGGGCCTTAGATCCTAGGCTAGTGCCCAGCGGGTGATCTACTTGACCAGGAGGCCATCACAATAAACGGTTTCTCATCTCCGGTACAGGATGGCTGACCAAACTTTGGTGCTTCCAAGTGAACCTCGACTTCACGAAGACTAGCGTGAGACAGTAGCTTGGTGGCTGCCTCACCCTCACAGGGCACAAGGACTCGGGGACGAGCCGGGCGACGATCGAAGCGGTTAATACGATATTCGAACCTGAAACGGCGGCTACACCTTGTCGGCTATACGTGAAGGCTTTCCTCGTTCTTTGAGGCGGTGATGGGTCGTCCTGGCTCTTGAGCCAGTATCGGCTATATCTCCCAAACCACTACCTGTCTACTGACTCGACTCCTTGCCACATTCCCTACGAGAAAGAACACATACCTGAGACATACTAACACAATGATCTATTCTCTGTTTGTTCCTGTAAGCATAGGAGGTTGTCGCCATTCCCGCCCCCTGATCAACGCGGTTTGATATTGGATCCACGCTACCGACGATACGATGACTCGGGGATATATGGATCACCAGATGCAGTCGAGACCCCTGTCCCACAAGATGCGTATTTAGGGTGCGGCTGTCTATGGCGATCAGGTCGTAACTCGCATGGAGAAATACGATGTCGGCGAATACAGGGTCGATGGCGGCTGGACGCCGGCGGTGCCGTGTACCCGAGACGCGACTTGTCGACGGTCGACATCTCAGGCGCACTCACCTAATAACAGAATGGCAGCGAAACAAACACGAAGACGGCCGTGAAACGAACGATATGAACCGGGCCGAGAGCAATTTACTTGCTGCCAAACGATCTTTAGCCGATGGCTTTTGGCATTATCGGATACGAGATACACGATACATCCGAGGAAGCCGACCCTTTGACGTTGGCGTCTGACTATAGGATCGCTGCGAGACGATACTTTCTTGCTATCACATTGGATTGAGGGTCTTGGTTTGGATTCGTGGTAGTTGTACAATCTCCATGACGCCAGGTGAGGAGGACAAGGCACCCTAGGGACTGAGAAAACATACATACCCCGACAGTCGTCTTGAAGCAATTCACTCTGCGTGCGGCATTGCAACAATCGTCCAGACTTCGGCTAGTGATAAATGATAATAATGACAATAGCTGGCTGGATACTAAATAACAAGCTAATGTAGCAAGGCCAGGCTTGAGAATCGTAGTCAGGGGGGCAAATTCGCAGGGGGCCGCCAGACAGATAAACTTCGATACAAGAGTAATAATGATTGAACTTGGTCAAGTGACCCATTCCATGCGATATTGACTAGAGGCACGACACATTATACAACACGAAATTATAGAAAAAAGAATTTCGACCCTCAAGGCTTGCCTGTTGTTGGCGTAGATTGCGAGATTGCCTGTCGTCGAGATGACCATCCCACCAGTACTTGTCCACTGGGAGGGTTGGTGATAAGCTTTAGTAAATAGATAGATGGCCAAGACGCTGACTTGACAACATCGTCCTTTTGCCCGGTTGGGGGATGGGCTGGCTTGGTTGGTTAGAGCACCAGTGGCAGCACCAGTGGCAGCACCGTGACGCACCCACACAGTGAATGTCTCTCTCCAAGGGATAGATCGACCGAACACATGCCTCAAAGGGGCTTCGAGCAGACCACTGCCGTTTAGAGTTGATAGATCATACCATCAATGGGGAACATGGTTCACACCCACGTCGACTGGCCACCATTTCGTATTCTCCAATGACAGACACATGGAGCAGTCCATCCAGGGGCGAAATCTAAATCATGGCAGGTAGCTTCAACCACCTCTATCTATTGCTTCTTCCTCCTTTCGTGCCGCCACATTCTCAGGTAGGTCTCCCGGGTACATGGCCAAGGTTGGGCTCGTTGGTACCGCACAATCGCTTTTGGTACAAGCACTTGAAGGCCAAGAGGAAGAAGAGACAGCATATCATAGAGCGGCAAGAATGAGGCTCGCTACGGAGGCCGGGATTGCATGTTTTGATTCTTGATATATGGCTTGAGTTATCTCTTGCCAACCACTTGCTGCAGATTTATTTGAGACTTCCCGCAAGCGAGCCAACCCCAATCCCAAGGCGATGAGGCCATTTATTAGTTAGTTAACGCATGTCTGCCGTCCAAGCGCCTCAGTGATGATAGTGCTATCGAACAGAGGCCAGGGACGAGAAGATGATATGGACAGGAAACAGGAATATATGACAAGTATGGAAGACAACACTTCTTCTGATAACCACCTACCTGCCTACCTGCCTGGGTAGCCAAGTAAGTAGGTATATACGCAAGTTCCAACAATAGACGAGTCAATCGCTACGCTCACTCACTCACTCACTCACTCGCTTCGGAAAGTATGCCGCGACAATCCAGGATCGGCCACTTCGCCGACCGACCGCTGTAAAGAAAGAACCCCCCGTACATACAGAGATATCCTCTCTCCTAGTGGCCGTGGTACGCAGAAGCAAGCAAACCTGATATATGATCCGCCGAACTCGATGATACTCTTACCTTCCTAAAGTCCCTCCTAATCAGACGGGGGAGTCTGGGCCGAAATATGTGATATCTTTTTTTTTTCAACACGCGAGGATATCATCGGGAAATGTGAAAATACAGGAGGAGGGAAAAAAGAAAAATAATTCCCGGCAAATGCTGTCCGACCTGCCGCCGCCCGCGGCCGCAGCGCATGGTTGCTTGCTCGCTTGTCTTTTCTTTTGCACGCTTGAACCCTTGCTCGCGTCCCTACCCAATCCCACTCCCAGACGACCGACCGACCCCTCGGAGACTGACGCGAGGAGCGAAAAAGAAAAAAAACATACATATATGCATACATATGTGTTTGTGATTGTGCCCGCGGCGAGGGAGCCGGAGAGAGTGTGTGAGAGAGAGACATACATACGTAGTGGTATCATTCCCCACGCTGCGGTACGGACGGTCCCCTGCGCGCCAACGATGTGATGATGATGGGGGTGACGGTCGCCCCCGGCTTTCGCTGAACTAGATCTTGGCCACCAAGGGTAGGTGAGTAAGTAGGCAATAGAAGCCGAGGTTCATTCCGGCAGTGTGCATTGAGAAATGATAAGATATTGCTAACATTTATTATATAGCGTAATTATCAAAAGGTGGTAAGCAGTAAATGACGAACAAGTGTGTGTGTCGTCGACATTATCTCTGAAATATCGTTATAGATGAGGATGCCACAGGCAGTAGCAATCATGTCTCTCACCTACCTAGCCTCTCCATTTAAGACCAATGCATGATGTATATACAAGCCGACTAAGCTATCTTCAAGGAATTGTCCTCCTCGCTTAGATTTACTATGTCATTCATACATATACAATCTAGATAAGTCCTAGAAATAGTATTCGCGGCCCTACATAATCATGCCCGTGGCAACACTGAACAGAGGTGGACATCACTGAAGATGTAGAGGGGAGAGAACTCGTTCGCCCACGTCTTCATGAATAGATAGCTGCTCTAGCAGGTATACAGCTTCTTCTTATCCGGTCATATTCTCTCTCTCTCTACTTTGTCCCATGAAGCAAATCCAGATAGACATGTACCTCGTCACAGACAACTACATACAACAGCGAGGGCTCGGGTCTAGCTAGATATGCACCCTACAAAAAAGATACCGTCCTCCTCTTCATACTCGAAAAAGCATGAGAAGGCGAATTCAACAATACATAGAAAATGCCCTGCTCGCTAAAAATTTCGTATGTCATGTTTGCCCTCGCCTAGAAAGCAAAATGTTCCCTCAGTTGTGGATTGCTTGCAGCGTATAAGTCACCTTCACCGCAGAAGAGGTCGCTGCAGCGGCCATCCGTGTCCAATCGGTCAGCTAGTCCAATTCTTTATTTTGAATTGAGACGAATCGCCTCGTTCTCGTTCTGGACTAATTGACTGACTACATACTTCATCGTCAATGTGAAAGAAAGACAGTGGAAATAAAAAGTCAATCGCTCGAAATACCAAGCAAGCAGCCATGCTTATCTCGAAAGTTGACACCCACCATCTTAACTGATCTGTCCCTCCATCCATCCTCAAATCGTAGCGGGCCGTCGCACCGGCTGTGGGGGTTAGCATCTCACTCAAGATACGACGAGCCAATGCTAACGTAGCATCCATCTATCTATCCACCCTACACACCACACACACTATATATACCTACTAAATAAACATAGTGCCGGGGGAAAATCGGCCAAAATCGCAAAAAGAACAGTGCGGCCAGTGTGGATTGAACACACGACCTCCAGATAATCTGATGAAGTTTGGATCTTCAGTCTGGCGCTCTCCCAACTGAGCTATGTCCGCTGTAAGTTATGAAACGACGTTGGATCGTCGTTGCACACTGTGATGGCCACTGTTTGATGAAAGAAATGGCTTTACTGGAAATTATATTCTAAAGCCAGCCAAGCTAGCAGAATCGATCGAGACAAGCCAACCCTCTGTAACGACGAAAATCAGCTGGCGAGTGACAGACAGACAGGATGGGTCGACATTGGAATAACCAACGGCGAAACACGGAAGAGCTTCTGGCAATGAAAGGATACTTTACTCTAGTAAAGCAATTCCTGATCATGTTTGATGCATATAATATGGTTTGAAGAGCCATTCTGTATGCTTGCTTGCTTGGCTAATGCATCGTCGCCTCACTGAAGGTGCAACCATCCTTGAAGCCTACAGCATTATGCACTGTCCCACTGACGAACAAACCCACGACAGCTTCGCCCCTTCGTGGACAATGACGCATAGAAACAGCCCAATGGTTGGTACGTTGTCTCTAGTGTCCAAATGAACGTTTACACCTAGTGATATCTCCAAGTAACGATTCTCAAGCGGTCTATATTCACAAGTTGCAAACAGTCGCTCCATACTCCATGGCTTGCTAGAGTCACCCAACGACAACACAAGTAATCGCACAAGAGGTTGAGAGCGAGTAGATCACAAGAAACAGATTCAATAATAAACTGATTCATTCGTCCTATGAACATCTTATTTGCCCTAGCCTAGGTACCGTTCCGTCCACTCCCCGGGCCACTGCTGCGAGCAAAAAACACTCATGTGCCAGCAGCAAAAAAAGCCTTGATACTCCGACAAAAACAAAACAAAATCCAGTGAGCCCCAGCCGAACCGCAACAGGCGGTTTTTCTCTACTAGTACAATGAAATGCCATACATATCCACGTAATACAGACTATGTGATGGATGAAAGAGAAAGACACCTGATGATGCAGTCCCAACAACCTATGCATGCAATGCTTCCTCTGCTGCCGGTCCGACCGACCGGCCGACGCTGATACCAGAGCCATAACCAAAGCGGTCAACAAAATGTCCTGACAGAAAGGAGAAGCTGCTATCTCTTGAGTAGTAAGTATTGGTGCCGTGAAAACCGTTCATGCAATATCGTCTTTCGTCTCTCCACAAAGAGCAACGCCGGGCCCAACCTGATTGCGGCCGATCAATATCCGTGACACCAAGTCGTAACAGTCATCATGTCTTCGTGAGTAAAATCCCAAACAAACAATCGATCGAGCTTATTTTCGAACCTTGGGTCGAGCCAGCATGTTCAGTCGGCTAAGGCTGATGCCCGACTTCTTCTGGGGACTGGGCGTGCCAAGGAGTCCGGACGGCTTCTTAATGGGCGAAGAGCACGTAAATCGAGTAGCCGCCGGGGTGGGAGGGTTCTTGCGCAGCTTCTTGGCGCCTCGTTGCACACCTTCATCTTGCTCTTCCTCTTCCTCGTCGGAGCTGGCACGGTGTCGCTTCTTATTTGAGATGCCGTGCGGGACGCCTGTCTTGATCTCTTCGTCCTCCCACATGGCCCTTGATCGCTTCTTATTCGACATGCCGTGGGGAATGCCCGCAATGAGCTCGGGGTCCGCGTTCTCCTTGTTCGCCTTACGGGGAGAGAGTTCTCGCTCTTCAGGAAATCCGCCTGGCATGTTCGTAGTAGGCGCAAAGGAAGCACGCACGTGACGGAGGGTAGACTGACCAGGCGATCCGCCGAAACCATTGGGCGAAGTGCCGCCAAAGCGAATGGTGTGGTCGCTTCGGAATGTGAAAGTCCCCGGCTGGGACTCTGGAAGCGCTTCGTGCAGACTTTCTGTCTCCTCATCCTCGGATCCACCATCTTCCTTGTAGGCTGAAAGATCGGGATATGACACCGCAGCGCTGCCAGACTTCTTGGCGCTCATGACGGCATTCAAAGAAGGGAACTGGACCGCGGGTGGCTTCGATACCGACTTGGGCCGGGGAAGGACGGACTTGACGGGGGAAGGCGAGTTCTGAGTCATGGCAGCCTGCTTTGTGTCCGGAGTAAACTCAACATGTCTGTCAAATTGACGCGCTGGTGTAGTCAAGGGGACCGCTGGGAGCGCCTTCTCTGTACGACCAGGAGTCTTAGGTGCAGCACCAGCAACAGGTGCAGGACGGGCAAACTGAGGAAGGCTACTCTTGGGCTTTGAAGAGCTAAACTGTCTCTTGAGGATCGACTTGACTTTATCAAAACGACCCGGGGTCTGGACTAGCTTAGGAATAGACTGAGGAGCAGTGAGATTGCTCGTTGTTGCTGACTTAGTGAGGCCTCCCGCTCCCAGAGCCTTCTTGCTGTTGGATCGCAATAAGCTTTCCTTACTAGGCGACCGAGACAAGCCTGAGAGCTCTGGTTTGCTAGGGGATCTTGCCAAAGATCGGATGTCCGTTTTGCTGGGTGACTTCATCATAGTGACGGTGGGTGTTTTGGGAACAGCAGTGCGAGCAGCTGAAGCCTTGGTAGGAGTGAGCAGATTGGCGAGCGACTGCGCGCGGGGGATCGCCTTGCGCACTGATTCAACCCCGAGATTTCTGGGGGCAGGTATAGAGCTTCCATCGCGAGAGATGGGTCGAGAGGTGGAGGCATCGTCCTCCATACGTTGTCGGACCCGTTTGGCAGGCGCTTCGGTCGCCTGTTCGGATTGCTGGTGCTTTTCTGCTGGTCTAGTAATTCGCTTTGCAGAGACCGGTGCTTTCCGTGACGATGACTCGGGTTCGTCCAGATTCGCCTTGGACTGGGACCGCTTGAGACCTCCCTTGGCCGGAGTAGCACGGCCGGGCGCGCAACGGAAAGCTGAGGGGTGATTCTCAATGGAGTCCATCTTCTTGAACTCGGCCATGTGGACATCGCTGTATCGGGTAGCCTTGCCCTTCGCCTTGGCGTATTTGCGACCGCCGGCGGCTTCCTCCTCCTCGCGCTCTTGTTCACGCTTAGCGGCAAGTTCGGCCTTGATTTTCGAGGCTTCCTCGCGTAGTTCATCCATCATGCGCTTGGCTTCAGGGCCAAGTCCAACATCGCTCTCGCCAGTGATACTGGGACGGGCGACACGGAAGGTGAAGCCAGAAGCCATGGGTGTCTTGGATGGGGTCGCTTGTCCGCCAGCAGTCTTTTGGTCGGGGTTAATGTCGGTGAAGCCGTGTCGAAGGCCGGATGAGGGGGGAGCCATGGTCTGGTGGACTTTGCTGGGGTGCATCTCCGACATGGGCAACTTCACAGGAGTCGAGTGCGATGGTGTGGTAGGCTTAAACTTGAGTGGCGACGACTTGATTGTTTCCACGTTCTTTGTAGGGAGGTCGACGGTCTCTTCCTCACCCTCGGCAACTGAGCCCAGCTGAGGGGTCGCGGATGCTCTGTCGACATTCTGAATCAAAGCGCAGGCGTCAGCGACTTGCTCCCCAACTATCAAAGCGCGTGGCGATGTTGTTCAATAGCAACCGTGTACACTAGCATGTGTACATGTGAATCAATTATGCATGACTTACCGAGGAGGCGCTCGCGAGCCGCGCAGAGCGACGGGTGCGTGCCATGGTGATTTGTTGTTGTCGAGTGGTGTTGCGGTGTAGGTATTTTTGGCAAACACTAGAGGTAGTAAGAGAGACAGTAAGTTGTTGTTGTTGGGGTTGACGATTCTTGATGTCCTCTCCGAGACCTTCGTGCCAGTCAATGGCCCATGCGATTGCGATTGCAATGGATTATGATAAGGCAGAGGGACATATAATGCTAGGTTAGGGGAAGGAGAATGTGTGGGAAAAGTGCGATGTGATGGAGTCAACAGGGTCTGAGTTGTCTTGGGGGTTATTTGATGAGCAGCTAGGTTAGCTTGCAGTTGCCTGTCTGCCTGCAGTCTTTTGTTTACATCACGGTCGGGATCGACGAACCAGGTTTCACCTCGTGCTTGTGGGGCGGGATTGGAGCTGCTAGGGATTTTAGGGGGCTGCTAGTGGTGCTTTTCAGTGCTTTTAGTGCTCTTGCGGGCGGGGAGCTCTACCGGAAGCTCGCCAATTTTTCCATTCTAGCACTCTGGGCCCCAGTATTCCTTCTGAAGCGAAGCCGAAGCGAATCCCCCCCCTCGCCTACTACAACTACACCTGCATCTCACCAATAAGCCGCAATAAACGGTCAATAATTCAATGGCCGTGTTCAATAACACGCCCGATACCCTGGTCTGCCGGTTGACATCATACCATCACTAAACAGAAACCACCAGCTGGGTTTTGGTGACCAGAATCTGTTTCAAATCAACTGCCACACATCCTCAAGGACGGAAGACTACGGAGTACATGCAGGCTGCCTTTTTGTTTACTTACTCCAATTACCCCAAGAAAGCTCTGACGTTGCTACATGTCACACGATCCTCGTATGGGCTGATAGCTGTGCTGGTTAGGTTCGGTGGCGGTTCTTGGAAGCATGATTGCTTCCCTCGAGGGTAGAGTAGAGCTTTGAAGTTTCCATCGGGTTCTTGGACCCCCCATCCTATTTACTACGGTAGTAAATAGACTCTGAGATCGCCGGCATATCGGCAGTTGGCCTTGGCCTATGCAATGTCACGAGCGACGAATAGGTACCCAGATCCAAGATAGACGCAGCGATTAACCGTTAACCTTAGATGTCTTTACATCCACCATTTCCCATATTTTCCACCCTGGCAAGAAGCCGGGATTCTGGGTCTTTCTCAATAGGTCGGTAAGTAGAAACGAGGCATCTCAGCCGGGACAGCCGGACGCTCCCGTATGTGCCAGGAGAGAGCAGTCCCGACACCTCAAACACACTACCTACATCCATACCTATATCATTTGGTTCTCTAGGGCCTCGATGCCCCCTTTGATATGCCCAGGGAAAGGAGACGAAAAATGGTGTCATCTGGTACCGAGAATCGACGAGAATCGAGATCCTTCTCGGTTTTCCCCCTACCCCTGTGGTGCTCTATCAAACCCCGACATTAACACCCCGCGGACTGGATGATGTCATAGCAGGCACATACAGGCAGAACATCATTTCGTAAAAGGTCATATATCAGGGGGACAGGACAGATAAATCAACAATGAAAGATGCATATCCATAGCGACACAATCACACATTTGGAGATGCCAAGAGGAGAGCAGTTGTCAAGCGATGGGCGTCTCTCACCGGGGTCAGATATCCCGCGGCGCCTTCCCTCTCCTGCTTGTCAATCGCGCCCTGTGGCACGTCATTGGCGACGCACCTTGCATGCCAGCACGCTAGATTACACTCAATGAGATCAATAGCCGAAGAGTATAAATATATGTGTGCGTGTTTGTTATCTCGCCAGCCTCTCATGAAAGATGAACACCTATCAATATGCGTAATATGCATCTGAAATAGTATTGAATCCATCCACAAAATAGTTGCCTCACCACACGTCTTTACAGTGACTGAAGTGAAAATGGCGGACATTAAACCGTACCAAATTGCCATTTCTGGCACCCGCCTCGACGATCTGAAGCAACGCCTATCCCTTGCCAGGTTCCCGGATGAGCTCGACGAGGCCGGCTGGGACATGGGCGCCCCTCTTGCGGACGTGAAGCGGCTGGCCAAGCACTGGCAGCAGGGGTACGATTGGCCCGGCATCGAGAAGGAGCTGAACCGGCATCTGCCCCAGTTCACGACGCCCATCCAGTGCGAGGGTTTCGAGTCACTCGATATTCACTTCGTCCACCAGCCGAGCAAGGTCAAGGGCGCCATTCCACTTCTATTCATCCACGGCTGGCCGGGACACTTCGTGGAAGTGAGCAAGATCCTGGGTCCCTTGGGGAGCGGCGATGGCGTCTCGACGCCCGCATTCCATGTCGTGGCACCATCACTGCCCAATTATGGCTTTTCCGAGGGCACCAAGAAGCGGGGGTTCGCCATGGAGCAGTATGCTGAGACCTTAAACAAATTGATGCTGAAGCTCGGCTACAACGAATATGTCACACAAGGAGGTCAGTTGTTGTTGACTGGGGCTTCCATACAAAACCCTGTGTTTGTATATTCTTTCCTATCGCATAATTTACTGACACATATACTAGGTGACTGGGGAAGACACATCAGCCGTGCCTTGGCGCATCTCTACCCGCAACATTGCAGGGCCACGCACCTCAACATGGACAGCGCAGACCCGCCGAGCTTCCTGACGCACCCGCGCCTGGCGCTCGAACACGCCGTGACGCCCTATACGAAACGGGAGCGCGAGGGCCAGGCACGCAGCGCTTGGTTCAGCAAGGAAGGGCGCGGGTACAACCTGGAACAGTCGACGAAGCCCCAGACGCTGGGGTACGCGCTCGCCGACAGTCCCGTGGCGCTGCTGGCCTGGATCTACGAGAAGCTGCACGACTGGACCGACGGCTACCCCTGGACCGACGACGAGGTCTGCACCTGGGTCAGCATCTACTGGTTCAGCACCGCGGGCCCCGCCGCCAGCGCCCGCATCTACTACGAGACGGAGCACTGCGGCGACACCGAGGATGGCCAGAAGAAGCCGGGCGCGATGACGCACCAGCGGATGCGCGAGTATAGCCCGGGCGTCAAGCTCGGCTTTAGCCACTTTCCGCAAGATCTCGTGGTGCTGCCGAGCACGTGGGTGCGGACTCAGGGCGAGGTGGTTTTTGAGAGGGAGCACGAGAGCGGAGGGCATTTCGCGGCCTACGAGCGGCCGAATGAGATCGTCACTGATGTTAGGGATATGTTTGGCAAAGGGGGTGGTGCATTCGGCGTGGTTAAGGGGCTTGATGGGTATCGCAGTGAATGAGCTGAGGCAACATTCTTTGTACAAGTTACATCGGTTATTAGCAACTCTCATGAGCTTCACTTTCGAGAAATATGAGGATGAACAAGGAGTTTCTGACCAAAAACCACCTCTTTCATTACATATTATATCCCCAACTTATATGTAAATTTTACTTCTATAGACTACTGCTGGGAGCCGCAGCTGTTGATGTCAAGAACTTCACTACAGTGTTCACTAACCACTCCTCGCCCTCAGGCTGGCGCACACTGTGACCTGCTCCCGGAATGACTCCTGACAAGTCGCTAGCAATGCCTGGTATGCAAAGTGCCTTCCACCCCTCAATCTGAGCCTTCTTATCGATCGAAGGGTCAATGTACCGGTCCTCGGCGGAATGCAGGATCAGCAGTGGCTTGTCGATCTTCTTCCAATGTGAGCTGGCAGCCTCCTTGGAGAGGTCGGAGCCGAAATAGTTATCGTCGCCACTAGGTTCAACAAAATTAGCTTCATTCGGGCTGGCAGCAAAAGGGCAACGCCGCCGTGAGAGGCGGATTCTGGAGAGTACTTACTCCTTGGCATGGAGAGCGTAGAAGCGGCGTGCAGACATGGGTCTGTCGTAGCCCTCCGTGAGATGGTCGTGCGACATAGGGTGGTCCCCTTTGCCGGACGAAATCATATCCTTAGCAACGCCAATTATCTCGTCAAGCTTCTTCTCCTCTTCGGCGCCCTTTCCTACCAGAGAGCCTTCCCGGTCTGAAACTGGAGCCTGTAGTATGTAACCATCTACAGGATCGCTTGACGTCGCTGCGTATTCCATTAAATCCTGGCACCCTGTAGAGTGGCCCATGAGAACAATCTTCTCCTTTCCGATCCCGCGCAGGTACCTGACTAGCTCCGATATGTCGGCCACATCATTCGCCAGGCATGAGAACCTGTATCCATTAAAGGAGCTTCTCGTCTTGAGCTCGAAGACCGAGTAGCCCAACTCGCTGTGCTGCTCGAGTTGCCTGGCGATTGCTCGAGCGTAGGGCACCGTGTGCGGGCCGTCCCCAAGCCCGCCGATGAAGACAAATGCGTTACGAGCTGGTGAAAGCCCGGTCTCGTAAGCGCATGCGTTTCTGTTAGGGGACTCCTTAGGCGGGTAGGGATGCACGATCGTGGAGAAGGTCTTATATGACGCCATGACGTTTGTGGTAGCTTTTGCGTGGGCCAGAATGACGATGGATGACTTTTGCTTCGCTTTCGAAATGAAATTTAGAAAGGAGTTATGAAATAGGAACTTGAAATCACAAGAGGAAGATCATCAGAGGGAAGAGAGGTTGCTGGCTGGTTGAGTTGTGGTCGTTCTGTTCCCTCTGAGCAGTTTGCGAATGCCAATGTGTGGGGAATCTTCAGTAGCGTATCTCATTGGATGAGGGTGTGCTTCTCACATCTATCAACGACCAATTCATTCCATTGACTCGCTTAACTCCAGAAGCAACGTGACTCCCCGTGCAAGCCCATTCTAAGAAGAAACCTCTTGATCGGGAATCTGGTGCATAATGCCATCATCACTCAATGGCGACCGACACATCAAATCGCAGGACTGAGTTCTTCCAAGAAGTAAGTACGTGTGCTGCATCAGCTGAGGAGCCGCCCGCTAAAACCTTGGACAGCTTAAGCCGCGATGCATCAAAATCAACAACCTCGCCGTGCGCTCATCTGACAAGCGAGCGAGCGCAAAAGAACTCTTGGAGGTGACCCAAGATTTATTTTTGGTTCTGGACAATCAGATTGCCAGCGATCCAACGGTTTTGGATGAGAAAATAGCAGAATATGTTTTCTTCCCGCTCTCCAATATTCTGCGGAGCCAACAGGATTATCCCGTTCGCCTCACAGAAGTCACCATCAAATGCCTGAGGGTGCTCATTAAATATGGCTGGAAATCCAAGATTTCTACCGAACTGTCGCGGCAGCTAATTATTCTCTTCACATTCATTGTCGGTGGGGTTCCAGGAAAGGAGCGAGAGCAGGACATCCCAGAAGAGACCAAATTGGAGACCCTCAGTGCCCTAAAAGAGGCCATCAAAGCTACAGGCGCAACAGCTCTTGGTGCTGCATCGCTTACAGAGGCCGATGCTTTACCATCGCTGGGCCATACTATTACTATCATTTTGGGCATGAGTACTGATGGAAACACACCTGATATCCAACTCGAAGGCCTGCTCTGCGCGGATGCTATCTTTGCGTCGCTTAGGGATGCAGCAGCACTCGCAACTTTCTTGCCCGGAACAGTCTCATCTTTGACCCGGCTCCTGACACCGCCCACGGCACTGAAGACATCGAGGAAAGTGCTGGTCAAAGGTATTGCGGTTCTGAAGTCAGTACTTGTTGGTGTTCTGGGAGACGTCAAGATTAGGAGTCTGCTTAAGAGACCCTCGGAAGAAGATGATGATGCCTCATCTGAGGGAAAAGTACTCACTCCAGCATGGTTAAAAGCAACCGCCGATCAGATCAAACTTGCATTGTCAAATGTGCTCAAGCTGAGGAATCACAAGTTCCCTGACGTCCAGGAGGCCCTGGAGCGGTTCTGCGTTGCCCTTTTGGATGAGTGCCATGAGTCGCTAGCAAACTGCACCTACATCCTCGTGGAGTCCGCAATGGTGCTCTCTTCCGGCGAAGAGAATAAATCACTTATCAGCAACGGGCTGAATACGAGCCTGGCTGATCTAGTGAGCATTTACCCCGAGCTAACTGACACCGTGAAAACCATTGTATACAATTGGGTCACAAGTCTTCCTCGTCTCATGCAAGCAAGCGACGAGGATGTGAAGCGGCAAGCAATCCAAAACCTTCTGAAGGGACAGCGCCTCATGAACGATCTCCGGATCGATTCGTCTACACTCAGCATCACCCTGGCCTCCTCACTACGAGACAGTGTCGTTGAGCTCCTTGCCTTGGGAAAGTCTACCGGTCAGCTCACAGAAGTGTCGTCGACAGATCTGACCAATACTTCAAGTGACATCACCTTGTCAGAATCCGGGCTTGCCTTTCGCCCTACGCTCTTGACACAAACCACTCAAAAAGCTACGAGAGAGGCCTTAATGAACTTGGTCCTGGCGAGCGGTTCATTAGTAAACCATTCACAGCTTGCTCAAGAGATGGTAGATTATGTGCGTGAATCCAGCGGCAACAGTCAAGTTGCGTCGTACTGGTTGTCCCTGGAGCTTATAAGATCGGGCCTGGCTCAGAACTCTGATATCGACGAGTTCTTGGATTTCAGCTCGATGGGTGGCTCTGGGGATGATCACGAGCAATTGCTTCAAGAACTATATTCGTTTTCTGTCTCCATTCTCGGCGACACTGATGAAAGTGACGAGACGGACTGGAGAGTGCAAGCATTGGCACTGGAGACCACAACGTTTGCAGCTTCGCGATTGGGAAAGGACTTCAGACCTGAGCTGATAGATGTTCTGTACCCGATAGCAACGTTCATGGGGTCCGCCGTACCGCAGTTGAGAGAGCATGCCGTCATTGCCTTAAACAACATATCTGCCGCCTGCGGCTACTCTAACGTTGCAGATCTGGTCATTGACAATGTGGATTACATGTTGAACTCCATTTCACTGCGATTAAATACGTTTGACATCTCCCCAGCCTCTACAAAGGTTCTCAAGATGATGATCAACCTCACCGGTCCCAAGCTCGTGCCCTTCTTGGGGGATGTTGTCGATTCTGTCTTTGCAGCCCTTGATAATTACCACGGCTACCAATTATTCGTTGAGAATTTATTCAATGTGCTTGGAGAAATTGTCGTTCAGGGCTCCAAATCGAATTTACTACTACTAGAGGACGAGTCAAGGCCAAAGCTAGATCATCGCAAAAGACGCCCGGAGCCGGTACCAATCCAAGAAATCGAAGACTTCCTGGGCCGGCGGCAAGCAAGGAAGCGGAGACGAGATGTTGGCGACGACTCAGAGCAGCTCGAGATACATCATCCCAAGAAGCCCTGGAAGGATGCGGAGGCCGATGAGGCTAAGGAAGGAGAAGACGGTGAAGAATCAGATGGCGACGAGCCGGGCCAGGAAGTCGAAAAGAAGCCGCTGCCCAAGACGCCGACTTACACACTACTGACGCGCATCACGGACCTGACACAGCATTACCTGACATCCCCCACACCGTCGCTAAGAAAATCGTTATTGGATCTCCTCGCCATCGTCTGTCCGGCGTTATCGCCGGAAGAGGACGCGTTCCTCCCCATTGTCAACGCCATCTGGCCAGTCCTGCTGGCGCGACTCTATGACAACGAGCCGTTCGTGGTCACGGCGGCCTGCCGCGCACTCGCAGCGCTCTTCGCCAGCGCGGGCGACTTCCTCAGCTCGCGCGTCAAGACGGAGTGGTGGGACGGCCTAGGGAAATGGTGCACGAAGACCAAAGTCAATTACCAGGATCATCATCGTAAGACTGGTGGCGGCGGGAAGGGGGTTTGGACTACGGCTTCCTTTGGGGGTGGTATCGAACCTGTTGCGGGTGCTGCGACGATCAAATTCCCGATTCGGACGACCACTGGCGAGCTGGGGAGCAGCTCTTCGCCTTCTTCTCTTTTCAATCTGCGCGAATCAGCCAGCGTCAAGGAGCCCGGTAGTAGCCACGCCTCTTCTTCCATGATTACCTCTGACGGTGCCTCTTCGACAACGACTGTAGGTGTCAGCGGGTTCACGCAGGTCGCCCAGATATGGAGCGCCGTGCAGGAGATGCTCGTGGCCTTGGTCTCGTTCGTGCGCATCGAGGATACCATCTTCGAGCAGATCCTCGATCTTCTGGTTGAGAGCTTGGCCTCCTCTTCGTCACCTGCGTCTACTCTGCCGGCCGGGGCGCGGGAGGCGCTTGAGGCTGTCAACGAGGATGCGGTGTGGTTGGCTCTTTACGAGTACGGACGTCGGCATGGTGGTGGCAGTGCGAAGGCAGCACCGGCGGTGGATGCGCAGGGGAAGAAGGTCGATCGGCCTTGGGATTCCAGACAGCGCCCGGACAGTGTTCAAGGTGTCCACTTTGTTGACGTCTGAAATATAAGTTTAGGGGTTGGTTGTATATAGAAGGGATAGACGGATGGGAAGATCGGAGGGCGATGATTGTTACTGTCGTGTCTCTCGCAATACACGGCAGCCATGCTGACATGTATTCACATACGACGTTCTCTCCCTATTTGCCGTTATATGAGGCACATCTAACCTGTAGATAGTTGCATTCGCCTACCTAGTTGCACCCAAAATAGAGTATTGCTGAGTAAGATGAGCAACGTCAAGATCGGTCCCGCTATGGAAAGGACCACAAGCTCGACATGTTTAAATTGTGACGCGCGAACGCGGCTGTGGAATGGGACGGCGACGGATGGTACGGCACGCAGACAGATGTTCCGTTGCCTCAGGGGTAAAGGCCAAATAACCCTCAAGGCATGCGAGAATAGTAGCCCCTATAGGCTTACTACACATCATCAAACATCAATGAAGGATAGGCAAGGGCGGCGAGTCTTCAAATCATCCTCGCGGTCTATTCTGTCCAGCCGTTCCTGGCCCCCTTATCTGTAACTACCACCCCGAAGGGGAAAAGCGGTTGTAAGCTGCAATAGATAGTAGTCTAGCGAATTCAGCTTACTCGACATCTACCCTAATAGATTATCATCGACACATGAAGTGACGCGGCATTTCCCAGACCATCACAGGTGGCGAGGGACACTTGGTGAGTCTGGAGGAAACGGCCTAGATACCTAGGTCGATTTGGCGCCGACAATACAATATGCTGGTGGCTTCTCCCAAAGTAGGCCGGGCCAGGGGTACCCCTTCTCTTATGAGCTAGCTGCAAGATAACGTAATTGAAGATCGAATGATTTGAGCGCAATGGGCCAACCTCACGGTGATGATGACGCGAGAAGTATGGGTGCCAGACAGTCTCTGGCTTGTGGCACGTGTGGTTCTGAGCCCCTTGCGATCCCAATGCTATGGATCTGGGGGTGGGCCGTCCTATAGCGGGAAGAGCTCACATGACCACGATGGCATGGGAATCAGGGCTCAGCATCTTGAGGAAAGACCACACACTGATGTTTCACTGGAGAGTCGCAAACCCGAGATGGCCAGTGAAAGTCTTGAAGCCATCTACGGGTATGGGGAGGCGGTTGCAAGCTGAAGATTCGACTGTCGATATCTTCTCCCCCCGGTTGCGTCGATGGCATAGCATGCTAATACGGTCTCGCCGAATTAGACAAGATAAGGAAGGCTGTACGATGCGGCGACGTGAGCGCATCGAGACAAACAACCAACGGGCCAGAAGGTCGACTGGCAGACAGGACTGGGCTGGACCAATGGGGCTGGGGGGCAATGACTCGGCGTTATTCTAACGCGCCAAAACAAGCTTCATCTCTAGGGGGTATGACTCGCAGCGTACCATTGGCCGGCCTGTCGTATTCAGCCCACTCCAGACGCCGCGCGACAGTAGCAAACCATTAGCGGAGGAATCTGGATCCTCCCCTGGACAGTCCAGCCCGAGGTAGATTCCTGTCGACCTGGTCCTTTCCAGAGCGCTATTACATAAAAATATATTCCCCAGACTCACGGACTCTGGGGAAGGGATTCCTTTATGTAATAGCACTTCGCCAAAGCTCAGTTCCAAGGTTGACGAAGAGTCCGTAAACCTGGGGAATATATTCTCTCGTAATGACAACCAGGTACGAGGGAGGGATTTCGTCACGAAGCGATGGGCTTGGGGCAGACCGGTCACGAGAGGAACCAGAAAGCTTGGTCCTGCGAGCCTGCCAGCCCAAAGCTGGGGTAAACCAACTGCAAATGATTCGACTGCCTCGGTTCGTGCCGCTAGAGGTTCAGCTTGACGCGCACGCGGTGTGATGCGGATGGCATCATTGCGACATCGGTATATTGAAGAGCAGTTCTCAGAGGCCCTCAAGGTCTACTAAGGGGGGGGGGGGGGGGGGGGGGGCCCCCCCCCCCCCCCCCCCCCCCCCCCCCCCCCCCCCCCCCCCCCCCCCCCCCCCCCCCCCCCCCCCCCCCCCCCCCCCCCCCCCCCCCAGCCAGTATCTAGACTTGCCAGAAGAGCGAGGAAGATGGCGATGGAGAACAGTAGCTACGTGCGTTAATGAAATGCTCCGCGCGGCATAGTTGGAGGACATCATCATCATCAATGCTAAGCAAACAACCCCAGGAACTGAGCTCTGGGCTGAGAAGGCGATGGCGCGTGCTGTGCTGTCTCACGAGGGTAATTGTACTGTGTATTGGCCTATCTGTCACGTACAAGGTTATCTGCAAATGGTGGCGTTTTCTCATGATCTCATCTTCAGCCATACCGTAGATAGATATGCCAGCTAACTAACATCTAGTATTGGAAAGTAGTTGCGATATCCGGACTCCGAGGTTGAGGCTTACACTAGAGATGGCGTACCTGTAACGACCACGTTGTTTTGGAAATTGGGAAAGCTTCGAAAGGTCAGCCAAGATGAGCCAAGGAAGCGATGATCGGATGCAGTGGCCTTATTGAGGCAAGCACGTTGGAGGGCGACGATCCAAGCGATCTAGGGTGATGAGCTTAAACATGCCATCGGTCATGATATTCTGGCATTGATTGAGGCAGCGCACTAATAACACACTAACATTCGGAGAGCTGAAGAGGTCTAGACTCTAGACCACGTTCCCCCTCTGCCCCTCTACCGACAGTCTGGAGCTGGCATCTTGCATGTATCCACCAAACCAAACCATCCACTCCCCCAAAACATGACAGATCCAAGGTAGATCTTGGTTCTGTGCTCTAGACAGATCTCGTTGCATACTCACTCGCACTCGCAATGGATCTCTCCAGGCGTCTTTTGAACTTCTGCACCCTGCCCGGAGAGTTTGACACTTACGCGAGAATGACAAACCGAACGGACAACACCGTCCGAACGTCATTTGAAGTTCATTTCCAACGCAAAGTTCCGACGAGACTATCAAAGTTTAACTTATCCTTTCCAGCACCCTTCTAGGTTGGCGGTTGGCAGGCTGCGGAAAGTCGATTCTCGAACGGGTTGACTGTCTTCCCTTAGTGCCAATGAAGCTTATCAAGGAGCTAGAAGACTTGCGGTTAGTATGGGGAAGAATTTGGCCGAAGCCAGTGAGTGAGTGCCCTTGTGAGAGCGGGTACAGGGTCTGTTTTCGAGTCTCGGACCCGGTGCATAGTCAAGGCATTTCCCCCCAATCAGACACGCTGGGGAAACCACTATAGTCCTTGCAGCCGACCAGCATGGCGGTGCTATTGCCTGATATGGAATCTCGGGCGAACCCATTGGCAGAAGCTTGACAGGATTGGCAGCCAATGCTGTACAAGCTCAGCACATCGAACCACCATGGCCTGGCTCGTGAACGAGTACATTCTTAGGAGGTTCCTGTTTCTTGCCCGTCGTGATGCAAGATAGTTGATGTTCTGGTACGGTCAACAGAGCAAAGGCGCATCTGTAACCAGCCGGAATGCTACCTATCTCTCTCTGTCTTGTCGCCAGGCTGCCAGGTCTATCACAATGCTGCGCGGCCGCGGGCTCACCTGGGAATCCACTACCCTAGCTCCTCGTCCGTGGTCTCGACTGCCAGTGACAGGGGTTGCTATCTGAGACTACCCCAGGCCTAGCTCGGGACTATCCTGTCCAGCTTGGATGGACCCAGGTGTCCGGCAATATACCTGACTAGTCTGAGATTATACTACTGCTGGCTACCCAATCAGCGTCGTATCGCCACGTTCTATCGTGTGTGTAAGTGCCCGTCCGTCTATGGTACTACGTCTATTCTGGTCCAGGCCACCTATTAACTGTACTTACCCCATATGCTGCCAAAAAGTAAGTATAGATCAAGTATGTAGCTGGACTCACAGTTGCCGTCCCGGCAACAGTATATAGCCACGAGTATTTCCCCCTTTTGTTCACATCTATTCTCCATCCTCCATTCCAAGCACTCTTTCCCAACAACTACTAGGTCCTGCGACCATCACAATGTCCGACTACGGCAAGCACGAGACAAAGGGCTCCGGCCCGGGTGTCTCCAACACCTCCACCCATGAGGTCCACGATGAAGAGGTCGGCATTGTCAAGTCGGACGCTCTGAAGAAGGATCTCAAGGGTCGTCACATGCAGATGATTGCCATTGGCGGTGCCATCGGTGCTGGTCTCTTCATTGGTTCCGGTGGTGCTCTCAGCAAGGGTGGCCCCGCTGCCTTGGTATGTTTTCCTCCCACTCCCTAGAGACCCCCTTAGACTCCAACTAATCAACGGGATCTCTAGATTATTGGTTACATGATCGTCGGTATCATGTTGTTGTTCACCATGCAAGCCCTGGCTGAACTGTCTGTCCTCTACCCCGTCAACGGTGCCTTCTATACCTACGTTGTCCGCTTCCTCGACCCTGCCTGGGGTTTCGCTATGGGCTGGGATTACGCTATCGCCTGGCTTACCGTCCTGCCCTTCGAATTGATCGCTGCGAGTATCACTATCAAATTTTGGAACGAATCTATCAGCATGGGCGTCTGGGTTACGGTCTTCTTGGTCGCTCTCACCGTCATCCAGGTTTTTGGCATCAAGGGATACGGTGAGGTCGAATTTGTCCTTTCCATGATCAAGATCTGCGCTTGTGTTGGTTTCATCATCCTTGGAATCGTCATCAACTGCGGTGGTGTCGGCAATCAGGGCTACATTGGTGCCAAGTACTGGTCCGACCCCGGTGCTTTCAACAATGGCTTCAACGGTTTCTGCGCCGTCTTCGTCGTTGCCGCTTTCGCCTTCGGCGGTACTGAGCTGGTCGGTCTGGCTGCTGCCGAGTCCGAGAACCCCCGCAAGGCTATTCCCCGTGCTGCCAAGCAGGTTTTCTTCCGTATCTTCCTCTTCTACGTCGTCAACCTCTTCGTTCTCGGCCTTATCCTGCCCTCCAACGATAACCGTCTTCTCAACTCCCACGGTGCCAACTCCAAGGCTTCTCCTTTCGTCTTGGCTATCCAGGATGCCGGTATCAAGGTTCTGCCTTCCATCTTCAACGCGGTCATCACTGTGTCCGTCATTAGTGTCGCCAACTCTTGCACCTTCGGATCTACCCGTACCATCCAAGCCATGGCTACCCGCAAGATGGCTCCCGGCTTCTTCTCCTACGTCGACAAGGCTGGCCGTCCTCTCTACTGTGTTGCCCTTCAGCTCTTCTTTGGTCTCCTTGCCTACATCGGCCTCGCCACCGAGGGTATGACCATCTTCAACTGGCTGCTGTCGCTCACCGGGCTGTCCTTTTTCTTCGTCTGGGGCTCCATCTGCGCCACCCACATCCGCTTCGAGCACGCGTGGACGTCGCAGGGCTTCAGCCTCAAGCAGATTCCCTACCGACCTCCCTTCGGCATCTGGGGCAGCGTCGCGGGCCTGGTCCTCAACATCCTCTGCCTCGTCGCCACCTTCTACAACGCCCTCTACCCCAGCCCCACCGCCACCCCCAACGCCGTTGACTTCATGCAGTCGTACATGGCTCTGCCTCTCGTCCTGCTCCTCACCCTCTTCTGGAAGATCAAGTCGGGCGACTGGAGTCTCTACGTTAAGGTCCAGGACATGGACCTCTTGGCCGGCGCTCGCCTGCTCAACCCCGAGGACATTGAGGAGGCTGAGCAGGCCCGCAAGGGACCCTGGTACTCTCGCGCCTTCCACGCCTTGTTCTAATCCGACTGCTGGGCTGGTTGGTTTGGGTTGAGGAGTTAACAATAACGATTTTCACGACGAGTGTATTGGTATGTGGTGGAAGTATGTGCCCGGGGAATGGCACAGAAAACAAACATACAAGCATAATCTTTTTATACCATATATGATGCCTTCCTCCTTAAGAGCGAGCGAGAGGGAGGGGGGATACTGTATGATGTCTAGCGGGTCGCATAGACTACTACTTAGTTATTTTTTGATACCATTTTCATAAACAAAGTTCTTACAACAACAATTTTTAAATTTGCCTACGGTATCTCTGTGCTTCTTCCGATGCTTGCCTTGATTATGAAACCGTTCTGAAGTAGACAACCCCAAGCCCACATCAGTGCAGACCATAGATCTCAACAGAACGAAATGGGTCCAATCGTGGGCGGCGTGTTGTTTACTCACGTAACGGAGATTTACCCGCCGGCAAGCGCGCCAATATACTGTGCAATATACGTAGGTCTCTTTACCAATGAAAATCATGCTCAGTGTTCTAACTATGCGCAATGCGGGATATACATGCAACGAAAGTTAGCATATCCCGTGTCACCTCCTCGGGGGCAGAAAGAGGGCGTTACAATACCTGTAGTACGGAGTAGCTACTCTATCATAGCTGATCATGCAAATACATAGCTCTGCAAGGTAATTACGTTGCATTTTGTCTTGGACCCCTGGTTTCTCACGGGGATCTCACGTGACGAACAGGCACTCGGGAATCGGCAGGCGGCTACCGTAGAACAAGTGCACAGAGTACTTGTAGGTTGATTGCAACGTTGAAGAAAGATGGAAATTCAAAACCCTGATTCCTTGATTGGCAGAAAGAAGGCCGAGGCCCCGACCGGTTATCGGGTGCCATTTCGATATTGATGGATTGAAACATTTGACGTCATTTGAGTCTGCGCCCTCCATTGAGAAGGTTGAAATGGATGGACGGTCTGCTTATGTATTGCTCCGCCGTCAAGAACCATGGATTCTGGCTTCTCTGGTCAGCAAAGTCGACATATAACAACCAGCTCGAGGGAAGCCCTTTCGACCATTGGATTGTTGGTGCCTCCTTGGCCTCCTTGGACTCGTTGGACCCCTCTGCCCCTCTCGAGGACCCTCTTAACCTTGCTTGTAGGAGCCTTTCAGGAGTCAGGAGAAGTCGGTCAGGAGTTAGAGGAGTTAGTTTAAGCACTGATGCTTTATCTTATCAGTGGCGGCCAGCTGCTGACACCCCCCAAACCCCCCCGCTAGACCCCCCTCGGATAACGAACCTCCAGACTTGGGCAGCAGACAAGGTAGACAAGTAGGTAGACAAGGTACAAGCATGTTTAATTGACTGTACGTAGGCAGCATTAATCTACAATACCACTGCTACCTGGGACTGGGACTGGGACTGGGACTGCCACTGGTACCAACCAAGTCGGTAACCTTGACGACCAAGCATCTTTTGCATGCGCCTTCTTGCTCAGCTTTCCCATACACTTTTTCCCCGTCAATGATGCCACCTTCGATGTAATTGCCCGATCGACTTCGAAAGCCACTTTCAATGCCGTGATTCGCAGGCCAATCGCCCTCCCAAACTCTCCCTCCACACACCCACCTTCCCCCCTGTGCTTGCTGCCACCAACACCCGGGGCTTGCTCCTACATTCCCCAGCTACGCTGAGCGACACTCGATACTTCAAACACTCCAGCACCGCTCACGAAATCCCGGCGGCCGCTGGGAGTTGAAACGCGCGACGAGCCCGAAACGATAACGAAGCGATCCGAAAAGGGGCCAGCAGCCAGTCATGGCATCATACGGAAATACGGCGCCCATGGCGGCTCCTCGCCATGGCCAACAACAGCACGCCGCATACGGCGCCCCCATGGCGGTGCAAGCACCCGCTGCACCTGCTGGCACCTTCTCGCCCGGCACCAAGATCCAGGTCGGCGAACACCGGGTCGTGATACAAAAGTACCTGTCCGAGGGCGGTTTTGCACATGTATACTTGGTCAAGCTCCCCCGGCCGATTGACGGTACCGACCTGGCCGTGTTGAAGAGAGTCGCCGTGCCGGATAGGGACACCCTGCGCGGCATGAGGACCGAGGTCGAAACTATGAAGCGCCTGAAGGGCCATCGTCCGATCGTCACGTACATCGACTCGCATGCGTCTGAAATGAAAGGGGGCGGCTACGAAGTGTTTCTGCTCATGGAGTTTTGCGACGGTGGAGGCTTGATCGACTTCATGAACACCCGACTCCAGCACCGGCTGACCGAGCCCGAGATCCTAAATATCTTCACCGACGTTACCGAGGGTGTTGCCTGCATGCACTACCTCAAGCCCCCCTTGCTGCACCGAGATTTGAAGGTTGAGAACGTGCTGATCACCATGATCGGCAACAGGCGGAAATTCAAGCTTTGCGATTTCGGCTCAGCAGCGAACCCAAAGCCTGCGCCGCAGACCGTTGTCGAGTGCCGACTGATGGACGAAGACGTCCAGAGGCACACAACATTACAATACCGCAGTCCGGAGATGGTGGATGTTTACCGGAAACAGCCAATAGACGAGAAATCGGATATATGGGCTCTCGGCGTCCTGCTTTACAAGCTCTGCTACTACACGACCCCCTTCGAAGACCAAGGGCAGCTTGCTATCCTGAACGCCAGTTTCAAATTCCCTAGCTACCCGGTATTTTCGGACAGGTTGAAGCATCTTATTGGTAATACACCTACCTGCCCTATCAATGCACCTTTCAACTTGCTAATGTGCCATAGCTTCCATGCTGCGCGAACACCAACAAGCCCGACCAAACGTATATCAAGTTTTAAAAGAAGGTCTGCGCATGCAGGGCCGCGAGATCCACATACCGGACGTATGTATACCACAGCCCTACCTGCGTAGCACGTGCTTACCAAGTGTAGATATATGCCATGCGCCCACAGTCAGAGTCTAGCAAAGCTGACGGGCCAGTACCGGACCCAGGAGGCAAGCGTACTCCTGTGGTCGGCGCTGTATTCGCTCCCCCACCACCGCAACAACAGGTGATACCAGAGGTTGCACCGATGCGACGTGGTAGACCGCCGGTTGCCTCTAATCAGCCTCCGCCACAACAGGCCCCCAAGCCGAGCCCGTCGCCCTTGCGGGTGACTAGTGGCGACCCTTTCGCAGCCCTCGATGCAAATGCAGGAAAGCAGCAGGATGTAGACGAGATAGCTGCTAGGTTCCCCTCCCTCGATCAGTTTTCACTTTTACACGACAAAGGTTCCAAGTTCGACTTCGACAGCCCAACATCACCCCCTGGGCCCAAAGCATTCGAGCAACAAGTAGCGCAGAAATTGGCAGATGATGCCTTCGCCAAACCTGCCGTTGCCACGGCTATCTCGGGGACCACGCAAAGCCGGGTGAAATCCATGGCTGCTGGGAATGACTTAGACCGGACCTCGTCGCCTCTTGGATCTTTCAACAAACCTGCCGCGGCAACCTCCAAGCCGGCCGGACAAATGAGCCGTGCCTCGGCCATCATCAATAATAACCCTGAACTACAAGCAATCGCCTCCCCCCCGTTGCCAACCACTCAGTCCCCTTCAACGCGGCCCAATATGGTTTCGACAGGTACGATGACAAGTACTCCGCCGCAGGGGCCCATGAGGGATTACCCCCCAATTTACCGCTTCCCTTCCTCCGACGATGCCAGGTCGTCTAGTGTACCCAGGCCGTCGGGGACACCAGGTCCCAGCCAAAACCTGCGAGCAGATACAGGTTCATCCTCACGGCCTATTGCGACACAGAGGATACCATCATTCCAATCGCCAGCGTTGCATGGTAGACAACCCTCTTCGTCTAGGCCATCGCTTGAAGGAGGGCGTCCTAGTGCCGACTTTATGGAACCTCTCTCCAAGACCAATTCGTTGGTTGGTCGTCCAAGACCCGCGAGCACCTATCTGGAGTCGAATCTGGACTACCTGCGAGAGAAGGAAACCGCGCCAAAGCCGATGCGGTCGCCTGGTCTGCCATCCATGCAATTTGAGAACAGGCCATCCCCATCGTTAGAGCCTCAAGAAGACGCTACTATTGAGTCAAATGTAGACTTCTTGCGATCTCTGGAGGAGTCGGAGAAAATGAAGAAGGATAAAGTCAGTAAGCACGGAAAGAGGAATTCGAGTCTCGGCTCTTTGTCGGGTACCAAGAATATATTTGCAGGAAAGTTCGGTGATGCATTCAAACGCTTTGAAGCCAAGGACTCTTCTTTCCAGCCTAGCCGTACACCTTCTCCTTTGAGAGAATCGGAGCGGCGTGACTTGAACATGCCCCTCACTCCGATTGCAGGATCCGAAGCCACGGATGGCCGGAGTGACGATGGACGCATGCTAGGCGATCAAGAAGAGCTCACACCCGAACAACGTCGAGAGCTTGAGGCCCAGGCACTGGCCGAAGAGGAGAGGCGGGTCGAAGCGGCCGCAGCCGAGTACCGGCAGCGGATGGCGGCTCGTGAGATGGGAGGAAGCGGCGCCGCCTCAGCACCGCTGCCTAAGAGCATCGGGGGCGTGTCGCGCGCCATAAGCATCCAAAATAGGGTCCAGAACCTCCTTGAGGAAAGCCAGAAGGTTGCGCCACCCCAACGAACCGCTGAGGGTTATGGGCGGTTCACCGATGCCCAGCAAACAACCCCTCGCGACAAGGCGCTTCCGGAACTCCCGCCCAAGCCGTCAAGCATTGGTGTCGGTGCCGGGGGAAGGGCGGCGCCGCCGGCAAAGCCCGTTACGAGCTCCTCCGATGCCATTGCGCGGGCGCGGCACGCTAATTCCGTGCCGGCCAGCGCCGGCTCGGACTCCCCCTCGTCATCCTCTGCCGCTCGGCCTCTGGTGCCTACCTCTACCAAGCCCAGCGCGCCACCGAAACCGACGCATCTTAACAAAATACCCACAGGCAGCGGCCGCCGATCGCCCGCGAAGCCAAATCGGCCAGTACCTTCCTCTTCTTCTGCTCGCCCTAATGCCTCGTCGTCGGCGGAAGAGCAGCTGATTGGTCTCGATATGCCCGGGCAACCGGGCCTGGACATGACACCTCAGGAGAAGGACGACTATATGCAAGATTTTGCTAAGCGTTACCCGAGTCTTGGGGCCATCGAGATGGTGGAGCGTGATCTCGGAGCCGAAGATGCCAGACGATAAACCGAGAGTGATGTTACGTATATTCTCGCACGCACTCAAGACAACGTGGAAAGATAAGGGGGTGTGGTTTTGTGGGTTATATTAAGCCTTCTTCTGCTGCTGCTTCTAAATGTCGTCCGTCATGTCCCACATATAGCGAGTGTAAGCAAGCGCGCCTTTGTCAGTCGTAACTTGATCTACGTGACGAACAAAACCAATCAAAATACGATAGCCAAGCGAAGCCCCGGAGGGCGTGGCCGGTGAGACGAGATGAGAGATAGGGAGCGAAGAAAGCAACACAGAAAGAAAGGGGGGTTGGGTTCTTTGGGGAGGGGGAGAGGAAGATGGATTCGTTGAATAAAACATGATAGACACTTAGACACACATATTGGAATCTATGCTCACCCCCCTCAATACGGGTCAAAGAAAAGGAAAGATACAGACCAGGAAACTTCCCCCACTTCAAGAAACCGCTTAGTAAACATCGTGATAGTGTTGTTCTTCCTATGTTTTCCGTATGATGCTTTCTGTCGACAAGTAATGAGCTGCTGGTCCAATGAGAGAACCTGCCCTACCTATACGACACGTTACTCTACCCAACTGAATAAAGACAGAACGGGATACTCTGATACCCCTCGTACTGTATCTCCCTTGTCCGTAAATCGCAGTAGATTCCCGTGGACGCTGCACTTTCGTCATTATGGGGATTGGAACCATATCAATCTCTCATCCATCGTCACACGACAAAATAACTCAAAATACGTGACAGCAACGTCAAAGTAGTAGAAAAAACACTCTTATTCTTCGTACAAATACATAGTACTATACGCGCAGTATTCACTGGGATACAGATAAGCCCACCAAAGTGACCTGATCTACAAGTAGTAGTATATCTACGCTCTAAGAGTCCAAATAGAAATATATTTAAAAATCGATTTAACAACCCCGGAACGCCGCTCAGAATGCCGCTGGGGGGATAAGTGACGGAGGACATGGCATGGCACGAATTCCTTGTTCCTTCATCCCAATAAGAGGAAAACATCACCTCTTTTTCCCTTCTCGATCATCATCTTTTTCAACTGGGTCCAGCAGCATGATGGTCATCGTCTCGAGAAGGCCCGTTGCCAGGCCCGCCGGGACCGCCTGGGCCGTCCAACAACAGCGTCGGCTTGATGAAGTCCTCGTCGATCTGTCGGAACAGGGCTTGGGGATCATGCGAGCTCAGCAGTTGTCGGATGGCCGAGGAGGCTGTGACGGGCGCCGGGTTCCGCTGCCCGGAAGTCGGATAGCGTAAGACAGCATCCTCTTCTTCCGATGTAGCACCAGGCGTCAGTACGGGGCTCGACTTCCTTCGTGGGGGCCGGCGGGCCGGCGGCGGCAGATCCGATGTGTCGACATCACTGCCCAGGTCCGAGTCCGTCAGGCTGCTGCTGGGCCCCAGCAAGTCGCTGCGCTCGGCATCATCCAGTGACGGATTGCTCTTCGTGTTCTTCCGGCTCAGACTCGCGGGCCGGGGGAAGGCGGACGGGGATCTTGAGCCAGATACATAGCTTCCCCGCTCCGCATGTTTCGGTCGCTTGCCATTGGTATCGACGCGGCCCAAGGCCACCGACCCGTTTCTGGCGCGTGGCGTGTAGCCAATGCCCGTCCCGGATCGCTTGTAGTATGAGCCCCCAGGGGCCGCTTCAATATCGAACTCGTCATCGCTGTCCACCTCGTCCACTACGCCCGTGCGTATGCCAAGAATTTCCAGCATTCTCGATGTCGTTCCACCGAAGATGATGACAGTCAACACCACGACAACCAAAACAGTGGCTTTCAGGGGGTTTGCATTCGTTCCCGTCAGCAAAGCAGCCAGAGCGACTCCGACAGCACCTCTGAGACCAGCCCAGAAAAGCATGGCCTGATAATTGTAAGGCAGCTCCTCAACAGCCTCCTGGCCCCTACGGCGTGCGCGGTAGCTGATGACCCAGTTGATCGCTTTCGAAAGCGGGAAAACGGCCATCCATCGTGCAGCACAGACAGACATGACTGTGATGATGATGAGAAGGGGCTGGAATATAAGTTTGTCATCTGTGAATAGTGACAATCCAAGGTAAATGAAGACGTAGTTTTCGGACAACTGAGAGAGCACCTGGAAGATGTACTTGGTGCTGAGTTGTGTACGTCGCGACATGTTGAAGTAAGCATAGTGCTTGAGCGTGATGCCGCAGAACAGCAGTGACACGATACCTGGGAGGAGATCAGCGTATAAGTCAACAGAGCCGGGGCAGTTCCCTTTTTCTTACCTGACATGCCACACCCTTGCGAGAAGAAATAGCTTGAGTAGGCGATCAAGACGATCAGGCAGCTCTCAATATGGGGATATCGCCTGATATAGGTGAATTTCAAGATGATGGCAGTCGCTATACCGATAAGAACGCCTATACCCAGACTGACGGAGAAGACGACCAGAAATTCGCCGACACCCTTCATGAAGGCCAGAAACCCGTACTTGGCGGCCTCCTCGCTTTTGTACTTCTGGGCAGTCTCGAAAATGACGATAGCAATAGCATCGTTCAAGATGGACTCGCCGAAAATGATGGTATACAGTTTCGGGTCAACCTTGTAGCTGTTGAATATAGCCAAAATCGTAACGGGGTCCGTGGCGGACAGGGTAGCGCCGACTGAGATGGCATCGACGAAACTCATAGAAATAGGCTCGATGGGCAGGCTAGTATAGAGATACAGCAGAAGACCAATCACGACGGCGGATATGAATGTCCCGGCGAAGGCGAATGTCAGGATAGTGCCGATGTTGCGGAAAAAGTTGGCCTGGTGCAGCTCGTAGCCCGAGTTAAGGATAATGGGCGGCAGAAGCAGGTTGAAGAAGATCTGAAAGTCGAAGATGGCGAGTTGTCGAATGCCGGTTTCCGAAGTTACTCTCAAGATCAGTCCCACCGTCATGCCTGGGTAGTTGCCATTGGTATTAGAGTCTACGCTGGTCCAAGAACGGAGTGTTTGCTCGCCCAAGACATACCTGCGAAGATGGAGATGACGGTCTCGTGTATGGCCTGTATCTTCTTCTGCTGCAAGATGTAGCTTGTCATGAGGGACAGCATCAGCAGCATAATGTTGATAAAGATGGCCCATGACGAAGCAATTTCTTCTTTGGTTCCCTCGCCTCCTGCCCGCGACGTTAGTTCTGGGGTTCCACGATGGATTGGAGCAAAAGTCGAGCTGGGGTGGTCGAACCTTCAGATTCGCCCTCGTCGGCAGCGCGCCCTGTGCGAAATAGCCATGGTTAGCTAAGGTGATGCGCGGTGAAGGGTATAACGATTGGCACGAAGCAGAGGCGACATACGGGCAAGCTCGAAAGCTGCGCCAGCTACAAAAGGTAACATGGTGGGCGGTTTTGTTGCTCAGGTCGGGAATGGTTGGTGATCCAACAATATGAGGGCCTGGGTCGAGAGTGAAAGTCCGGTCATTAGCAAGCGCATCAATTGGACCATGACAGCAGCATGCTAGGGTCTTTGTGTGGTGGTACTGCGTCGGTAGTCGAAGGCTGTTCGTCGTGGGATGTGTCTGTCGTGTCGCAGTGTCGGGTCTTTGAATTGACAGCTATCATCAAGCGGCGACGATGACTTGTCGAAATGGGATTTGTTGCGATTGCCTAGAGTCTTGAGGTGGCCAAGACAAAGTGGTAGTTCGCGCAATCTGCAGCCACGTAACGTAACTGTAGGGTGTAGGGTGTAGGGTGTAGGGTACCTGATGATTAGGAGGTACGTACTGAACAGTAGCTGTAGCTGCCCTAGCAGTAGCACATGTAGCAGCTGCCTGCTCCTGATATCCCTTCATGGCTAAAGCGTTCCACTTGTATTCCTTACAGTAGTAATATTGCTCAACTTATTCAGCGCAACATTAACCCCTCTGCCTGACCTGTGTAGAACCCGTCCCTACTTATACGATACAGTGGTGAAGTTGCCCATGACTCAGTCATTACATGGCATTATGCGCAGAAAGCTTAGGTCGATGCCATGTAGCGACAGTCAGGGTTACAGCACGGCAGTGAGCTTAATCTGTTCAACCTCAATGCTTGACTAAAAAAAAAGAACATATTCATCTGCCCCTTGGCCCCCTCCCCCTTCGCCGGATCCGATCTGATGTCGAACACAGAGACTGCAAACACCTCGGGAGAAGTGACTTATTGATTGGATGAATGCATACATTAAAGAGTAACATGTACTCCGTTACAAGTGTCCAGCGTTGAATGCAATCGATATGTTGGCCAACGCGAGGGTGTCGCAAAGTACAGTACTACTGACCGAGTCCGTGTGGTTGTCTGCCTTGGGGCTAGAAGAAAGAAGAACCTTGAAAGACTGATGAGATGGGCAGGCGGGATGATTTAAGCTATGTGCTATGGATCTCCAGCAACCCAAAAGACCTGAGCGCCTGAGAGCCCGCCTGCCCGCAGTGGAGGAGGCCGAGGGCTGGAGGGGCTGCTTCTTCAAGGAAGAGCTCAAGGAGGAGCTCGTCAATCGTCGGGGCTGAAGAACAAGACGTCCCCGTGCCGTTCCTGCAGCTAAACTCCAAGTGGTGTAGGCTCCCCCCCCCCCGGCACATCGAATGGGCGGATGGGCCTGGGACACCGCTGGAATCTGGGGAGCTCGACCCGGCCTTATCATTCGAAGATTCAAGCTGCAATACTCCAGAACATCGTCACTTCCATCTAACCCAACTTTAATCCATTCTATTGAACAGTCTATATAAACCCAGCCAAACTCCTACGCTGCTCGGCTCGTATCCAAGACATACCACCCCGTTGTCTGTCATTCCATCTCTGCTAGTGAATTGCGTCCTGCACGTAAACGGAGTCTCTTTGTGCCGCCATTACACTTACACTTACGCTCACCCTCTCAAGTCTCGCTTCCTTGGATGCCAGTAGCCCGCGGATCCGGGGCCCCACCTCCACCCAAGCTCTAGGTAATCTCGTGGGCATCCAGCTTCCCCCAATCCCCCCATCGCGTGACGCCGTTTCCATCCTCCTGTCAACTGTCACTGATCGATCCATCACAAGACCTACTACTTTTAGTCTCTTGACAACTTTTCCCCGTGGCATATATACCCAGCAGCGCCAAAGCCACCACATACACTAACAAACCCAATATGGTCGATATTACCCTTTCGCGCTGAAAGTAGACTGACCACTCTGATTCCACCAACCTCTCCCATCGCTTGCCCGAGTAAGCATGGTCTCGTCATCGTCGAGCTCCTCGTCGTCAAGTTCTCCGTCTGCCGCAGCTTCGAAAACCAAAGCGCCCTCCGCGTCTGCGAATGGCCAGACCACTTCGGCTTCCAACGCACATGTCGACCTACCGGGCAACACGTTAGCCCAAGAGCCCGCGGGCCCGGAAGCGCCCAACGATAACAACGAACACTCGCCTCTGCTTTCGCCGGTCGATGCGGGGCGCGATGACTTCCCCCAGCCCATAGGGCAAGATGACAGCGAGGAGGAGGCCCAGAGGACTAAAAGCGTCTGGTACCTCATCCTCCTGACCATAAGCATCGGTGGCTTGCAGATCGCATGGTCCGTGGAGCTCTCCAATGGCTCGCCCTACCTGCTTTCGCTTGGCCTGAGCAAGTCCTTGATGGCCCTGGTCTGGATTGCCGGTCCCTTGACGGGTACTTTGGTCCAACCCTACATTGGAATGCTGAGTGACAATTGTCGCATTCCCTGGGGCAAGAGGAAGCCGTTTATGGTCGGTGGGGCTGTCGCAACAGCTGTCTCGCTTATGTTTCTCTCTTGGACCAGGGAAATCGTCGGAGGCTTCCTTGGTTTCTTTGGCGCCGATTCCGAGTCGGACGGCGTTAAGGTGTCTATCATCGTTGTCGCAGTGGCCTGGGTTTACATCTTGGATGTCGCCATCAACACAGGTATGTATCCAGTCTGATAGCATCAAGGCATTACAATACTCCAGGGAGTACGAATCTAACAGTGGTATCTGTTCAGTACAAGCTGCCATTAGAGCCTTCATTGTCGATTGCGCGCCAACACATCAACAGGGTAAGTCACCATTCAGCCACATGTGTATAATCAATGCCCCCTGTCAGAGCTGACACCGAGATTAGAGGCGGCAAACTCCATGGCTAGCCGAATTGTTGGCTTCGGCAACATCCTTGGTTACTGCGCTGGATATGTCGACCTTCCAAGGTACATCGGGTGGCTAGGAGATACCCAGTTCAAAGTGCTCTGCGCTATTGCAAGCATCTCACTCTGCCTGACGGTCTTTGTGAGTGTCGTGTTAATTCATGAGAGGGATCCGAATCTTGATGGACCAGCTGCGAAGGGGCAAGCGGGCATAATGGCCTTCTTCCGTACCATCTTAACCTCGATCAAGCGGTTGCCTCCGCAAATCAGCAAGGTGTGCACAGTTCAGTTCTGCGCCTGGGTTGGGTTCTTTCCCATGCTGTTCTACACTTCATCCTACATCGGGGAAATTTACATTGAACCTTTCCTGGAGGCAAATCCCCACATGACCCCTAAGGAGCTCGACCGCCTGTACGAGGAAGCTACGCGGGTGGGTACCTTTGCCCTCCTCATCTTTGCCATCAGCAGTTTGGCTACGAATGTCCTCCTGCCTTTTTTTATCGCACCGACCTATGACGGTGCTGCCGTCGGCAACGCGCCAGCCGAGGTGCCTAGTGTCATCGTACATCCCGAGTCTCCCAAGAAAACATGGTTGGACTATTTGGTGATTCCCGGCTTCACCTTGCGACGGGCGTGGATGCTTTCCCACATCCTCTTCTCTGGCGCCATGTTCTGCACGGTACTGGTCCGATCGGTCGAGGCGGCAACTGCCCTAATCGGACTTGTTGGCATCACGTGGGCTCTGACTTTATGGGCGCCGTGGGCCATCATCAGCGCTGAGATAAGTCGCCGAGATGCAGTTGCGCGGCTGAGAAAACAACACATGGAAGCTCTCGCCCGAGGCGATGCTTCGGCCCCTGTGCCAAATGCCCTGATTGAAGGAGAGAGTTCGTTACAGGACGAGGATACGGACAAGGCGGGTGTTATCTTGGGTATTCACAATATGGCCATTGCATCCCCCCAGATCCTGGCTACGATTGGATCCAGTATCATTTTCAAGGTCTTCCAGAAGCCTCGGGGAACTCCCGGCGATCACAGCATTGCTGTCGTTCTTGCGCTTGGCGGCATCTTTACTCTGATCGCGGCCTACTTTGTCCACTTAATCAAGGATGACATGGCCCCAGTCGAGGCGCTAGTCACAGCTGAAGAAGGAGAAGGACTATTGGCGCCGGAGAATGGCAAGAAAAGCATGGACGAACCCCGAACCAGCATGCAGAGAGCAGGTATAGCAAGAAGCACCAGCTTTGGCGCAGGCCTGGAGTACTAAACAACCTTTCTCGCAGGATACAAACATTCAAGTGATACGTTGTTGGGAAAGGGGAGCCAATGAAATGGTGTTAGAGGTTCTGGAACCTTGGAAGGGCGTTTAAGGAAACAAATACAAATGACTTACGAAAGGGGAAAGTAGAAAGATTCAGTCAGTATACCAGCACACAGCTCAATAAGAGTCATGATCAAATATCTAGAGAATCGAACCCATGATTGCACCCATCGGCTTATTTTCCCTTCTTTTCCGAACCAGAATATGCGTTCTAGTCCCAGCTGCGCCGAACATGGCAACTTTCGTTGGCTTTTGCGGCTCCCTATTGGTCTGTCTAGGGCAGCTCCTGTGTCGATCATAGCACCATCCGCCCCGTTTCGGCGTAACGATTCCGGCTAAAACGAACCGTATGCAGTGACTTTCTCCACTCTGTATATCACTTACAGCAACCCCGGAGGCTCAACCCCGTGATATATACATGAAATTCCACCTTTGAAAAGTCTAGAACTGCAAGCCTGTTTCTGGTTTTCGGCGGCCCCATTGTGATGACGGGTATATATAAATAGTCGAGGGAGATGCCCCGTTTGATGCTGTTTGATGATCCGACTACCCTCACGATAAGTGGCACTTCATGGTCAACCACGGTTCTCTATTTCTGTAAGAACGGCATTCCCGATAACTTAGTAAGACGGTGTAATACACATAAGAAACGACCATGAAGGCATTCACGCCCCTTCTCGCCCAACTGGCCAGCGCAGCCGTCATCTGGGATGGCCGCTTCAATGACTTCAGCTCCTCGGCTGACCTGAACAAGTGGTCCTGGGTATGTTTATTCCTTGCCGTGTATAGTTCGGGGGACAACCCCAAACTCGAATGAGATTGCAGGGTACTGACATGTGGTCGTACTATATATATAGGGCAACCAAGTAGGCCCCTACCAATACTACATCCACGGCTCCGGCACCGTCGACAAATACGTCAACCTGTCCCCCAGCTACAAGAACCCCGACGACGGCGTCAGCAAGCAGGGCGCCAAGTTCACCCTCGACGGCACGGCGTACTGGAACGGGCAGAACATGCGGCGCACGGAGCTGATCCCGCAGACGACGGCGGCCATCAACAAGGGCAAGGTCTGGTACCACTTCAGCATGATGCGCAAGGATACGAACGCGCCCTCGGTCAACCGCGAGCACCAGATCAACTTCTTCGAGTCCCACTTCACCGAGATGAAGTACGGCTGGATCTCGGGCGAGCAGGGCACCAGCAACCCCAACTTGCAGTTCATGATCTCGCAGCAGAGCAAGTGGAAGACGGAGTGGAAGGCGGGGGTCTGGCACAACGTTGCGTACGAGATTGTGAGTATTTTATATCAAATCTTTCTTTTCCTAACCCCCCTCCCCCCTCTTTCTATCCCAAGTACTCTTATCAGTGGTGAATTGATGGGAATTGACCTGACATGCGCACCCAGGACTTCTCGGCCAACACGGTGGGCTTCTGGCACTCGGAGGGCTCCGCGCCGCTCACCCAGGTGGTCAAGCCGCAATCGGCGCCGACGTCATCCAACGGCGCCGACTGGCACCTGGGGGTCCTGGAGCTGCCGCGCTCGGGCTACAACGACGCGACCGAGGACTTTTACTTCTCGGGGGTCTACATCGAGAACGGGTCCATCACCACGTCCGTCAGCGGTCCGGCTTGAGGCTTCGAGGCTTGAACTTTTAGAAAGGAGGAGAGTGGGCGTGGCACGAGGTACTGTTTTCGTGGTCTTGAACATACCGTGAGATGATGAGCGTGGAGAAGGGGGTGAGTCGCATATGGTCAGCGTAGTATATACGACGCCGAAGTGGTGTTTGGTTCTCCGTACATATTCGCTCTATTAGATACATGAAATAACCGGTTTGATCCTTCACTTGCAATAGCTCACGAATTATTTGGTATGAATCACTCGGAAACTATATTCAGTTTCGGGGTAACTTACGAGACACGTCTTCTTGTCGCATAGCTTTTCGGTACACTGTTTAGAGACAGCGTCGTATTCCTAGACACTTCGTATAACACAAACTATCAAGGGTCATTAACTGCTGATTGAGTCGAATATTCGATAGAAGACCAGTTGGTCTTGTCTGTAAGCATTAGAGATAATCCACCCATCCATTAATTAGCGAAAGTAGTACGGCTTCTGGAGGCTTCAGAACTGCCCTCTCTCCTTTTCCGTGTAGACCAAGAGACGCAGGGGAGGAGGTTGATGCATTCATGAAATGACCGATCCCACCAGAATATTACCCCTCCTACATCCCTTCACCCACTTAAGACCCATTACACCACCAGGCAGACTTTACTTGTGAGCGCATCCATCCATACCTCTCTTCCCCTCTATCGACTCAGCAAGTTCCTATAGTAGTAGCCTTCTCCCCCGGCACAGGCCCCTTGGACGCGTCCCACGACGTGATACCGGCCCAGTACACGCACCACGAACTCCCGTCGCTGCAGAATTCATCATCGCAGCGGAGGGACGACGACGACGAGACCGTGACGAACTGAGGCGCGGGCGTGGTGACCGAGGGCTGCGTGGTGGAGGGTCCGCCCGCCGCCCAGAAGGAAGAAGAAGAAGAGCCAGAGCCAGAGCTGGAGGACGAGGACGAAGTCGAGGAAGAGTCGTCAGGCCCCCACTCCGTCGAGGTGTAGATGGGGGTGCCGTCCGTGCTGACGCCGATGACGATGGTCTCGGTGGCGATCTTCTCGATGGCGCTAACGCTCTTGACGCGGTCATCTATGTCGTTATTGCTGTTATCATCGCCGCTACCGAAGGGGCTCCTGTTGAATAGGCCAGCGAAGAATCCAGGGGCGGATGGTGGTGCTCTTTTGCGTGGGGACAGGGGCTCGATCACTGGCGGGACGGGTTGGTGGCGGAGGGAGGTGGGGATGGGCACTATACTGGGCGCATCCGCCTCTTCGGAAGAGGAAGATGAAGACGAGACAGGAGAAGGGTGTCGGTGGAGGGAGGAGGGGGTGATTTTGCTCGTCGCGGTCGCGAACGAGTCAGTGATGGTCATCCATGGGTCCGGCCACCAGTCGCTCGTGGAAGTCGCCGTCATACCGAAGCCTCCAAGAGAAGAGGAGGAGAAGGAGATGCAGTCCTCATCCCACCACGGACACGTCTGGAACGCCGTAGCGGATGACGCGCTCGTCGAAGTCGTCGTCGTTCCGAAACCGCTGAAAGAAGAGGTGATGCAGTCCTCATCCCACCAGGGGCACGTATAGGCCGACGTGGCGGGTGAAGTGTACGTGCTAGAGCAGTCACCCCAGTACCAGCAGTCGTCCGTCGACGAGGATGACCACCACGGCAACGATGATGTCGTCGGTGGCCAGTTGGGGTTCCAGGTGGAGGTCCAGCTGTCTGGCGGCCAGTTGTCGGTGGAAGAAGAAGAGCTGCTCATGTCGTCGTCGCCGGGCATCAGGCAGGTCATGGTCATGACCTCGATTTTAGGCGGGGCCTCCCTCGGCTCCAGTTCGGCCGCCTCCGGGGTGGTCGTCTCCTTAGGGGGCATGGCCAGGCCCATAATTCCCAGGGGCAGGGTGAGCAGGATTGGGACGAGCATGGCTGCAGGTGGCTGGAGATCTGCTACCTAGTAAAGGGATAGAAAAGGGGCACGATAGCCTATCAAGGGGATGAGGCTGTCAGGGGTTGATGAGAGAGAGCCGACAGCAGAGCCTGATGAGAACAGACTGACGAGGAGGGTATTTACCGGTATTGACTTGACAGTATCCGGAATTACGTGCCGATGATCTCATACTAGACAACAGAGAGACTTACCTGATGGAGGGAGGTTCCTGCAGAATATAACTGTTGAGATCTTGCTAGTATAACAGACCTCTAAGATCCCCCGGAAGCCGGGAGTACGTCAACATTGTCGTCAACAGGTCAAACGATGTGCTGGGCAAACAACTGATCTGTGTCCCCTGAAACGGTTTGCGTTGCCGGCAAGAATAGTCTCGGCCCAAAGGTGAAGAACCAGCTAGATGAACTTGGTCCTATTCGGCCTCGTTTGGTATTGTTGAAAATGGCATCGTCCGATGTTCCTCTTACAGAGCCGGGCACAACATCCGCCTGGGAAGAAGGGAAGAAGTTGGGCCTCTTTACTAAGCTTGAAAGATTGGTATGATAGTAATACAGGTGAGGTCAATTGTGTTCCCGCAAGTTCCCTGTGAATGCTCATATTCATTGGGATATTCCGTCCCAATTCAGAGGGATAGGGGTACCCAAGCTCAGGTTATTGTTGCTGTTTCCCTTGGATACCAAATGGACACGTAGCAACGCGTCGCACATCGGAGAAGCTACAAGTAGCCGTTCTTGCTACCGGATGAAGTTGCGAGCGATCAAGATTTTCTCATAGGGGATTTTTGTAACAGATTAACACCGCCGAACGTAAGGCAACACACGGCACGTAACATTACAGCTCCATGCTGTGCCACGGAGGGCAGCACTAGCGACACAGCGTCACCTGACAAACGCAGGTCCCCATCATATTGTTGCCCAATCCAACAATTTTCAGCCCGCCCGAGAAGAGATCTGAAGATGCACAACACACATATTAGACGGACAGCAGCAACCTTCGGACAGGAGAGTAGCGATGCCGAGACCAGGTCCCCTATCTAGCTAGCCCGCATGGCTCGCAGGCCAGCCTGGACATACAAGGCGAACCAGGAGGCGATGCTAACCGTCCAAGTAAGGCTGCGAGGGGTGGCAAACTTCCTGTTCTCCTGCAGATGGATATAGATGAAGTTGTACAGGACCTGTATAGTGTGAGCGATCCGGGTTAGCACCACGGCTTCACAATTGTCCTCCTGTAAAATTTTCTCGTGTAAAATTTTGAGAAGGAAAGACCGACCACCGGTCGTTCAACGGGGGAGAAAAAAGAGCAGGGAATCATCTACATTTTCCACTCCCGATTCGCGAAACGGAAGGCAGGAAGGACAGGGGACTGTGTGTGTGACTTACTCGGCTGCCGAGATAAGCGAGACTCAGCAAGTTAATGGTGCTCACGGGCACACCAGCCATGTTGGAGGCAATGACGGCTCCGGTGAACAGTGGCAGCGTCTCGTAGCCGTTTGCTGCGGCAGCCTGACTGCGGAGGATTCGGCCCTTGGTCTAGTAGTCACCCCCGTATATGTCAGCTTAGGTTTCCTTGTTGCCGTCCTCTTGCCAGGAGAGACCACCCGTGCAAGTAAGTGACAATGGCATGTAATAGTAATGATGTGTATGCGTCGCTAAAAGCTGCATACTCCTTGGTCCCCGGCCTTCTGGGCCCAGGTACACAATGAGAGAGCGCGAGCGACCTCTCTCCCAGGCGTTACAATAGCCCCAAAGGCAACAGGCAGCATCGCTTCTCGCCCATGTCGTGAAGCGATGCATCAAGCTAGATCGGAACACAGCACAGCACAGCACCGGGCCACATAGTTTCCATATTCCTCACCAATACTCCCGTCGTCGGGCTCCACTATGACTACTACTACTACCTTGCACCGCCAAAGGAAGAGGAGTCCGAGGGAGAACAACTTACCACCTTGTCGACTTTGTCGCTCTTGCTGATGGTCTCGTGGAATTGGCGCGGGTTGGCCCGGTCAAGCTGCTTGACGGCGAGCATTTTCCCATACGCCTCCGCACCCACTACCATAATGTAGGCGAGGGGGATCTTTTAGCGGACGACAGAGCATGATGTTAGCAACGTAGTCATGTGTGTCACAGCCAAAAGAACACAATGGCTGGGGAGAAAGAGGGAAAGCTAGGCTACACATACGGAGAAGAGCGAGTAGTTCTTGTTCAGATCCATTTTGGGTGTCTTAATTGGACTGTCGTCTTTACAATTGATGACTGTAGGAGGTGTTGGCCAAAAAATACGCTTCGGAATAGCAATCAATCAGTAGCTGTCCAATAGATTGTTGGTATTGTTTGGGGGGTGAAGCAAGTAAACAGCAGACAGAGCGAAGGAGGGGACTCGGGTATGTATTTCAATGGAACGATCGCTCTCTATCTATTCGGGGGGCTATTCCGCCCATGTTTCACTTTATTACGTGACGTGACTGGAGGAGGGAAGGAACGGATACGACTATACATCGATCTAGACCAATGGATGACGATGCTGTGCCGTAAAACAAAAGATTACTAAAGCAAACCACTAGTCGCTGCATTAACGTCCCCGTCACATCTGTGTGTTCTCCAGCTGCCGCGCTCGGGTAGAGGTGGATATGTAATCCGTGGCTGGTTCGGGGTTCCTTATGTGGCCGATCCTATATGCCAGACGTCGCAGTATATCTAGCCGGTGCATATAATTGGTGAATATGGGCGCTCTCTAATGTAAGCGGGATTTTATACCTATCACAATACGGGCTGTAAGCCGTAAGCAAGCAAGCTACTACATGTTGCTTCATCAAATTGCATGGATTAATAACCTATCAGTCGAAAAGCGTAGCATTGTATCTAAGCATACCTATTGCCATTTCACAAGTAATTGCGTTTAGGAAGTAATCATGGCAAGATTGTGAGTTTAACTTGATTCATTGTTTATTATGATTATGCGTTCGTACGCATCAAGAAGTGGTGAGCAGTCCTGTGACGTTTGCCCATGCAGCCTTCCATCGTCCCTGTGCTCCGACAATTTCATCTTTCGTCCGTCTCATACTGTCTGCGACTCCCCTGGTCGCAATGCTGCTGTGTGGTGAATCCTTCCCATCTCTCAAAGTATACAGCGAAAGGTAATACATTTGGTCGCAGGAATACTCAAAGTTGAGCGAGTGGTGACGTGAACATCGCTCATAAAACAAGAAGAAGAAAGAAGAATAGAAAACTCCTCGTATGCTGTGTCCGTTTCCTTGTTCTCATGGCAAGAACCGGTATCCTGAAACCCGGACGCAAAAATAAAGCGTAAAGCCCCTATATTGATACATGGTGAAGCGCACAAAACTCGTGCATGGATATTGGAACAAAACAAGAGCTTATGAGCTGCGGGCTTTCTTGGCCTCGGCCTCGACGGCGTTCTCGGCGTTCTTTCTTGACCGCTCGTACTTCAACGAAGTATCGCCCTTCCACATGGTGCCCAGGAAGCTGTCCCAGAAGGTGAAGAAAGGCTGCGAGAAGTTGGTCTTGATGCCCCAGCTTTGATGGTGGATGTCGTGGTAGGCCGCGTTGTTAGCCGAAATGTGCTGCAAGGGGTCCCACGGCAGGGAATATCCACAGTGGTCGTCGACGGTCTTGATGGTGGATGCGGTGAAAAAGACAATGCCCTGGCGCGCCGTCATGAAGGACAGCTTGTACGCGATACCCGCGCCCAGAGTGTCGAGCAGGAAACCCTCAAAGGGGTGGTTGTAAAGTGCACCATAGGCGTAGGGCACGTACAGGCGGTGGTGGCGCGAATGGAAGGTAGCTATGAGCTTGGTCAGCGGAGATCCCGTAAAGTCAACCGTGTAGTTTCCACATACCGTAAAGCCACTTGTTGGTGTGCATGATGCGATGCAACCAGTATTGCCAGGTATCGAGGAACAGAAGTGCGACGCCGAATTGCATAGCCGGGATGATCATCCAGAAAATGGCCTTGGCCACGACAATCTCCCAAGTGGCGAAGGCGGGAACGGTAGATCCGTCAGGCCCGGCCAGTCCGGTGGTCAGGAAGGGGTAGTGGCCGCCAGAAAGAGCTCCGGCAATCAGCGGGTGCGTCGCCGACATGTTCTTGGCCATGCTAGCCGCGTTGATACCGAGCATCGCAAGCATAGACGGCAGAGCTCTCTGTGCCAATCTTACGCGGGTCGCCCAGACCGCAACATCGTAATCCTCCTTGCCGTTAAACTCAGGGGGGTCGAGGAAGGCCAGGACTGCGCCCACGCCCATCTGGATAATCTGCTGCAGGATGACATCGCGGAAGACTTCGTATCGTGAGGCGCGGTTGCGTGAGGCGATCTCGGCAGGCGTGTGCAGGCGGTATTGCGGGAAGAGGTCGTAGACATCGATAAAGTGGAAAATTCCTGAGACGATCCAGTACGCGATGACCGGCGCCATCAACGATACGTAGAAGTCATCGACGCCGGAGATCAGACTCGAAACTTCTGTAAGTTCATAGGTAGGTAGTGGAGGCAGGGCCTCAGGTAGGGTCACGTTGGCCGCCATGACGACGTCCATCGAGAAATTGGCCCAAGTCGCGTCAGGGTCGAGGCGTAGGGTGGATAGTAGTAGTTGGTGGATGGTGGACGTTGGACGGGGTGGGTTGGACGGGGAAGGAGACAATTATAAAATGTTTCGGAAGGGTCGGAAGTAAAAAGGAGTGTACTGTACGACTTTGAATAAATTGGCAATGGCAAAAAGGATGGATGAGATTAAGGAAGGATTGTAGAGGGTCAGGCTTGTTTTTGAGTTGTAGATGGAATTAGAATTGAGATTGATGTATGCAATTTGGGGGAAGCTGAGGAAGACAATGCGGATGATAAGTAAGCAAAGTTCCGTAGTAGTAGTATGCCCAATGCCAATGCGATGATGAAATGGATGCAATGCGTGCAATGCGATCGATGAGTGTGTCTGATGTCGCGCTCCCTTTCTATCCCCGAATGGCTCCGAGGGCAGTCTCTCTCCTTTATCAATCTCGCTTGTTCGGCCCAGCCGTGCTTCCCGGACTCCGAATCAGCAGTTGCAGGACAGCACGGAGCACAGTAATGCGAAGACGTCTGACGATGCCTTTTTAATTGTGGCACGATTGGAGCGAGATATTCATTAGGATTCGATGTGTTGGCTTGCACACCATCATCAGGTCTGTCAGTTCAGTTACTTTACGATTTACGATTTCCTCTTGAGTATTCGGGATTCCGTCAATGCGCTTCGCTCATGATTGAAATGAAGTTTGATTGATGGTGGCAAACCGTCATCCAGTCACCAGTAGCCATCCATCTCCATGTGGATGGATCGGATTGTGTGGACTTGTGGTACCGCATCGCCCAAAGCACCAATCATGGACAAGGCTGCAAAAGTCGACACCCACTTGGAGATGAGCGTGCTTATGTAAAAAAGGGTGCTCGCTGAATTTCGGCATCTTTCATTCCTCCGTATCAATCATCATGTTCATTTCCTTTCGTTCTATTTCATGGCGAGACTATAACCATCTACCAGTATACGAGCTTACGTCTCAAGATACGTAAGGCATCAAGCTGTGAACCATGGTCATGGTCGAGATGTTCTCCAGCTGGCATCGATACAGATACAGTGAATGTAATTACTGGAGCTGTCAAATTGAGGCTGGAAATAAGTCAATATCAACAACACCTAGTTCTTAGTCACCTTGGTACCCAACATCGAATTCTGCTGTCTGCCCTGTAGATTCGCAGTAGAGTCCACAGCTATCCCGTAAGAGGGCTAGTTGCGTAAATGAGGTAGGGATGCAGGCTGTGGTAAGGCGGATAGTGTCTAAGCAAGGCCTCGGGATAGTAAGAAGGCCTTGAGCAATAGGTGCCAAACAGTACAGCTAGTTGACGCCTACTATAACAAGACAATACCCCCAAAGTCAAATCCATTCGGATCGATTTGAATCATGTCGATTCTTACCATTTCAGCTGAGATCAATATGATGTATTGCCGCTGAGATGAAGGAGAGCTCTAAGTATAAGTGCAGTGTACATACAACATGTATCAAATGCACTCTGCTAGGGAGATGCTTGGGAGAGACTGGACTCATCTCAGACTTTTACAGCGAATAAGATAGCGAGCAGAAGTGAAAAAAGCCCCTCCATTGGCTGGCTGTGGCCACTGAGATACTGAGTTTCAGTGCTTGGAGTACCCACATTATTCTTTTTCTGCCAGTCCAGGCCAGTCTCCAGGTGCAAAATTCTATTGCTGTTACTGGTCTCGGCCCCCCTCTCCACCTAATTCAGTGTGTGTCTCCCTTCCTGGCATTGAATGGCCTTTTGGCAGCGCCTGTCAGCCTGTGCTGTGGGGTGAAAAGCCAGAATCAGACTCTGCCCCTCATTTGCGAAAAGCCGCCCCTCGTTAGACTGGATTATTTTTCCCACTTCAACGAAGCCATACCCGACGCCTTTTTCTCGTTTCCCTCTCTTTCGTCTCCCTTTGCCATTATTTGCATACGCTCTCTTTTTGACCCTCACATCCACACATCTCTCCTTCAGCACCCCAAACCGTCAACATGATCATCTACACTGTAAGTCGCTGCCATCGACAAACAATCTCCCCCCCTCACAGATGGGAACTGCATACTAACGAACCCCGCAATCGTTTAGGATATCTTCAACGGAGCCGAGTTGATCTCGGACTCCTACGACCTGAAGGAGGTCGATGGTGTTGTCTACGAGGCCGATGCTAAGATGATCACCATCGGTGCCGTCAACGTCGGTACGTTTCCCCCATCCCTTCAATCGCTTACCCATTGCTCGGTTCTAACCCCGCCATTCACACAGACACTGGCGCCAACGCTTCCGCTGAGGAGGCCGACGAGGGCACCGACGATACTGAGGAGAAGAAGCTCGACATTGAGTACTCTTTCCGCCTCATCAACCTCGGAAAGTACAACAAGAAGGACTACCTTGGTCACCTTGGCAGTAAGAAAACCTCAACTCACCCCATTTCTGGGCCCCCCAAGTCCGCCCGCTAAAAATAAATCACAGAGTACATGAAGAACGTTGCCGCCACCATGGCTGAGAACGGCAAGTCCGAGGATGAGATCAGCGACTTCAAGGCCAAGGCCCAGGCCTACGCCAAGAAGATCCTCCCCAACATCAAGGACTACGACTTCTACATGTCCGACAACGAGGACAACGATGTTTCCGCCGGAAAGTGCATGTAAGTTTAGCCCTTGCGCTGATTTTCACCCGTTTCCACCAACTAAACAATTTTTTAACAGGTTGGTCTTTGTCAACTACCGCGAGGATGGTATGACCCCTTACTTCACCTTCTGGAAGCACGGCATGAAGGAGATGAAGGTTTAAGCTTCTTCATTAAGTAAGAGGGGGCGCACTGGGAACCATGGATATACCGGGCATAAAGCCCACACAAAAAGGAACTTTGGGGTGATGCTCTTGGTGTTCTCGCACTTCCGCGATTGCTCGTCATATAGACTAAGCCTGTCGCCAAAAGTGCTAATGGCAACTTAACGAAATCTCAAGCATTGATGACTAAAGGCAAGCGTGGGCCCAAAACCACTGCATATACTAGCCGTTATGTGTACTTGCGACCCAACTTTGAATGTGAGATAAGACTTGTCCTACCTTGTCTGCAAGGGTGCTAGGTCCGTGTACATGACAGGAATGTTCGACTCAACTTCATCTGTATTCCCTGATGCTTTGGTAGGTCTCTATCGGATAGTCTACAGTGTGTCTATGTACATGTAAGTAACCAGAACCCGGGTAAAGCTGTATAGACAAAGATAGCCAAGGATCCGGGTTTATGCAAGCCTCATCTTGGTCGGATAGACATCTATTTCCATGCTACAGCACCCTTCTTCAGCTCTGCAATCCCAAGTCATCAGGTAGGTTGTGGAGCCAGGTATAAGGGGGTAGACAGATGTCCACCCTTACAACTCATGCCTCAAGTTTATAGGCTAAAAGTTAGGCCTTGTGCTCATCGGTACCGGCGGAGGCGCGTCGTCTTCCGTCGAAGAGGCCTGTTGCCGTTGCGGTGGGGGTGGTGGCAACAGCCCGGCCTTCTTCTTGGGCGGGGGCGGTGGTGGCGCCGGCTTCTTCTTAGCCACGGCGGCGTTAAAGGAGTTGGTGAGCTGACCCATCATCCCGCTGGCCCCTGACCCCAATCCCGTCCCTGTCGATGTCGTCGTCGGCGCTGTATTTTGGGCGGCAGTAGTAGTAGACTCGTGGCTAGTAGTTTGTTGTTGCTGTGCGGCAGGGGCTCCTGCTGCCCCGGCACCCACGCCGAATCGCTGCCCTAGACTGCTGGCCTTGCTCATCCCGCTCGCGATTTGGTCGCTGTGCTTCTCCCGGAAGTTGTTGGCGGTCCGCATCCCGCTCGCGACCTGCTCGCCGTGCCGCTCCCGGAAGTTGTTGGCCGTGCTGGCGGCGGACCGCGCGTCGGCCAGCGAGACCGAGGACGGGTTCTTGTGGAAGTTGGACGCCGTGCGCAGGGCCGCCTGCTTCTCGGCCCAGGTCGTGCCTTTGCTTTCCGTCGCCGCTGGCGGTGGTGCTACCGCCGTAGTAGTAGAAGGGGCGGTGGAGGTGGTGGTAGATGGCGATGTGGAACCGCCGCCGCCGAATCGCGAGGAGAACCGGGTGGAGAGGTCGTTCATGTGGGAGGTGGCTTTGCTGCTGAAACTGCCGCTGCTGGCGCCGGGAGACGAGGTCCGCGGCGGGGGTGGCGGTTTGCTGCTGCTGCCGCTGCCTATGCCGAACCCGGGCACAGAGATGCCGGCTGCGCCTAGTCTGCTGACGGCGCCTTGGTTCAGGTTTCCGGTGGTGGTGGACGGCAGTTGGGCGTGTGCTGGCGATTCGGCGTGTACGGGCGAGTTGGTGCCCGAGCGCGGGGGCAGCCGAGGGGGCAGGGACGGCGGTTTGGGGCCCCGGACGGGCGGTGCTGGTGGTGGCGCTCTCACAGACGGGGATATCGGGGGTGGTGTTTGGCCATCGGCACCAACTCTCCGGCCGGGCGGGGGTGGCAGATGTGAAGTTGACAGCCCTGTGGTGTCGAGTCGGTAGGGCTTTGGTGGCGGCGCCGGCTCGTCTACGCCTTCGTCCTGTTGTTGAGCGTGGTCGACATAGTGGCCGCCGTTGTTGGACGCCGGCCGCCCCGGTGGTGCAGGAGCTGATGGCTTGCCTGGTACCGGCGGCGGCGGGGCTACGGTTCGTTTCGGGGGTGGTGCGAAGGACGACGGGTCCTTGAGGGAGGTGATCGGTATGGCATCATGGGTGGCCGACCTTGAGGTAGATTGGTCCCCGCCCCGGCCGAGAAGTCCAGACTGTCGAGCGCATAGTAGTCAGCGGATCTGAAGTAATTTAAGACCTGAATGCTGTGTCACAAATGGGGCGGGAGGTAAAAGACGTACGACTTGACCTTTCAAGGTGGTTCCCTCCTTTTCGGGATGCCACCCTTTTTTCATGATATCTTTCCAGTCCGACATGGTAAATGAGCATGTATGTAAGGGATTGGTTACCTCCTGCAAAAGCCAGGCATGGATATTATAGCAAGATTTGAAGACGTTATGTGCTGAAGCATAGGCATTTGAGCTCAAAATATGTACACATGCTCCTTTGCCTGACTGAGTCAGTATTGGGAAGCTAACTTGAATACCAATGCAACAATGAACAAATTCCCAATTCACCTTACCCATATGCAAATAGAGCTGGGATGACGTATAATTTAGTGCTAAGCCACATGCCACATGCCAAACGACCCCCAAAGTGAGTTGTCGGATTAGCGGTACGTCTTGGGGGCGTATGTAGTGTGTACAGGGGATTTCCAGGGAGGGAGGGAGGGAGGAATCCTTAGCGACGGGGACCCCTCCCCCAAGCTAGAACCAAATATTGACATTTAGCAGCTCGGCCAAGCTGGCAGCCCGCGGAACCCGCTAATTAATTGCGGTCACACCACACTATCAATCAATCGCGATCTACACATTTGACGCGTTGTTCATCACCCGACTTGATCGCAAAAGCACACTTTCTGAACATGCCACCATGGCGGCGACGGCCACCTCTGACACCGAGCTCGTAACTGAGCATTTCGGTTACCCCCCTGTTGTAAGCACTGGATTGTTCTGTTGGTCTTGCAAGCTTCAATTGGCTAATGTGGCACTTGGCGCGCAAAATGTAGTCTCTTATCGACGACATTATCAACAGTATCAACATCCTCGCCGAGCGCGCCCTCAACTCGGTCGAACAGGGTCTCCTGAACCTCCCGCCCGCCACTTTGGGCTTCAAAGCCGCCAAGGGGAAAGGACCTGCGCTGGACCCGGAGGAGTACGCCGAACGGGCCAAGACGGAAATTGAATCGGGCACTCACCAGCTCGAGACGCTGCTCACCACCAACATTGACCGCAACTTCGACAAGCTAGAGCTGTATGTGTTGCGCAACATCTTCAGCGTGAAGCCCCCGGATCTCCGGAACTACATCCGCCTCAGCCACTACGATGGTCTCGATTTCTCATCATTACCTTCTCCGACGACAGAAGCAGCAGCAGCGGACGGACAGCAACAGAATGCAGTCAGCGGCGGCGACAGCGACAAGCCGACGCTAGAGTCGATTGGCCAATTGCGGAAAAAGCTGCGCGAGAGCATGCGGCTCAATGCGCTCCTGCACGCCGAGCAAGAGCGCAACGCGCGCCTCGTGTCGGATCTCCGCGGTCTCCTGGGCATGACCGGCGACGTCAAGACGGAGGAGACGAGCAGCAGTCAGGAGCCGTCACAGCCCGCGCCGCTGGCCTTCTTGCACCAGAAGGTTGGCACACTGAAGGCCGCCGGCCCTGACACCCCCTTGAGCACGACGACGGCCTTCACGCTCTCGCAGCTGCAGGCCTTGCGCGCGCTCTCTACCTCGTTGCGCACCATGGCCCCCGACCTCGCGCCGACGCCGGATGCTGAGGCGGCGGAGGGCGCCAACGATGACGATCCCACCGGCCGCAAGACCTGGCGCCGCGAGCGGTTTGAATACGTCGAGACCGCGACGCGTAGGCATCTGGAGCACGTGCAGGGCTTGGAGCTGGGCAAGGACGGCGAGGTGCGGGATGGAGAGTGGCAGGGCGAGGGCAGGAAACTTGCCATGGGCGAAGTCGAGGGGCTGGAGAGAGTGGTTTCTCTCCTCGATGGTGACTCTGGCTCGGCATCTAACTCGAAAAGGGGCCGACAAGAGGAAACCGAGCGAATGGATGAATCATAACATCTAAACACGACTGGGAAGGGCATGCATGATGTTATCCAGGATTTCTCACTTTGAAGTCCAGACGATGTAACGGTCAGGGTTCTTGAAAACTATAGGAAAGGCGTTAGGAGTATTTGGGGTTAACTTGTCGTCGCAAACTGCAGTCTGCCAGCGCGAATTTGCCTATATCCCATGATGAAATAGTTCTGATACATGCACACATCCGCGTGTTTTGATCTCCAGTGCTGGATACGGTTGGGCTTCTATACATCATGAAGCAGGTAAATAAATTTCCAGCGTACCTACATTATCAAATCCCCCCTTCTGCAAATTCATATATATGTATATGAGTATGGGCGTGAATTGACATCGGCTTGATCGCAATGGGTCCGGCCCAATGACCTACCTTAAGTCGCCTGGACTTGCGTATCTATACACTTTATGCTGGCGCCGAATTCCGACCCCACTACCCCACATCCCCAGTCACATTCCATGCCATTAGTAACATAACTATCGCGATAAGCCAAGGACATGACTACCCCCGGCTTCGGCTGAGGAGTGTGACAACTCGTGGACCCGATAGCCGGGACATGGTAATATCGAAATATATATCAAGGGATTAGCCGGTTCTAGAGTGCTTGTGTGTCTTATCAACTGTAGCCACTCGAGCCCTCGAGACTCGCCGACTCCTTCTCACATATCATCCCTTGCCTAGTGTACGGACTTGACTTTAAAAACCACACGCGAACATACGGCCCAAACGCCAAGATGTTACTCTTCAGTCCCGCCCTGGCGGGCTGTATCGCCCTTGCCCTCGCAGCGTCCTATGTCTGGGTCTGCCTGGCGTCCCCTCTACGCAAGGTTCCAGGGCCGTGGTCGTCCCTCTTTACCTCGTGGATCCTAAAGTGGCACGAGTTCCGCGCCGGACGGACCCGGTACGTCCACCGGCTGCACCTGTGTTACGGCCCGGTGGTACGGATCGCGCCGAACGAGGTGGCCTTCGCGTCTGGCGAGGGCGTCAAGGAGATCTACGGCTCCGGCGGGAGCGGCTACGACAAGACCGAATTTTACAACTTGTTCCAGGTCTACAGCAGGAGGTGAGTGGTGCTTCGATTGGGTGTGATTTCGGGTTTAGGGAAAGAAAGGAGAAGACTGATGAGTCAGTAGGACCATGTTCAGCACCCTGAACAAGCAGGATGTAAGTAAAGGGGGCAATGGGAAATCGAATGTGGTATAGTAGAACAACCCCTTAATGACTTATCGTTCCACACAGCATGCCAAAAGGAAGCGAGTTTTGGCGGATCGCTACGCAAACACAAACGTCATGCGCTCTGCGTCCATGGATGGGATTAGAGAGCGCTCCAAGCGATTCGTTGATCGGTGCGCCAAGTCGCTGGGTGGCAGTATCGACCTGTTTGTAAGTCATACCTACTCTCCTTGCAAATTCACGTGGAAGCAAAGCTGATTGTGTGACCCCTGGGCCAGATCTGTATGAACCGCGTGGTTTTCAATTTCCAGCATCAATCTCTTATCCAGTACTTATACTAACGGCGCCTTGTTCCAGGCCTCCATGATTATGCCTTTGACTGTGTCAGCCATCATCTCTTTCATCCGTATGGCTCAGATTCGCTCCGGGACGAGGAAGACGAGAAGATCATGCGGCAGGTGGCTTTCGACGATAGCTTGCAAAGTTCGTTGCATCTCAAATCGCCCCCATGAATTTCCAAGCCGTGCTGACTGACCTGCGGACAGACCGGCTTTTCTCTTACTACAACCCGGGACTCCATGGCATGGTGAAGAACGTTCTGGCACTCTTCTCAAAGCCTCGAGAGACCCCATTGGCAGACAATCTTGTCCTATCCGCCACCTCGAAACCAGACCCCCTCGAATTCACCTTGCTCCACCGCATGCAGGATAAGAACTATGATCTAGAGCAGCTGGATATGGCTGCGGAGTGCACTGATCATATGGCTGCTGGTATCGACACGACCGGAGGTAAGGAGCCCCTTTTGCTCTCTAGTAACTAAGTACCTACAGAGATGGAGTAGGTTGTAAATCCGTGTTACCAAGTATTGACGCTCGCCCATTTAGATGCTCTTTGCTTCCTGATGTGGGAGATCTCACAGCCCAGGTCACTGCACGTCCAGAGACGGCTACAAGAAGAAATCCGGTCGGCTGACACCAACACCCCTTTTGACAAGCTGCCGTACCTGGACGCCGTAGTCATGGAGGGACTGCGCTGCTTCCCTGCCATTCCCATGTCGCTGCCGCGGTACGTTCCTGCTGGTGGCCGCACCATCGACGGTTACTATATTCCGGGGGGTACTATCGTGAGCTGCCAAGCGTATTCGACGCACCGCATAGACGAGCGCGTGTTCCCGGAGCCTGAAAGATTCCGGCCGGATCGTTGGCTCGAGGAGGCCGGGGACTTGGAGAGGAAGCGGCTGTTTTTTGCTTTTGCTAGTGGTGGTAGGGGTTGTATTGGGAAACAGTGAGTCTCCCTTATTTCTTCTTCATCTCTTCCTTGTTGTCGAAACCCACTCTCCACTCCCTATTTTAGGTGATGAGTAACTAATCACCCGTGGATAGTCTGGCGTTGGCGGAAATGAAGACTCTATTGATAGATGTTTACTCTCGATACTCGACTAAGCCGGACGAAGCAGTCATGGCAGAAGGGGATATGGAAATGTCGGATCAGTTGATTTCATCGCAGCCCAGGGGTCAGAAATGCTGGATGAAGCTTGTTCCGCTTGAGGGGTCCTTATAGACATAGGATTTGTTATCTTTGACGAATCAAATCGAGCATTATGGGCCCTGTTTGAGACAGAGCAGGACCTACTTAGCTCAGACCTCCCATGTGGCTATTGACTATTACGGGAAGAAACGAGGGGAAGAAACTCACACGATCCCCAGACCAAATAACATTGAACCTGATTTCCTACTTTTTGACGCCCAGTACCTCCACATGGAAGAACCATATGAAGGCGGCCGTCTCCATTCCGGTCTTTGTGATACGTGTCAACCATGGGGTCGTTGGAAACCTCCTACTGAGTGGCCTGCACCACTGTCGCTGTGCTTGCTGACTTACGGCCACCTCAACGCAAACAGACATTGTCTTATTTGCATCGATGTCCTCTTGGCAGTCAACGCTCGAATCACCGCTTTAGAGTCCCTCCATATGCCTCCTGCTAAACTCCTTGTGCGCGTTGTAGGCCCCATCGATTTGAATGGTTCCAATCATTATTCCAAGGTCTATGGGTGGAAACAGATACAAGAGAGGCGCACCAAGCAAAATTTACCACTGGGGATCAGGCTATTCATTGACGTCCTGAATGTGACAGGGCCAGTAAGCCCGACGATGCAAGATATGTTATGTGACGTTATGTATCTATATCCGAACAATGTTAGTTCGTTAATCGGTGTCACTATAACAACCCATTTGCGAGCTTACTATACGCACGACGGGACGTTGACCAAGATGGAAGACAGAAACGTACCTCATTTCGATTTTCCCACCATAAAAGGCTGGCTTCGGTTCTGCGAAGACCATCATGGGGCCCAATGCTTGAGCAATGCCGAGCTGACAAGCGAAAAGACCATGCCCAGCCAGTCGAGCCGACAGGGCTTGAAGATCCAGCAACAGGAGACAGTGTTGGGTGTGTTGGTGAGGCGGGCCTCAGCTGGATGCGTGCTTAGGGGAACTCGGATAGGACCCAAAAGGTGTTATATTTCATTGTTCTAAGTGGCATTTGGTCTTTTGAGCGTATCACCGGCCTGATGGATCATAAGAAGAGCATGTTGACCGCTCGACCTGAAAGTAACGCAACGGACTATCTATGGGACTTGACTGTGATGCTCGTGGATTGTTTGCCGTATGAACCCTTCGTTGTCCGGCGAGTGGATATAGGAACGATCCCCGTGTGTCCATGGAACGAGTGCAATCCCAGGTGGGAGACCGTGGTGCTCTGTTAGCATATTAAAGGTATAGATAATTTCCGGTCATATGCTACGGTATTCGTTCATCGGGATCTATTCTCCCTGCTCTCCCCATCTTATCAATACAAGCCAATGCACATCCATCGTCAGTCGTCGTCAGCAAAGCTAATTATACCTAGTATCCCTCCGACTCGCGCGAAGCCTGCGTCACACTACCAGGCGCGACGTTCCCCTCGGCTGAAATGGAGTCCGGCACCGACTCAGGCGTGTAGTAGTCGGACCCCTTGAACTGCCCCTTCGTGCGCGGGTGACCCTCGCTCGCCATGTTGGACTCCGCCGCGTTCCTGCCCTCCGAAAGGGCGTCGCCCCCGCTCCCTTGGTGGAAGGTGTCCGCCTTCGACCGACTGCCTGCTCCTGAACCGACTTCGTTCGCATTATCGTAGCCGCCCAGGTCTCGCTGCTGGCGCTCGAATTTCTGCTCAGGTCCGCCGGCTCCTTCGAAATGCTCGCCTCTGGTTTGACTATTATGCCATGTTAGTTAGACTCTGCTATATGATTATAATATTGGCAAGGGAAGGATTGAAGGAGAAAGACAGAAAGAAAAGAGGAAAAAAAAACATACCGACCACGAGCATCCAGCTCACCACCCTCCTCGGGGGGGATCCGCTTGTTGTAGCCGCGGTTCGTGCTCAGGTCCTCATCGTAGCGGACATCGGCGCCGGGGAACTTGTTCTCGACGCGGGTGTCGACGCCCGCCTCGTCGTTGACGCCTTGCTTGCCCCGGCCGGTCTTGGCCTCGTAGGTGTTGAGGTCGCGCTCCGCCTGCTCGGCCACGTCGCGCCAGTGTTGTTGGGTGTCGCCGGGTGCCATTTTGGTGGTGTATACTGTGTGTATGTTTATGCTCGTGGTGTGATTTGAAAAGAGGCTGGAGATGTATCACGGTATGCGGTGACTTTGAAGGTTGGTGAGATGTGGTTAGATAATGTAGTTGGTTGACTGATATGTTTTTCTAAAATAACTTGACTATAGGCGTCTGGTGATGTCTTATATATCTGCGTACTTGTAGATTCGATCTTTTCCTCCCTTCGGATGCTACGACATCATCTGGACCTTCTCTTCCTCCCGCACCCGCCCCTCTCGAGCTCATGAGTCTTTGACGTGAGTATGAAATCATAGCCATCGCTCGTCCTCCTCAAATATGGAAATGGCAAACGGGATAGGCGGCACTCGGGCAAGAACATTGGAAGGTGGGAGGACTCAGTAAGGTAGTCGGGTGTCGAAGAACACAGCTTCATGACTTCATCGCCGCATCAAATGCTCCGGCGGCTTCTAATGTTCCCTCACCGTACTCAAGTACCATGGTAAGTCGCGGCTATTGGTGGGCCTGCCCCCCCCTATTCTATGGTCTATCGGATGCTGGAACCCCCACTTTGCGTGTCAGCTAAATCGACAACTCGATCGATCTTTACGGGTACCTAATTGTTCGTTTGCAATCTCAACCAGTCTCATCCATACTGCGATAAATCTGTGAATGCTCAAGAAATGTCTTGGTATGCTCCAATGACTCTGTAGCATGGAAATAAACCCCGCGTTCTGCTTATGTCTTTGTTGCACTTGCTAGGTTAAGGAATCATTCTGTGCAAGCACCGTCTTTTGACCACTGGCGTAACCACCTCGTCTGCAGCTATTCCAATAATAAATTTTCCAGTGGCATAATCACACGTCGACACTTTTGACGCTGAAATCATGCAGTTATTCCGTTTGACTCCAGTGCCCCGTCTGTTATAATAGCTGTCATACGCCGCTGGAGTCATCATTCAGAACACACAGATCCCATGGATAGCTGATTAGGTGGTTAATAGCTAACTGCAAGGGCATACATCAATTTCTGTGGGATAACTGAAACTACCACGCCCAAGAACACGAAATCTACTAATTAGGCCAGGTAGGTGTAAGCGCCGCCTTCTCTCTCGATGTAGTCTTTCTCGATGAGCCTGTTGTCGTTAGGTTAGTCAAGATTTTGCGATGAGGTGAGTCACTCCGTATCTGAACATGCCACACGCCACACTCGGGCGTATGGCCCTCACAAAAGGATGTGAAGGTTCGAGATTGATGATCCTGGATCTAAATGGTATGATATGGTATGGGACGTATGCAGCTGGCAGGCTACGTCACGAGGTGGGGAAAAGGGGACAATAGCAGCACTTACTTTTCGATGTTCTTCTTAATCTCAGTCGTATCGACCGCGCCTCTGCTCTTGGTCTGGTTGATGACCTCGGCCACGAGGTTAGCGTGCGTCATCGTCTTGCGGCTCTTCATGATGCGCACTATCGCCGCCTGCGTCTCGAGATGCCGGTCGGCCGCAACGCGCTTGTGCGTGTCCTGGTTCTCCTCCTTGGTCTCCTTGAGCTGCACCTGGTTGATCTTGACGCGGTACTTGGGGTCTGCGAAGCCCTTGTTGACCGTGAACGTGTCCGTCTCGCTCACGTCCCGGCTCTTGGGGTGTTTCGTCAACACGCGGGCTTTGCCGCAAGCCAGCGACTGCAGCGTCCGCTTGAGGTCTTGCTCATTCAGCCCCGTGGCTTCGGCGATTTGGGCAAAGGACAGAACCTCGTCGGGCTTGCCCTCGATCTGGTTGAACAACTCCAGTACCACCGCCTGATAGGCGCTAACAAGCAGTTCTTTGGGACCTTTGTTGAATCTTGCCTTGACCACACAGTGCGCCAGAGAGTGTTTCCACGTTAGACGTCTGCCTGTGTGTTTTCCGATATAATACTTCTCAAAAGCCTCTATTTGTTTCGCCGCCTCATCGGGTAGACGAAGTTGTGTGTCGGGGTAGCTGGGCCAAGCTGCCGCAGACAAAATGCTGACGGTAAGGTCGACGCCGCTCTTGTCCCGCCCGGTGTTTTCAATCCAAGACTTGTACGAAGCCATTTCGTCGCGAGCGAGCTCTTGGTCCTTGAACATTTGCTCCAGGTTGTGGGTGAAATTGGAGCCACATTCGCCCTTGAGCTTGATGAGCATGCTCTTTTCCGCGTCAGCGCTGGCACTGCGACCCATCAGGAGACGCCGCGCCAAGTCTTGCTTGTAGAAGGCCTCGAAGACGTCTTTGCCCTCGATGAATCTGAACAGCTCTAATGCTTGATCCAGTTGTCGGTCGAGCTCGGCATCTTCGTCGCCAGTGCTCGCTAGGCCACTTCGTTCGGCTTCGGCGCGGTCCTTGTTGTCGGATAAGAGCGATTTCGGAATCGTCTTGAGGCCGCCACGTAGAAGCGTGTCAATATACTTCGCAATCATCTCGCCCACCTTTGATGTGCCGGTCTTCCACGAGGACAAGATCTTTTTATCGTTGATAAAGCTGCCAAACGCCTCCCGCAAGCCGTATGTGAAGTCATCATCTTGTCTAAACGCATCTCGAATCATGACGTCTAACACTCTCCGGAACTCGAGTAGTCGTACCACCATCTCATCTCCGCGTGAAGTGTCATTGACGATAGCGGATCCCGTGTTCTTGATGTAATCTTCCCATGGCTCTTTCAAACTCTTCTGGATGCCCGAAAGGTGCAAGAGATCGTACAACGCTTTCATGCTCTCGACAGCATTGTCGTCAATAAGCTTTCCGACACTGTCACTGTCCAAGAGCTTCTCTGAGTAATTTTCGACAAGGATCTCGTGAGCTCTGTCCTCCAACTGCCTGTTAGTCGAGCTGTCGAAATTGTAGACGATGCACCGGCCGTGTTCAGCATCGAGCAGTTGTTCGCACGCGAGAATGTATGACTTCAAGGACGCAGTACTTCTCTCTTCGGCAAATTCTCTGAAGTAGCGTTCCGATGTCGCCAGGAAATGCGGCTCGAAGGATTTGCCATAGATATTAAGGACGTTCAACATGGATACAGATTCCTTTAGTAATGCAGCATCAAAGCCTCCTTGGTCCCCTCTTCGGTCCATGTCGACCAACTCGCACATGCCGTGCAAGACCATCGGCCCGAACTTCGAATTGACAAACGCCATCCGTCTGAATAAGGTGATTGCCATGTCGTTGAGCTGGGGGAAGTCTTTCGAGCTGAGAAGGAACGACCTGTCGAGGTAACTAAAGGTCGAGCGAATCGTTGCGGTCTGGTGATTCCATATCACCCAATGCTTGTGCACACTCCGCAACGCTTCCACGTTGGAAGCGCCCGAGGCGCCGCCCGCTCTGATCGACGCGGCCATGGTCCCGTTGAGATAGGCCTCGCAATGTCCACGTAGGACCTCAAACAGCTTCTTTGACTGGCCAGAGCGGCAGATATCCTCGACGCAGCGGTATAATTTCGCATAGGGCTGTTGCGGCTGTTGGCGGGCGAAGATGGCCTGGACGGCGGCGTCGAGCTCCTTCCATGTCTTGTTATAGTAATCCTCGAGATCGTTGGTGCGGGAGACGGTGCGCAAGTTCTTGATGACAAGCTTGCGAACGCCGTCCTGGGGCCGGAGGCGCGGCTTCGTCAGGTCGACGATCTCCGGGCGTTTGCCCAGTAGCTTGCTCATCCTCTGGGTTCCGGTGGTCGTCGTGGGGTTGCCTTGCCGTGCGCGCTTAGCGTCTTGTTCGGAGCCGCGGGTATCGGACTGTCGTCGCTTGTAGGCAGGAACAGCTCCTCCTGGGGATTTGTTGGCGGAGGTGTTTTGCGGCGCTCCGAAACCATTCGACAATCCGTGCAGTGACGAGCTGGAGTGGTCTGGTGGCGGCATTGACCCTCAAATGGATCATGCAACGACGTGTTACATGAATGTCGGTGTGAACAAAGGGCAATTCGGCAAATGCTCAATAAATGGGGTACGATTAAATGCACTACGTCTTCCCCAATGCGAAAATAGAATTGAGAGAAGTTCGAGGTTGGTATGGTAGAAATCCATCAATGATCTAATCGCTAAACCACTGGCGGGACGCGGGCAGCTCAGGTTACGCCATTACAGGTCAGGTCCCCGTTAAATCCGAAGGTAAGTAAGTACCGCGTAAAGAGCACACAGTTCGTTCGCGCCAATCCACATTAGCCCAGTCGAAGTATATCTGCTTATCAAAAGACTTAACTGTTACTCCAGAATCATACAGCTTAGTACAACGGCAGATTAACCGCATAATTGGGCAAAGCTGGGATAATTTTGGTATAACCTCCAAGGCTGATATCGACCCAGGATTGGAATAGCAGAGTAATAAGCAATACCCTTGCCATAGTAGTTCAGTATATAGAATTGGGATTGGGATAAACGTTGCCGCTTGTGGACTGCATTAAGTTGTACGATCCTGGGGTGCCCTTACCAAAATAATTCTTCTAACTACAAACAGTGGGAGGTGCCGTGGAAAGGGGAAAGAGCACCTCACCTCTTGTTCGCATGATACCTTCCGCTACGCCAAGTAAGCTTGATGTGACTGGCGTTGGAATAATCATCATTTTCTAAACTGGTCTGAACAAACTATCCGGCAATGGCTACATCCCATAGATTATCGACTGTGTTCGAAAATACTGAAACGTCAACAATAAAGTCCGGCTCGAAGACGGAAGAATTCCGACCTGTAACACATTCGTTCAGAGTATACACACCATCCAAGTCAATATGGAGAACAACTCGATCCATCAAAGTGCTTCAATGCCTCAGCTACCTGACCGCACGAAGGATAACAATGCAGACATGCCGGCGGATGGGCTTCCCAACCCAGTGCCCGGTCCAATGGAGGGTTCAAGCAGTCGCTCGTGGCCAATAGTACCCGGCGTTCGTCCCCGTAAGGCATTCTTCATATCGCCATTTCCTCTCAGATCAAACGCAAAAGCGGTCAAGACTGCCTTGGACAAGAAGAGAACCCCATCCAGCGACGTCGTTGTCTTGCCTGTGGCTCAGGCCACCAAGCAGTCCACCAACTCGACCGCCAGAAGCGACGCCACAGAGGCAGAACTAGAGCACGAGCTTCGCATGGACGAGAGGCGTCGAATACAAGAGTTCCCAAGGCGCCTGCTGACAGCCGCCATCGGGGGCATCTTCGTGGTTGTACCCATGGTAAGCAACTGGCTCGCCTATGTGATCGACCTAACGATACCTCCTTAGGTCGTCATGAGTATCGAACGGACATTGAATAAGTGCCTTATCACCTCCTCGGTGGCCATCATGCTGTTCGGGGCTACGCTCGCTTGGTGCAGCACCTCGGACGAAGCAGGTGTCTTCATTGCCACGGCAGGATATGCTGCGTTTCTCGCTGTTTTTGTGTCTGTTGGAGACAAATAGAGTCGGCAGTGAAGGAACACTCTGCGACATATACTCATCTATGGACCACAGCCCTTCCCTAAATAGTTCTATATCTAGAACTTCTCATCCAACCAAACGTTAGAAGGCTATATATATTGGGATTCTCTAATGGGACACATGCAAATAATTACAAATTGACAACCCGATTCCTATCTACTAAGATAAGATTAGTCTGCCTGCTCTACCGTGATTGGGAAGATATAAATCGTTAATTGGCCATTGTCGACTTAAGAGAGAGAGAGAGAGAGAGAGAGAGAGAGAGAGAGAGAGAGAGAGAGAGAGAGGCCCAGGCAGTATTGATCTAGTCAGGTCCCTGGGATGATAGCTGGGCGCCGAGACGGAGGATGTCGCCGTCCGGTCATTGACTTGCATTCTCTCGACCGGCAGTAAAGGACCCGGAGCCGTCGACAACTAAATAGTAAATGCCTCAGCATGTGCCACATACGTATGATAAACCGACGCGCGTTTCTTCCACGCTCGAATAGTATGCACTATACCATTCCTCGTGACCTGCGGGCTTTGAATTCGAGCATACAATTGATAGCTCGAGTAGTGGTACACAGTTGGATTGGGAGCTGGATTGGTAGGTTGGTTAGGTACACAGGGAGCTGCCCCGCGCCGAGGACGCTGGCCCCCTAGAATAAAGTTGCAGCTCTCTCTTAGCGGAGACCCGAAAGCCCCACCAACATCAAATCAATGACGGGAGCGCGCTGCTTCACTGGCTGGCGCACATGCGTTCGCGAAGACGGCCGCTCCAATTACGTATGACGGAACTCTAACCCCAGCTTTGTGCCATTCAAACCCATCAAGATGAGACTGGCTAGGCGGGCAGGCGGGCAGGCTGGGTGATCGTCAGAAGAGACAAGCAAGCAGACGTGAGCTTAACCTGACCGTCGGGACTCCACAGTACCGTCAAACTCGAATATGAAAATAGATTGTACGTATTTTGTTCGGTATATCGGAGCAATTTGCACTGACATCGCTTATCTATGAATTTAGGTAGTAGTACGTTAGAACATTGGTTCCGTTCCCCCCTATGTACAGCACTGAGTGGTTGCATAGGAGTACTGCCTGCTTGCATTAGTGATCAGAAGGCCCAGCTCGGAAGGCAAGGGGCAAGGGTCTCTGTGCTACTATGGGTCCGATAGCGGGCTGGTGTCCACCTTGACCGCCGCGACGAGATGCCCGCTAGGTCGAATTGGTGCTGTGCTGCTGTCATTGACAGCTTCCTGCGTGTGCTTTTCCAAGCTCCTCCAGAGGCCGTTGCCCATGCTAATCCTGTAATCCTAGCAATTGTACATGAAATACGACCACGGTAAGTGGGTTCCATGCTCGCCCTCGATCGCACTAAAATCCGGACGCGTGAGAAAAGTTGACGCCTGGATAAGCAGCGCGAGAAATGCATTACTAATTCCGAGAAGCCGGCAGAAGCAGCTAGCCGGCGTTAGAGTCAGGTCAACTAAGGTTCCACCCATCCATTGAATGAAGCGGAAAAAACAGCTTACATATCAATTCTGACCTCTCATTGACCAGTTTTGCCCTCTATCCCCCCGGGCTCTAGGTAACCTTAGGAATTCTCCCACGCGATTGGAAGGACATCCTACCATCCATCACCCTCCCACCCAGCACTCAGCACTTTTCCCTCACTTTAATAAGGAAGGGTTGCTCTCCAACTTGCGGTTGCGTCAAGTCACTAACCAATTGCGCCATCCCGACTACCTTGTCGTCCTTTCTATTATGAGCCTTGTCGCCGCCGCCTCTACTACCTAACCTCGGCCATGCGCTTCGACGACGGTGACCAGTCGCAACAGGTCCTCCACTCGACCGGTTCCTTCACCGGATACCGGCCGCTGCAACAGCTCGGGTCCGACTACCTCAGCGCGACACAGGACTTCAAGCAGCCGCTATGCGGTAACGAGGAGGGCTGGGGCCCCATGAGCCCCTTTCGATTTGATTTCACCCCATGCTTCATCGATGTCTGGGTCTTGGCCGTCGCCGTCTTTGGCCTTGTCTGCGGACCTCTCGCCCTCTGGTATCTCCTCAGGAAATCCAAGGCGGTCAACTTGGCCAAGGACTGGCATTTCTGGACCAAACAGGTAAGCCCGCCCTCAACACCCCCTTTGGCAGGCGCAATCACTCCTGTTCCGTATGTTCCGCCACTAACGTGTATGCTCCTTCAGAGTTTGTTAGTTCTCGTAATCGCCGATGTCGTCGCCCAGCTCGCTATTCAAATTGTCAACTTTCCCGGTATATGGTTCGGGGATATCAGGGTGTTGACTACGTTCCTGACACTCGTGTCACTTTGTGTTGTCTTCGCGATACAATGGGTGGAACATGCTCGAGCGCGTAACGCTAATGGTGTGGTCTTGTTCTACTGGCTGTTCCTGTTACTCGCATACGCTGTAAAGCTTCGTTCCCTCGTTTCGCAGCAAGTGTACGATTCCAATCTTACCTACTTCGTGACGTTCACTGTCGGTGTCGGACTCTCTCTAGCGGATTTCTTGGTGGAGTGGCTGTGGCCCAAGAGGGTGAGCGCATACGAAGCATTGATCGACGACGAGGGTGAAGAATGCCCCGCCGAATATGCGACCATCTTCTCCCGGCTCACGTTCTCGTGGATGACACCGATGATGAAGTATGGCTACAAACAATTCCTTACCGAGGATGACCTCTGGGGACTTCAGCCCAGCGACAAGTCTTCAACCACTGGTGACAACTTCGATAAGGCATGGCAGTATGAAATGCAGCACCGGAAGAAGCCATCGCTATGGCTTGCTTTGTTCAAGGCTTATGGAGGCCCTTATTCTCTGGCAACGGTCTTTAAGATCTTCAACGACCTGGCAGCCTTCGCCCAGCCGCAACTTTTACGCTACCTGATCTCATTCGTTGACTCATACAAGCCTGGAAAAGAACCACAGCCAGTCGTGAGAGGTGCTGCCATTGCGCTTGCCATGTTCGGAGTCGCCGTGCTGCAGACCAGTATGATTGTAAGTTCTACCTGCCAAAGCTTCCTTGAAACAGGTCCTTACTAACCCCCTATCAGCATCAATACTTCCAACTTGCATTTGTTACGGGCATGCGTATCAAGTCTGGTCTAGCTACTGCAATCTACAAGAAGTCTCTGAAATTATCCAATGAAGGTCGCGCCACAAAGACGACGGGTGACATCGTCAACTACATGGCTGTTGATGCTCAGCGTCTGCAAGATCTCACGCAGTTTGCGCAGCAAGTATGGTCAGCCCCATTCCAAATCATCCTCTGTATGGTCTCACTATACCAGCTTGTGGGCTGGTCCATGCTTGCTGGAATCGGCGTCATGATCATCATGATCCCAATCAATGGCTTCATTGCCAAATATATGAAGACGCTTCAGAAGCAGCAAATGAAGAACAAGGATGCCAGAAGCCGCCTGATTGCTGAGATCATCAACAACATGAAGAGCATCAAACTGTACGCTTGGAGCACTGCCTTCATGAACAAGCTCAACTATGTCCGAAATGACTTGGAACTCAAGAATTTACGCAAGATTGGTGCCGGTCAGGCTTTCGCCAACTTCACCTGGTCTAGTACGCCGTTCTTGGTGTCATGCTCGACCTTTGCCGTCTTCGTTTTGACCAAGAGCACGCCGCTGACCACAGACATTGTCTTCCCAGCCCTGTCCCTCTTCAATCTTCTGACATTCCCTCTAGCTGTTTTGCCCATGGTTATCACATCCATTATCGAAGCTTCGGTAGCTGTTGGGCGCTTGACAGAATTTCTTGCCGCAGAAGAAGTGCAGTCGGACGCCATTGTCCTCTCCCCTGCGGCCGAAGAGCGTGGCGAAGAGTCCGTGGTAATCCAAGATGGTACTTTCTCTTGGAACCGCCATGAGAGTAAGAGCGTTCTGAGGGATATCTTCTTCACTGCACACAAAGGTGAACTCACTTGTGTTGTTGGTAGAGTGGGTATGGGCAAGTCTTCATTCCTCCAAAGTATCCTTGGTGATCTATGGAAGGAAAAGGGTCGTGTAGAAGTACATGGTAATATTGCATATGTTGCCCAGCAGCCCTGGATCATGAACGCCACTGTCAAGGAGAACATCATTTTCGGTCATCGTTATGACTCAAACTTCTATGAAAAAACGGTTAAGGCATGTGCGCTGCTTGACGATTTCACCCAACTCCCTGATGGAGATGAGACAGTTGTCGGAGAGCGTGGAATTTCTTTGAGTGGCGGCCAAAAGGCCCGCGTGGCACTTGCTCGTGCGGTCTATGCCAGAGCTGACATCTACCTCCTTGACGATTGTCTGTCTGCGGTCGACTCGCATGTGGGCAGGCACATTATTGAGAACGTTTTGGGCCCCAATGGTCTTCTCGCCACCAAGTGCAGGATTTTGGCAACCAATGCCATTGCTGTCCTCACCGACGCCGATTACATTGTACAACTCAAGGATGGAGAGGTTGCAGAGAAGGGCACCTTCCGCCAACTCATGGCTATGAAGGGTGGTATTGCCGACTTGATCAAAACCCTGGGCCAAGACTCGGGCCCTTCATCTCAGACCCATAGTCCGGAACGCTCATCAGGTAGCGGAAGCTCTACATATGTTGATGAGTCCGCCATCGATAAGGAAGAGGCCGAGGAAGCACAGGAGAACGTACCCGAGCTTGCCCCTATCAAACCAGGCGGTGGTACTTCGGTTGTGAAAAGGCGCACTGGAAGCATGACAACCTTACGCAGAGCTAGCGCGGCCAGCTTTAAGGGCCCTCGTGGAAAACTGAGCGATGAGGAGGACCCCAGCAGCAAGACAAGGCAAACCAAAGAGCACTTGGAGCAAGGCAAGGTCAAGTGGGATGTATATCTCGAGTACGCGAAAACTAGCAACCTGGTCGCCGTGGCCATCTACTTGATCACCCTGGTTGCGGCTCAGACTGCGCAGATCGGCGGAAGCGTATGGCTCAAGAACTGGACTGAGCATAACACTTCTGTTGGTAGCAACCCAGACGTTGGCAAATACCTCGGTATCTACTTTGCATTCGGCATCGGTTCCGCGGCTTTGACTGTGATTCAGACCTTGATCCTCTGGATCTTCTGTTCTATCGAGGCGTCTCGGAAACTGCACGAAAGAATGGCGACTGCCATCTTCCGGTCCCCCATGTCCTTCTTCGACACGACCCCCGCTGGCAGAATCTTGAACCGCTTCTCGAGTGATATTTACCGGCTTGACGAAGTCCTAGCTCGTACATTCAACATGCTGTTTGTCAACGGCGCTAGGTCAGCCTTCACCTTGGTCGTAATTTCTGTGGGCACACCGGCCTTTGTCGCTCTCATTATCCCCTTGGGCATGATGTATTACTGGATCCAACGGTACTATCTCCGAACATCGCGAGAGCTCAAGCGATTGGACAGTGTCAGCAGAAGTCCCATCTATGCTCACTTCCAGGAGTCTCTGGGCGGCATCAGCACCATCCGGGCGTACCGACAACAGGACAGGTTCGAGCTCGAGAACGAATGGCGCGTTGACACCAACCTTAAGGCTTACTACCCTTCAATAAGTGCGAACCGGTGGTTGGCCGTACGTCTGGAGTTCATTGGCGCAGTCATCATTCTTGCCTCGGCGGGCTTCGCCATCATCTCCGTCACCAACCATAGTGGCCTGTCCGCGGGCATGGTGGGTTTGGCCATGTCGTATGCCCTTCAGATCACAACATCTCTCAACTGGATCGTGCGTCAAACAGTCGAGGTGGAGACCAACATCGTGTCTGTGGAACGTGTCCTCGAATACGCCCGCCTTCCGAGTGAGGCTCCTGAGATCATTCCCCGCCACCGCGCGCCGGTGGCCTGGCCAACCGACGGAGCCGTCAAGTTCCACAACTACAGCACTCGCTACCGCGAGGGCCTGGACTTGGTGCTCAAGAACATCAAGCTCGACATCAAATCACATGAGAAGATTGGTGTGGTTGGCCGTACCGGTGCTGGCAAGTCATCGCTGACACTGGCACTCTTCCGACTCATCGAAGCAGACACGGGGCATATTAGTATCGACGAGCTCGATACGTCTAAGATCGGACTGCTCGATCTCCGACGTCGGTTGGCCATCATTCCCCAAGACGCCGCTCTTTTCGAAGGCACCGTCCGAGACAACCTGGATCCTGGTCATGTTCATGACGACACCGAGCTTTGGAGCGTACTAGGTGAGTATTACGCGATGCTTACCCACCCATGATTGATTGCACCGCAGGACGGGAACAGCACATGTTCTCGCGTAAATTTCCTTGCAGCCACTCAGATTTCACACCACCCCTCTAGTAATTATGGCTAATGCAATTATCGCTGGCAGATCATGCACGACTCAAGGACCATGTGTCATCAATGGAAGGAGGTCTGGAGGCTAAAATCAACGAAGGAGGTAAGTCTCGCATTCAATTCGTCTTCAATTCAACGACGTCCTTTTCCATCAATGCCCAAGTCGTGTCACCTTTCTTCGGATATCTGCATTATCAATTGCGAGCGGGCTTCTGCAGTGAGCATCGAATCTGGCAACGTCGGACCTCGTATGAGCAATGACGACACCATCTTTCTGCTTCAAGCCAAGCTTTCGATGTTGTGTTATTTGAATCAAGGCCGACACATGCGTTGGTCGGCAGCACTATGGACCCTACTTCTCAAATCATACCAGAATGCATCGCTAATCGCCGTTTGTTTTGTCTCACAGGTTCCAACCTCTCGCAAGGCCAGCGCCAATTGGTGTCGCTTGCCCGTGCGATGCTGACGCCATCTAACATTCTCGTGCTGGATGAGGCGACAGCCGCCGTGGACGTTGAAACCGATGCCATGCTCCAGACTACACTGCGCTCACCACTGTTCGCCCACAGAACCATCATCACGGTCGCGCATCGTATTAACACTATCCTTGACAGCGACCGAGTTGTGGTTCTCGACAAGGGTGAGGTAATCGAATTCGATTCCCCGCAGGAGCTCATCAAGCGCAAAGGGGCTTTCTACGGCCTGGTGAAGCAGGCTGGTCTTGATACAGAATAAGTAACCGAGGAGGTCTCACTCACCCCCCATCTGAGACATGCATAAACGGGCAGCCGGGGGGACGGGGGAACGCAGCCGTCAGCCCGCTAGTTGCCCAAAAATAAATCCAAGAAGAAAAAACAATTATATGGTAGTAACCAAGAAAGAAAGAAGAAACGGCCGCGCCCAACATACGCTGCAGAATCTCCTATTCCGGTAGTGTGCGTGTCTCGCGTCATGGTCCCTGTTGATTCGAACCTGCGCCACATAAACTTTATCGCCGCCAGATCGATCTTACGATTTTGATGTGGTGTGTGGGCAAGAGCGTCAACGGCCTTTCTTTCACCCTGAGGCGTGGATCGACAAGATCTACAATATGACGACCAGTTTGTCGGTGTAAAAGGACGGTATTTGACAATTTGGTATATGCAAGCGTTGGCCCCCTTCTTTGGGTACGGGTTTGGACGCATGCATAGCACGTATTGGCATTGTAATTGTCATTGTACATAGAAGGGTGGACTGACGAAGGAACGGGGGACATGCAACTATAAACGATTATAGAGTAAAAGAAGAACTCGATGAAATAGAGTAAGAGAAACTTGTTGATTCATTACTTCCAGGATTTTGTGTGCTGCCGCCGCCGCTTCCCCTCGCCTTCTCCTCTTGGGTGTTCACGCGGGATATATAGCTGGGTATATTAAGGAAGAAGGGTTCATGAACCACCTACCCTTCACCTACGGGAGGGTGACGTGACGTGTGTAACACCACCATCTTCTTCTGCTTCGAATACTACGTTGTTCAATAGACTAAGTGCTTATGGCGTCTTCCCCATCGGAGACTCTCATTTCTTTTCTTTTTCAGCTTTTCTAAGATTTCTACTCGTTTCTCTTGAGATGGTGTGGTGTGCGGATGGCGTACGCTCGCTTATCCCGCTCGTCTCTTCTTCTTCTTAATACTCTGGTGGTCATGGATGTATGTAGGGAAGCCAAGCATGGATGGCCAAGTCGAAAAGTCCATGCAGATTCTGTAGAAATCTACCTGTGTGACCTTTTTTTTTCGAATAGATGCATGAGTAGATGCATATGCGCACGAGACGATTTTGATAGATTTCTACTACCTACCCCCTAGCCCGTCTCGCTTATCACGGGGGGTAGTGGCTAGCGATGCGATGCAGGTAGGTATTGAAAAAGGCTTTCTTCATTTAGGGGAGGTAGGGAAAGAACTGTCCACCACTCCTTTTTCCCGCTCGGCGACCTCCTTTTCGCACACGCTCTTCTTCCCCCGTGCCGTCGGGGCTGCAGGCGCAGATGGCGTGAGGAGCGAATGGGGACACGTACATACGCATACTTATAGAGTTTATTCGGTAGTGTTATGCACATGTGCGAAGGGGGTTTTTGGGAGGTGTGCGTGTGTGTAAGTGTGTCTCGCTCCATTTGGAGAGACAGCAGCAGCAGCAACAGGAGAAACAACGAATCCGGCTCCATGGTAACAGGTTCCGAAGAGGCGGAGAAGGGACGGGAGAGACAACATTAGCCATATGTATGTATGTTTCTACATGCCAATGCAGCATCCTCCTATTTGGGAGGGTCGCGCCCTCGGCGACCTGGGAACTGCATCCATTAGGCACTCAAAACTAACTCTATACCTACAGGAGTAGCTCTGCTCACCTCAAGCGAGGTGAAGTGCGTGTGTGTGTGTGTGTGTGTGTGTGGGAGGGACGGGAAGCCAAACCAATGATGGCGATGGCGATGATGGCGCCAACGATGCACAGCATCAAATGGCCGACCAGCGACCAAAAGATCATCCGTTTTTGGGGGGGTTTTGCTCTCACTATCTTTCCTTTTCTTTTGATGGCGTTTTCTTTCTTTCCTTCTTTTCTTTCTTTTTCTTCTTTCCTGTTCCTCTCTTGGTTCTGCCTGCTTCCCACATATGGTGCTACTGTACTGTAAATCTTCAAGGGGCTTGCTTAAACTTCAGACGAACTGTTCGCTGTTGCGTTTCTGCGCACGCCGTGCGGGTATGGTATAGCATGAGTGGCGGGCGGGCGGTGGGTTCCTTCGTGATGTCGCTCCATGAAGCCTGGCCTGTATAGCGACGAACATGCGATATCGGGATTCTCCATGTCTCTCAAGCTCGCAACTTTGTCTAGAATTGTATATACCGAGATGAAGATCCAGCAACTTGATGGCATATGTATATCCTGCATATGCAGCATAGCCCTCTCTCACCCTGCCTTGCCTTGCCTCGCCTCGCCTTGCAGCTAGAAAGTCTATCCTCCATATTCCCACTTGCGAGTTTGACAATTTCTATATACCGGCGAATGCATGTGTCAATGTAATCTTGCGACCACCGCAGGTATGTGTGCATACAGAAGGCACGAAGTACACATTTTGATGCAGCCAAATACCAAAGAAGAGATGCCGGGGCCACTCCCCGTTTTACTTCCTGTCTATGTACAGATGGTCTCTTTCTTACTGGGACATTGTAGAGCTTGTCAGGTTATCTATCGTGCGTTGAGTTTGTGACCAGCGCTCAAACAGGTAGTCGATCTACTTTTTGGGCGCGGACTGGCACTTCCCGTTTGGGGAGGACAGCAAGTTCCACAGGCCGGTCGGTGTATGTGTAGATGTGGATATGCGAGGGTCTTCAAACTTTGGAAATCGTCCCATGTATGCAAAGACCAGGGTAGGGTCAGCAGGGCCAGCAGAGCCAGCAGGGCCTCACCCATGATATGTTCTAACGTATGTAAGCAACTAGGTTAACTCGCGTAACCTACTTGTACACATATGTACATGTAATCCACCATATGGGGGCATGGGGAAGGCCATCTTTCTATAAGTAGTAATAGTTGAGAGAACAAACGCCTCCCTCCCTCCCCAGAAGTGGTTCGGATAAGAATGGAGACGACAGGCAGCGAATTGGGTGAGTGGAATCGGGGAATGGCCTGGCAGACATGGCTCAACTGCCACGACGCTGCCACGCGCATATCCATGATATGCATCTTGGATGCCATGTCTGCATAAGGTGGGGAAACTTGGAGGATTCCATCCCGATGAAGACGTAGATGCAGCCAAATTCTCCATTTCATCCTGGATTTTTTTTTCTCGTGGTATATTCAACCCTCTCTGTGGGTCTTCAAGACCTGTTTCCTCTTCAGCAAGTAGTCATCAGATTTTTTTTCCGGCGCGCTGTATTGCCGTATAGAGCGTCTTTGCTCCCGTCGGTTCCTTTCCGGCGCACATGATTGGCATTGCCAGGCGGAATACAGGCACACGCCTTGACTCAGTAGCCCGGGGGGCATGTATGTAAATTGTCGATCATCTCATCCGCCAAACGCAAAAGCTCCCTTGTTTAGCTCCAACTCATTCATCACCGCCAAATGGCGTACAGCATCATGCCGCCTTCTTGTTCGTGGAGCGGCCCGGAACCACCCAGTTTGTATATCCGCCACACCTCATTCTTCAAGGCCAAGAAAAGAAAATAACTCGAGGCTGGTCCTTGTCTCCTGCGCCGTTCATTTGATGTACCCGCCAAACTCGGGGCGGTAAAATCATGAGCTTCAGATAAGCCGAAAGAGGCCATCTACGGAGAAGCCCGATTTAGGGTTTCTTGAAAAGCCAGTTGACATAGTGAGACTTGTTTCACACCATGTCAAACGACTTTGTGCGTATGCACACAACGGGGTTCGGGCTTGACGCGCCCTGGAAATCCGAAGGCTAAGGGCATAAACCGGTTCGAGAGAGGCCGGCCAGAGTGGCACTGCAGGAGGGGACGTCATGGGTTAGAGATGCCAAAAAGGCCTTCTTACGACGAGCAACTCTTCTACTCAGGCCAAGAGCTGTCTAAGATGCTGAGTGGGCAAAAAACGCTAGACGGGCATTTCTCCTGATAACCTAACATCTGGGTCGTTGCAGGACTATATGCAATACGTACATTATCCTGGGTACCAAATGAATGATCGAGAATTGATAACCGGACGGGGCCGGCTCCGAACGTCAAGGAATTGGGCACGATGGAGAGCTAAGCCTTTCAATCCTGGCCCTGTTGAGAGACACCATGACACTATTCGCTACTCACCCTTTTGGCTGGCCAATGCCGCCGAGACCCTCCACGGTGGTAGATCTAGAGAGAAGAAAGGAGTATGAAGTGGACACCTGCCGCGTGATAGGCTACCGGGCGCTCCTCCTGACACTGCCGAGTGTCCCTTGTGTAACAAGCAAGTAACCAGGTGTCTTTGTAAGTCAGCCCCGCGACAAGGCACGGGAATCCTCCGGACGCACCCATCATACATTAGGAAACGTTACCGTTTCTACGCGGGAGATCACGGCCGTTGCATTCCGGGTAAGCGAGGGGTATAGAGAAATCAAGTATAGATTGATGAGCGTAGGCATCCGATCTTCGGCTACGCGTTCAGTGTTTGGTTGTTGTTGCCAAATGTCACCTTCGCTAGTTTAAAGTCGAGGAGCCGGACAAGACCCGCTCCCTGACTGTAAGCAGCCCCTGGGTCTCTGACAATTAGCTAATCATATCTCCAATTGTCCCAGCACCGTGGTGACTACCGGTGACTACCAGGCACCTGGCTCAGCAAGTGGCGGCTCATTGCTGGGTACGGCGAACGCGGTCAGCAAACGCTGGAAGCGCAGTAGCTTGAGGTAATGGAGGAGTCCGTCGACGACACAATGACGAAATCGCTGGACATTTATAGACATGGGATGGGGCGCCCATAATTTCCTTTTGCCTATACATTATACTGGCTAGTGTAATTTTCGCCAAAGTGAAGCGAGATCCCCACCGGCCGGAACGGATGGCCTGCTATACCCGCTGAAAAAAAGAAAGAAGAATGCAACTCATTGTCCTTCGGCTAGTCGTTCATAGAGGCGGTGGCGTATGCGATGAGCCAAATGTCATACAAGTAAGATCTGGATGCGATTCTTGGGATCCATAGAGGTTGTCAGCCTGGTTTGCGTCGATGAGAGTTGGTCGATGTGGAGAGGTCGCCGTTGACACCAATTTGTTCACTGCACCCCTGATAGTCGGCTTATCTTGATTCGTACAGCGTCTAATGTCGTGATAGGCTGTAAGAAGGTCCTTATCCTTTCAATGCCTCGCCTGAGGCGCAATGATGGAGTATCGCACTGGTGGAGAGTGGCATAAGCATTGCTTCCCCTGCCTGGCTAGACCTTAGAAAAATATCTCCTTCAATCATTATCGCATTGTGGCCAAGAGGCATTGTAGGTGTTCTAGGGAGGTCGCCGGCCTGAATCTGGAGATCGACAGTCTGGGTAAGGTTGGGTTGGCATCGATGAAACCAAGATCTGCCTGCCAACGACCTGTCATACTGCAAAGCATCGCGTCCGTTAAAGAATTTTAACCTAATTGAGGTTGCTTGACCAGTGAAATATCATCCCCCAATCGACGTGGTGGGATTGGAAGTGGGACGCACCGAAATGGCAAGATGACTTTGCCTGGATATACGAAAACATCGGAGCTTTATGTTGATGTTGGCGAAATTAGGTTCAAGCCCCGAGATATCTGCATGAAATGCCGGGGGTAAATGGCCTACTGCATGTTAGAATGGCCCGTTAGCAGCAGTTCTTACCAGACAGGGCCCAGCCCAGTGAACACTGCTCAGACAAAGATAGTGATGCCATCTTGATAGGTGAGAGCTTTCGCCTAATAGGACCACTTTGTATCTGACAGCTTCGGGAGGGGCGGGTACCTACTGTACGACGTGCTGAACTGGCTATACTGAGCCGCTTATCACCTATTCCACTCTTGGAGGGGATAATGGCAGCGGAAACCAGGGTTACGAAACCCATTGGCCAATCAGAGTGTATCAATTGCGCGGACCAATATCCGCAGAGAGCCCGCAAACAGCCCCCTGAATGTCTGTGTATCAGCTGATTCTGACCAAACAAGTAAATATACCTGCGTAAAAGTCAATATAGGCCCTGGAAGCGAGAGCCCAGGTTTTGTAATCCAAGGTAGGCATAGGCATGCCTCTCCCAAGTTGTGAGAATCCAGTGTTCTTCCCACACCGAGACGGCAAGTCTTTCGGAAGTGAAAGTGTGTGATAGCAAAGAGAAAGAGATCAATCGGTCTGGCCAATCAACATGTTATGAAGTCTCTCCTAATCCAAAGAAACGCCGTGTATGCTAAGCCAGGCCGTATCTCTTGCTCAGGTAGACGTGCGTGCGTCAGAAGCGGGCTTCGGCCCAGGCAACCCAGTTCAATATGTATGTATCTGGCAGGTGGGGATAAGCAAATCGAGCCAAGTATCGGCAGTTGCTATGTAGGGGGGGTGGTCACTTTGTGTGACGCGGGGTCATACTGCCAGGCCGGTGATCAATATCAAGGGTCGTTGGAATAGTGTAGCATAGATCAGAGACATCGTTGCGGCTTAGATCGAAGTCTTTGCTTACAGTCGTTGGGCTCCCGCCCGACGCAACAACGACGTTCTTCGATGCTAAGATAAGCAGGTTGATGTTGCATTGTGACGCAGTATTTTTCTGGCGGGCTTCATGGGTAGCGAGATATGAGTGCTACCTAACACGCGTATAATCGAGTTGATACAAGGCCATGCAGGCTGGGCTTCGATGCAGCTGGTTTCGGCATCGCCACACGAAATTGATATCTTGAAAGCTGCATCAAAGTCAGTTGCACCGCTGTCACACTTGCATTCGTCAGGTAAAGGCCAACCATCTCGACCGGCCACCGCATAGGTGCCGTCGTGTAACCGTGACGAGACGATAATTACCTGAGCCCAGATAACCTAGTGAGCAATCCGTAAGGTTAGTGCATATTGCATACAGCTCGTTTACGAATAGGCTGCCTGTTGATGTGTTGGAATGCAGGGGCAGAAAAGATGCCTTGGTTTTGATGCAGATTCGCCATTCTGTGGTATGCGTCTTGGGTGGCAATGGACTGCAATACACGCGCGTAAAGGAAACGTCATCGTCAACCATTGTATGTTGGAGTCGACCGTTGAATCGTCGATGTGTGGTAGTGCGTTTGGTGTACGCCGACCTGACATTTACACCATAGTGTGTGTGACACGGGACCAGAGGTGGTGCCCTTGTGTAATCCGTTGGCTGACAAATGATTGAAGCAGGTGCGAAGGCACAAAATCAAACAGTGAGTGAAACCTTCCCTCAACTGCAGCCGCGCTGAAGATGAGTTTAATAGTGCAAAACTACAGGCTGCAGTCGTAGAATGCTTGATTTAACCAAGAGTATAAAAGGGAAAAGCGCCATACTTTAATCCAGGTTGTCTTCTGAGGGAGATACTTCAATGTTGCGCCGATGAAGTGTCCTGCGCTTCGAAAACCAGGACCAGCGTGTTGTAGAGTTCATCAGTTGGTGTCCGTTGGAGGCTGGGAGGATATCAGGTAGGTTGGTAGGTAACACGGCGTCTAGTGACTAGCCACTTCGGACTCGGCTACGATAACTTCGGTCAAAGTCATGCAGGCCGTATGCCGCCGCGGAGTATAATCACTGGAGCTGAAGCGTGGTTCTCTCATGGTGCCGTCCTGCACATGCAGATCCGCTCAACTTATGTCCTAGGGTGTTTGGATGAAATGTACGCCCTGATGCACTGTCGTTTTGGGCGCGCGTCAAACGGCTGCTGCATTTCGTTCAGCTTGCTCCCTACTAACTACCCTCAAGTTGAGGTTGAGCTAAGCAAGGACCAGACAGTCGGGTTGCTTCGGGAGAGCAAACAACATCACAATGCATGAAATTGTTTGGTCGGCGACCAGAGTTTCCCCAGAAACTCGACCAACATCTTTCTTGAACAGTCGACTCGGCATCAATTGTGACTGAGAACACGCGCAACCTAGCCTGCTTTGGGGTATGCGGTATTGGATAGATTCAACAGCCCAGGGTCTCTTTGTCTCTTGTTTCTTGTCTTTCTTTTTCGGAGAGGGTACACGAACCGAAACTGCCTGACTATTCTTGGCGATCGCCTCTTTGCCCTACCATGAGCATACATATTGTACGTGCTATCGAGTACATAATACGAGCAGACATAAGATAAGGCGATATAGGGCCAAGAGCAGGGCGGCTTTCTAGCTCATGAAACGGGACTGGGGTAGGACGGACAGAGAAACAAACAAGCGGGCAACAGTGGGCGTTACTTTCGCGCCAGTCTATTCTTGTCAATCGTCGTGGATGGATGGAGGGGCTGTGGTGGACTTTGTGTATGTGCTTGGATCATCGCAGCATGTCACTAGAGTGTCTGTGTGACGCCCAATTGTTGTACGCCTTCAGCTATGCTCGATTGGTTATGGCAGCTATTAATACTCCATGCAATAGGTACTAGAGCTGCTGTTATGGCCCGGCTGCCAGCCTAGCGTTGGGTTGCCTGATTTCTCCGTGAGCGAAGCAGTGAGGTTGGAGAGGTCCAGCCCAACGCGGAGGGGTGAGAGACCTTGTCTGCCATCTGGTCCCTTGTATTTTGGAACACAACCATTTCACCGATTCGTTGCGTGACGATTGCGAGCTTATGCTCGGGGTTTGGGATTTGAAGACAACTGCTGTTTGCAAGTATATATGCCAGGAGGCGCGTATGCAAGTATAGGTTCGGCTTGATAGTGGATTCTCGCCCTCCCAAACCATACGGAAGATGCCATACTTGGCAGACCACAGAGTGAGCTTGGGGTTGGGGGGGGGGGGGGGATAAATGGCATGGGGTGGGGGGTACGGCGCCCCGAAAGTNCCCCCCCCCCCCCCGCCGCCCCACCCCCCCCCCCCCCCCCCCCCCCCCCCCCCCCCCCCCCCCCCCCGCCCCCCCCCCGCGCCCCCCCCCCCCCCCCCCCCCCCCCCCCCCCACGGCGACCAGAACTTCTCATCTGGTGCATCCTTCAGCTGTCACGCCTGACTTGGAGGACACGAAACAAGAAAAGTTGAATCTCTGCGCAATCTGACATTACCAAGTGAGATGAGATCCGGCTTGCAGGTCGATGCATATCTTATAGAAGAACCTAAAACGGAGTGGGTGTCTGTATTTCTGTCACTTTTCCAGCATGTCATCTCGTCCCATTGAGGAACTGGCAGGACTGACTGGTTGAACTCTTTCCTGTTTAAAATCCGTTGCTGTGTTATTTCATGTTGATAAGCGCTCATAGGTAGTCGCAGGGCACCCTTGAAGACTTGGGCATATATATATATGCGCGTACGACTTCCATTCGAGATCCCACAGAGGCCATTTCTTTCCTGGTGTTCGTGATTTGGTGATGCAACTGGAAAAGGATTCGAAACTAGATGCTTCAGCCATCACACAGTAGCAACCTACCCCATTACATAGGGCGCATTTTATGGGTGTTAGCTTGACAAGGGGGCCTGAAGTCCGAGCGCACAAGAACCTGGGCACTGGGCTTGCTCCAAATGGTGGTTACGTTAGTTACCACACCATCTCACCATCTCCCACAAAGCTAAAATACGCTCCCCCCCGGCTCGGCGTATAATGTCATAACCGAAATACACATCCTCCCATCCGTGTGGAGCCGACAGCCAGGCAGAGTACTTTGGGTGTTGGTTGCCCTGGTCAATGTCACATCGATGGTTCCTGAAACCAGCAAAAGATAAACGAAAGAGACACGTCAGGTTCTGGGTGCTTCCGGTCTCGCTATATGACTTCGGCAACGAGAGAAAGTGCTTGGCCGACATGGAACTATTCATAAGTAATTACGCAAATACGCAAATGTGCAAAAGGATTGGGTCCTGGCTCGAGAGAAACCAGGCCCAAGCCGGGCTTGCACCACTTGGCCCCCCCAGAAAACCCATACTTGTCATCCATGGCCAAAATCCGGAATGCGATGGCCCATCATTGGTTGTCTCTCGCGGCATATCTGTGAGCCCCCCCTAAATAAGCCCATATAGTGGCCTGAAGGCACCCGGTGCATCATCATAAGTCCGGCATCTATGTTGATGCTTGGTACACAGCGACCGGTGAATTACACACACACACACACACAAACACAAATCAACAGCTTGCTTTTTCCTCTGGCCTCCAACTCAGCGACCTATTAGTTACGCAGTCACCCATTGACGCCGCACACTACTCGACCGGGCGTGCGTCGGTGTGAGTGAGGTGTCTGTCCAGCTGTTTGCCAGGCACTCATTGACTATGGAGTAGAAGCGCACCCCGTCGTGATGCTTGTGGCTGACCGGTCCTTCCCGGACCATATATAGTGATTGACATGGCATACATATTCGACATCCACCAAATTGCCTCTGTTTGGATAATGAGGTCGTGATAAAGTTTCGGGCACTAAAGATAGCGGTGGTCTCAACGAGAATCAGTCGACGAAACGACGGGGTTCAGACCTGTTTCACTGGAACCAGACATGCCTCGAGTTTAAATGACCTCTAGTGCGTATAATTGCAACGGCTACGATCAGATAGCTCTATGGATCTACCCCGCTCTATAACCCCATCATGGTGAAGCCGTGAGGTCAATCTGGCGTGATAAAGCAAAGTGTAGTCCATCTTCGTCTTCATCTTAAACAAGGCCCCTTGAGGAGTTCCATTGACTCAAACGATCGACTTGGCCGAGTTGCATATGGATCGATCACGGTACATAACTTGGGATCTTCCAGAAGAATTCGTATGATATACTTGCTACCAAGAAAACTGGACCGCAGCGTGGGGCATGAACAGGCAATCCACCTGCACATTCGCAAGCAGAACCGCATTCGAGGAACGGAGAAGCCTCTTTTGGGCTTGACATGTCTTTGTTTAATCTATTGTTTGGAGGTTGACATCGGAGTATACTCCCTTCTTGGCGTGGGGTTCGCGTGTCGGATGGCCGTGAAGAATCGGTCGTGAAGCATCGGTCGACCAACCACACGTGCACGCGAGTCAATCCCAGATCAGGAAGAGAGGCGCCAGAAAGCTGCGGCGATGGCCGTCGTCCTTATCCCGCAACAGCTCAGACTCGACCGGTGGATAACTTCCGGCGGGCAGCATCATGACGGATGGTGACGAGGACGATGACAGCTGGGCCCCAAGTTAACAAGTCCAACTCTTGCCAACGGAGTCTGGCAGTGCCTGAGTTGGGTGGGAGGGTGCCTTCTCCTTCGCATTGGGCGTCCTTAGGGCTTTCAGAGCAAATGGCAAATGGCAAGGCAAATGGCACCTTACTTGGGCACATTGGTCCTCTACCTACATACCACATACCTAACAGGCCCAGAGACTTCTTCTACGTGCCTCTGCCATGTCCTGGTTTCACGTTCACTCTGACGAAGCGATCAGGGGTTGGCTCGGTGATTCACACCTTTCGAGGCTGAGGCAGAATTGTGAAGGATTGGCGCCGACCTACAGGCCGGATGTAGAACACGATCTCCCCGACAGGTCCGATTGAACAAGGTAGCCATGCATGCGGCTATACTTGATATCACCTATAGATACATAATGTTGGGAGTTCCAAGCCACTCGATTGCACTAGTTCGCCTCTAGTGTTGGTTGTCGAGGCGGTCGAGTCGTATGTATGTATGTGTGTGCCCTCTGCCTTCTGCCCTCCTCGCCTGGGCGGTGATATGATAGTCTAGTTGCTACATACACAAGTAGGTTACATGGTGTTGACCATTGGCAATGGCGTATATCGTGACCTCTGTCTGTGGTGTATCAGTAGTTGTACTTGTTCGCGAGGTAGGGAGAGGGGTACACCCAGGCTCGATATCCTCCAACAGTGCTGGGGCGTTTGGTCCCTTACAACATCAGGTACATACAAAGTGCCCTAAATTTCGATTTGCGTCGTATCCCAAATCTGCCCTAATACCTGGCAACCTCCAGAACGTACAGGGCTCTTTTTGATTTACTGTTGCTGAGGACGTGCGTCTCCACAGCCTTTTCCAAAAGAAAAGAAACAAGTAAAAACCAAAGCGGCTAACCCCACCGAGCCACTATGGAGAGATATGGTCATGGTCATGGTCGTGGTCATGGTCGGTCCTCTCCTCTCTCCTAGAGCCCACCTGCTAACGTAGTCCACCGACGACCCGAGCCAAAATCGACCAAGTGGGCTTTTCGTCACCCTTGTCGTCTACAGGGAATAATGCCACACATCAATGCAGACCCACCGGATACTGCTACTTGTCTTTTGCTTTTTCATCTCCGCGTCCTCTATATGGCGTATCTGGCCATGTTCTGCGTCAACCGGCACTTGTACTCATGGGTTTTGGGTCACGAGAAACGCCGTCTCGTGGAGAGGGTTTGCGAGGGGGGCGCGCCTAGATCGGTTCTTTCGATGAAGCCTGGCTCAACTATCCTGGTAGCAAAGTCACGATCGCGAGATAAGTCACAGCGATATGTGCAAGTCGCTACTGGCCAATAATTATGTAGTAGCGATCGTCTCGCAGGCGTATCCTCTTTCGTGGACATGGATGCTTATGCTACTCATCTGGATCTAGGGCCCCCCCACGGGAACGACGGGGACATTTGACTGCTAACCTACTTGCTTGCTTGCGTCCGGATCACTTACCGGCCATGGAATACCAGCGGTTTCCCAGCCTCTTAGGGCTCTGGACTGTGGATTGTGGACTGTATGGATGGAACTATGCTAACACGCCATCGCACGCATGCACATTGCTTTGTCTTCCTATTTCCTCCTACCTCCTCAGGCTTGGAACCTACCCAAGCTGTGCTGGGTAGGTACATGCCCAAGTATCTATCTACATGCCTACTTACTTACTTCAAGGCCTATTGGAACTTGGGAGTGCACCCATGCCAATTGCCTGATGCCGCTATCCTCTATCCGAGCAAGGGTTTCAACAGGCTGTGTGGTCGACACTCAGCTTCTCCCCATCGTCTGGCTGTTGTTACTTATGTACCTTCTAGATTTACGCATGTTCCTGTCTTGTGCGGACGCCCCTAGTCTTTTCATTGCCCATCTGCCTAGGTCGCTTCTTCGCTGTCATTCGACTACGTACATGTATCCCTTCACCAATACTATCAGAATCACTACCCACCTTCATTGCCTTTCCAAGAACCACCCCGTCCAGAGGGTGTGGTACATGGTCGTCTTTTTTTCTGGGCTCGTTTCCCGGCTCGCCTGCCCAAGTACTCAGGTATTGCCAAGAGAGTGCATGGCCATAACCAGGGGTGTAATTGCATCGCCGGGATCCTTGCTGCTACATACTTATTCCCAGCTAAGGTACCTCATCTACCGGATTGCGACCTCAACGCACAGTATCTCTCCCCTCATCAGACCTCGATCAGCACTTGGTGAAGCTCTTTGCTTTTTTTTATCTGGTCTTTCTCTCGTGAACTTTATAATCGGATCTGCCCCCGGGCGGTCGCGGTCCTTGGACTAGAGAGGGTTTGTGTCGTAGCTCGATCTCTGGGCTTTATTCATTCACTTACTCTGTACTCTGCTCTCAAATCTACGACTGATCAGGACACCACCGACTTTCGCAACCTCCAAACAAAACTTCGTCAACTCATCTCTTTGCGGAAAGTCCTCGTTTGGGGCGTACAAGTAGGACAACACGCCATCTTCATTTTGCCTTATTCGACCCCCTGAGTACCAGCACCAGCACCAGCAACAGGTGCCGGCTTCCCTTATCACACTGACCATCTGATGGTTGGCGTCTGAGTGACACAAACTGCAAGCACCCGTTTCCACTGGTGCGAATACCTCAACGTGCTTCTTCAAGTCGCCGCATACGAGCTAGAGTCCTGTATCCCACATACTGTATTTACTTCCCTGGTGTAGCTCGTCTGGTGGGGCAGATCTCTCTCCCAGCCAGCCCAGTTTCCCAAGTCCCCTTCATATTTCCCTCTCTCTGGGTCCCGAGACAGGTCCAGACATCGCGACGAGGCATAGCGAAGAGTCTTCTTTGCTCCATGTCTCAGAGACGTGGGGAGACATAAGGAACTATTCCATACCGCTGCCCAACATCCTTGCGGCTTAATCCATGTGCAGTTCTGACATGACTGGGGATCTCTTCGCGACCTAGACATCGCAAACGCGGCTCATAGCCTCTGACAACGTTGATATTGGTTTTCTTTGTTCTCAGCCGGCACCAATCCCGCTTAGCAACTCTTAGTTGCAGCCGCGTACCAACATATACACTTACCGTCGTTTGGACCTACTCCATCACTTCCGACCTCCATGCGAAGTAGGCTCCCGCTGCCGTCTACAACAAAGAAACACTGTCTCGTCTGATTATTACTGGCCCTCGACCTGCCTTCTGCAAGACCTATTCAGCCTATTCGAGTTCGCACATTGGTTCATAGGCCAACCCTCTAAGGAGCCCGGTCATATAACCTGATCCCACGCTCTTCCTCAGCTCTATACACACCCTAGCACATATAAGAGACCAGCACGCCACACTCAGGCCTTTTCACTAGTCCCCTACTCTCTAGAGCTTGGCTACAGATCCCTCCGGCACCACTTGGACATCCGGCATTGCCTCCTCGTATCTGCATTTCTCTCGTCCTACATCTACTACGCAACTAATACCTCGGAGGCTCACTCTCTTTCAGATCTTTCAAAGCGTTTCCAAAGCCTTGTCCGAGGTCTCGATCATCATTTGCTTAATCGCCTAGGTGGTCGGTCATTCATCCCGTCACTCTTCCTATTGTTTCCTTATAGTTTGAGAAGTTCGACTATCAGATATAACCATCAAGTCATCTCATCCATCTCCGAAGCAAACATGGTTCAGGGCGTGAATAGCCTGAGGGACAGCCTTCCTGGCCGGATTCCCTTCAGCGCTGAAGATGGCTATACGACAACAACAAACCAAAGACGAGAAGGCCGCCCAAAGGTTTGTCACTCCATGACTCTCATGTCTAGACCCATGCTGATTAAATGTTCATTACAGACGATTGCTCAGGCACTTCGTGAAGATGCCCGTCTTGAAGGATCATGCTACTTTGTTGCATACATTGATACCCACGGCGAAGTTCAAACACTGGGCCTTCCACAAGAGAAGAGATTAGGCATTACCAAGTTCTTCAACAAGAACAAATTCAGGGCATGCATGTTAGGTAAGCATCCGCTTGGGCGATCATGCGTGACTCCTCACTAATATACAATCGCAGAGGATCATAACAACACAAGTCTGATGTCGGTCGGTAGCACTGGGAGCAGACGTGGTTTGGACTCTGGCTTTTCTCAGGACTACGATGGGTTCGAAGATGCCAATCAGTACAAAGCCAGGAAACGACCAAGAGGCGGCATGTTACGCCAGACAGCTGATTTCGGTGACGAAGGTCTCCAGTCCACCTTATCGACACGGGCCATTACAGTGAGCGACGAGAAAGAGCTTTGGGACTTCTACGAGCAAAGGTTCAAGGACTGCCAACAAACAGCCTGCAAGCTTATTGCCAAAGCCTGGATTAAGGCGGTGGAACCTAAGAAACAGTCTACTCATCCATATACTGGCAGCGACGAGAAGGCTCCTGACTGGTGGCCGCAGCCTTGGGGTACTGGGAAGGAAGATCGAGTCAGGCACAAGGAACCCGACCATCTGTACAAACGAGGTATGTCTCTTCCCCCGGGCTATCATGATACACAGACATTATTATTTCTAACAAATCATTCACTCAGAACGTGTCCATCTGTTGAACCACATTCTGAGGATGATCGTCGTGCCGAACAGCCAACAGCATACCGACCTGCAGAAACTGAACCTCAATGTCGCCAAGCTAAAGGACGTTACAAACGAGGCACTGTCTGGCTGGTTTACTGACAAGGACAACCCTAACAACGCACTCAAGAAGCCCAAATTGGACGAGATTTTCAAAGTTGCGGCACAGGAGGAGCGATACAGACACGGCCAGATTGGTAAGTTGACCTGTACCACGGGTGCCGCGGTGCTGTTTACTGACCGCTTCTAGGCTCCACGACCAAAGTTCATGTGAAGTCAGACGATAGACCTGGTGATGGGTACGCATCCGACCGTGACGAGACCTCGCAATATAGGGCCGAAGAAGAACAAGACAATACCCCGACGTCTTCCAGGGTATCACCCTCTAGGATCCCTACAACGCAAAGCTTGAGCTTCAATGGGTCAAGCCAGAGTCCAAACAACCTCCAGGGCAGTCATTTCCTCGCTGACCTGCCAGCTCGGGACGCATTCCATCCGCAGCAACAACAGCAGCATCACCACCACCACCAACAGCAGCATCAACAACAACAACAGCAACAGCAAATATTCGACTCGCACTTAGCTGCTGAACAGCAACAGCATTATGTCGATGGTTCCGGCTTAACTAATCACTCAGCGCCGTCGCTTCATAGCCACGGAGGCTTTTCGGATATATCTTACGCAAGCCACGATGCTAGTAGACGCCCTTCGATGATCCATACACCAACCAACTATCATAGCCCTGCGACAACTGCGGCGAATTATGAATGGGCGACTGCTACCCAGATTCCAAACGCTACTTTCCCGTCTCACCCAGCTCCCTCGCACGCTTTGATGGCTCCCAGCATGCAGCAATACATGCTTGGAGACATGGGGCGAGACCAGAACCCGACTCACACGCATGCTTTTAGATCCGATGGAATGCACTCAGGGCACATGGGCCATCCGTCCGGATACCAAGACTACGTACACCAAGACGCTAGAGGTCTCGCAGGTGGTGGCATTAAAATTGAGACCCAAGGTCACAACATGCTCGCCTAAAACATACTGAGAGTCGGAACACGAATTATGACTATTGGGCTACGCCGAGGCAGTGGTGGAGGTGTTTACCTTTCATTATCTCTAGAAGGACAGGAGGCCGGAGGCTGGAGGTAACAGAACAGCCCCAAATCCTTCTTTCCTATGTCTGGCGGCAATACTTTTTGTCTTTCGCATGAGAATACCGGCCTGTTTCGCGACAAATCCAAGTTCGTGAGGTATTTGAGCATTTTGGTCAAATACCTTGCTTTTTCACGATCTTATGTTATGATCTATGATATCCCATCCCCGAGCATTACAATTTTCATACTAAGTTGCCCAGGATGCCCGCGGTGTTTGTTTGGTCTTTTCAATTTCCTATTTTATTCGGCTCGGTTGGCGGCGGTTCGCAACTCACCCACAACAGTAATACACCAGGCGGTTCTTTTGATTATCTATAGAGCTCACGGATGCTGCGGTTACCAAAAAAGCGTGGAGTCATACAGTCGGCGGAGAGGCAACATGTACTTTTGTTTTATTTCTCTTTGTTATCTTATGGTTTCACGAATATTTGCTATGGTTCGCTGTCTCCTGAGCTGTGTCGAAACCCTCATTGCTGTTTTTGACAAGCAGAGCTTCGCGGAGGCACTTTTGTGCCCTTCGTAGACTGCGTGAGGGGTCGGGGTGGTCATTCTGTACGGTTTGCATTGGCGGTCCAGTCTTCGAACGAAAGCATGCTCTTTCCTATGTGGTGTATGGGTTACTTGATGTCGTTTCAGATCGGGTCTATTACCCTGATGTTGCGGCTTTGCAGGGCGCTTACTTCCTTGGGCTACACAGTGTCCCTGCTGGGCACGAGGAGGCTGGGTGCCCCTTTTCATGACATGGTTGGTTTTCAGGACAAAAGGGGTAGAGGTCCTCGATCTCTCGAGGCCTCGGACAGGGTTGCTTGTTCACAGTCACGATCTGTATTGCTTTTCAGGCATAAAGCCGGTCAGTCTACAGACGACTGGCGTATTATGACAAACAGGACTGTCTAGTTTGGTGTTCTATTGAACACATTTGTCAGACTACATCATCGGGCGGGCTCGCTTTGGTATGGTATGAAAATCAATCTATTTGCAATACTTTTTGTTATACGAGTGACTGAGCTGGACCTGAACCCAGCATATCCTCACTCGTGTACCAGTATTACTGAACAAAACACAACCTGTGTTCCTTCCAACTTGTATATTCTTACCCTTGCAACTTGTGGTATCAGGGGGTACGTGGAGGCAAGCGCCACAACGTCAAACGGGCATATATCATGGCACGGTGATGGTGTCAGTGCTTGACAGGTGAAGGTCCTGCATGTTTTGGCGGGAGTGACGTGCATCTCCGTTCGAATGGACGGCTATCATGATATGTCAACCAGGATGGCCAGGCAGTTTTTGTTTGTCCGGTCTGGTCTGCCATGTCTATATCATTCTTGAAGCAAACATTACCACGGCACATCAAGCGCTGCCAGTCATCGGCCAGGCCAGCCAGTGATGTCGAACCACATTTGCATTCCCAGTTTGGGGTCATTGTCACCCCCTTCCTACTCCATTCGGAAGGGGAAAGACCAGGGAAACCCCCAAGATACATCAATTTTACGAACGGGTCGTCCCATGCCGATGCGTGTGCTATTTACCCCAAATGCAACCGTAGCTGCTCGGCGTCGGGGGTCGACAGTGAGAATCAAATAATGCCTGTTGATTTGAAGATGGCCATCCTTTGTTTGATGTAGAGGCAACATGAGAAGGGGTATATTTGGGAGTGCTATGAGGTTGCAATCGGACAATAAACAGGTTGGTCAGTCAGGCGGCAGGCACATCCAGGGTAGGAGTGCATGCTGCGCGCGCAAAAGGGAATCAATCCCCGTAACTTGTCATATTCCCCCTCTCGTTATGCCAGATAGGCTGACTGAGTTGCTGCAAATTGCTTGGAAGGGGAGCCCGATGATCGAGATTAGGGTCGCGCGCCCGGGAGCTGACCGACCCTGAGGGATTGCTTCCGGGCCATTAATCTCGGGAGGGCATTATTCTGCAATTGATATATCGAATATATGGAATACTTGCTGAGATCAATAGATACTAGATACATGCATGTATTCTTATAACCCGGTAAAGTCGGTCGGTATGTGTAGATGGAGATACCGAAGGTACCTAACATGATGCATAGAACAGAAAGAGGAACAGAAATGGAAGGCACACCCACACCAATTCACCATTCGGACACTCATGTGCCTCCTTCCCTCTTCTTCAACTTACTTACTTCCTCGCCCAAACCAAACAAACCCCACCAACTACTCGGAGGCAACTCACCCTCACACAGTCACACACACACACACTCTCTCTCTCTCTTTTCGGTTCTATTCTATTTTCCTCCCCCACCCATTTCCCCAGTGTGTCTGTCCAGTCTCCTGCTCCCAATCATCTCCAATCCGCAAGGTAAGCCATCTTCGGCTAGATCACCAAATCTCAATATATGACATGTCAACTTCTTCCCTTCTCTGCGGCCCAGAATCAAACTGGCCAACCAAGTCCTTCCCTGTTCGGCCTGGCCTCGGGCGCTTCACCATCAGCAAATAGCACAGTGAATCATAACACAGTACCTGCTTTCGCCCTACGCTTCCATGCTGGTACCTATGAATTGGGCTGCGTATATTATCTTTGCAGGTGACAAGCAGGGAGGTCCATGTTTGATTGTATGAAGATCCTCCCCATCATGGACCGAGATGGCCACCGACAGCCAGCCAACTTGCAAATCAGACCATAGAGAGGAATGAACGCCGTCTTGGAAAGAAAGCTCAGCTGAACTGGCTGCCTGTCAATCAATCAGGGCCGGCTAGACGTACGCACCTCTTTCATGCAGACTAAAGCTGCAACACTAGGGACGCGGAGAATGATAACGCGCAAGATATCGTATTCATCTTCCGCCTCCGCCGCCATTGGGCGACATGGATGCCGTCCTTCGCACACGCACCACTCTGCCACTCGCCCTGTTTCCCCTCATTCATTCGCATTCCCGTCCTGGCTGTGGCGGCGCCCGTATCCGTTGCAGGTATGTATGCCCGTTCCTCAACAGCAACGGTGGCGGCTCTTTGCAGCAAGCACAGGCCAAGGGGGGCGTAGAAAGGGGGAGGGTGGCATGCTACGACGTTAGCTGACATTCTCACAGGTTCCGAAATGCTCATGTCTACGGAACGACAACGACACTGCTACGCTGCCATCTGACACTTGTCTGCCATCCCCAACTGCACGGCTCTGACTTCCGGTTGCAATAGAGCAGGGGGGCTATCTAGCCGATCCTGGTTCCGGCTACCTGGTCATGCGTTATACAAAGCGGACCCGTCGGGAAGAACGCTGTACGCCGCTCCCATCATGCCGTCTAGGCTTCCATTATGCTCTTTTGCAAATCGATTCGCTTGCCTGCTTACTGTGCATTGTGCCAGATTGAAGTGACTTCAGCCGCCGGAGCCGAAACACGTTCAAATGAGGTTCTTAGATCATCTCTTTGTCATGCCGTTTCAGCCTCGTTAAGCTGATATGGACGCATCTAACCATTTTCTCCATAGGCGCTTATTATTTACATGATGCCAAGGCAGTTACGTGTATATCTTTCTTTGTTCCTCTTTTCAGAAGCGCGCGCAGAAATTGCTGGCCGGATGCTGTCGGCCCCTGATCCGGAACTTAATATTGCAGGCCATCATCATCTCGTACATGCATATATGCCTTCCTTCTACTGCACCATGAGCGGTCAAGGTGAAGGTGAAGATATGCAATACGCGTTTAGCCCCTTTGGCAATGTTGCAGCTGAAAGATATTCAAACACCAATACATGCTGCAATGAAAAGCATGTACCAACCCACATTAAGACCAGCAGCAGGCGGCGGCCGGGCAGGCTCTGCTTACATGCACATTTCTCTCCAACCGCATGTAATCAACATGCACTTCACTCACCCGGATGACTTCCCCTAGCATGAACCTAGCTGCCTAGACCCGGTACTCATGGCTGCCACATTGCAACCGCCTCTCCATGGTTGCCCCATCAAATGATTCTAGCGTCTACCCACCTCTATGCATGGTACTCTGCAATACGACGACTTTGCTCCTGTCCCGATTTCCTTTTTTCCCGCTTACTTTGATCCTTTCCTAACCTATCTCGGCGGCCAACTTCTATCTTGTCACTTGCGGTATGTCATCGTACCCAAAAGGAGCCCATGCTTCTTCGTAGAACATAGATCGCGGAGTTGGGCGGAAGCGGGATCCAGGAACCGTGACGAGTTTACCGTTGCCGCTGCTGGTAATGCCACTTTGGGATAACAATTTGTAGCCAAGTGGCTGCATGCCTATCTGCATATAGGCCGCCGCCGTGGGGGGTTGCTTTTGAGTGACAAGATGACGACGCACGCCTGTTGTTGTATGCGGCAACTCTCCTTGGGCGTGTAAACCTGGAGGCACGTGCCGAGGTAGATGATGGTGGTGATGAAGGTAACTATGAACATGCAATGGCCAGTCCAGTAATTGGGTCTATCCTTACAATTCTTACCGGGTTGTCTTCCGAAGTCAGAGGCTGGCTGAAGCATCTTAAGTCCAATGCAGGTAATGGCACAAACGGTCCTGATCAACTCGGTGAGGATTAGGATGACAGTCGGTGATCATTTTGGTTACGCAATCGAACCACCAGGCGTCAGAGTTTGGTTGAGCTTGGGGGTCTCTCCTCCATTCTCTTGTTCGCAGATTTGGTAGGACTTCTACCGGCGCATTCTCGTTTACGTTATGCGCAGACGCGCAGTTACTACGATGGAACATATACATCTCACCAAGTCAATAGATGCTCTTACTACATAGAGCACATGTGAAACTTATGTGGACGAGTGTTTGACACTCTCGTTTGTGGGTATATGTCAAGAAATAGCTAATACAAAAAGGGAGAAGGAAGGGGGAAAAAAGTGACCGCAGAGGGAATCGAACCCCCTTGCCTTTAAGTATAATACGCATAAGAATACTACCGCTAGGCTACACCAACCCGGTCAAGGGAAAGCTGTGCTTTTACGCTTTATAAACCTGTTGGCAAGTGAGCGAGCGAATGGGTGCCTAGGCGCAGTTTGCGGGTTCGGGGGTTAGAGTTCTCCTTTTTGGGGGGTGGATTTCCTGGTTGAGGGTGAACTCTGATGATACCTAGGGTATAAGGGCATTGAGACTACTTGACACTGTGGGAGCCTCGTGTCAGCCAACGTAGTGGGATTGATAAGTTAGGTACATAGCATAGTACAGGCTCCTTGGCTGTTCGAGGTCGGCGGCCTGGGTCGATGGGGACAGGCCAGGGAGGCGGAGGAAAGGGGTCACGAATGCGTATATGCCTATATGTGCATACTTATTGCTTCGACTTCCGCTTTGTGCTCATGGTGAGAGGCAGGATTATAGAGGTTGGTACCCAGCATGTCGCAGTTAGATCGAGATCAATGTTATGTTGTTGTCTGTACAGACAGAAACGAAAGGTACGGCTGCCTTACCTTGTCGTGACACTTGCCTCTGTTTGAAAGTACGTATGTAGATTATGGATTGGCTCCTTCCGAATGATGTGAGCAATCGTGTTGGACGAGGATCCCGCACTTGCCCGTCCCATCCGTTCCGTTCGTCCGTCCATCCATCCATCCATCCATCTCATCGACCTGATCCAAACCGATGTGCTCACATCGCACAGCATGGATACGCGAATATATATAGATATATAGACATCCATATGCATTTACAGGTACGGAAGTTCGGACCGTAGAGCAGGTGATCAGGAATCAAATAAAGAAACTCGGGTTGTTTCAGCGTCTGTTCGTTCCTTTCGTGATACGTACACATAGAGCACATATAAGCAGCTTTTCAGAAGTGGCACGATGACTGACGGATGACTGATTGGTGAAGGGATATTGTGTAATAGTAGTAGTAGTAGTGATGCTGGCAGAGAGCGCGCCACTATGGACGGCACATACCAAGCAGTTAGTTAGTTGGCCTCTTTGTGGGGAGGCAACCGGTAGCAGCAGAAGCGAGGGTCTGCCTGAATGACGGTATCTCTAAATCGTGTTGTTTTCTTGGCTTAGCCAATGATGCAATAGGGGGCAATTGAGACTCCTATCGTGAATCATCGCCTATTAGTAACAATATCATCACAAGGTATGGCTGATGAACAAGGTGGCAGGTCATTCTAGGTTCATTCACCTAACCCATACATGCCTAGCTCAGCGGCATATAGAACATCGATAAAAAGGGGGACACGGGGAGAATATGGTTGAGTGAGGTTATTTGATCAGCTGCGCGTCGATCTATGTACACATCTCCTTCTACTCTTACTTAGACAGTGGTATATACATATGGTATAGCAAGAGACTTGTCGCCTCTCTACCGTCTTTAAGTCTCCCTCTCCGTTGCTTAATGTCGTCAGATAATATACATAATGTCATAAAGTGCCAGTGATATTTCTCCCCTTTTGCCCTTTTACCACGCATCCGCCTGCGACTGTTTCGATGAAGAGCCATGCAAGAACTCGAGGTCATCCTCTTCATCATCGAACTGCTTTCCCTCCTGCTCCTTTTTCTTCTCCTCTTGCATCCGCTGGAAGCTCCATTTCGGCTCGTACTTCTCGCGGTCCTCGAAGTACTTGACGACGAAGGCATTGATCTGGTTGCGGCGCGGCTTGAGCTTGGCGGTAGTGTCAGCCGTCACGAGGTCGCCGAAGATGAGCCGGTCGTACGCGGCGATCATCTTGCGGGCCAGCGCCGCAATCTCGCCTCGGGCCTCGGAGTGGAGTTTCCACATCTGGAGCTCCACTTCACGCGTCGTCTTTTCCGGGACGCTGGCATCCGTGGTGGCGGCGGCATCGGCAGTGGTAGCTGTAGCGGGTGCAGAGGGAGGTGCAATGACAGCAAGGGGAGAAGTAGAAGAGACAGAGAAAGGGGGGGTGCGAGAGGTCAGTCCGCCAAAGGCAAACTGCTTGGTGGCCATGCGGTAGGGCTCCCAGAGGTTCTCCAGCGCCGTCACCAGCTGCTTGCCGAAGGCAAGCTTGGCGGCCTCGGGGTCCTTCTTGGCCAGGTCCTCGAAGGGGCGCTTGACGGCGTGGGCCGTCTGCAAGTAGATGCGCATGGTGTGGGCGTCGGGGGCGCGGAGGGAGGTGATCATGACCTCGAAGACCTGGGAGGCGTTGTGGAAGGCGTGTTTGTTGAGCTTATCTCGCAGGCAGGCGTTCATGGCGATGCGGAAGGTAGCCTCCGACTTGAAGGCCTTGGGCATGATCCAGAGGTATTCGGCCACCTTGCCGCTGTTGTGGCCGTAGCGCAGGGACCTGATGAGATGGTGCCAGTTCTTGGCGTCGGGGCTGACCAGGAACTTCCGGGTAAAGACGTCCCAATAGCGCGGTATTAGGGACGTCTTGGTGGTCTGCTGAAGCGCGGCCAACACGACCGACAGTGCGTTGTTGCCGGGCTGCGCGTGAGTGGGTGAGCCGGACTTGGTGTCCTTGACAACGGGTGTTCTCTGCAAGCCCAGTCTGGGCGGTCCCTTGGGCATGTCGTTCTCCGGCGGAGTCAGGTGAGCTTCTCGAGCCATTTTGATCAGAGCTCCCTCGTCTTTGGGGATGCCCATTGTCTGTTCAACGAGCGATAGGACCGCCAGGTTATCGCCATGCGAACCCATGAGCAGGATCCTTCCCATAGCACAGACAAGCTGCTCGTCGATGACGATGCTGGCAGACCTCCACTTGGCCAAGACTTCTTCCCAGATGGCCTTGGCTCGTTGTATGGTTTGCTTTATGGCCTGCTCCGCTTCCTGCTCCTCGGCTGATGGGCCGGCCATGCTTGTGCTCTTTGGTTGCCTGCGTGGCTCAAATTTGACCTTGGCACGAAGAGCATTTAGGATGGTAGTAAATGTAAAGTTGTCAGGCGCCCTACGTGCGTCATTGCCAGACTGAACTATGGTGAACATGGTTTCGATGTCGCCAGCCCTGGCGCAGACCTGAAGTAGGCAATTGAAGTGTTGGGTATTGGGCTTTATCCGGTCACTTCTTAACATGTTGTTGTAGAGCTTCGAGGCTTCGGCCACGGCCAGCTTCTTGTGGTCTGACTGGGCACACCCTTTGAAGATGATGGTGTAGGTCTGGGCATTGGGCATCTGAGCCCGCTTCTTCATCTCGTTGAACAGGTTGATGGCACCGTGCAACCTCTGGTGGCGCATCTGGTACTCGATGAGATGATTCCAACTGACGGTGACATTTTTCCCCTTGCTCGCTTTCACCGTCATCAGCTTGGCTTCTTCGTAGCGATCCTTGTCCAGATGCCCTTGGACAGCTTGGGCGATGTGGAAGGGGTCTTTGATGTAATCCATGTGCTTATTGACGGCCCATTCGATCTTTTTGGCCTTCTTATCCTCGTCCCGGCGCAGAGCTGGTGTAAAGTCTTCATCTTCGGCATCCCGTCGTTTCGGGCGTTCTACAGCGGAGGTGGCGGCCACGAAGCTTCGAGTCTGCTGGGCAGATGTCGATGTTATGGATTGTCGCAATGCATGGGAAGTCGGCTCTGAGGCCAATGCATGATCGACGACGGTAGTCAAGAGCCTCCTCGTGCAGGCCCGGCAAGTAAACATGGCCAGGATCCAACGATGGCAGTGTGTGACAGCCAGTAATGTATAGACAGAACCGGCCTATATCATATTCGAAAATGGCTGTGAGGGAAAGCGGGATGCTTGCATTTCTAGAGCTTGCGACAAACCAAAATTTTACTGGGGCCGCCCGAAGCTGCAGCCTATCAAAGGTGACGTAGACAAATCTTCAAAAGCGCCCGCCAGTTTAGCCCGCCTGTCGTGTCGTATGCTCAAGTGGCTTGACTCCTTGCGAAATGGTTTAATTGATTTATTCGCAAAGGCTTCAGGAACAGAACAAAACTCACGATTCTTCTAGTAGTGAGACTGGAACTTGAATTTTTACTTTTCAGGCTTTTAATACCGGGTACTATATAATGTCAAATACTTGATGGAACGTACGTACTTGGCGAGCAAGAAAGACGATCCCCGGATTCTTGTGTGCCCCTCGCCGCTGATCCAGCCACCAAGACACGTACCTGGTGCAGCTACAGAGTACTTACTTAAAGTGCCTTTAATGGAAGCGACAGGGGTTCGCGTTTGGCCCGCGACGCGAACTTACTTGTCTGTGTCTGCAGTGGGCCACTTACACACGCGCTTCTCCCACTTAATTAATAGGTACATCGTGTCTCCCTACTGTGGTACTGCAAAATAGATCATTCGAACCCCAAACACCGATCAACATACCTTCGTTGCAAGCCAATTGCACTTTTTCTTGGGCCTTTTCTTTTGAGCTGTCCCCTCTTGATCAGACTGGGTCATGACTTGTAATTTATTGTAATACATCACCCACCAACCTTTCTACCACCATGTCCCGAGCCGGCAACAAGCGCAACAAGTTCGCCGAGCTGCGAGCTCTGCGAGCCTCGGGCAAGAAGGCCATCGACTCGTACGAAGCCGAAGACACCGCTGATCTCTACGACGAGGTCGACGAGAACCAATACAAGAAGATCGTCCGCGAGCGTCTAAACCAGGACGACTTTGTCGTCGACGACAATGGCGAGGGATATGCCGACGACGGACGCGAGGAGTGGGATCGCGTCCAACCCCACGATTCAGAGAGCGAAGACGAGAGGGTAATACGAGGAGGTCGTCCCAGCAAATCAGGTATGCCCGAGTCCCATGCTGTATTCAACCGCGACCCTTCTGACACTTGCTCCAGACAAGCGGAAACGCGATGAAGAACAAGCGAAAAGAGATGCCAACGATAAGGACATCAGCGAGTACTTCATGAAAGGCCGCACCGCCCCTCAGCCGAAACCTAAAGTACGACTCAGCCTAGTCCTTCTGTATACCCTCGACTTGAGACTAACAAAAACACCAGGTCGTCAAGACGGAAGCCGACGAAGATTTCATGGCCAGCCTCCTGGGCGAGGTAGACTCCAATATTCCAGCTCCCGTATCACGAGCCCCTAAGCGGCACCGATCTCCCGAACGTAGAAGAGCCCGTGTCTTGTCTCCGGCCCCGGAAACCAGACAAACAAAAAAGGCTCGGGTCACCCCTGAGCGACATTCGAGCCCAGGCGCCTTTGACGACGATGCCTTCATTGCTCCCATGGATGATGAGCTCCCCCCTCCCACTAAAGATGTGGCAATGAGCGACATGGAGCCCGCTCCTTCATCTCCCACCACAAAAGCAGTCGCACGCAAAACTCAGATTAAGACCGAGCCTGCCGATGACGATGATGATGTGGACATGATGGAAGTTGCCCACACTGGCACTATTACCACTGCCAGTGTCAACTTGTCCTCGTCAAGACCCATCAAGAAGCTAATCAAGCCGGATCCTTATCCGACTCCAGCCAGCTCGTCACCTACAAAGCCCTCAGATGCAACTGTCGACTCCTCGTCGTGGAACAACCTGACCAGTAAGCTCAATGTCGTGAGTACACCGCAGTCTGAACAAAAGAGCATCGGCAAGATCGATTACAATGATGCCATCGAGGAGGATGGCAGCCTCAACTTCTTCTGGACAGACTACACAGAAGTCAATGGCAGCTTGTGCCTTTTTGGCAAGGTTCTCAACAAGAAGACAAAGTCGTACGTGAGTTGCTTTGTCAAAGTGGACAACATCCTGAGGAAGCTTTATTTCCTACCTCGGGAGCATCGCAAGCGAGGTGGAGAAGAGACCACTGAGGAGGTTGGAATGATGGATGTCTACTCCGAAGTGGATGAGGTCATGACCAAGATGAACGTTGGCATGCATAAGATCAAGGCTTGTACCCGGAAATACGCATTTGAGCTGCCTGGTATTCCCAAGGAAGCACAATACCTGAAGCTCCTTTACCCCTATAACAAGCCTCCAATACCACAGGATGCGGCTGGTGAAACCTTCTCCCATGTTTTCGGCACCAACACCGCCCTGTTCGAGCAGTTTGTGCTGTGGAAGCGTATCAAGGGTCCCTGCTGGCTCAAGATCAAGGATGCCGATTTCGGCAGCCTGAAGAATGCTTCCCACTCCAAGCTCGAGGTTCTCGTGGAGCACCCTAACATGGTGTCCTGCGATTCCGAATCTGATAACCTGGATGCGCCTCCCCTGACCCTTATGAGCGTGGCGATGCGAACCACATTCAACGCCAAAGCCAACAAGCAGGAGATTCTCTCCATCAGTGCACGAATCTATGAGAGTATCTCTCTAGCTGACACTACGCCAGCCGAAAAGCTGCCTTGTCGCACATTCACCCTCATCCGGCCGAATGGCGCGACGTTCCCCATAGGGTTCGAGAAGCTGGCCAAGGAGAGGAAGAAGGGGCTTATCAAGCTTATGAAACAAGAGTCGGAGATTTTGTCTTTCTTCCTGGCACAGGTTGACGTGGTTGATCCCGACGTGATCATGGGCCACCAACTCGAAGGTGTCGATTACAGTATCCTCCTGAACCGACTGCAAGAGAAGAAAACGCCTCAGTGGTCGCGCCTCGGACGTCTTCGAAGGTCAGGCTGGCCATCGTCGATTGCCAAGGTCGGCGGCAATGTCTTTGCGGAGCGCCAAGTCATGGCTGGGCGCCTCTTGTGTGACCTTGCCAACGACGCCGGCAAGTCTGTCATGTACAAGTGTCAATCGTGGAGCTTGACGGAAATGGTCAGTCTCTATCTTGGCGGCGAGAAGCGCCGAGATGTCGACAACGATGCTGCTCTGAAGACGTGGGCTGCCGAAAGGAATGGACTCATGGATTACATCACCCACATGGAAGCCGATACCCACTTCATTGCGGCACTCGCTCTGAGAACCCAGATCTTACCATTGACAAAAGTTCTTACCAACTTGGCTGGTAACTCGTGGGCCCGAACCCTGACAGGCACTCGAGCTGAACGCAACGAGTTCATTCTTCTGCACGAGTTCCATCGCAAGAAGTACATCTGCCCCGACAAGCAGCAGTTCAAGGGCAGGGTGAAAGCCGAGGATGAAACCGAAGAGGAGGCGGCCGGTGACAGCAAGAAGAAGGATAAGTACAAGGGTGGTCTCGTCTTTGAACCAGAGAAGGGTCTGTACGACAAGTTTGTTCTTGTCATGGACTTCAACTCTTTGTACCCTTCCATCATCCAGGAGTTCAACATTTGCTTCACTACTGTCGATCGTACAGCATTGGTAAGATACATTACCTACCCACCACTCACATAAATATACTAACATCTATCTCAGTCACAGGATGACGAGGCCGTTCCTGAAGTTCCTCAGGAGCAGGAGCAGGGCATTTTCCCCAAGCTTATTGCCACGCTTGTCAGCCGCCGTAAACAGGTCAAGGGGCTGATGAAGGACAAGAACGCGACGCCAGAAGAGCTCGCTACTTATGAAATCAAGCAGCTTGCCCTGAAGCTTACAGCCAACTCCATGTACGGTTGTTTGGGTTATACGAAATCGCGTTTCTATGCCCGACCCCTCGCTGTTCTCACCACCTACAAGGGTCGAGAGATTCTGCGCAGCACCAAAGATCTTGCCGAGTCCAAATCCCTTCAAGTCATCTACGGTGACACGGATTCGGTTATGATCAACGCCAATGTGAACTCTGTAGCCGACGCTCTGAAGGTCGGCCAGGAATTCAAGCAGGCTGTCAACGAGCGCTACCGACTGCTAGAGATTGATATCGACAACATCTTCCGCCGTATCCTGTTGCAAGCCAAGAAGAAGTACGCTGCCATCAACCTGGTCGAAGTACCGGGCGGCAAGTGGGAAGAGAAGATGGAGGTTAAGGGTTTGGACATGAAGCGTCGAGAGTACTGTGGTCTCTCCAAGGAGATCTCTTCGCGCCTCTTGAACGATATCCTCAGTGGTGACGATACCGAGGTCTCGGTCCAGCGCATCCATGAATACCTCCGTGAGATCGCCGCCAAGATGCGCGAGCACACCATCCCTGTGCAGAAGTACATCATCTTCACCCAGCTCGGAAAGGGCCCCAAGGAATACCCCAATGCCGACTCGATGCCGCAAGTCCAAGTCGCTCTGCGCGAGATTGGACGGGGTAAGAACGTCCGCAAGGGTGATGTTATCTCGTACGTCATTACGGGTGATAGCAAGACGACATCGGAGCCCGCCGCGAAGCGTGCCTACACACCACAAGACGTCATGAAGGCCGACTCGGGTCTGCAAATTGATGTGGAGTGGTACATCGGCAAGCAGATCTTCCCGCCCGTCGAGCGTCTATGCGCCAACATCATCGGCACGTCCACGTCGCAGCTGGCTGAGCAGCTCGGACTCGATATAAAGCGATACGCCAACAACTCGTCGTCCAACCAGAACGGCGGCAGCAACGACCTCGAGATCCACCCGCTCGAGTCGCAGATCCCCGACGACGTCCGCTTCCGCGACTGCGCCCGCCTCTCGCTGCGCTGCCGCAAGTGCAAAGTCTCGTCCCCGTTCGAGGGCCTCCTCGACAGCAAGCAGATCATGCCCCAGGGCGTCGCCTGCGCGTCGTGCTCCGCGATCATCCCCAACCTCAGCATCGTGGCCCAGGTGGAAGCCGCTGTGCGCGCCCAGACGTCGCGCTACTACGAGGGCTGGCTCGTGTGCGATGACGCCTCGTGCGGCAACCGCACCCGCCAGATGAGCGTCTACGGCACACGCTGCCTGGGCCCCAAGGGCCTCGCTTCCGGCTGTCTCGGCCGCATGCGCTATGAGGTCGGCGAACGCGACATCTACAACCAGCTCGTCTACTTTGCGTCGCTCTGGGATGTTGACCGGGCCCGCACCAAGGCCCAAGAGACGGAAGGGGACCAGAAACTGTCTGCCGAGGACCGCGATCGCGTCTTGGCTCTCTCGGAGCATAACCGTGTTCGCTTCGGCACGGTCAAGGGCGTCGTGGAGAAGTACCTGGACAAGTGTGGTCGTCGCTGGGTGGCTATGGATACCTTATTCAGCAAGCTGGGTTTCATTACTGCTTAAATTGGGCACGCAAGCAAGTATTTGGTTGGTTTCTTGCATGAGTTCTGCTATGGCATGATTTGTCGGCTTCAGAGAGAAGCGACTATGATGATACGGTTAGGATAGGATAGGAGTTGGTGGTGTGCTCGGGAAACGAGATGGATACTATGTATGACTCGACGGAGGGGAAGAAGAAGAACAGCATTTCGATTACGTGCTTGTTTCTTAATGTATGGCTTTCCACAACATAGGTAATTGGTCGTCTGGCGTTTCAGGGCGTTGTGTGTGTGTTTGTGTGTGTCTGGTCTATCGCTTGGTTCTCTATTTAGGATATATATCATCACATCATGCAATCAAAGTCGGAACTACTAATACTGGATTGCTCTATGTCATGGAGACCAGGCTCCCCCTTCTGAGTGCCATTGCTCGTCTCTTTATAAAGGAGGCTAAATACGTTCTCCCCAAGTTCTATGAAGCAATAGCATCATACTGTACATTTCTTTCTAGCATCGTAATAGACCTAGGAGAGTATCGTCAACACCAAGCAATAATTATTAAATGTTATATTCTTCCTTTATTAGTCAGTATCCGCAATCAGCTAATGTCTTACCGAACTAATATATTTCAATTCAATGAAGGCCTGCTTGAAGACTTGCGCGAGGAAAGAGAGATGGGAAAGCGTAGAACGCCAAGGCACATAGAGGCAATCACATCCACGCAATGCTCTCATGCTGTTTATATAGCATCACAGCCACCACGGGTCACTGGAGGAAAAGGACATTATGGTAGTTTCCAATCAGCATCTGGATGACCACAACTTAGCTGTCCCGTTCTACCTGTCCATAAGACCCCTCTTCACAAGCCACTCACACTTCACACACACATATACATACACACGCACACGTAAAGCCAGTAGTCCTTTGGTTTAGTTGTTCATTTCCTCTAGTAATTAAGCTTGTTCGTCTGATGTACAAGGGGACCTGAGAACACCGGCTCTCATCCCATCCTAGCCACCCCCCTGAGCAACGACTTCTCGATTGCAAGAGGGATTATCCGCAGTATCTCTGCCTCATCTTATCCCACGCTCTCGTTCCCCTTCCTCTGACCGACTTCATTCGCCCACTCGACTTGCCGTGGGCATATCTGTCCTGTCCCTTCCTGTACCTTCATTCTCCCTATCATCTGACAACAGATAAAATCATGACGATTCAATCAAAGTGAAAGAACGCGTGAGCCCTCATGTACGCGTAACTGGAATCCACATGCCATCATCATTCCTTTTAGGCATACCCCGCCTACCAGCCAGCTTCATGAGAAAAATCAGAAAAAAAGGAAAACAGCAGAAGAGAAGAAAGGGGAAAATCAAATCAGTCCACAAAACCATATGAAAACTCCTTGAGCCCAATGCGATCGAGAGAAGGAACAAATACAAAGCCATTCCGTTCTGCACCGGACCAACTTTTCTCTCTCCTGTAATCCGCTGCGATTTTGTTCCCACCTTCGTATTCCCTGAAACCGTCTCTTCCCAAACACTCGAACCTCCATGCACTCACACTTTTCTCGTTCAGCCAGTAGTTGGATGTAATTTGGAGCAGTTGCGAGCGACGGTCATGTAGTACTGAGGCAGTACATCGTAGCAGAGTGTGCGCATGTGCTCAAAAATGACCGATGCCATGGAGGAGTCAAGAGAAAAATGATATGAAAACACAATTTCTGGGGTGAAGCGAAGAATGGTTGGGAGAAACTCATGTCTTTTCTTTAAGACACTGATCAGGGGAGTGTAACTCTATCAGAAGATGTGAGGTATCATGAAGTGTGAAAAGCACCCTGTTAACTTTTGTCGACACTTTTTTGAGAAGCCCGTAAATGCAATACAGCCCCCAAGTCTATGCAGAGATATGCTGCAACCGCAAAATGCATGACGTGCTCTATGATGGAAAGAAAACGACCTATAATCACTCCTTCGCAGATGCTCCCGCATCCGGTGTCACCTTCGCTAGAGCAGGCGAGGCAGCCGTCGATGGCGGAGAGGCCGGGTGATCTTCCCCCATGTTGGCAAGGAGACTGTGAGGGCGTGATTAGCTAATTTGGTTCCTATCTCGGATTCGATGAGAGGGAAATTACCTGTAAGCGTTTTGGCTTGATACATCTCTCGTGGGAGGAGTGCCGGTCCTCGAAGAAGCGGCCGAATCCTCGTTACCGCGGCTAAGGGCACTACCAGGCATACGTCTGCCGCTGTTGCTTCTGGAGGAAAACATCGAGGTAGGTCCAAGTGTGACACTGCCACTAGCCGCGCGGCTAGCAGCACCCTTGAGGCGGCGTAGGTCGTCCATACCGACCTGGTTCTGGTTTTGTTGAGGGTAACCACCCGAGAACTGGCGAGCATCGCCGCGTCCCATTTGCGATCGCTGGCCAGGGCCTCCACGGTGGGAAGAGCTACGGGCATTCTCGGCCGCCTTTTGCGCTGCAGCAGCATCGGCATCAGCTCGAATCTCGTCCAGCGTCTTGGGGCCCTTGTTGGCTTCCTTGGATTGCCAGCCCGCCTTCCTCAGGTCGATAACATCCATAAGCATGAACTTGAGACGACTGTTGAGCTCAGGGATGTCGGCCATAGATTGGATGCGCTGGAAGTAAGCGTCCATCATTAACCTGCCCTTCTCAGAAGAATCCAGGTTCCCACCGATGGTCTTGAGCAGCTTGGACAGCGACTCTACTTCGGCCTCATCGGGCACGCCGCTGTAGTCGACCAATTTACGGACACATTCGTGCATAATACGCTCAGTCAGCATGGCAAGCTTGTACAGCTCACCAATAAACTGAATCAGACCAAGACCGCGACGCTTGGCAGCGGCGGCAATATAGTATTCGTCAGAAAGCATGACAGCTTCCTGGGCCTTCTTGTCAGCACCTTTTTCTGCCTGAGGCAGCTCTGTCTTCCAACCGCGCTCGAACTCCTCTTGGCAGCGGTTAAGCAGGTATTTGCGGAACAAGGCACCTCCGTTGACAACATTTCCGTTCTTGTCCGTGATGTTCTCATCGCGGATCTCAGGGCTCATGCTCTCTAGCATACTTGCGCTAAACCTCGCGTACATACTCGCCCAGTGCGCTTTTTGAAAATTAATGTTAGTGTTACTATTCAGAAGCCTAACTCATCATTTGGTACAAGGAAGGGGTATAAGGAAGGGGTATAAGGAAGGGGGGCAAACGGAGGTGCGGTTTCTTACCTTCATCAGTAGCTTTTTCAAATGTCAGTTGAATGACTTGGCGAAGTGTGCGGCCATCAGTCTCATCCTTGGACTGGGCAGCGATTTCCAGGATGGATTTCGAGACTCTGTCAAAGTTCTCAGGTGTCATCTTGTTTAGCGCGGCCTTTACCTTACGCTGAACCATAGCAGGATCCATAGGTCCGTTCGTCGGCCCAGCAGCAGCAGCTTGTTTCTGGCCAACGCTCATGGGCTTCCAGCCATTTTGGGTAACCGCAATAGGCTCAAGCTTCATGCCAGCAGTGAGCGGCATAGTCTTAGCTGCCTGCTGTTCATTCTTCTGGAAAGGATCACGCTTGCTGCCCGCTCTCGTCGAACGGCTGCCAGTCCGAGGAGAGTGAGGTGCCATGTTGGAGCTAGACGGTGTTCGCGACATCGAGCTGCTACCAGGGAAGCCACTACCAGGACGGCCAAAGCTCGCCATGGGGTTGATACCACCCATGCTGGGTCGTGCCATCTGGCCGGCTGACATGCGCATGCGTTCCTCCGAGGTGGTGCCAGGAGGGAGGGTTCGGGGACCATTTGAGGCAGTAGCAAAGTTTCCCATTCCAGGAAATCCACTCGCATTGCGCGAGCCCTGTCGGCCAGACCCTGCAGGAGTGCGCGCACTTCCGGAGCCTGATCGGCCATCATTATCGCCGATGAGGGTTTTCACCTGTTGGTGGAACTCCAAGGATGGTGTCTCTGTGAACACAGTCTTGAATTGCAGCAAGAAGTTGGGGTCGTACTTGAAGTTGGTGCCCTTTTTACCAACCGCCGAGTTGAGGGCTGGGTTTGGCGTTAATGGTTGACCGTTGATGCTAGAAGGATATGAAAGAGAAAGCAGTTGAGCAGTGTTCATCAGGCGTGAAGTTTTCAACGAAGTCATGGCAGCACTGGGCTGCGGTGGCTCAACGCCAGCCTTGGTGTTCAGGTTCAAAGGTGGGGGCTTGGTGCCCTTCTTCTCACCAGGGCTAGGCTTGCCGCCGGGAACGGCCGACTTGTCAATGGTGAGGCTGTTAGGCTTGCCTGATGACTCGTCCTCCTTGTCGGCGACAGACAGATTTGACAGCTTCCCAGCCAAGGCATCGGCAACTGACATCGGAGCAGCATTCTTGCGCTTGCGCTCCTTCTCTTCTTCGAGACGCTCAGCCTCGGCCTCGGCCTCCTTCATCTTCCGGTCGTTCTCGGCTGCCAAAGTCTTCTTGTTGGCCTCATCGGCAGCCTTCTTCGCCTCACGCTCGGCAGCCTTCTTCTTCTCGTACTCCGCATTGGCAGCCTCGCGACGAGCATCTTCCTCTTCCATCTCACGGATCATACGTTCCATTTCTTCCTCCTCGGTCTCAGCTGCAGGGGCGGCTTCCTTCTTGTCAGCCTCCTCCTTGGCCTTGGCAGCTTCAGCATCAGATTTGGCCTTAGCGTCAGCCTCCTCTTTGGCCTTGGCTTCTTCCTGGGCCTTTTGCTCCGCCTTCTTCTGCTCCTCTTGCTTCACCTTCTCTTCGGCAGCCTTAGCATCTTCAGCGGCCTTGGCATCCTCAGCCTTGGCGTCGCTTTGATCCTTTGCCATTTGTCTGGCAATCTTCTGCTTGAACTCATTCTGCACCTCAGCACTCGTCTTGGATGTGGTTGCGCTATCTGAGCGAGTGTGCGCAGCAGGAGTAACAGACTTGGGAGGAGGAGTGGGAGTAGATGCCACAACAGGAGGTGTCTTGGATTGTTGGATGCTAGGAGCAGGTGAACCAGGCCCCTTGAATGAGGTTAGATCAACAGCCTCGCCGTTTGCGTTCTTGATCACGATAGCTGCACTCTTCTTGGGAGGCCGAGCAAACTGAGGTGAGGCCACAACAGCAGGCTGCTTGGCTTGAGCTGGGATCGGCTGCGGAGTGCCTTGCATTTGAGGTTGGCCGGTGCTAGAGGCTGGCCGATGCTCAGATACCTGCGAAGAGCTGCGTGTCATGGGTGCGGCACCTTGGTTATACTGGCCCGGGGCACCGTAGGGCATTTGATAATTAGGAGCAGGGGAGTGGGGAGGTGGATGCATCATGGGGTTGTAATACCCAGGCGCAGGCATTTGGCCCCTCATGGGGTCGTAGTTAGGAGGGTACTGGTACTGTTGCTGGTATTCTGTCAGTAGCTGTTCAAAATTTCCGCTCTCTGGCGACAAATCAATTTTCTCGCCTCGGGTCGGTCTGTGATGATATTGGGAAGCAGGCAGGGGCAGGGATATCATAGGGGGTTGTTCAGGGGGGAAGGGCGGCATATCTATGCGCTCTCCACGCTCAGGTTGGAACTGTCCACGGCTGCGGTCCCACGAAATGTCGTTGAGAGGAAACCGGTGGTCCACGCGCTTGTTTTTTCCGCGTTTGGACTTCTGGGTTCGCTCCTGCGACATGGTATCGTGTACCGACCCTGAGCGATTGCGTTGGATGGACGTGTGTGAGTACTTCTCGCCATCACGGCCACCACGCTGATTGCTGCGCTGCTTTGCAGGCTTGAAAGAAGTATGATCGAACAAAGACTGGGAGGGGGTAGTTACTGGAGGTACGCCTGGTCCCATGGTGGGCGGGGCGTAGTACCCATAGGGCATGTTGGTGGGTGGCATGCCAGGGTGAGGCTGATGAGGAGTCGCATGTCGGGGATTTGGGCTGGCATGCGTCTGCGGTGGGGTGCCGACGAAAGAACCGGGGCGGCCTTGGAAGTTGGGGTTCATTCCTCCTCGACCCTGGGGCGGCTGTCCACGGTAATGCTGGTTGTTAGGGGGGTATCCCATCTGGGATTGTTGGTTAGGGTTGAAGTTGCCGTTGTAGCCACCTCGGCCACGTCCTCCTTGCTGGAAGCCACCGCGTCCAGAAGGACCTCCCTGGTTGCTAGGATCGCTCGCCATCGACTGGGAGGACTCATTCCTCGCATGGGCGTTGGGGCCAGCTGCGTTGTTGGAAGCCGATGGTCGTCGTCCGTGAGTTTCGCCTCTGCCATCGAAGCTGCCGAAGTTGACGGTGTTGCTCTGCTGAGCGTTGGCAGGAGGACGGCCACCGCTCGCTGAAGGTTGTGGGATGGGCGAGGGCGAATGTTGAGGCGACGAGACGCGCGGGTCGGCACGTCCAGGAATGGGAATCGGTGCGGAAGCGCCTGCTGGTGCTGTATGTTGAACAGCAGGTGAAGCAGGGAATCCAAATTGTGGCATGTTCTTCCCGTTAGGGTTGCTAGGACCGTTGGGGGCGGTCATGGTGACTGAAGGTTTGCGGCTGTGGCTCTCTCCGTTGAGGCTGCCGTGGGCAACTGCAGGCCCAGTAACCTTAGGAACTGCAGGCATAATTGTCGAGTTGGGTCGACCGTTCACTGGTGAAACCGAGTTAGACTTAGCATGTTGTTGCGGAGCAGATCCCCCAGCAACGACAGGTTGCTGCTGTGCTGAACCCTGCGCAACCAGCGGCGTCTTCTTCGCTGCGCCGGCGGCAGAAGCGTAGGACGGAGCTGACGTATTCGGCGCTGGGACGGGAGCTTGTTGGTTCCCGGTGGAAGTCATATGTGACGGATCGCGAGAGCTGCGGTCGTAAATTGGCTTGATTGAGGTTGTGGTTGGTGAAAGGTTGACGGTTCGTGTTGTAGCTGAAAATGATCCCCTAGGTCGTTCTTACGGCGGAGGCTCGAAAGAATGAATTGGAGAAAAATATCAACTAAGGATTGGGGTGTTTTGAAGTCGAATATCAAATCCGAGTCGAAGGAAGACCGTGGATAATTATAGACAACGATCAAGTCTTTCGGAGACAGGTGCTGGTTTGACTCGTTTCTTTCCACGGTTCAGTGCTGACACCAGGCCTTGGAGGAAATAAGCTTATTCTGCGAAAGTATGCGAACAAGCTCGTCCTCTCTTATTTTTTCCCTTTCTCCGATTTCAACTGGACGAGGGAAGAAAAGAACGTGATGGCGTGAAAAACTGGGTATCAACCGAAAAGAGTGGAAAAAAGGAGTGTCGCAGCTGGAGACAGTGCGCAAGAAGTTGTTGTTGTTTGGAGGTGAGTAATTAGGCGGCGGGATGGATCGATCCGACTCGATTCTTTCTGCGGGTGGAGGGGCAGAAAGAAGAACTCGAAGTGGCGAGAAGGTGATTTGGAGATGTCAAGCGGACACGCGCGGGCACGTCGTGACAAATGTTCGTCGCTGTTGGGACTGGCCTCAAGAGTTTCTGGCTGCTGTCTCAAAGGATTGAGAGAGCAAGTTCAGAAACCTGGGAGGAGAGTGGAGATGGACGGAGTGTCTTATCGGCTCTGATGAGTAGAAACCGAAAACAGACAGGATTATTTCTTCCTTCCTCGATATGTAAAAAAATTACAAAAGAGGGAAAAGGAAAAGGAGAAAAGAGACCTGCAGAATGGCTTCCTGAGGTCGATTACCTATGATGGGGTGAATCGTTAATGGTGGAGGAGAGGGAAAAAAGAGGAAGGGCGACTTTTTTTCCAGTCTCAAATTTTTCGTTTCTGCGCGCAAGGGCTGCAACCAGTGTGAGCGGAGATAGCAGCAGACTGGAGGGAAAGCGAGCGAGCAACCAAGAGTGATTGTGCGTAGTGGTCAACTGGTATGGTGGGCAGTGGGCAGTGGGCAGTGGGTAGCGGGCAGTGGGCAAGTGTGGGAGGGGGAGTGTGTTACTTGCTGGGTGTGCACGCACTAAAACCTTGCTAACTTTTGGTGCTTGGCAGGCCTTCTGGCTTCTGGCTCTTGCTGGTTGCTGGTTGCTGGTTGCTACGCTTCCGCTCTGTTTCGTTTTTTAGGTGGGCCCTTTGGGGTGGTATGTACTTTCAGGATTATCCAGTATCCGTAGGTACCTCTCTAGAAAAAGAGCGTGTGCGTTCCGGGTGTTGGTGAGCGATCTTGATTGACCAATGTGTGTGTTTGCCCACCTAGTGGTCCGTCCTGATGGTAGGTGCTCACTGTTCACGGCTGCTGTAAACCGTGCTCGTTGGGCTGGATGTTACCTATGTACTTGGAGCTAGGTGTAGTGCTAGGTGCTATGCAATGCTGATGATGCTGGGTGCCAGGTAGCAGCAGGAGGAGCCCGAAATTACTAGAGTCTGGGTCTTTATTGGTTTCCTAGAATCCTACCTAGTTGCTCTATCTACACGTAGGACGTGGGTGTGTAATTGAATACTTCTTCCCTCCTACCTAACATACATAGCGGCTGGTGCGTATGTGAGGTCATTTCAGCACCGAGTGCACAAACCTCTGTATCTCAGCTCCAATTTGCCATCATGTACCCCTCACACACAGTTCATATGACAACGGTACATACACATGCCATGCGAATGCAACCCCTTTACCCGTTCAACGCGACGCATTATGAACATGCATTCATATCGATATCGATTAAAAATGGCAGGCTCAGGTCAGATCAGGTCAGGTCAGGTCAGGTTGCGGCTTCTTCTCGAAGCTGGTTGATACCTGAATCTAAAACCCAAATCCCAATCTTCCCGATGGGCAATCTGCAGGGTCTTGAATAAGATTGCCATTGCCAGTCTCAGATGCCACTTCTCTATTTGGAGCTTTCGCTTGGTTTGTTTGTAGTCCGGTTCTAGGCATGCGCTTCTTTTCCCCTCTCCTCTCAGACCGGCTGCAGTGGCTTTGCATTGTCGTTGTGTTGGGTTCTTCAGGTTTCTCCCCTCTATTCGGGGTTAGAAGATTGATGAGGGAGAATCCTGTTGAATCCACTCACATACATTGGTACGGCGGTAGGGCACGAAGTTGGAGTTGGAGTGGGCTTGGGCAGGATAAAGAATTCAAGATACACACATAAATTTGAGTACGGAGGCATACCTTTCATAAAAGCTGGATTGTGCCGCCCACCGCACCGCCAATGACAAGATGGGGCCGTCCGTGTTGGCTCCCTCTACATTAGACCCTCCATCGCCGAGTCTTGACTCCTCATCGACTGACATGGCTCGACTTACCCACTATCTGCCCGATGACTCTTTGGCCATGTCCGTCCAGTCGGCACCAATCGCCGGACTGCCGGGTCTCCAATGGCAACTCAACCTTACATTCAATGCTTGCCTTGCCCTAAAGTGCATCTCAGGTGTATGGGCCGTACATATATGTATGAAATTTCGAGAGCGCATGTAGCGTATTCTGGATGGCAAGTTCCTGACATCAGTCAGGTTGAATTCCCCAGTTTATCGGCGTGCTATGATATTTGTGGTGAAAAATAAAAATAAAAAGAGGACGCTATCTTCCCCGCTAACTAGAATTTCCAGACCGGGTCAGTTCGTGCGGCTAGCAACCATAAAACTTCCGTAACCTACCTTATCGATTGATAGCAGTCAAGATCAAGAACAATCAAGGCACTAGGCCGCAACTCGATGTGTTCGTCATGTTTCAAAGCACGTTTTCTGAAGGCCTGAGCGGCTTGCCTGTCAACTTATGCGACATGCAGCCTCCCACGCGATTTTGCGAGAGACCTGGGGTTGTTATCCATTCTTTGCCACGCCTCGTAGAGAGTATCCCTCTGGTTATTTTAAGCGTGCAATCTACTGTTCATCCCCAGTTTCTTTCTCAGTCGTTATTCGGTGGATAACGGCTCATAGCCCGGCTATTGGGTTATAGAGAGCACATCGACAGTGCACCCGAATGGCTCGAACTATTCAATTGCCGCTTTTGTAGCTATAGCAGGGGCCTATGAGGCCATCTGATGGACAATAAGCAAAAATCCGTTTCCTCTGGGGCAAAGCACTCGTATATGTTGAGTCAATACGTTGCATATGCCTTGCTTGTGACTGCCCAATGAGTAACAAGGGGGGGTTGCGCCCTCAGGGCGCCCGACCCAACCCGCGCTCTGGGGTGTGTTGGGGTACGGCTCCGGAGCAGGGACAAACCCACGCCGCCGCCAGAATAGTTTGCGCGCATTCTTTTCTTGCGCAGCAGATCTTCTTCAGTACCGAAAAAGCTCATGGCGCTGCCCCTTCTTCGCCCCCTTGTGCCATCATTCGGAGTATAGGTGTCGGATTGGATATAAATAACACCCCGACTAACTTCAGGTTCGTAATCCACCTTGTGGGATTTCACGCTTACACCAACCAGGAGTCATGGATGCGATTTAGGATAGCCCTATCGACTGCACGGGAAAAAGCAAGCACTCGCAGGCAACCAGCCGCTAAATAGCATATGTACGTGCATTAATCAATTCTAGGGAAATTGCAAAAATAGGTGAGCCAATTGCAGTTTTGGTATGAGATGATTGGCCATGACCGGGACTAACTTACTCGAACTTGAGTGCCAGGTATGCAGTGGGAGTCACATATCCACCTAATCACATCTTTGGCGATATTATCCCGCTTCGTCCTCCATCCCAATATCCCCCATACTCCATAGGTGAATATGGCCACTGGTAGTGCTCATCCTCCTCGCCACCTTGCTTACGAAGCCTTGTCGTCAAATATCTTGTAGTGAGCACGAGTGCGTATGACTCTGGGGTTTTTCTTCCATCAATAGAGGAGGGGACGATCATGTCTGGCATACATATGCCATATGCAAGGTGACCTCAGCTCAGCTTCGTCCGTCCGTATCTAGCTGCCGGACCCCCCGCACACAACACTGTCCTCCCCTGCTTGCTGATCAAAGAAGCGGGAGAACATTCGATTGCAGCAGAAGCAGCCAGCAGTAGCAGCGGCCGCAGTGGCAGTAGCTAATAGCATCCGAATGAACGAACAAGAACCCTTTTCTTGGTTCTTCCGAAACAAGTCCAGAATTGATTGGGACCTCTCTGCGCCGCTGTCTCGTTTCAGCAACAGCAACAGCCAAACATGCATATAGCCTGATGGACCACAACTAGTATGGTTTTCCTCTGGACCTGTTTAGCATAGACTCTCATCCTGTTTTTGCTTCTCTTTCTCTCTTCCTGTTGAGGCAGACCACCCTGTTGATTAGTCAATGAACAACTCTCAATAGAGCTGAGGGTGGCATTGGAGTACTGGATGCTCAACGGTATATACCGTCCACATCGCCTCTACTCGTCATCGTCGTCATCATCATTCTGCAGGTAACCGGGGGAAAAGAGTAGGCTATGTGTCACGAATCACACTGCTGGGTCAACCTCACTCAGCGGCACATGTTAGCCAGAGTGGTGGGTGGCTTCAGTATTCTGTCAGCCCGAATCCGTTTGCTTTTGCTTTTTTTTTTCCTGTGTCTGCACAAGATGTCCTGTGACCTCCGATTGGACGGCGACCGTGTTTTGGACAGTTGTCCCATTTGCCCGGTACGGGTCTCCGACGTCGCTGAAAATCATATGCGGGGTGCAACCCCTTTTGCGTCAAAGTATACCTAGGTAGGGCCTATGTATGTCTTCAACCGCGGAGTTTACATCCCTCGAGCAAACGCCTGTCACGAAGTGTACTGCTTCATGCTCGAGTTACGTTGGCTCGTCAGTAGAAAGAACTGCGTTACTGCTCCCTGGGTACCATTGCCACTTATTGCATGGCTGGCATGAATCCACGCTGCCCCTGAAAAGGCTTAAAGAAGCTTCATGCTCTGCTCATGGGTAACGTGAGGCTGGCGTACAGCAGCCTGTAGTGACACACAGCACATTGGCTGGAGCTTATCTAAACGAGTAGCCGTTAGTTAAGTATACCACTGAGACGCATACTGACGTCGACTTATACCTCATATAAGATGTCAGTCAACAGTTATTTTATATGCAGTAACATGTAAACACCCGGGTTGCCAGCACCTGGTTCTTGAGAGTGAAGCGAGACTGGTGATTGCTTTTGTTCAACAGCAATGAATCTTCTCGCTACTGCGTTCCTGTATCGTGTTTGACCGAGTAATTCTTGATCCTGCATGGCTTGAAGTGATACATATCTTTATCTTCAGAAGACACCATATGCTTGATCTAGTAGACTGTGTCCCGTCAGCGCCTAATCATATTCCGCGCTTGGAAATTGTGTTACATAAAGCGTGCTGGTAGGATCCTTTTTGGGTGGGAACCATCATCACTGTATATCTTCTGGCCAGGGCAATATACCGTGGGAGACTCGCTTCAGAGAGGCAAAGTCGCACCCGGGGGAAACTGATATTGCTGCTTGATGTTATCCCTACCTCCAGGCCATTCGAGCATCCTATTTCTACATCCTCTGGATAGAATACATCAGGAAATATACCACATGCCCTTTACTGCAAGAATGTCCCCTCCCTTGGCTCTCCGTATCTTCAAGCCGGTAGTTTGGGAGGAAGACACACCATATGCTTTGGCAAAAGAGTGGTACTAAGCTCCAACCTGGAGGCCACATTAAGTGGATGTACATGAGGATATCACACGATATTCAATGGAGTTTACTCAACCTTTAGGTTCTTCAAAAGGAATGAAAGTAGTCCCCGTCTCCTTACAGGCTGTTGTTCGTGTTGTTTTCCATTGACTGTACCCATGCGTTATTATGTCGCGCCTGCTACACTCTTCGCTGACGTGGCTTTTCTAAATACTTATGTAGTCGATAGGCCGTGCTGTCAACTCCGACAACATGCCGATATCCCCAGGCAGAGGCAAGATCGCTAGTACGTACACTGCTGGAATTCGAGGAGCTCGCTGGCCCCTCTCGTGAGTTCACCCGAAGCTCATGTTACGTCGACTTCCCCCTAAGCTCCTCCTATTCCTCCAATCTATTTTCTTACAAGGAGCTATGGCTATGGAATACCTCTGCGGTTGAGAATCAGCCTACAGCTTACCGGAGTCCTGCATCTTTTCGCTTCACATGTGTCGTATACCACTATAATTGTTTGTCCGTGGCCTTCCTGACCGTGGATCAAGCGAGTGGCTGCCCCATGGGAGATTCTGCGAGGGGATAGAGCCCTCATAAATAACACCAACGGCTTCGTTTTGCATTCATACGACTCACGCTATGGATTGATCGATAAAGTTCCAAATTGATAGCGTCAACGGTGCGCCAGATAATGATAAGCCCTTTCCCCAGTAGGGGTTCACAGCCATATATTCTACCTCCGCGGAGCTTAGGGCTGCAAACAGAGGCTGACTGGATGCGTATTGGGACGAGCGTGGCTACGCACGTTACTACCAGCTAGCCAGTGTAGCTCGTTCCATGCATTGATCGTCATATCTCCTAATTAAACAGTAAGGCCGGAGGGTTGGCGAGAGTAGTATGCATTGACGTGGTTAGAAAACGCCATCCACGAGGTTGCCTTATGGTTTAAGCGTTTTCGAAATTGCCGTGTATGTCACAATAATGAGCTGAACGAGTCGTACCGTAAAATTCCCCTGACGCGGCTATCTGTTCAAGTTAGTCAGTAAGAGAGAGGATATGGCCCATAGTAGTGATCGAAGCAGTTGTTCACATACTGTCGACCACCATGTCAACTTCATAGATGCCCAGCTTACGTAACACCGGACTATTACCCCGTGTCTGCTTGAGCGAAGACCCTGAATTTATCGGTGGACTCCGGGAACGGCTCGGTGTGAATAGCGTCATACCTGGAGAGTAAGGTTTGGCAGTGACAAATATATAAGTAGCAGAGGTAGCGCCAAAGGGCGGTGGTCAACAGCCTCAGGATATCCGGCCAGAACCCCGGGGGTCCTGTTGCCCACAGCTAGTTCTATGCGGATGGTATGTCAGAGCAAAGGCGTCAGAGGATACAACGGTGGCAGCCGCTATGGCGGCCATATATGTATAAGTGGAAAGTAAATCAGGAGTCGTCATTTTCCATCTGGAAGCAGATGGCGGTACCCATCTTTATTAAGGAGCGAGTGGAATGAGTGAGTGAGGCTGAATTCTGGCTGAACGAGGTTTGCGGCTGGGTTAAAGTAGTGTGGTGTCCCGGTGTCTCTACCTCTGCAAGAGACTTGTAGATAGTGGGTGTATGTGACGCAAAGTAAGGCGTAGCAAGGCGAAGAGACGTGTCTCGTTTTCCTATTGGATCCATTTCCGGGATACCATACGTAGCCTGCTGGGTAACATACAGCTGGAAACGGTATTGTTGTTGTTGTTGCGCATTACAACGTGCTTGCGACAAAGATGCCCCACACAGCATGTGAAGTCTATGAAGTCAGGACTCGTAGTCACATTTTAGGCCGCCGCAAATAGGCTAACACTCTTTATTGCCAATTCCTTTTTTACCTCCAGGTATTCCTTTGATCTCGTCTCCCAGCCTGCCGGCCCAGCGCAGCATACCGCCTAGCTTAGCGCCGATGACCCTCGATTTTCCGCCTGGCGCCGTGTGCCGTGAATCGAGAAGCACGCCATCATCAGGATATTCTGCCGTCGGACACACTAGAATGTCGGACAAGAACAGAACATGCCTTGCCGCAAACACTTTGCAAGTCGCGACAAGTAGCGATACTTGGTCAAAATCCCAGGCGGTAGTTCCTGTAAAGCCACAATAACATGTTTCTCCATCCTATCAACCAGCTGGAAGATCGAGTCGTCGGACAGCGGACATGCTGTGTTGCCGAATGCGAATGCGCCAGAATGGACGGAGTACATACATACATACATGGAGGTGGGCTGAGGAGAATCGTCTTCATTTTCCCAATAGGGTTTTGGTCACTTCGGTTTGCGGATAGAAAAAGGAATCAACATAAGAGAACCGCGCATACATAGGCTGCGACCTGCGACCTGCGACCTGCGACCCCTGATCTGCCTGCCACTATCCCAGTAGTTGACGATTAACAGACGGCACGCTTGCAAATTGCTCAGACGATATTTTAAGTATTTCCAGCAGTATCAAGGCGCATTTTTCAATTTCAGCCATGGTATGGCAGGGCAGACCAACTATGCCCAACGGCCATTGGTCCTTCTCTTACCCCACGTCTTCATTGTCAGAGCTTATCCCCCCCAGTCGAAATTAAGCTATTAGATGACGCCTGCATTTCCCTCCAGGGCTCAACCAGGCGCAGAACGAAAAGGAAAAATAAACCAGGTACTGTAGCTCGAAATATTTTTTAAACTTTGCTCACAGAAGAAGGAAGAAGCTCTCAACGACCACTGCCCATAACCCACACCTATGATTACCTGTACTTGCCAAAGTCTTCCCAATGTTCAGAGCCAGCTAGCCAGCCCAGACTGGATACCTTCGACTTATGGGGCAGCTGGGCAGGGTAGACGCTAACTACAGTAGAGTCGCAAAGTCGTAGCTAGCTGGTACGACGTAGTAGGTAGGCGCTTGGTATTGGTATGTGTCAGCATCGTAATTCGGCGACTCATCTCCCATCTGTGCTTTTGGAATCGCTTCATTTGGACGGGAACTACGTAGCCTATTGCATACTAACTTGATGGCAACTAACTGCAAGCCTGCATACGACTTTGTTCTAGAGGAATGCGACTCAGGCAGGGTCCTGTCAAGAGCTCCACCTATCTGCCGCCTACTGTATCATTGCTAGTAGTTCTTCTCAATCCTTCTTTCTTCCTTGCTGCTTGCCTTGGTGCTTTGCTACCAGCGCTGCCACTCTCTGCCACTCTACTCTTCTCAGCGGACCTCTGCTTTCTTGCCTTTCTCCCACACTTCCGCCATGGCCTTGGCGTGAAGAAAAAAAAAGCTCCAATGCAAGTTTGCCGCGCGGGCCACAGACGTTTTACGGATCGAGATCGCTGTGGCGTTACGAGCCAATAACGGCCCTCTAAAGTACGACACAATGGGCTCTCAAGTACCGATACACGTCATATACCTGGCGCTCTCTAGTCTGGGGTCCCTCTTGCTGGGACACATGCCCTGTAATGATGACTTGCTACATATTCTCTTACACCATGTTGCTGCGCCGTGCCCGCGATATATTCTTGTCTTCGTGACGGACTTTTCCTACTCTTTGACGCTTTTAGGCGTCCGATTTCCTCTCCTCACCCAGTCCAATCACCTTTCGGCTTTGGTTTCTTCAAGTCGGCCAGTACACATACATAGTATCTGAGCTGCCCGTATCGCCGGGTCTGGAGATCAAGCAACCATCATCCCTACACATGCTCTGTCCCCATCACCCTGGGTCAAGCAGTCTGAGCTAAATAATTTCTCTGGGGCTTTGTTACTCTATCTGGACCCCTGATATTGTTTTCCCGTCTAGCCTTCGCGGATCCTAAGCGTCATCACTTTTGACCCTCCGCTCGCTCGTTCACATACTTGGTCCAACACACAAGATAGATGTAGGGTTGGTCTGCAGTGCAAGACCATTCACATACATGTTTCCGTTACGGTAACCGCCTAGATAATATTTCCTTTTTTCCTTTTGCTGGGAGAATTGGCTCGGTTCTACGTCTCCCATCTAACCAGCTAAAAGCTGCATGACCCGAGCATTCATGTCATCCATCGAAGCAAACTCCAGTTCGACGATACCTCCCCCGCCATCCTCGTCCGGCAGCCCAACTTCTCGGTCCTCGCTAGAGAAGAGCGAGTCGCCCGTTTCTAACCCGGCCGGGACGGAGAATCCGCTTGCTGCCGCTGGTGCGCTTCTCAACGCGTCCAAGGATGCACGCCAGATCATAAGACTCCTCCAGTGTGGAGTGTGCTCCCGCATACTCCAAGAGCCGGCCACTCTACCATGTGGTCGAAGTCTATGCAAGCACTGCATACCGACCACGCACCTCCGTACAAATATCTCGTGGCCCGCGACCACGAGTCGGTTACGAGGCTTTACGTGCCCCTTTGAGGACTGCAAAAAGGAGCACGCCTTGGGCGATTGCAGTGTCGATGTGACCTTGAACAAGGCATTGGCATTAATCAGAACGACAATAGAGCAGGATCGCGATGCTACGAATACCTCAGATATTTCCACACATATCGCAGTGCAGGACCCCTGGGACGTGGCGGGACTATCCAGCTTGAAAGAGAAGGAGGATGAAGCTTGTCTGCTGAAGGGCGGACGGGTGGTGTCGACATTCACGCTGGCGGAGATGGGCAAGCTTGGCTACAACTGCGAGGTATCTTACAAATCTTGTGAGACCGGAGAAGAAGAAGTATCACAACTCGATATGACAATATTCGGTCGTCTAAAGGAGTCGGCCAGAACCGAGATGGACTGCCAAGTATGCTACGCCCTTTATCTTGACCCTTTAACGACAGCGTGTGGCCATACTTTCTGCCGGCTTTGCCTGCATCGCGTGTTGGATCATTCGGAACATTGCCCCATTTGCCGGCGAGAGCTATCGATACAACCACAACTTAGTCCGAACTCGTTCCCTTCGAACCAGCGGCTCACGACAATGATCAACGGTTTCTGGGCCGACACCGTTGCTCTTCGAGCGCAAACTGCGAGGCTGGAACAACAAGCTCAAGGCGGATACGACGTCCCGCTTTTCGTTTGTACGATGTCCTTTCCCACGATGCCAACGTTTTTGCATGTTTTCGAGCCACGGTACCGACTCATGATCCGACGGGCTATGGACGGAAATCGAACTTTCGGCATGGTACTGTACACGCAGCCGACGGAAGCCAATGGTCATGCCAGCTTCCTGCCCATCGGCACGCTTCTGCACATTGTCAACATCGAATTCTTCCCCGACGGACGCAGTCTACTAGAAACCGTCGGGGTCTCACGTTTCAAGGTTCTCAAGCATGCCATGTTAGACGGGTACATTGTAGGGAACATTGAGAAACTTGACGATGTTAGCTTGGCCGAAGAAGAGGCTTCCGAGGTCTCTGAGACAATGCGCTCAAGAGGCGTCCAGAACTTTGCACGGACTATCGACAACGTTGATGGAGACTCCATGGAAAACGCGAATACCACAGTACCTGCCGCGGTGCAGGCGCCACGATCAACAAGTCACCCATCACCTGCCTCTTTGACTATGGAGGAACTAGATGGCATGGCAACACGCGAGCTCCTCGAGTTTGGAGTGGATTTTGTGGGGCGCATGAGAAGTCAAAGTGTCGCCTGGCTGACAACGCGTGTCCTCGCGATCTACGGCGAATGTCCCAACGACCCCGCCAGATTTCCGTGGTGGTTTGCGAGCATCTTACCCGTGAGCGACGAAGAAAAGTACAGACTTCTTGGGAAATCCAGCGTTCGGCAGAGGCTCAAGATCTGCTGTCGCTGGATCGTGGAGTGGGAGTCAAGCAGATGGTAAGTCAACACTTTGCCCCTTTCTGTGTGCCCTCCCGTGCCATCATCCTTTCCTCTTCCACAGTCTGATGTCTTTCGTTCATATGAATATTCATTGGGCTAAGAAATCCATTTTCACTCGACAAGTTGAAAAAGAAAACGGACCAATTGTTGACGGGATACCTTCTTTCATCTTCTTAGGTCTTTCACGGATTGTTCTGTCTTGTGACTCGCCTTGGTCGGCGGGCTTGTTGTCATGGTGCTAGCCATGCTTGCCGCCGACGAGTACTACGGAAGATAAACCAGAGGAAAGAAGAACAAAAAAAAAGCGGAAGCGAACTTCACTTCCAGGGAGCGGTGGAAACCACTCCCTACGCTTCCTGGAATCATCACGACCTGGTGCATATCCCTTTACGACTGAATGCACGGCGTTTTAGGAAGGCGCAATTGGACGGGAGGGCTATTTCTCACTGGAGATTTTGATCCTTTCTGTTGTCATCATCATCGTCATCGTCATTGGCTCTTATTGTCTCTGGAGAGTTGGTTACCAGACCCTTTTGTTATTCCATTTGCATCAATTTCCCTTCATCATTCGGGCCCTGAAGATGCGATCGATGACGCGCACTCCTCCCCTGCGTCTCTCTCTCACACAACCCCTTCTACAATACCTACATACCTCTCAACATACTGCATCGCGCCCATTCCTGTCGATACATACACTGTCCATTTATAGCGTTATCATACTAGTGATACCAGCAAAGACCAACCCCCTTATCTTCCAGGGAGGGGGAGTCTTTAGCATCAGTCCTCTGATTTATTTGGATTTCATGTTTGTTGAAATCTTTTGCACCTCTGGATCATCGAGTCGTGGTTTCCCTAGTTCTGTCCTGCTCTTGTACATATTGGTTTTATTATATAGCTGTGTGGCATACTGGGAAGCTGCGAAGGTCCCGCCACGGGACGTGGTGATTGGAAATACAAAGACATATAAATTCAACATTCGATGACTTCTTCATGATGGAATTATGATCCAACGAGAATGACACCATGACTTTGTGTCCTCGCATATCTCGTGAAACTGGTCATTTGAGGATAGAAGAGGGGGGTTGGGGGGGCATTTTCAACTGGCCTTGACAAATAGTGTGATATCTCTTACCATGATGCTTACATGCTCTTTACTTGCGGATTGCCGCTTTTGGTGATTCCGGAGGTTGGGAGAAAACACCATCCTGCAGCTAAGTACTTACATATATATGCTGCGCTTGCGAAGGCTTTGTACCTACACCTATCGATTTATTGCCTTGCTTTGTCGGGTGAACGGGGACCTTGTTATCTTGTAGACAGTCAACAAAGGAAGGTGGATAAGGTGCATATATAGTCATTCCTATCAGGCGAGCGATTAGGTAAGACAGGAAAACAATGGCACTGGGACCCCGGATTACTAAATTGAATCGGATTCGGCAGACTGAACATTGATCGATAGATAAATTGCGACATTGCCAGGATTGGGCGCACTGAGAAAGCTTGCACTGTATGTAGGGAGGTGGTTTTCCTACTGTCAAGGAATCCATCCGGCTCAGACGGCACGGTATCTACCTAAACTACCTAGCCAGATACCTTAGCTAAACCAATCTCATACAAAACGCGTATGTGGCATGTGTGGCATGGATAGCGGAGTATGAAACTCGTCTCTATTGCCTCTCTGGCTCTGTCCGGACCGGAAATATTCGAGCCGAAGAGAGTGTCACCTTGCGGGCTAACCCAGGCCTGCAAGCAATAGGTGCAATTCTACTCAGAAGAAAATCATTGGGTAGCAAGGTTGTTTGTTGTCTCGTGTCAGTGGTTGTAGTTTTGTTTGTTTGTTTCTTTTTTTTTTGCGGTTCTAAATACATCATCCCAAAATGGGCGCGAAGCGAAGACCCTAAACCTAACATGACCGGCCTCGGCCCCTCAGTTCTGCCCTAAAAAACCGGGGTCTTCTTGTCGTTGTTGCTGTTATTGTTGGACGATTGGACGTTGTTGTTTTTGATCCTGGCCCTCCTCCGCTCGCCGCCGCACTCATATTCATAACTGCTTTGGTGCTGGCCGCTCTCTTGGGCCGGGCCGAGGACAACAACTGCTGCTCGGCCTTCCGCTTCTTCGCCTCGCGGGCCTCGGCGACCTCGCGCTTCTTGATGGTGGCCGCCAGACTCTTGATCCGTCGCTGCCAGTCCGAGTTCATGACCCGCCACATCTGCCGTCGCCCGGGCACCATCATGTCTTCGTACTCCTCGGCACAGTCGTTGGGCGTCGGGTGCTTGGTCATCCAGTCGTAATGCCGCCGCAACTGCCCCGCGCCCTTGGTGGGTACCAGCTGATGGGCCTCGGTGTTTTGCATGGCTTGGTAAAAGTACTGCCGCAGGAATTCGTGGCATCTGGCCGTGCTCAGGACGTATAATGGCTCCCGCGACGGGTGCCGCTGGGGTTGGTCGTCGTGGCCGTACTTCCAGGCCACCAGAGCTTCGATCGTACTCTTTCCCCATTGGAGGTCGATTATCCTGGACAGCTCCCATTGCAACTGGCCCTCCATATTGTATTTGCTTAGCAGGTAGGTGTCAACCGTCCCCAGACTATTGACATTCTGCAGCGCTTTCGTATATGATCTCGTGCGGGACGAAATCGTCGTAGGGTCGGCTAACCTCTCGAACGTCATGCGGTTCTCTCCGATGAAATCGAGAGGGGCACGTTCCAGAGCCCTTTGATAGTCGGCCGGGCTATAAAAATTCCTTATACCCAGTGGCGGCAGCCTCGGGGTTTTCTTCCGCGCTGCTAGAGCATTCTGGAGCTCCTGTATTGCTCTGCTGATGTCCTTGCTGTCGCGGCATGCTTGCAGGCACTGATCGTATCTCGATGAGCCTCCAACCGGGTCTTTGAGGTTGAACTGGACGTCCAACATAGGTAGATCCCACCACTGCTGCGTACCCCTGTCGCGACCAATGCTGCCATCCCGAGACGACGCAGCGTCGGTGAAGTCCCGGATCTCCCGGAGTAGCTCGCGCTCGAGTTTTTCGGGGTCCCGCTCATACATCCAATACGAGCTGTTTGGCGTGACGAGCATCTTGACCTCTCGGAGGTCCCGGGCATGTACCAGCAATGCCATCATGTCATGGTTGGCATTTTCGTCAAACGTGTGGATAAATGGCTTCCATGCCGGGACAGCGGACAAAGTGATGCTCCGGATGGCATCACGGCGCTCTGGAGTCAGGGCCGCGAGGAAGACGTGGACATCGCGCTGAGAGGCGAGCTCGAACTCGTTCACGCGGTAGAATATGGGCAGGGCGTTCAGCTCATTGTGGATGGCCCTGCATGTCCTGTGCAAGCTGACGACGGTCAGATATTGTGACTCGGTCGATCTATAGACGTGGCCGGCATTGCCGTGGTGTGCATGGACGGGTGCGCGACTGGCATTCCCCCAGGTGAACTTGTTTGATCTAGCGATGGTCTGCCTGGGGGTGATGGGCTTGTCCAATGTCACCGAATACTCGTAGATGATGAGGCGCAGCTAAGTATGGTGAGCATTTGCTGCGTTGATGGCTGCAGTTGGTTTGTGGCTTTCCGAGCCCATGACTCACCTCCCTTGGAAGACGCAAAAGCAGGCTTTCGTTGGCGTTCCTTGCTGTCAGCAGAGCGTTGGCCTGCACGAGGTTGCCAGCCGTGGTGTCGTCGACCATGTTGCCGCTGACGGAGAACATGGCGAGAGGGTGGCGGTTTGGAGATAATGGGCAAAAACAGCGGGTTGGGTATATGAAACAAGCAGCTCCGAGCAATGCTGCCGGTATTTCTCAGAGCTCGTTCGTATAACAGAGAAAAGGCGAGAGATGTGACGATATTTGGTGGTCAAGATGATGCTGACAATGATGACCTCACACGTCACCGGTGCAGACGCAACACCATCAATTGATGGTTGGGTGGTATGGTCTGTTGGCAATGAAGAAGAGGAGGATGCTGGTGATGTCGACCGACGTGGCTGTGTGAGTATTGGATGAGGGACTGGAGATTGACGAGAGACAGGACAGGAGTGAGCAGAGCAGGGCAAAGCAAAGCAGGGCAGAGCAGGGCAGGGTAGGATTTGAAGAAGGCGGAATCGACGGCTAACGATGCACGCCCGAGGAAGCCGATTGATTGAATTTGAATTCGAGCGAGTTCATTTCGTTTGGACTACTTTGTTTGATGTCACTATTATCGAGATTTTCTGTGAGACCACGTGAGAATATTACATGATGATCTCGTTGGGGAAGTGGCACTACAATAATTAAGTAGATGTAGTAGTAGGTACATCTTACTTTTTGGGCTTTGGATTTGATGGGAGGAGGGATGATGGGAATGAATTTCTAGCAGGCTTGGGCTTGTAATGATTGGGATAGGTTTAGAGGAAGATCAATGGAGGAGGAGGGGAAAGGCCCGGCACTGGACAAGCAGTCCATACCTGGTAGCAGCAGCAGCAGCTGTAGCAGCAGTATGTAGCAAATAGCAGGCATTGCGGCAACGCCGCCAAAGAAGAGCCTTGAGAGCCCAAAAAGACGCCCAAGGACACCCAAGGACACCCAAGGACACCCAAGGACACCCAAGGACACCCAAGGAGCAAGGGCGCCGGCAACAAGCGTTAGTTAGTATGAAGTCTATTTGTAGGCTTCCCAAAGTGGGATTATGAAACCCGCTATTGTCGGTGGGACGGAAACAACGTCAGTAGCTGTTACAGAACCTGCCGGCCCTTTTTCTCTCTGCCAACTTGCTCCTCCTCCTATTCTCAAAGAATATACCGAACCCGATTGGGTAGAGTCTAGGTAGAGTCTAGACAGGACGACGATGCCGATCAATCCTGAGTCGCAATTCAGATTCCAGATTCCATGCCTGACGACAACACACACGACCACACCAACATCCGTCTCTGGCCCTCTGCTTCTGTCCACGATATGCGTCCAGGACCAGGCACTACTTGGTCGCTAAAATGGACCGATCTAGATTTCCAGAAAGTCTGTACTTTGTTTGTATGGTGTGCATCGCCTCACGTCGTCGTCTGCCGCCGCGCCATTAAAAGAGATCAACAACAACAACAAGACGAAGAGGCGAGGATGGGATGAGGACACTGCCGCTACTAGGATCTACGACTAGTCCAATACGAATAGGTAGGCGCAGAAGGCCCATCGGAATTAGAGTTTCCCAGGGAGCCGAGGTTATTAGCCAGTGCCGCAGTTAACCAAACCAAGGGAACAAGTGGAAACACAAGAGTACCAAGAAAACATTCATGACCTGGAATGAAACATCTTCGACTCAGACTCTGCGCCCTACAGAACAAAGATAATAAGGTCATGCATGTCCAGTCAGATGTGTTGCTGACTGAGTGTGCGAGTACTGACAGTCCGTCAACCTGCATGCCCTCTCTCCCCCGGCCACAACCAGGGCTCCCCCTCGTCTGCACAACCATGGGTAAATTAGTTCATTAATGAAAAGCCATCGGAAGGTAGATTGACGATAAAAACCCGTCGGAAAAGAATATTCTTTGGCCAGATCGAATCCCGAAGCATTGATTCTGACACTCCCCCATCCTAGCAACATGTCTGTCTCTCCTCTTTTTCAGCTGCATCCTACCATCCACCTCAAGGGGTAGCTTCGCACATCGTCCTACCTAGCAAGGAGCTGCCCCGGAAGTCAACTTGTGACAATGATGAAAACAGTTTTGGTCCGACCCTAAGCCTATGCAGCCGGATGTCGGCCTGCGACGGCTCCTGATCCTATTAGACAGAAGCTTGTCACAAGGTCGGTCTCCCCAGAAAGTTTAGCCTGGCAGCCGCAGGAGGCCACAGACAGGCCTGTATGTAATGTAAGTCAAGGTAGGTCAGGTTCGGTAGTCAACTTTCCTTAAGGATGGATACCTACCTACCTACCTTGTGGGACGGGGGAGGGGGAAGGAGGAAGGGGACTATCTCAAGCCACATCTGGCGCCAATCTATCTACTTCCAGGGGGCACCCACATTGGGCAGATCTTGCGTCATCATCATTGGGGAATATATTAAGCCACATATTACTTTAGGCGAAAGTGTGTGTGTATCGGAATCAAAATAGATAAGTACAAGACCAAGACAAAAAGGCAAAAAGGTAAGGGCCGATAGACAGGCCATCGCCTCTTCCTCCGCCGCCGCTACTCGCTACTATTACGGCTTATCTGCTTTGCTGTGTACTACTACCGCTACTATGACGAGCCGCTGTTGTCTTTGCAGCTGAAAGCCCTGTCGATCTCGCCCCGCGCGTACGCGTCGATGATGTTCTGCACGACGCCGTACGTGCCGCCGACAGTCAGGAACACGGCGAGCCCGATCATGGCCCAGTTGAGGTAGTAGACGAGGACCTGCCAGGCCTTGCCGGTCCGGTAGTGCCCGTGGTCGTAGATCCAGAGGTAGCCCGGCAGGCCCAGGGCCAGGGGCGCGAAGGTGAGGCTGCCCGCGAGGGCGAGCAGGTAGTTGAAGATGGGGATGCCCGACGCGATCAGGAAGCCGACGACGGACATGCCGAGCGTGCAGCCGAGCCAGAGGGTCCAGTGCACGACCGAGTTCTTCTGCAGGTGCGCCGAGTTGCGCAGCAGGCGCACGAAGATGTACTTGGCCGCGACGTGGATGTATAAACACGCACTCACCAGCAGGCCGATAATGCCGACGCCGTACGCGACCTTCTTGATGGTGTCGCCCGCGGACCCCAGCGAGGGGGACGCCACCCACTTGCCGCACCAGCGGTACACGACCAGGCTGAAGGACAGGTAGGCCGCCGTCACGATGCCCATGCACAGGTAGACGGCCTTGTTGTAGTCGCGCGGCCGCCGCATCTCGGACATGACGGGCAGGAAGGCCGACGTGCCGGCCCCGGAGCAGAAGATGGTGGCGACCGAGGTGATGGCGGCCACGAAGGTCGGGTTGCCGATGGCGTGGTAGCCGAAGTCGTAGTCGCCGCTCTGCGGCGCCGCGGCGGGGCGATCGCGAGTCGTCACGCCCACGCTGTAGAATTGCCGTATTAATAACAAGGGGGACAATGAAAGCAGGATGAATGCACGAAACTGAAGAGAGATGGAGAGAAAGGGAAAGCAAGTAAGTAACTCACACGACGATGAAGACGGCAATGAAGACGGAGAAGAAGCCGACCCAAGTCAGCCAGGCGATCTTCTCGAACTTGCGGGCGCTCGACAGGACGAAGACCATGGCGGTGGCGACGAGCATGAAGCTGTTGGTGCAGAGGGCGTGGCCGCTGAGGGCGTTGAGGGCGACGGAGGCGCCGAAGATGCCCGAGGCGCCGACGATGGCGAAGGTGACGAGGAAGAAGACGCCGACGACCTCGCGGAACCACTTGCCGCCCACCACCTCGGCCATGTCGGCAATGGAGTGGCAGCCCGCGTGCGCGTTGCGGAAGTTGCCCTGCACGATGGCGCAGTACGTGTTGAGGAACTGCCAGCCCAGCACGTTGACGGCGCCCGGGAAGGCGCCGAGGACGTACATGGCTGACGGGATGGTGAGGACGCCGGTGGCGAAGATGACTGGTTACAGGGGAGCGGAAGGTTAGTATGAATACAATTATCTATGCACCATATCGGACTCTTCTTCAAGTACACGGGGATGATGGGTAGTGATGATGAGGGCTTGCGGGTGGTTGTGTAAGAGTATGTATGTGTGTATGCATGTATGCATGTATGGAGATAGTTGCAAGCAGATGATAATAGACTTACTCTTGAGAAAGATCACAGACGCGTGGATCCACGATACGGTACGGAAATCGACCTGGCCCTCTTGCCTCTTGAAGACCTCGAAGGCGTCGTCGGAGGGGCCTTCAATCTTGACGGCCTCGCCCTCGATCGAGCCGCTGCTCCGGCCAGGGTTTGTGGGCGATATGCGATCGCCGCCATGCTTCTCTGATGTTGTAACGGTATTCGACATGGTGTGATGTATGTATAGCAAAGTTCTTAGAGGTATGCAAATATAAAAGATTGGGTTTGCCACCAAGGGCAAGAATGCTACAGCCACCAAGTGATGAATGAGCGTGTGAAGACTCTTCTTCTGGCTGTTAGTGACGGTGATGGCTCTTTTCTGGAACCGAACTGTCGGGAATGTCCTCTTGACTTATAGAAAGTTTTCACGATCCTACTGCATTCCTTATACTGCAGCAAGACAAGGCGCCAAAGCTTATCTCTCCATGCGTATGTACAGGAAACTTGATAAAAGAGCCCTACGAAGATCCATCCATCCATGATAGACCTGCACCCGCAGAGATAGGGCCTGGCTGGGAACGGTCGGTCGTCCCCACGAGGAGGAGCAGTTGCTCGCTAGCAGAGTCTGGGGCAAGTGGGCCGGGTCGGTATCTGCAGTTTAGGGTAGCATGTAGGCCCCCATAAAGCATCACCATTACACTCTAAGTGGATATGGAGGTGGGACGACGGTTGGAGTAGTCGATACGGCGGTAGATAACTGGGACGTTTGAATTGGGGTAACGAGACGAAGAAGGAGAAAAGACAACCCCAAGACGCGTCTAATCAATTGTTTAATGCTTCCATTGTCTCCAAGATGCGATACAGGTGACTATTCTCTCTCCAACATATGGTGACACCGCTATAAACGCGACGCCCTATCGATTTGGTAGTGGATACCCCAAGATGTGGGCACGCGTTTCTCCAACCTGTGCCGATAGCCAGGTAGACATGGCTCCTCTCCCTACAAGTCCACGATAGAGACCCGTATCTATCTCTCCAACACTTCGTTTCTGGTCCCCCAACTCGACATCACCTGTTGGAATGCCACCCCAAAGTTGACAGTTACATGTTAGTTGCTTTGATACTAGATAGGCGTAAACGCGGCAACTGGATTTGACCCCAACTAGGCCGATGGTACCTTACTCCACAGTCGGTCTTGCTGAGATACCGGTGATGGAGATAGCGAGCGTGCAGCGCGAGGGACATCAGGTGATTGATTCAACATGCAGGGTAGTAAGTAGCATTGCATCATAGGGGTCCTCTTGTTTCTCAGACGAAGTAGCAGTATCCGCGGTCGTAATGCTCCGATCCCTGACAGATTCGCCTAATTACCGACCACTCGGTGACTGAGGATTACAACTGTACTGAGGTGATGAGATGTAATACATGGGGAATATCAAATTGAAACTTAAGTAGCTTATTTACAGATATGCAGCTGCGGTACATCACGAAATGCCAATTTACGCTGAGTGACTCCCTGTATGCTACGACTTGAGCATCGCGCCAGGCTTCCCCGGCATGACCGCGCCTTCCACCGGTTTGTGCTTGCTCTTGAAGTCATCACAGATATACTCCATCGTAACGAACTCCACGCCCTCGTGTTTCTTGAAATGCTCTATCAGCCTGTTTGTGTGTGTAGGAACATATGTTAGTATTCATTCATCTAAGTTCGCGTGTATATGACCTTGAAAGCCCGTGGCCCTATCAACGTACCTCTCATGCATCAGTAGCACCTGCGGCCGCCCCGAGACGTCCGGGTGGATCGTGATGGGGAAGATGAACTCGTCGTACTCGCGGTAGAAGTAGTCGAACTGGTCGCGCCAGAGGTCCTCGATGTCGCGCGGGTTGACGAAGCCGTGGCTGTTGGCGGCGCCCTTGATGAACATCATGGGCGGCAGGTCGTCAATGTACCAGCTGGCGGGGATCTCGACGAGCCCCGTCTCCTGGCCCTTGACGAGCGGCTTCATCCAGTCCGCCGCCTTCTTCTGGTAGTCGATGTTGGTCCACGTGTCGCCCGTCCGCAGATAGTAGGCCTGGCAGTCGTGGTGGCTCATGCTGTGGTCGTACTCGATGCCGTAGTCGAGCAGGAGCTGGCCGCCCTCTTTGCTGCACTCCCACCTGCATACAGATGTCAGAAATTTCGACATGGCTGAGAGCATATACAACTATGCATACCAAGGCGCGACACTACCCCGTGGCGGTTTGCCGGTGAACTCCGCGAGCATCTTGTACGTCTTATCGAGCACGTCCCGCTGCTGCTCAATGCTCATGTCCGACGGGTTCTCATGAGAGTATCCGTGAAGCCCAATCTCGTGCCCGGCATCCCGGACCGCGGCCATGTCCTCGGGAAACGTCTCCAGACTGTGCCCGGGAATGAACCATGTTGTCTTCATGTCATACTTGGCGAACATTTTCAGCAGGCGCTGAACACCAATGGTGCCAGCGAAGAGACCTGTCTCGACTCATTAGCGACTGCGAGGACCAACTGCGAAAGATTTTGAGTATCTATCAAATACCTCTACTGATATCACTTGTCGACTCTTCGCCTCCGTAGGAGCCAAGCCATCCGGCCACAGCATCCACGTCCACGCCATAGCTGATCAGAACTCTTTTCTTGCCCATTGCGACGGTTCAAGACAATGTTCAATTTAGAATATCGCTTCTGTGTAGAATACGGGATATCTGTCGAGCAGAATTGACTTTCTGGTTTCGCAGTCAGAACAAGAGCCGGGAATATCTATCACCAAAGGAGGATTCTCACCCAATTTAGTACATCTATACTAAGCATCTACCAGGGTCTTTAAGTCTCATGCGGGGTGAGTGGACGATTGCGGGGAAGGCGATAACATGACATAACAGAAGCCGGTTTAATCTTGGCACAACGATAGACGTACCGGAGCCCATTTGGTAGTGGAGGATCGGGATGGGCCTCCCTCGATTGCTTCGTCGATTAGATAGTGACTATGCGGGAAGGTGGATAGTTGGAGACCAAAGTTGTTAATGCTGATAGGGAAGGGGTTGAGATTTGGGGTTAGTGGTTGGTTTTTTGGAGACCTGCCCAGCAACCCCAAATCACTGGCCCCTTGCTATACTATACTACACATCAAGCAGAGAAGCTAATTGCAATGGACCAGGATAACTTGACAATATGAAGACGTAAGTCTGCTCGATAATGGGGTCTTCTTTTGAACACCCGATCTGTATCGCATAATAGTCCGAATGGGGCAATTCTGCTCATATCCACTTATGGTAGGTAGTTCATTAGCAGTTGCTCGTTAGAGTCCGGGGGGATCATCTCCAACTTCCTAATCCGGAAATCTGTTGGAGAAGCCATAGCCAAGGCAGGTCTTGCTCAGCTCGCTTCTTGGCTAGGGTACAGGTAGCGTATAGATATCCCAAACGGGTCGTGAATAGACGGAAAGGAACCATTTGATTCGCTTTACTTACTCCGTGGCTGATCTTTGTCATCCTTATGTGTCTTCCGGTTCGACCGAGCCGAGGCAATCCGACGGAGCGACAGTGCTGTATCATTTGCAAATAACTTACATGGCCTTCTGATGATTCAAATTCCACCCTCGATCTCCTCAGCAAACAGAAAGCAAGCTACCACAAGTGTACATCATTGCTGACATGTCGGTCTTTTTCAAAGAAGTGGGAGAGTAAGTAGATAGTCAGAGCAGTCGTTCGTAGAGGCGTTGAGCTAATCCGATACTAGAGCCAACCCAGTCAAAAAGGGTGACGCCGAGGACTTGTTGAAAGACCTCGGAGTCAAGATTGACCCTAAGGATTCAGATGACTATCACCAACTCTTGGCTGCCGTGCATGACTGCGCGGAGCAGTTGTTAGAGCTACCAGACTATCAACCTGTGGCCGACTTGAAGAAATATCCTCGGGAAAACTTGCACGTCCCCGCCGAGTCCGAGCAAGTCTATGGCCATGCTTGGGCACACAAGTTCCTTATCAAGGGCGACCAGTCTAGCAAGCTCTTAGCTGGTAAATCAGTCTGCCTGAAAGATTGCATTGCAGTGGCCGGCGTACCTCAGTTCTTTGGAAGCGATGCTTTCCCTGCGTGGACCCCGTCGACAGATGCCACAGTGGTGAGGCGGGTTCTTGATGCCGGAGCGGACATTCACGGAACGGCAGTATGCGAGAGCTTTTGCAACTCTACGTCTTCCTTTACTAGTGCCCAAGGCACCATCGAGAATCCCTATAAGGAAGGCTATTCTGCAGGCGGGAGTACGTCAGGAGGTGCCGCATTAGTTGCTGGAGGACTCATGGATCTCGCTATTGGCACTGACCAGGGTGGTTCGATACGAGTCCCCTCGTCTCTGTGCGGATGTACGTTCTCACCAAAAACTGAAATGTAACGTGCTGTACGGCTGACCATGGCTCTAGGTGTTGGTATCAAGCCAACTCACGGGCTAGTTCCGTATACCGGCGTCACCTCTGGGGATGCCGTCGACGACCACGTTGGCCCATTGGCGAGAACCGCACTAGAAGCTGCGGCATGTCTCGATGCCATTGCAGGTTACGACGATATAGATGACAGGTCTCTGGGCTCTGCAGCGCACGGTAGCTTTCAATTTCTCGAGTCAATCCAGTCTGCGGATTCAGCTGAGCAACCTCTGTCTGGACTCAGAATAGGTCTTCTCGCCGAAGGATTTGACCAAGCGGTTGTCGAGGCCCGAGTGAAAGACACAGTCCTCAGTGCTGCCAGGAAGCTCAAACAACTGGGTGCCAACGTCGAAGAGGTTTCCGTCCCGGAGCACTTGGAAGGGCCACTCATCTGGACTATTCAGCAACGAATTTCTGGTGCTGCAGGCATTCTTGGCCAAGCACATGGGAGGAGAGGGCTTTCTCTCACGGAGTTTGAACAGGCTCGACTGCCATGGACGGCCGACAACTTCGACAAGCTGTTTCCCTCGACAAAGAACACCGTGATAAACGGTATTTACCTCGCCAAGAAGTTTCCCGGGCTTTACGGCAAGTCCATCAATATGGCGAGAAGGATCCGTGACGCGTTCCAAAAAGCATTCGAGCAGTATGATGTCCTGATCATGCCCACGACGCCCTATGTTGCCCCGAGACATGGATCGCGGGAGTCACCCCGGTCCTGTTTCGAGCCTAGCATCGGGCTGACGTCCAATACGGCTGTCTTCAATGTGACAGGTCACCCAGCCATGTCGATCCCCGTTGGATTTGCACCAGCAAAAGAAGACGCCAATGTGCTTCTTCCTGTGGGCATGCAGATTGTTGCGGGCTTATGGCAGGAGAAGAAGATGCTGAAAGTTGGCCGAGCATGGGAGAGTAACTTCGACTGGAAAGGAGAAACTGACTCGGAGCCAAGTCAAGCACCGGTGTTGACCAATGAAGGCGTGAAAGGCAGTCTGTCAAATGGGAAAGAAACGAAGTGGGTCGATGTCAATGTCAATGCCAATGGGAAGCGGCCACTCGAAGTTGATATCACTGCCCGGGAAGTTGCAGGTGCGGTGGCTGCCTAGAGATGGCGATCAATATCTGGGGTTCTTGTATAAATCTCCTAGTTTCAGAGCATTCGAATTAATCAGCATTATTCTCTATAATTTCTCAGCAACCTCTTCCTCAAATGGGCATCTGATCAACTTCATGCTTGGCTTTCGTCGCCCCAGGGCCACTCATTTGATCTATAAGTACCCGTTGAGAAGTAGCTAGACCCCAACTTGAATGGGTCATGCTGTTCCCATATTACATGCTTTCTCTCTTTCAGCAGCCACGACCAGTACCCCTGGCCATAATTCTCCCCAACACTTTTCTATATTTCTATTTCCCATGTGCAATCATGGTGGGACAGTACTGCCAACTTTACGGTTCTGCGCTCAATCAATTGATCGTGTAACCCCCGTCAACGACCAACGCGTGGCCTTGAATGAAAGAGGCCTGGGGCGAACATAGGAACAGGACAGCATCGGCAATCTCTTCAGGAGTCCCCATTCTCCTCATCGGCGCAATATCGATGGCTGGTCTCAACCTCTCCGTCACTTCCGCTGACCCTGTCGTCATGGGTGTCTCTATCACTCCGGGGCAAACGCAGTTCACTCTGATTCCGTCCTGGGAGTAATCTATGGCATCAGACCGGGTCATGTTGATGATCGCAGCTTTCGATGCGCAATACGGCGCTACAGATGCATCAGCAATCCAACACTTGCATGGAATTTCGAGCCATGCTTACCTGCGTTCGGCCGCGCGACAACGCCTAGTTGCGATGCGATGTTGACAATGGTGCCTCTCTGCTTGGGGTGCTCGGAAAGGGGCTCTTGCTGCAGCATCTGTGACAGGGCTGCCCGGGATGAGAGCCAGGTGCCTTTATAGTTGACCTTCGTAATCAGGTCGAAGGCCGAGGTCTTGGTCTCATGGGACCGAAGGTTCTCTCCGAGAATGCCAGCACAGTTTACTGCATAGTCGAGGCGGGAGAAGGATTTGAAGATGTCTGCGACAAAGGAATTCACGAAACCCTCGTCGGATATGTCCCCGTCGCAACTTGTTATCTGGGCTTCGGGGTTGATTTCGAGAATGGCATCCCGCGTGCTGTCCAGAGACTTTTTGTTGATGTCGGTTATGGCGATGCGAGAACAGCCGGACCGAGCAAACGCTTTTGCAACAGCAGCGCCAATGCCTAGGAAACATGAGTCTCGTGGGCGCATACAGTCAGCAAATAGGAGACTCACCAGTTCCGCCAGCTCCGGTGATGTAAGCAACACCAGGTAGGCGGAAGACGGCCCCAGCCATAGCCATGGTTTGTTATTGTGTTGTGCTGTTGATTATTTTGAGAGATTCAACTATTGAACTATACAGTGTCCGGATTCGGCTCATACGGAACGATCACGATAGTACCGTGGTATAGGCGGCGACACAACGGCTGGTTATCTACTTAGGGCAAGATGGCCAGGTAGGCACAGGTAGGCACAGGTAGGTATGCTGGGTATGTATGTCGGCATCAAACCAGCCAGTCGGTCCATGTCGGGATTGTTACCCCAATGAGACAAATGGCCTTTTACGTTACGCATCTCCATACAATGACGGTCATCTGCCGACATCGTGCCCTTCTCATTGACCAGTGCCCACTTAGGCCAGATAAGAAGAAGTGGAGAAGCAGTTGTTCGCGAGTCATTGACGCCTGTCGGCTATCTGGGAAATATTGGAGTGGAAGCGGACACTACCCCACTCGACGATCGTCAAGAGCGAGCCGAAAGCTCCAAGACAGCTTTAAGTCCCCCCCATGTTCCCTCCACTTTCATTCTAATTCATCTCCAACATCTCCATCCTTCTCCTCCTCCAACATGGAGGCTCAGACGACTTCAACCCAGCGACCCGGCGGCGGCGGTAGCGGTACCAGCAACAGCAACGGGCGCAGACGTCGTGGAGCGGCCGCCGGAGGGGGAACACACACATGCCCACATTGTGGCCGGACCTTCAAGCGTTCCGAGCACAAGGAGCGCCATGTGAGGACTCGTCAGTTTTACCCCGGATTTTCCACTTGTCAATCCAGTCTACCCCAGATTCCAGAGTCATGTCATGCCATGTCATGGCCCGACACGACAGACACCACCACGAAATTCCCTAGTGGGAATAGATGGGATATACCGAGGCTATGACATTTTTTGTGCGTCTTCGCTTGGTGTAACAAAGCGCACAGGATAAAAAGAGAAAAAACCAATATCATTCATTCATCTGCGCGCATTTACGCAAATGGCTATTTGCTTATCCCTGATGCTACCCTGAACCAACATAACATTGGCTCGATTCGAGTCTGCAGAGTGCTGATCGACCGGCAGACACCAAGGAAAAACCGTTTATTTGCCACTGCGGAGCTGCATTTACACGACGGGACTTATTAACCCGCCACCAGCGAATTGCCTTGCATGAGAAGACGCCGGACGGGCCAACGGATAATGCATCCGACAAAGGCCACCAAACATCAGGAGTCGATGACATGGCAGCCGCCGCAGCCGCAGCGTCGTTATCGGGAATGAGTATGAACCCGTGGGCGCATCAGTCACAACAGCCATTGGGTGCCAATGGTTACCGGACCACCGATCCGAGGTTGGACGACCCCCAGGGTATTGTCGGCCAACCCTATCAACAGCCCCTTCTACCGCCAGAGTATTTTGAGAATGGTGAGTGATGAGACATCCAGTGTTGGTGAAAGAATTATTTACTAATGATGTTGTATCAACACAGGTCAAGACATGGCAGGATTCGACCAGTTCAGAGAATTTGCAAATTTTCTAGATGGCGTTGGGCTGCCGGCGGAATGGAGCCCGTATTTTCAGCCGGACACGGAGAACGAAATGCTAGATCCCGAATTAAGGGATTCCAGGCCCGAGTCGGACCTGACGGCCCTCAACGGACGAGCTGGCACTCCGTTCAGTTATTGGCTCCCGTCGGCCCCCGAAAAGAGTAAGCTCTCGGAAGGCCAATCAGAACACAGTAAGTTTTGACTATATTTTCTTTGCCGAGAGCCTTTGGGGGTGTCTCCCTCACGTACAGAAAGAATCCGACCCTGCTTGCAATTTGCTTGAAATTAATAACACCGTTCCCAAGGTATCCATGTCCAGAATGGCTATCGAGTTGCAACATGACGCTTCTTGGCTACATGGAGAAGCAAGCTTGTCATATATCTGGCGCACTGTAATAGTGTACTGAGAGGAGCGGCGCCGAGGGCTCGGCTACACACATATGTTTATATGAACAAAATAGGAATTGTTGCGCTGACTTTGCTGTTCTCTCCTCAAAGAACCTCGTGGTGTAGAGACGGCCTCGGCGCCGTTCAGAGTGACGGAGGACCAACGTGACTGCCTGGCTTCCCACTTAGAGTCCTTCCGAGATGTCATAGATGCCGACTTTGTACTGCCGTCTCGCCATGCCCTTACGAGATACGTAACCTCGTACTTTCAAGGGTTCCACTTGCATATGCCATTCATCCACCAACCAACTTGGATGATGCATGAGACCGCGCCAGAACTGGTATTGGCGGTGGTCACCATGGGCGCGCAGTACTGCTTCGAGCGCCGCACTTCGGAAAGACTATTTCGAGTTGGGAAAGCTGTATTGATGGAAAGATTGCTCTTAGAGAATGCGCGTTTCGGTCCCAAAACCCAGACATTTTTGAATATCCACAACTACTGCCCAGTGGGCGGTGCCGACTGCAACAACTCGCACATGCCCGGCGTCCTCCGCGACCGTGGGCCCTGGGAGCCCATCGACACAGTGCGCGCCCTGGTGATCCTGATGGGCTTCGCGACCTGGGAGCGGAACGAGAAGTTCGTGGTCGAGGCCTTCTCCCTGCAGAGCCTGCTCGTGCAGGTGCTGCGCGACATCGGGCTGGACGAGGAGCCGTTTGAAGCAGCGGCCCTGGGTCTCTCGGGGGACCCCAAGGCGGCCTGGCTCGCCTGGGTGCACCACGAATCGGTCCGCCGCACCAAGCTCATCTCCTTCACCTTCCTCCACACCCACAGCGTCGCCTACAACGTGTACCCGGTGCTGCGCAGCAACGAGATCCACCTCCGGCTGCCCTGTTCCACGGCCGAGTGGAAAGCGCTCTCACCGGCACAGTGGCAGCTGGCGCGCCGCGAGACGCGCAAGGAGCAGCTCAACTTCCAGGACGCGCTGTCGTCTCTGCTCCGGCACGCCGACGGGACGGCGCCGCTGGACCCGATCCCGACGCCGTTGGGCAACTATGTGCTGCTGCATGGGCTGCTCCAGCGGATTCACATTGTGCGAGACTTGTCGCTGCCCATTATGGATCAATCGGCTTCGCTACCGCCTGAAGAAGTCAACAAACTAGAGTAAGTCATCACCACATGATCATTACATATGTTTTTCGCACATACCATGGAATATGCTCAACCTCTCTTTTCTCTACTTCTCACTAGGCGCGGACTCCGTTCCTGGACCACGGGCTGGCAGCAAGCCCCCGAGTCGAGCCTGGACCCCAACAACGAGAACGGGCCGATCCCGTTCACGTCGAGCTCCCTGCTGGGCCTGGCCTACGTGCGCATCTACCTGAATCTGGGGCCCTACCGCCAGCTCGAGACGCGCGACCCGCACCGGATCGCGCGGGCCCTCTGCCGCGCACCCAGTGTCGAGCGCAGCGACGGCGTCATCTCGGCCCTGCTGTACGCCGCGCACGCCCTCAGCGTGCCCGTCCGCCTGGGCGTCGACCGCGTCGCCCGCAGCCAGGCCTTCTTCTGGAGCGTGCGCCACTCGCTCTCGGGGCTCGAGTGCGCCGTGCTGCTGAGCAAGTGGTTGTACTCGCTGCAGGAGTCGGGGGTGGATGCGCCTTTAACTGGTAAGATCTTTATCTATCTATTCATTTATCATATTATTCCCTGTCTATTATACATATGTGAAGGAAAAGAAAAGAAAAGGAAAATGAAATAGGAGAGAGAGAAATGACGGAGGTAAAGGGGTACTTACCTGATGAGAAAAAGAGCTTCTAGCTGGACGAAATAGTGTCTGACTGACCATGAAAAACTACTACAGACAGCGAAGACCGCATCCTCCATTGGGTCCGCTGCATTGTCAAGGAAGCCTACGCCGTCGTCGACTTTGACTCCGACGCCGACTCCGACTCCGATGATGGCTGCGGCGGCGAACAAGGGGACCAACCGGAACACCTGTCGGCCGTGCCCACGGAACCCGGCAGCCTCAGCCTCGCCGTGCTCAAGATCTGGGCCCATTTCTTCAAGAGCAACACCCAGTGGCCCTTTATCAACATCATCGGCAAGAGCCTCGAGAAGTACCGCGAGATCCTGAAATGCAGTGGTGGCGGCAGCGGCGGGATTGCTAACACCAATGGAACGGTTACTATACCCAACAACGCCGTCCAGACGACGACGATGGTGGTGGGACCGCCGCCGCCGCCGGTGGCTTTGCCTGCTTTGGCAACGATGATGACGACGAATGGTACTACTGGGTGATAGCTTCTTAATCAAGGATGGCGAAGACCGCCTGTACACACGAGCAAGGAGCTGGGTCGAGAAGTCACCTCCGATAACGATGTGGACACACAGCTAGCTAGCTAGCTGCCTGCTTGACGACGAGGATGAAGGCCGTCAGCATGATGATGAAACGGACGAAGAAATGACAGGTGAGTTCTAGTCCTACCGTACCCCTTTTTCCTATTTTACTAGGCAAAATTACAGGCTTTGTCGCTCACCACCACGTAGGTTGGAAGATGAATAAGTAGATGGATGGGCTGGCCGCAACGTACGGGCCCTAGGCAGAAGAAGTAGTAATGCATGAAGACCGCCGAAAGGGGCCGCCAGCCCCGAGAGAAGCATGAGATAGGAGAGGGAAAAAAAGACCAGAGGTGTGCAAACACAAAAACAACGTTAACTACGTATAAATAAATGCAAGGATACCCCCAAGATAGATGGAAGAAATTTGAATAGTCTTCGAAATTATTCTTATTCCGTATTGCTATCGTTTTGGTATACCATAGTCTGTTTGTGACCCCCGAGCCAGCCAGCCATAGTGATATCTCTCCCCCCTTGCTTTCTAAAGAAAAGGTTTTTGGTGTGATGTGTACGTATATCCTGCCTAGTCCGCCTCTATGCCTTGCTTATTCGCATTGATCGACAACATCGAGGAACGATTTAAATAGGGTACCGTACGTGTAGCTCGAATCGTGTGCTTGCTCACCTGCTTGCTTGCCCCTTTCACGTCGCAAGGTGCATGTATCCCAGTTGCTCTTGGATCGTTTCTTTCTCTCTCTATACTTCGGCCGAGATTTTGCTCTTCAAAAGCTGTTGTTGCTGGCTTGCTTCACTCATCGATATAATACTAATAATGGTAATAACAACTTGCTTGCCCCTTTCCTTCCTATTTACTCCTTGGAAGTGCTGCCCCCAGCCGCACCTCCTTTAGCTCCAACCCCCAGCTTAGCCTGCATCGTACTCGCCACCACGTCGGCGAATTTGTGTACGGATTCCTTGACATTCTCGTAGCTCTCGGCGAGCGTCATGGGCGGTTCCCCATCTGCTGCTGTGGTCGTCTTGTTGGTGTTATCGGCATTGTTTTCGGTAGTAGCTGATTGTTGCTGTTGTTCAGCGTCACTACGGGTTGCCGCTGCTGCTGCTGTCGTCGTCGTTGTTCCTTTTTCTTTTTCATCCTCCTCCGCAGCCTTCTGCTTCTTCCTAGCGTCTTCCGCCTTAGCCATAGCTGCCGCCGCCGCTGCTGTCGCCGCCGGCGTAGGCGTACTATTTTCATTGGTCCTACTGCCACTCTCGGTCCGGCCACCACCCAGATGCATCCGCCCGAGCGCCTTGGTCGTCGCCGCGCTCGCCCGGCTCATCCCCGCCGACGCGAGCCCCGGCAAGCTGCGACCTGCCTCAAGGATCATGGAGTCGTCCCCAAAGTACTTCTCCTTCTCGTTCACAAACCGCGTCAGGTACGTCGTCTTGTGTGAACGGTGCGAGCCGCCGCCGGCAGCGGGTTGCTGGTTGCTGCTCTCGGAGCGGATGCGTTCGATCTCGGCCTCGAAGGCGCGGTCGTACAGGTTGAAGTCGATGCCCGTGGGCGAGTCCGACACGATGTCGGCAGGCGTATCCTGATGGTTGAACTCGTCGCGACCGCCCAGGCCGATGCCAAGCAGGCGCGGCGAGTGGTCAGTCGGCGTGTGCGCGTGGCCCTTTTCGCCGGGCGGGGTATCGGTTCCTTTAGGGGCATTCGCTTGGCTGGGGTGGACGTTGGAAGCCTTCCAGGCCTTGCGGGCCTCGACGATGTCAGCCGCCTCTTCAGCGACGGATTTATGCCGGGGTCGGCCAGCGGGAGGTGGTGTTGACTGCTGCTCCCTGCGTTCCCGCTGTTTGGATTCGAGTTCTTCGTGATGAAAAGACGGGTTCCACGTGACAAATGGCTTAGCAGGCTGTTCGCTTGGGGGTGCATTGGGTATCTGCAATGTCCTTGGCGTCCGCGGCGTCCTAGAGCCGGGAGTGCTCGGATGACTCTTGGATAAGAGCCCCTTGAATTTGTTGATTGCGATCATCTACCAACGGTGTTAGCCGGCCTGCTTTCTTGCCAATTTATTCGATTTATGTATGAGCTTACCACCGTGAGCATATTGCTCATCTTGGGCGTGAAGGCATGGTTGACTTCAAGTTCGTTCGGCATATCGACCATGTCCGAACAATTCTCCACCTCAGATAGGAGAGGATCGGTGCCGCTTAGAGTAACCCACGGGTGTTCCTATTGGATTGTCAGCGAAGTCACCTACAAAATAACATATTCAACAAATCCCGACTCACCCTTATTTCCGACATGCATATCCTCGTGCTCGCATCCTTGTCGAGCAGCCGAGTAATCAAGTCGCGGAATTCCGGTTTCTCGTCCTCGGGGATTTCTGGTATCTCGTTTCGGATCGCCTCGTACATTTCCAACACATTATCGCGTTTGAAGGGCAGCTTGCCGTATTTCAGACAGTATAAGGTAACACCCATGGCCCATATGTCCGCTGCCTTGCCCGAAACGTCGCCGTGCTTGGCCACACAGAGCTCGGGCGGCAGGAAGGCGGGCGAGCCGGCTGATTTGGCCGTCATCATGGTGTCGGGCTTCTCGAAAATCTCCGAGACGCCAAAGTCGACAATCTTCAGCACGTCGTCCTCCGTAAGGAGCAGGTTGTCCGGCTTGATGTCGCGATGTATGACCCCCTGTGCGTGCACTGTGTGATCTTTGGTTAGAACCCCACGCTCTTGGCTTACTAATAGTAGGCGCATATAAACTTACAATACTCAATACCCAGAATCAAATCACGGAACCAGTGTCGGCATTGTTCTTCGGGGTATGGGTCCGCATGGTCGTCCAAGCCGACCTTCATGACGACCCCCTTCTTGCACATCTCCAGCACCATCCATAGTGAGTCTTCCTCGGGGTCGTCCAAGACCTCGATCAGCTGCACCAGGTTGGGGTGGTTCAGCTTCTTCATGATGGCGATCTCCTCCCGGATCAGGAACAGGGCATCCTTGGCCTCGGCCGCATCGTTCTGGCTGAGCTGCTTCATGTGCGCCGGCCAGGGGCCGCGTCCACCGCGGCCCCCCGGCGGAAAGCGACCCGGCCTCCCGACGGCAGGCGGCCGCCTCAGAATATTGGACTGGGCCCTTTTCCGTAGTCGGGATTTGGAGAACTCTTTGATAGCCTAGATGATAAATTGGTAAGCCTTTGTAGACTCAGATTGCCCAGCACCACTCTTGTGTCCCCCCTGCCGAGCCACGCCTCCTAGAGAGCGGTTGGAAAGGGATCGGCTCGGCCAAGGGGGCGTATTCATTGGGATTGTGTGCTCGTACAAATTCGGCGCCGAACTGGTCTGTCGCAACATGGACAGCGCCGTAGGAGCCCCTGCCGATCTCCTCGCGGATGATGTACTGGTTTATTCGGAGCTTGGTGCCATCGGCGTCGTCGCTAGTGTATTCGGACCGTGCATTGAGCGTTTCCTGTGGCAATAGTAGCGGTAGGTATTAGTCAAAGTCCTGTTGCTTGTTTCTTGTTTGTTCTCTTGGCGCCCTGCGGCCGCCCTCCCGCCCGACCATGCATCCCCACGTGAGGAAGCTTAGCGAAAAACATATGACCCACCTTGACTTCGCGATGTTGAGATGGTGTTCGCTTGTGGTGTCGCAATGGGCTCTGGTATTGCTGAGCCGCCGGGGCAGAACTGATTATAGGACAGCGGACGTATCAGCGACATTATTGTTTTTGTTTTGCAGAGTGAGTGCATGCCTGCATCATAATCATGGTTGCTGCTGGTAAAAAGGATGCAAGGGCGATGCGATGCGGGGTGGTTGTGTGGTCGGATAAAAGAGCTATGGTCGGGGAGTTGTTGGCTTACATGTGCGCCATGAGCGAGGGCCGCCTCTCCTTGGTGTTGCTAGCAGCACCATCTGCATGGATGGCGATTGTCGGGGAGGCGAGAAGGGTCTTGATGCCTGGGTTGACGGCATGGCCGGCTTCTCGCGAGCTCGTCGTGTCGCTTCGTGTGCGCTCGTTCGGGGGCGCCAGCTCGTGGGCGGTTGGAGGGGCAGTGGCCGTGACGGGTTCCGTCATGGTTGCGGAGCTGTTTTGCTCGCTCTCAGCTCTCTTAGCAAAAGAGGGCGGCGAGTCAGGAGACCTGGGAGTTGTCGGACGAAACCAAAGTTTGTTGCAGCGCTGAAGCAAGTAGTAGTATATTCGGTACGTACGGTATATATATATATACCTAGACCTAGAAGGAAAAAGTAAGATGTAGGCACGGGGAAAGAAAGAGGGTGAAAGAAGAAATGCCTTGTAGGCGGGAAGGCAGATATGGATATGTATGGAGCAAGGCAATCGAGACGTATTATCTACGAAAATGCAACAATATTTTTGCAGGCGCTCTCTTCCTCTGCTCTCTGCTCGCTCTCTTACAGGGTGCAATGCATGCGAGAAGGGAAAATGGCATCCACCATGGACTGGCTATCAATCTGCAGTGTGCATGGTACTACCCTTAGAGTAACAGGCACTTCTGGTCATGTTAAACATGTTCAGCCCAACGCCCAAGCTAATTCCCCACGGTAGCGAATCACGATGCGTACAAGGAAAGCTGGACCCCTGCCAGACTGCCCAGTGTGCATCCATCTGGCTACCTAGTGCTAGTGGTGGTAGTGGTATGTGTGCATCCCGGTCGTGGGTTGATGATGATGGTACTCAATGTTGTGCGTGCCGTCGGGAAGGAGATGAGGACCAGGACTGCGCCGGCAAATCACAATGGATGATGGCTCGCATGACTGCAAAACTGTATTATATTGTTTGTAACTCCCGTGTTGGCTCGGCAGTTGCTGGTCTTGGAGTCTGTCTGTCTGTCAGTCCGTCAGTTGTGTTCAACATTCTAATCTACAGTGTAAGTACAGAGGCGATGTAGCACTGAAAATACACAAAAGGCACCCCGCGGGCCCGCGTTTTCCAGTGATACAGGCACCTGTAGCCGTGGCTGATCCCGGCTAAGCGGCTCTGGCAAAGCTGCACATCCAAATTTGGGGGCCGGCGGGGAGGGGGGCAGGGGGGTTCTTGGAGGGTATTGTTGAAGGGGGCCCAGACCAAAGAATCCAGTCAGCCCTCGAGCCAGGACCCTTGGCTGCTTGGGGGAGCAAGGGAGGAACTAGACTTAGCTGAGAGCACTGTATCGTATTGCCAAGTTATCGAATTGGCCTAAGGGGAGCCATTGGAAACGTGGGTGGTATTCTTAGAGACAAGGCTGTACTGGTACTGTACGTGCATTTGCATAACACCTTGCCTACATCATTTTTTATTTACTTACGTACATAGGAACTCGAAGCAATCAACCCAACCAGCTACTAGACGAAGCAGCGACGATCTAACGTTTTGGACGAGATACTCCCACGACAAACCACGAGACAAGACCGACCTTGCGAGACTTGTGTACCGACGAGGTACGAGTGCGACACCTGTTTGATTGACCGCGAGCAATGTAAATGCGCCGAAGCTGGACTTGGGACCCCCTTCTTCTTCTTCTTCATCCACAGCCCCGACGACAACCATCACGACGATAACGACAACAACCATAATCCCTTGAACCATGCCGGTCCAGGTCTTTTCCTTCTATATTTTCGATCGCCACAGTTAGTAATACCACCATTGTCACCACCACCACCCGCCGTTATGCGTCCCTCCGTCCCTCCTTCCGGACCATCGTGAGCTAACCGCGGCCCTCCTCTTCTTGTCCGAACCAACAGCCGAGTGCATCTACTCCAAACTCTGGATAGCACCGCCGCCGCCACGCCCCCTATCCACCGTCCCCGCGCACACGAGCAACGACCTGACGCCCTCCCCGACCAGCACCACGGCCTTACACCGCCAATCCGCCCCTCCGGCGTCCACCTCCGTCTCTGCCTCTGCCTCCACACCAGCCAACAGCAACAATGGCGCCTACCGCGACGTCCGCAGCGCCGCGACCCGGGCCAAGGACGACGCCAAGCTGATCTTCGGCACCGTCTTCAGCCTGCGCAACATGGTGCGCAAGCTCGGCGGCGACGACGACGCCTTCATCAGCTACCGCACCGCCCAGTACAAGCTGCACTACTACGAGACGCCCTCGTGCCTGCGCTTCGCCATGCTGACGGAGCCGGGGGCGCTGAGCATGCGGAACGTGCTGCATCAAATCTATATCAACCTGTGGGTTGAGTATGGTGAGTTTATATCTATCTACATATATACATACATATATACTGGACGTCTACCTATTGGGGTGAGTTACTAATGCTTTTGCCTGGCAGTTGTCAAGAACCCATTATCCCCTGTGGAACACAAGAATGGCGAGGGCGTGAAGAACGAGATGTTCGAGTTGGGGCTGGACAAGTTTGTCAGGGGGTTGATGTAGCAATACCTACCTATGGATAAATAAGAAATAGACGAGGGCAAGGCAAGGCAAAGCAAAGCAAAGCATGACAAGGGCAACTCAACAACTCCCCGGATAAAAATATCAAACGAGTACGTGCATGCATGGCATGAGCATGGCTTGAACAGGGGAAGAAGCAGAAAAAGAGAAACGTCACCGCTTCTGCGTAATGATGCGATATCAAGTGTCCCAGCCTGGAGAGGAAGCATGTCCAGATTCAGTACACTCACGAGATACAGCCCGGCGGTGATATCGACCCACGACATATGGGGCCCCAAGAAGTCTACCTATTTTAGAGTGTTGGGCAAATGAATCATCGGATATGGCCGGCATGGTCTCACACATCCGCCCATCCATATAGGAGCTGCAGGGAGGAAGGAGCCTAGGAGTGGAAGGGGGTTGTCACGGTGCGGACGACGTGTGCACGCATCTTAGGAGACTCGCAGCAACAACTATCAGAAGATAGTGAACTGGGCTTCTGGTTGTGTGACCTGGTAAAATGGAAGATATAACATTTATAGTGGTGTCTTTCTCATGCGTCCCGAGTCTCGACGCGCCCCTCCTGTAATTGTATTGATACAAACAAACAAGCCACCTTCTTTCTGTCTCTCTGTCTCTCTTTCATTTGCCATATAAGGCGCTTGGGTGAACTCCCACACGATGCTTGAAAAAGAATTAATGTCATAATAATATCCCGTCAATCATCATCAACCAACCCCCTCACCTAGCTCGTCATACTCTCTTTCTATACATTTCCCTATCGTACCCGGCTAGGTCCTTGCAGAACGCACACATGTAGTCAAAATACAATCGGGGTGGGAGTTTAAGACAGGCTGATAGACCACACTCATTTCTTCTCTTCCTCTGGCTGCTGCTGTCCTTGCTGCTGTTGCGGCTCTGGCTCTTGCTTTTGCTGCTGTTGCTGTTGCGAAGCCTTCTCCCATATACTCTCAAAGGAAGACATGGGCGCGGGCTCCTTGTTGACCAAAACCATACTCTCCTCAGCAGCACCCACCGTCGTGACTCCTTCGGTCATCTGACTGCTCTCCTTCAAGGAAGCAAACTGGCTCTCCTGCACAGAGGGAGCGGTAGGCAGGGCGCTGGGCACCGAGTTCTCTTCTTGTTGTGGTTGTGATTGGCTCGGTGCCGCCGCTGGAGCCGGCTGCTGCGCCTGAACCTGACGGGCATCTTCTCCTTCATTCTGGATCTCGTTCTCCCAGTTGCTCGAATAGACGACGGCAGCAAAAGCCTCGAGGTCGGGCACCTGCTCCATGGCCTGCAGGTACTCGTTGGGCATCATGCCGTGGCCGATGGCGTGGGCCTGGCGCGTCAGCACCGACAGGATCTTGGGCAGGAGGACCAACTTGGCCCCGTGCTCCGGGTCCTCGAGCTCGGGGATGGACGAGCTTAGGTGAGCGGGCAGCTCGAAGGCACCAGGCAACAGCTTCTGCATGTTCAAGACCGCAAAGCCCGCGTCCAGGACCAGCGTCAGCACATGCGAGAAGGCGGGCGACTCGATCAGGTCCGACGTCTCGTCCAGCAGCCTTCGTAGGGATGCTGCTGAGGAACCGGATGCCCCTGCATCGGCCCCCTGGGTCTCGGCGGTCGCGCTCTCGCCGAGCACACCGGACTCCCTGAGAACGTGGTCTTCCATGTCGCGAGGGGGCAGAACTATAGACAACCACTTGGAACCCTTGTGCCCACCCGCCTTCCGGTCACCTCCTTCGATCTTCTTGCGCACCTCGAAAGTAAGTTGCGTGAAAGTGTCATAACTCAGGAGATCTCGTGGGCTGAAGTGGCCGAAGACGTCGCGCACAGCTTCCTCGACGCGTTGACCCAGTTCCTCCCAACCCTTGTTCAGCAGCCACCAGCTGAAGGTCAGGTATTTGCGGTTAATGTCGAAGTCGCTCCCGTAGACCTGGTGCTCCGGGTTGTCGTCGTCATTGTTTTCTAAGCTTATGGTGGATTGCGCGGTCCCCGTGGCGAGTGAGATGACGCTCGAAAGGTAGCTGCGGCGGCCGAGGAGGTTGAGCTGGACTCTAGTGAGCATCGTGAGAAGGGCAAGCGTGTATACGAGTGTGAAGGCGCGGGTGATGGCTACAAATAAACCACCGAACGGTTAGCCGTTGTTCATATTTGAATTTTACCCCGTTCTCCAGCGCTTGTTTGGCTTACAGCTTATGGTTAAGTCATCCCACAGTTGCCGCTTCGTCCTTCGTGGCTTTGGCGCAGGGGTTTGTCCACCATCTTGGGCACCATCGCCTGTTTGCGGTTGAGATGTTGGGGGAAGCGTCATTTGGCTGGCGTGAACTCCGCTTTCGCTCTGTAGACTCGCGACGCTTTTGCCCTCTTCTTCGGTGAGAGTGGTATCTGCTATACTCGGTGGTGTCGGATTGGGTTCGCCACTGCGCATGCTCTTGGACGCGCTCTTCATCTGCTGGATCTCCAAGGTAATCTTTTCGGTGTTCATTGCCTCCAAGATGTTGGTCGTGGCGGTGGGCAAGAGGGCGAGAACGGTGAAGGTACAATCCTCTTGGTTCTGTTCAAACCGCCGGCGAAGACTATGCATAGCAGTCGTTGGTCAATTTAGGGGGACCTTTGAGTAGAGGACTGGCTCTACGGACGGATAGCTGCCCAAGGAGGGAAACGTACTTTTCTTTGGCGATACGATCGCTGCTCATGCGCTCGCGCGCATCATTAATTTTGTTCAGAACATATTGGGTGGCTAGATAGCCAGCGCCGACCACACCGACACCGATTGCGACGGGCGTCCTATTGCGGCGAAGCCAGCGTCTCGTCGCAGAGAACATTGTGCAGTTTGCTAGTGACTCAAGCCCAAACCGAGGATATACATGCGAGATGGGGTTTTCAATGAGGCTATTGAAATGAATGGATGTCCTGAGACAGTCGAAGTCGAAGCGAAGAGAGAAAGGAACAAAAATGGGTTTTCAGAAGCTGTGGTGAAGTTGAATCGGAGCTATACACGTGTAAGCCATCATGGACCTATTGACGTTGCAGGGTGGTATCCAAGCCCAGCCTTCTTTCTTCTTTCGCGGCGATAGACAATCGCAGGAGCTCGTGCCTACCTGCAGCTAATAGTTTAGGTGCTTTCCTCCTTCCCCCCTAACGTAACTTCCCCCCCGGCTCGGTACTTAAGAGAGCCCTGTACCTCGGCATGGGGTATGGACGGGTACGGTACGGGGATATCCTGATGCTAATGCCCCGTGACCGCCACGACGAGGCGGCGAGGCCTAATTGTCTTAATCACTAAGCTATTTCAGACTAGATAGAGAAGGATTAAGAGTGCATGCACGCATGTACTGATCGTTGTCATCTTGTTCAGACCAGAAAGTATCTAGGCAGGGTTACTTAATACGGTGGCCTTCAAGTCTTCATTGATGTATCTAGAGTACGGTCTGGGCTGGACTGGACTCAATGGACAATCAGATCAATTGAAGCTCCCCCAGCTCTGAGCTCCACATTGACGCAACCCGTTCCATCGCGTTGTGACCCCTCCACCCTCCACCCTCCAAAACCAAACGTAAGCTGCGCATATCGGAATCCTCAAGACAGAGACAGAAAGCAGAAGATAAAGCCAGCGCTCGCGGAACAGGGTCGTTCTTATCTATCAGTCATGTCCCTGGACCAACAACTATAGAGTGAGACTTAGTCAATAACTGCCGATTCGCATCTACCATACCTACTCATAAATCCACGCGCTCCGGGTTCTTTCCATCTTTTCGTCGAACCTCCAGGTCCTATGTGAGAGGAACCACCCGTATCTGTCCCTCCCTCCCCCCATCATCGGCGCAAACGACAATGGACCCTCAACAGAACCCCCAAGAGTTCATCCTTGACGCCTTTGTCGACCCCACGTCGGTGCGCGATGTTGTCGGAGGTATGTAGACCTACCTACCTACTACCTGCGCATACCCACGCAGCCGTCCCCTTTTCCCCGACCCTACTCCGTGTCCGCAGGAGGATAGCTTACGGATCCCGTCCGGTGACGGCCGGCGCGACCCGACCGATGACGGCATGGATCGCGATATCTATCTATCTATACATGCAATGAGCTACGTAACTAGATAATTCTAGACTAACGAACATCCGACGCGCGCAGGCATCCTCCACACCATCTTCTTCCACCGCTTCTTCCCCAGCCTCGTGCCCGAGACGCGCGAGGTGCTGGGCCTGTCGGTCCCCTACGTCAACGACGCCGAGCTCGACACCATGATCGCGAAGCGCACGGGCGAGCTGCACCGCGAGGTCGTCATCAACAATTCGTCCGCCCACAACGCGCACAACAACAACAACGGCGGCGGCGCTGGGCGCGGCACCATCTCGGTCCAGTTCCTCGAGAAGAAGCGGCGCAAGACGTGGTACATGCGGCCCTCGGGCGACGAGGAGGTCTGCTGGGAGCGGTGGACCGTCAAGGTGACGGTTGCCGAGCCCAAGACGGAGACTGGTGCGTGTGCATTTGCATTTGCGACGGACTTTTCTTCTGTGCCTCCATACATACATACATACATGCATGCATACTGGTTGATATACATCTCTAACTTGCTATATACACAGAGAGGGCAAAGGTCCGCAACGCCATGGAGACGACCCTACGCGGCACCGTCCTCAAGATCGTCGACATCGTCAACCAGCACAAGGACCACATCCCGCCCATCACGACGACGGACGCGAACCCGTTCCCCTACCAGATCGTTGTGAACCAGAAGGAGGACAGCAGCGGCTGGGCCACTAGGATGGGCATCTATTGAGTGTCGAAGAGTGTGCTAGCCGACTGGCGGTCTCTTCCTCCTCCTTCGTCGAGGCGGGTGGAAGAAGTGCTTACCCTACTACTGACTGACTGACTGGCACTATTGCTACTAGTACTAGTATTCTGTTTTCTTTTCCGGCGCAAATCATCATTCGATGAAGGGGGGTAAGAGGAAAGGGCGTAACAGGCATATCAAGCGGGGTTTCTCGGCGTTGGGAATAGGATGGGATTTGCTTCCGACAACCTTGGATTAGAAGACCTGTTTGGACTGATTTTAGTCGTTTAACTACATACACAAAGAGCCATGACTGAATTCCAGATACCCCTTGCGGAACCCTTGAGATAGAGGCTATCGTAGTGAGGTTAAAGTCGTATACATAACCGATCTACCCGGATTGGTTCCCGGCCCTGGCGCGGGCGTGACATGCGATACTTACTGTCTGGTTTCGAGGAACATTTGAGCTTTGCAACGTGGTGTTCAAGAGCCCGAATGGTCTCAAGTTGGGTCTGTCTCATCTGGGTGATCCCATCATTCTCATGTAAGAACCTTCTTGCTAGTGTGCCGTTCGAAATGCGTATTTCGTATCACCCTACCAAGAATCCTCGACCCATCTCATATGCTCCCTTGCTGATCATATCGTGGACTCCCTTATTTAAAACAATGCTTTCAGTCCCTACCTACATTGTGCTTTGAGGAGAGCCCACTCTCTGATTGATACCGAATACTCTACTCCGTAGCAATCTATCGGCTCGTCTTCTCGAAATCCTCTTGCATGTTGTATGTATATTGGAGGCTGTTGGTTTTCTCAGCATACATCGGCGGCCTCTCGGTACTGTGCCAGCAAATCACGGCGGACGAATTTCTTTCAAAGCAACATCACCCAACAGGGAGAAGAATACCGGCCTTTGCCTGGCCAGTCTTCTGCTGTTGTCTGCTCCCACTTACCTGCTCCCACTTACCTACACCACGTGAGACTGGTTGTTCAAGTTGACATTGCTCAGAATGAACTCCTGGGGCGAGCAGAATGGTGGAATGACCTTGTTGAAAAATGATCCTTAAGCGTTTTCCCTGCCTGTCTATCATGCTCCTCGTCTGACGGTAATATGAATAGGAAAGCAGGCGATATGTAGGTAGCCTTGTCGTTGATTTGGTTACATTCATGTCACAGCTTAGGAAACGATCGGAAAGGCGAGGTGACATCTTCAAGTTGTTCAATTGTATTGAACTACATCAGCGTTTATTGAAAAGGCAAAGCAAATTCTCGAAAAGGAGACATCCGCCATCAACACCCAAAAATTCCGACTCGCTTTGCTAACAATGTGTGATCCATACCAAAAAAAAAAAAAAGCCACAACAACATACTCATCTTCACATGCCGTTTGATACAGGAGACTCCAAATCACCTTCCTCCCAAAAACAGACCAAAAGCCAACATGTGTCCCATACTCGTAATCCATATCTTGCCTTTTCTTTCGCTTCGGTAGATATCCCACAGTACACATACGCCTCTGCTTTCCTTATGCTCTTCACTTGATTACCAATACCACCCAACCGGATTATAGTAGGTAGGGTCCCAGAGGTGACGGTGAAATTCCATCCAAACTCGCTCGCAAAAAAAACAAAAAAAGCATCAAAACAAAAATTGGAAGCCAAACTCGATTGGCATGCAAGGCGTCATATGTACCCAGGCACGTAGCGTCATTATACTTGTAGAAAACAATAGACAAGAATGCCGTGAGGCGAGGTTGTTTGCCGCCAGTCTATATTAGCCTGTGTCGCTCGTAAACAGCATGGGGAAATGCCCATGGTGTCTCCAATACAGCAGACAAGATGTGTGGTAGTCGTTCATTCATAAATCGTCAAAGTCCACGGATGGAGCAAGAGCGCTGGGCTCTGGAATAGAGGATTAGAAGGTGGTAGTAAAAGCTCTGCCAAGACCGGGCTTGTTGGCTCGGGATGGAGCAGCGTTGTTGCTTGAGCTGCCGATCTTCTCGAATCCCTGAAGGATGTCAAGACCCGCACAGTTCTCGTCATTCTCGTCGAAGAAGTGGCTTGAACAGAAGTCGTCCATCGAGTTCCATTCACCGCTGCTCTTGATCGGCGACTGCGTGAACACCTTGCTCGGCGAAGACATTCCCTCGAACACTTTACTTGGCGTCTCATATGCAAGAGCAGATTGGTTGTGGAACTTTGGAGGAACCGGCGTGAGTGTCTTGGCCACGTTGCCAGTGATCTCACCCAGAGCGCTAGCAGAATGAGCCCGGTCCATGCGCAGTCTCTTAACTGAGCGCTTAATGGGCGACCCGGCCTCGATAGCAGCGGGGAAGAACGAATCGAAGCTGCTATCCTGGAAGATGTCGAAGCTGTTTGGGTCATGAACGAAGTCGCCAAAGTTGAAGAACGAATCGTCAACGTGGAATGCAGGACTCCCAGATCCCATGCCGTCCGTCAGGTTGTTCACACGTCGTAGAGGTGAGTTCAGCATGCTGCTGACCTTGTCTCGGTGAAGACGCAGGTTGGTATTGGGGGATACCGAAGGCGGAGGCCTAGTGGGTGCCTTGATTTTGACGGCTGGGGTCAAGGGAGGAAGCATTTGGTTGGTCTCATGAGTCTGGCGAAGCGGAGATGAAGACGGGGGAACGAAGCCGTATGAACGGCTCTTGCTCGGGCTGTCATATGAGGAGGCTCGAAGACGTGCAATTTCCTCCTCGGCCCTCCCACGCTTGATCCGGGGACGATCCGCTTCAGAGGTGAGGTTCCTTGAGCCTTGGTTTGGACGCATAGCCGACGACTCGAGCGATGAGATGTAACCACTGTCATCCATGGATCCCGTAGAGACATGCTTCCGGCTGGGGTGGCCGCGAGCGCCGGATGAAGCACGACCTCGATTCATAGGGGGCGGTGTGTTGCTTCGATGCTGCCTGGGAATCGGCGGCGATGAGTGCATAGCAGCTGGCAGTGGTGAGTACAGGTTGTCTTCCTCAGCATCCTGCTCTACTTTCTCAATCTGTTCCTCGGGACTATCCGACAAGGGAATTGTGGCATCAGACGAGACCTCGGCCGGAGCGGTGGCGGGCCGGCTCACCGCCTCAGGTATCTGATATGGCATCTGAGGCTGAGCGGGTAGCACTGGGGGTGGCAACGTGGGTAGCTCGTTCGACGCATGCAAGTTACTTAAGTCCGAACGCGCTGGCTCCAGGTTGGTCGACATGGACATTACTGGCACATTCTCGATGCTGCTTTGAGACTTCCGGGCCGGCTTCTCCTTCAGGAACAGGTGTTCCATGCCAGGCTCAATTGACCAGTAGTTCCCCTTTCCCGGATCGTCCTTGGGCCTCTCCTGCTTGATAAACGCCTTGTTGAGGCTCAGATTATGGCGAATGCTGTTCTGCCAGCCGGCATCGTTGGCATTGTAGAACGAATAGCTGTCCGAGATCCATTTGTAGATCTGTGATAATGTTAGGCGCCGATTTGGGGCTCGTAATATGGCCATGCCAATCAGTTGGGCATAGCTGTGTCCGGGTTTCTGGCCATCGTCCGCGATAGGAGGGAAAGAATCATGAGGCGGTAAAGACGGTTCGTCCGTGCGCGCCTTTTTCGCTGACCTTGCCTCCTTAATCGGTGCTGCCTCGAGCAATGCGCGCTTGCCCGGGGCCTTCTGGTAGTAGTTCTCGAGGTTGAGATGAAACGGAGCGGGTGGTGCCGGGTATAGTACTGGGTGGGCGTTCTCCTTTCCGTAATTGTAGTTGCTGTTGTCCATCATTGGCCTCTGAGTTGATGCTGTCTTGAACCTCGACATAGTAGGTGGCTTCTTCATCATCGAGTCGGTCATCTGCCCATTCGAAGAAGGCGGTAATAAAGAAACGGGGTCCATCCTATTCGGTCCTTGCGATTTAAGCGGTGTGAGAGGCGACTGCATGCGTCCGGACGCCTTGAAGGGCGAGCTTTGCTTTCCCATAGCATTCGTGGGCGAGTTGAAAAGCACGTTGGTGTTTGAGCTACCCAAGGGCATGCGTGGTGCAGCGTGTTGGTGGTGGTGTTGATGGTGGTCCATCATGGGCATGGGAGCGCGGCTGATCGGGTCATGAATTGACTGATCAAAGTAGTCGTCCTGGTAGATTTGGAGCGGTTCCGCGCTGGCGGCGAAGCGCGTCGGATTGGCCATGGCGGCCGATGATCGTAGGCGACGTAGGTGAGTGCTGGCCAAAGGATGCTGAGTATGGATATGGATATGGATATGGATATGCGATGGTGATCTGGTGGTGGTAGTTTAGATAACTGATAACAGCGAGCGAGGGTTAGTCAGTAGCCCATTTGGAGGTGAAGATGCGGATGCCCTGGTAATGTATTCTCCCGTTCACGGAAGGTGCGATGGAACTTGGGAGCCCACTGGCAGGCTGCATGACGGGTGATATTTCGCGTGAAAAGCGTGGACCATCTACTCACCTTGGATCGGGCTCGCAGATTTAATTACCAGTGGAGCCTGGAAGCCAGGGTGACTGTGGCGCGATAGGTGTGGGTTGATGAGCCTCGATCAAAGTCTCAGAAGTGGTGTAATAGTGCGGTTTGGCGAAAAGAAAGCTTTTCTGCATCGAGATGCGGCTTGCGGAGAAGAAAGAGACGATCAGATCACATAGGCTGGTTGCTTGCGATGCAGTCGTCGAGAGCAATCAAGCCAAATCACATCAACTTGAGTGTATGTAAGGTAGAAAGGAGGAGTTCCCCCAGAATCCAGTAGTAGGGCAGTATGTAGGAGCGGTAGCAGAGTATCCAACAAGGTACAGTAATGCACTGCACATACATACATACGGCGAGCGGATGAGCGGATATGCAAAAGAAGATGGGGAACGGATGCAGGACAAGGTGGAGGAGAGAAGGGGATAATACTCTTCCAGTTGGTCAGAGGTACGATGGGCGGGAGTGAAGGAGGGGAAAGAAGAGAAGAGATGGAATGGTACAACGCTCTCCGTTTCGTGGGGTGGGAATGACCAGACCTAAAGCAGATAGATTGACACCAGGCAATTTCTATCTTGGGACCGACAAGTGGTACAATGTAGGCATAGGGCCGCCCAAACCCAGCTGAACGAAGGAAGCGGAGAGGAAGGGAGAGCGCGCTTCAAGTCAAGTCTGTCTGCTCTCGCGCAAGCTCGCCAAAGTCCAAAGTCCAAGTTTCGGCAGAAGTGGGAGCGGCTAGGCTGATAGGAACGGTAGTGTAAGTGTAGTGCAAGGGCAGGAACGCCCAGCTGGTCGCGACCTTCGTACGGCCAAGCCCAAGATGCGAGGCCTAGTTGCTGGTCCTAGTCCCGACCTAGCGCGCATGCAATATGGTGTGGTGAATTGTGTGAATTTCGGATGGGCTTTTTGGTGCAGAATTGCTGGAGGATGTCCTGCAAACTGCACGGAGCGGAGAGGGCAGACGAATAGAGTGGGCAGAGAGGCAGCTTCTAGCAGGGTAGCAGGGGTGGTGGTGGATGGCGGATGGTCAGCCATCCAGCATTTCAGCCAGAGTTCCCAACGATGCCTCGCGCTAGCCAGCTCAGCGGTCGATCCACCGGGGGAGCAGAAGGGATGGTGTGGGACGGCTTCGAGGTCGTTGTGTAAAAGGATTGGACGGCATCACCGGGGGTTGATACCCATCAGACCAGGGAGACCAGGAATACCAGGAAGGCCAGGGGCCCGCACTTGATATCACACAAGGATCCAGAGTGTGTGCGCCAGAAGCAGCAGGCAGTGACAGCCAAAGATGCGACGGCTTTCTCCTCTTCTCCTCTTCTCTCGCTCCTCTGGCTCTCTCTCCGGATCTGCCTGGTATGTCTCAGAGTTGCATACAGCTTGGAAGTGGTGATGGTGGATAAGGCGGGCGGGGTGTCTACTGTCTCGCCTTTCTTTTCTCCTCTTGGATCAATTGTGAAAACAGCCCACGAAAAAGCCTTTTCCTCATCTCAATAGTCTAGCAATGCGCTTCCCGATTTCCACTTTATTTCGTGGATAGAAGGGGGAAGCTACTGCTATGGAAATTCCAGAAGAAAGCACGAAAGCACAGCCATTGGAGCATTGGAGCCCGGCGCACGCAATGGGAGGACAAGGACAGACAGGTACACGTTTAAAATCAAATAAACCCCAACGGGCAGGCTTTTCGTTTGCTGCTGGCTGGTGCTATCTTTGGTCACGTTTGAAGTCTGTACGTCCGTACGTACGGCTGGCTGAAAACGTCCGAGCGAAACAGAATCCGTTGTTACAGACGAAGAGGGCAGGAAATGAATCGTCTGGTTCTGATCTGATATCAAGCTGCAGCGGCAATCCGTCAATCCGTCAATCGCTCTCTTCTTTACGACGACAGTGTTTAACATTAATGAGAATCGGCAGAACGATTGGACGAGGCCGCAGCTCGGATGAAGCAGGTCTTAGAAAAACGCGGCCAAGCTGGACGCGTGGCGCGTTTCGCGTTGTTTATGGTTCAGCTCGCGTCGGGCCAATAGGATCGACACTTTTCACCGGTTCTATCCAGTGGTAGCCAGTGGTAGTCCCGTCTTGGCGGATTCAACTCGCGACCTGCTCTTGCCGTTTGGGCGACTTTTTTTTTCTCCTTCGTTCGTTCGCACGATAACATGTGGTGCCAGAAGCAGTGTTACCCTACGCCCAGTTTGCCCAGGTCCGGTCCAGAGCAGCCCTCAATGATCCATCGGAACGTCTCCATCATCCATCATCCCATACTACGCAAACCGTCTGATTAAACTAGAACATGATAGCCCGCCCGACACACGGCTGCCGATCTCGATCTGAACCAATCCCATCTCTTGTAGACAGTGTGACGGCCAGGCATCCCGACCATCTTCCCGCTCCCATTGGCCTCTGCTCTCAATGGCTTTTTTGCCTTCAATGCCGGCGCCTTGTATCATTCAGTATCTAATATTTGATAACGGCCTCAAACGTGCTCCCCCTCGCTTTGAAGAGTTGGGCCATTTGGTGAACTCTTCTAGCGTATGGAGAATTGGTCGCCAATGCCGAATATGACATCATGAATAGGCTAAGAAGGCTAGGCCAGGAACGTGTGATCGCCCGGTTTTGCAAGGTAGGATTGACCTGGCATGATTCTTTTTTAAAGTTCTAAAGCCAACAACCGTCGAGACCGTTTGTTCGCTACTACCGTAGTGGGCTTTTCGTTCCTCGTATCATTGATGCGAAGTGCCGCCAGCCAGGAAGGTATGGAGCTACTAGCCAATGCTATCTTGTATGCATAGTTCTTTTTTTCCCTTTTCTCTCTGCTTTGTGCGACTAGAGAGAGAAGAGACTTCCGCCCGGCTTGCGTTTGCGCTCGGCTGCGTAGCCCCCGAGGCTTATTTTTCTCCCCTTCACTACTCTCCGAGCCAGTAGACCCCAAAGAAGATTTGCATACTATCCAACTGAATGCCTTGCCAGCTAGTCCGGCGGCCCCCGCGAGGGCAGTTCATCTGGTCGCCAGGCCGCCAGCCAGCTTCGGTAAGTCGCGACATAAGCTTACAAATGTTCATTTTGATATCAACTAGCATCCAATGCGCTTGGAACGCGCTTGGGGGTGAACAACGCATCGTGACTGTTCTTGTCCTCTGCTCATTGGCGGCATGGCCCGTTAAAGACTTGGTCCTACTATCCTATTATCAAGGTTATTGCCAAGTCTGGTTACGGCTCACGGGTTGCCATTGGGAAGGCGGAAGCACATGTACCCATCCAGGATGCAACGTTCCTAGCACAGCCCTTTTGGGTCCGAGGTGTGCACGCTCGCGAAATTCATACCTGCTATCTCATGTAGGTATCTATCCGCTATCCGACACCTGATATTTGTCTTCTGTCTTCTGGGGACTTGAACGTTCAACGGACCAGCTCCTAGCCCGAAGCTGGACTCGGCAGACTTGTTTACCATGATTTCTGGTGTGATGTCTCTCCGACCTCAGAGCATATGAAGGATCTCTGCCAGGCTTTTTGGCGGCCCTGTCCGCGCGCGGGCAACCGCGTTACCCTTGCAGCAATATGCATGCTTTTTAATACCCAAGAGGGAAGTTCACTCGCCTGTGCTAGCTTCTGCTGCTGTCAGACTTGCGGTTGCAGTGCAGCCGTCAGCTATCAAATCTATCACGGCCCCTCTTACTGCTAACCCTCAGACTCCCGGGGTCCTGTGACTCGTCAGAAATCCAAGTCTTTTGCGGGCTAATTACTGCCACTCTGGCACTCTGGCACTCTGGCACTTTGGAGTTTGTGAATGGTCCGGGTTGTCTGGCGATTCGTCCGCTCTTTTCGGTCCGTTCTGCTCTGACTTACGTACACGTAGATCCAGCTGAATCAAAAATGGCACAGGAAAGAAAAAGGACTCGAACTTTCATCCAACGAACCGCCGGTCCGTGAGCTGGCGCATAGACTCGGGCAGTTCGGGTTCATCGCATCAATCTTGCCAATTGCTGGGTGATGGGATGTTCTCTCGGACTTCTTTTTACTTTAAAGTTTGTTTCCTGCTCACGGACTGTCGTCCAGTGTTTCAGGAGCTCCTTTGCGAACAGCCTTCGTTGGGCTGCAGCAGATGCTGCTGGCATCTTGCATGTTTGCCATGTGACATGGCACTATGATACGACAGGACAGTCAGGTTATCTAAGTCGCCCCTCCCACCTTCTCCGTCAACCCCCCTGGTCAAGCCCGGAAATCGAACTAAGTAAGCATACCTTATTCTAGGTTAATATATACCTCCACTCCGATATAGAATATAATATTATACGTCCAAGGCCTATATCAGTTTCCTTGATCTGGCTTTGCTTAGCTGTTCTTTTCCCCATCTTTAGTTTGATTCTTACTTTATGGGTTCATGCCACCGAGTGCGCCCTCGCCGCAAGCGCAGAGGAAAGGGAAATCAATTCGCATGCAGACCGCAAGAGACCGATGAGTTGAGGCGGCAGAGTTCTGGTCTAGAATGCGTTTCAGTCTCATGGGAAAACCACCACATTTTTTTGAGTTGTTCCTGACTAGCAGCTGTGGTTCCACGAGGCGGCATCGCAGGGCAGCAGCAGCAGCAGCAGCAGCAGTTGCAGCAACACAAAGTGGTTAAATTACCCCGCAAAGCGGAGGGGGGGTTGCATAGCTGCTAGTATAGATTCAGATACTAAATTGACCAACCTTGGTGGAATACGAGAAGCCGTCATTTATTCTCACGTTTGGTGGCTTCATGGACTGAGTTGAGATAGCCCTTGGGCTGACTAGTTCTTTCATTCGTCTTGCTCTGACAAATCTCAACAAGTTCGTTGCTGCAGCAGATGAAACTGTTTTACGTGCTCATGAGGCCATTGGTGCACCGCTTGCCGCCGCCTCGTCACATACCGGCAGCACTACAAGTTACCTAGGTTTGATATATGGTGACGTTTGCCTACATGAAGAGCGGTCGTACTATGGCTGTCAAGCGTTTCACCAGGCTCGCGCTTGATATCGGGATTCCTTTGGCGCATGCAGAGATCATCGTGTCCCGCCCCAGCTGCAGCTTCAAGTGGTGCTTGGCGGAGCCCTTCTCAACTCTTAACTCCGTGTAAGTCGGCTTAGTCAGATGCAATGTGCCCGCCCGCCTATCTTGAACAATCAGGCAATAGTAAGCTTACTTGGGTCATTATCGTACCAGAGGGAGAGAGCGAGAGCCTGCTGTTAAATCCGATCACGAGGTCCATGGGGCGACGAGATACTGCAGTCAGAGCCTTAGATAGATACTGGGGTTTCGGTGAGGAGAGTGCTGCCCGTATCAGCTCATTGATCCCAATCGATATGCTTATTACAAGAAGCGATGCCATGGGACGAAGCCATAAAAGCTAATAGATGATGCAATCGCTGAGGGAAAAGTCTAACACTGGTAACAATCTGGCATCCTATCAACCCCACGGGGCGCATGGTCAGTAACCTATCCCGATTACCCATCGCGGGGGGATATGTGCCCTTACACGGACGGCCAGGGTAGGCGGGTGACGACCTTTTCGGACTTAAAGGGGGCACCTTTACTCAGCAGGCGCAGCAAGTCTGGTTGATAGATATAGCTTCACTTCAAGATCCTCTTGAAACCCCGCCCAGCATCCTACTGTGCTCGGCGTTTGCGGCGCATGCTACAAAAGGGGGTGGTGCTGGCGGTGTAACTTCATCGGCGTTAAGTTGGCGGCATGCCAAAAACGATCGATAAAAGATGTTCTGTAACCTAGATATGACGACGACCAGTGACAACGATGGGAAGCATATAATGTCAAAACGAGACCATATGCTTCCAGACAGTTTCTGTCCACTCGAGAAATCGACACATAAAACCCTTCCAGTACATATGATAAAGCCTATCATCAGCTACTTAAATTGCAGCGATAGCTACAAGCCATGTCTCAACCCACCACCAATTCCATCCTCGTCATCGGCGCCGGCGAGCTCGGCACCGCCGTCCTCGAGGCCCTCGCAAAGCATCCGGAGCTCTCTTCGGGCGGCGGCAGTACCACCACCCTCTCCGTCATGATCCGCGCCTCGAGCCTCGACGGCGCGACCACGGACCCGGCCAAGCAGCGCCACAACGCCTACCTGCGCGACGTCCTCGGCGTCTCCGGCTTCGTGCCCGGCGACATCGGGCGCGACAGCGCCGAGGCCCTCGCGGCCGCGTTCCGGCTCTTCGACACCATCATCTGCTGCGCGGGGTTCGGCGACGCGTTCCCCGCGGGCACGCAGCTCAAGATCTCGCGCGCCGTGCTACACGCTGCCGCGGCCAACAACAGCAATGGCCAAAAGAAGAAGCGTTACTTCCCCTGGCAGTGGGGCATGGACTACGACGCCATTGGCACGGGCAGCGCGCAGGACCTCTTCGACGAGCAGCTGCAGGTGCGCGCGCTACTGCGGGGCGAAGACGGAACCACCCCCGAGGAGAAGGCCGCGGCGGCGGTGGACTGGGTCATCGTCTCGACGGCGCTGTTCATGAGCTTCCTCTTCCGCGCCGACTTCGGCGTCGTCGACCTGCCGGCGCGGACCGTGCGCTGCCTCGGCACGTGGGACACGGAGATCTCGGTCACGACGCCGCGGGACATTGGCATCATGGCGGCCGAGATCGCGCTGCGGCCCGGGTCGATCTCGAACCAGGTCGTCTACGTCGCGGGCGACACGGTCTCGTATGCGCGGGTGGCGGAGCTGGTCCAGGAGAGGCTTGGCCCCGGTGCGGAAATCAAAAGGGAGACGTGGGATCTCGAGTTCCTCCGGCAGGAACTCGTGAAGAACCCCGGCGATGTCATGCTCAAGTACCGGGGCTGCTTTGCCGAGGGACGGGGCGTGGCGTTCGATATGGACAAGACTGTGAACAGGCAACGCGGAGTAGCCCTGCAGGATGTGCGGAGCTACCTGAAGGAGATGGAGATATAATTTGGTTATATAGGCAGTATATACCGGACGAAGGTAGTTAAAGACTACTGTTTCGATATTCAACTCCACCGCCATCTCTATCGCGATGTGACTTCCGTTTCCGTTACATACTCAGGTGTGGCAGAAGGGAACGTGCTTAGAGATAATACGTACTACGCTTCTTCAGCCTTTAAACATGCTTAACTATCATCTGATGTACACCGCTGCTGGCGTATAAATATAATCGACGCAATACGGAACGGCGAACGCTCTGTGGGCGATAGTAGAGGGTCATCACGCCGGCTATGGGGGGAGCAGGCCCAGCCTGAGGGGAAGAACTGAATACTACTTTCATCACGATGGGCTGTATGTGGATAGAGCGTTTCATAGAGCCCTTCGGGTCTGTTACTATGACATTCAATGGGAAGCGTCAATATAATCATACGAATATCGATCGTATTAGCAAGGGTTTGTATTACACCAGGTGTCGGTTCCGTACATGGTTGATATAAGTGACAGGCTAATTCACGCCACATATTTTGGCAGGCGAGGCGGGCAGCTATGTTTTGTGCCTGATATCACTCATTTACTTGAACGATAAACTTGAACTTGGTGATCGCGGCTAGGTATATCGCTTGCTTGCTCATACGGGACTATAAATATCGAACAAGCTTTCAGTATATTGTTCAATTCGTCACTTACTTGTCATCCTGCTTTATAATCAGTACGTAGATGTACGCTTGGTTGCTCATATAGGATGGGATATGCCGACATCAATGCCTCCTGAGAACCATCACAGACAAGAACTTGCAAGTCCCCATTCGCTGCCGATCTATAGACTTATTTATGGCCTTTACCTGAAATATTCTCTGGGAATGAAAGAAGTGTACACCCAAGAAACCCCTTACATATCGTGACTTTCCCACTGCTGCCTCGAGGAATGGAGACATATTGGCTATAGCATGGCTGATGCAAACGAACATACAGGAACACGCATAGCTAGAACGTAAGGGGCGACTTAGTACATATATCCCCAGCTGTGGCCTCTGTAAAAACATGAAAAAAGTGTATATTCGGCACTAGAATGACGATTTTCCCCAGGCTGCTTTCGCGAACCTTAGGGTGCAAGGCGGCACTCCGTATAGTAATGACAGCGTGCCATGCGTGTCAGCGGAGATATTGGCTCACCATGCAGTCTTAGGAATTATAATTTGATATTCCAACCTTTCAAAGGAGAAGCTCTCAATCAGAAGCAGGTGGTCTCGGTCACCTGCTGCTGCTGGCGTTAAACAGGCCAGGACCGTGTCCAGGATGGGAATGGACTTCAGCCTCGACAAGCCCTTCGGCTTGCCTTTCTGTCCGAATTGCACGCCAAAACATGGAATGAGACGACTTTGATAATCGAGCTGGCCTTATAATTAATAAGATATTGCTCATATCTCTCAATATAAGCTGGTAGATGCGTATATCAGCCATCCTCCTGTTTGGACCTGGCCCCTCTTTCACCCACAACGGCGTGAATATCCCTACGTAACATTCGGTACCAAACGGAGCGAAATCCCTTAAGCAAGTTCTATAATTTCCATCCGTCCCGGTGCTCCCAACTTGATGAAATCAGGGGTCCTCAACAGCAGACAATCTTCCCGCGAGATGATGGGTTCAAATAGGCAATTGCGAAGTAAGATTACGTATAACTATCTAGTTGCTTCGAACATCGTTGCACGAATGCTGTTCTTGTAAATGCCTAGGTGATACAACGACAACCCCCTAGGCAATGATATCATGCTCTACCGGCCGCGTTGTCAGGATACACCGCACACCCGGACACGGACGAACAGTAGCAGTAGTAGCAGCAGCAGCAGCAGCAAAGCCTAACAAGATGTCAAGTGAAAATACCGATCGACCCCCCTACCTGTTGACAGTACCAAAACAAGGTGAGTTGACTATGTGAAGCCAGTGCCGTCATCTCTCCCTTTTTACCTCGTTCGCAAGGCTAGATGGTCCAAGGCATCATGGGCCAATGAACTCAGGGAGAAGATGCCCGTGTCGTTATAACATACTTCGAGGCGCTCCGAGCACTTCTTTCCTTCCCGTGATGCCGATCCTATGCGCCAAGGTGAAATCGCAAGAGGTCCCCTCGAAAACCAAAGTTGACCCCTGATTTGCGCTCAGTTTCAAACGGGAACAAGATATGACCAAATCAGTCTCGGGATTGGCCAGAAAACCCGTCCACGGGCTGTTGTCGGAACACGTAGCTTGATTAGGTAATTCGGCAGATATTCAGGGTCGTCGGGCGATCAGAAAAAAGCAAGTAAAGTCCTTCTGGACGGACGGTCGGGCTCTGATCGGCGGCATTGAAAAGAAACTCATGGAGTTTTCTTTTCCCACATGTCAGAAGGTTGCGAAAAAGGAATCTGGTAGCGCTACGTTGCGCGCGCGCCGCTTTCCCGCAACGCGGCTAATGCAATGCAGGAAGCAGCAGCTAGGATATCTCATTCTCGGCTGTTGGAAAGTAACGGTTCTGTTTCTTCTCGATACAACACGGAGTGCGCAGATTTGCCCAGAGAAGGGGTAGGCCGCACCCTCTCTCTCTCTCTCACACACACACACGCACTCACCGCTTCGGCTTACTTCGAAGTTCCCCCCTGGATCCAATTGCATCTCAGAATGCGACGCATGTGAATAAGAGCCCAGATGAGACAGGCCTAGAATGAGCCGCAACGACGCCCACATCGTCCTGGACGTCCAATTCGGAGCGCGCATACATCAACGGCTTGCCGCCGCATGATTGGCGCGCATTCCCCCGAATCAGTAGCCAGTCAGCACCCCTCCCCCTTCAGTGAGCGGAAGTGCAAAATTGAGCTTTGAGTCCGGCCCTGCAAGGCTGTCCGTCCCCGAATAGATCGTGCACCGCGAATGCACCCAGCACATGCCCCCCTTCTTACAGGGGGTGTTTGATTTGTTTGCTGCGGCGGCAGGCAAAATCGCCAAGGTAAGCAAGTAAGTAGCGGTAACGTGGCGGCGGATAGATAGGTCAAGGTCAGAGTAGGTAGATATGCAGAGATCTACAGACCTGGGGGCAAGCGAACCATTCACTTCCTTATCTTCGGCCACGAGATCGCGGATTGGTGAAAACTCCCCTGACCGTGGCTCGATGGGATTCGGCCTCTTGCATACGTTTCACCACTTACCTACCACACCTACCTTACCTACCTTTGATAGCATGGGAGACAGACAAAACACAAATTTTGTATTTCGCAGTATCGGGACCCCCCTTCTTTTCGGAAACGGCGGGCGTGTGTCTGACGTCACGGTTACACCGCGTACATGTATGGCGTATTTTTTTCTGTTTTTGATACAGATTGGAGTCAGAAGATTGCCAATCGCTGAACAGAGCGCTGCTGCTGCTGCCGATGGCCGGGCATCACCGATAGATAGGTAAGTAATAAGTAATGGAAATAATACAGTATGAGTTGTTTGTTTCCCAAACGTCAGGATCGTCACATTTTCGGCGTCTCCTCAACAGGCCCGAGTTGGTTCGTAGAGCGGAAAAAGGCTGGGAAGGGGAGCCCTGATGGGACATTGCCTCGGTGTTTTTTTGGCGAGCAGCGAGGTACCGTGTCTTGGCTCCATCGGAGGTATGGTATAAACTGGAGAAGGGTTGATTGAGGTCATTGATCATTGACAGCGCAGATATAAAGTGGCACAAGCACATTACATTAGTCCACATTATTCCCTCTGCGATATGTTTGTCGTACTGTGAGAATATGTGCGAAGGGTCGCGCCCGGTCGCTGCCGAGGGAACTAGTTTCGGTCTCGCGCAACACAAAAAAACAAAACAAGGTTATCGATGGTGTTCCCTTATTTGCTTCTTCTTCTTCTTCTTCTTCGTCTTCTCTTGCTTCTCCCGCTGGCATCCATGATGATGATAATGATAATGATAATGATAATGATAATGATAATGATAATGATAATGATAATGATAATGATAATGATAATGATAATGATAATGCGATAATAGCAATATATCCTCGGTAAGGAGACTGACCACAGTAGCCGTCTCGACGTATGTACTTGTAGTAGGTTATGTACTGTCATCCTGTAAGCATGTAGCGTGTGCAGTGCAGTGTGGTGTGTGTGTACAACCCATCACCCATCCCAAACTGCCGGGAACAACGGGAACGGGACCACTTACAGTCGCCTTGGCGTGTTAGTCGATTCGATAGGCTCAGGAGCAAAACAAGAAAGCCAAGAAGGCTTGTCATCGCACGACACGGACCCCGAGACCCCCCTTCCCTTTTTTACCTTACCCTTACCCCCCTCCACATACCGATGATGGGTTTTTGGCTGGTAGTGGCACTGTATCTCACCCCCCCGTGGCTTTTTATAGCTCTGCTTGTATCTGGATATCGCGGGGACATGGTATTTTATTTCTTTGGTTCGAAGCTCCGACCCGAAGTGGAAGCCGCAAATTACCGAATACGCAGCCGCCTGCATTTTGCAACCTAGGTTTGATATGCGCAAGCAAGTAGCAGCAGCAGGCAGCAGGCAGCAGGCAGCAAGGTCCCAAGGAGAAGGGAAGGACTACGCAGAATGCATAGAGTTTGTTTGGGCCAACCTAGCTGCAGGTATCCAAACCTGTTCAAATACCGTGCCTATGCGAGCTTCCCCGAGTTTCCATCCGCTCCCTCCAAGGCGCCGATCCAAAATGATGATGATGATGATGTTGGCCCAACGGCAGGCGGGTCGACAGAGCATTTCCCGGAATGCGTGATTGATGCATTGCCAATTCATCATGCCACTACATACGATGCAAGCCTCCTCGGATGTGGTTCACGGAATGGGAAGAAGTATGATATTGATGTAGGTATGAGGTGGTGGAGGTCTGGCCGAGGCCTGGAGCGGTGAGCAAACAGGCTCTCTCTGCATACATAGCTACATGAATATAGTGCATATAGTATATAGTATGCCGAGAGGAGTTGCTGGATGGCTGGATGGGATATGAATGATGTTGTCTTACCTTGGTGCATACATATGTGCGTCCGCATGTCCTGCGCGCATGGGGATGGGCTGGGCTGGGCTGGGCGCGGCATGGGATGGGATGGGAAAGATATCATTCATGTCAAATACATACATGCACCGCATACCTAGGTAGCACATACCGGTACGTAGGCGCTTGACGGAGATGGATGACCAGGGGCCGATCTCTCTTGGACTTTTCGGCGATGTCAACAAATGCCTCATACAAAAAAAGGGACCAGCCAGCTGGCTGGCTACCCTATACCATTCTTTTGTAAACGTTACACGGAATGCACACCAGATTTCCAAACGATTTCTAACCCTCATTATCAATAGGCGTCAATCGGCTCTTTACGGGAGCTCGGCACGGAACTCTGGCCTCCTACAATTCCGCATTTGCGAGCTATGGCACGCGGGCAGTCGTTTCCGTGCAGAACAAGTCCAGGCAGGTAGTGGCTCCAAGACTTACATGTACAGACAGTCCCAGATCGTTATGGGGTCCAGATACCCTAATCTACTCTAACCTCACATACCTAATGCAGTAGGTATATGGAGAAGGTAGTATACAGCAGGGCGACTAGCATGTACACACCTACCTGCCTACCTACTTGCCCTAATCAGCAGGGGGGTCGCAAGAGAAGATCAACGTGCGCAGTTGGGGATGGAGCCGGTCCTTTGGATACCCATCATCCGCCGTCGCCACTATACGGTAGGATTGTCAGATTCGCGAAATAGAAATTGTGGTGGGGGACTAAGGTTGAAACACACAAAGGCGAATCACCACGTGCGCGACAAGGTGACTCGGCGGGAAGCCGCGCGAAACAGAAAGCATGAAGCATGAATATGCGCGCCTGTCTGTATTGTCTGTCCTCTCCTGCCTGTCTCGCTGCAGTATCGGTCGGATATGCTGTCTTACCCTCTGGGCGCTGTACGTGCCGTGCTCTTGATGCCGTCTGCCCTGCCTATGGAGGTATATCGGAGTATATCGTCCCTGCCAAGGCTCGGGAAAAGCTTTGATATCCGTTTCTATACAACTATGTACCTTAGCCAGATTGCAATGATACCTACGGCATTCTTCTCTCTTCGCACACATGCCAGCTTGCATACTCTTTTTTTGCGCGGTTAAAAGAATTTTCTTGACGGATGGAACCAGGTCTAGAATGTGGGCTATTTTCTTCCTTTTCCCTTCTCGCAAATTTCGTTGAACCATCCTTCCCTAGATCCGAGCGACTTAGATCAGCTTTATTAGGTTACGTCGAAAAGCCTAGCCCCCGAGATCCAGGAACAAACAGTTTTTGCCAAGGCCCATTCCTACTGATGTCAGATATTCGAGGATTGCAGAACAAGGAGGGGCTGGTTTCGTGAGGCTCTGTTCTTTGTTCCCTACCTGGCCGCACAAGAGGAGGGGAGGGGGGGCAAAAGGCTTGATCAGCGATCAATCATCTCACGGTCATACGTCGTCAGCTTGCAAATGGGAATGCTGGGGCCAAGCAATCTCGACCTCGTGGCCCTGTCCTGGCAGGTAGGGTTGGAGTCTTAGAGAGAGCGAGATGGGAGATGGGGGGTTACTAGCGACTGAGCCATGACAAGCAAGCTTTTTGGCAGTGATATTGGCAACTTGAAGCGGACCGGGTGGTTGATCCAATTTGACAATTTGCACTTACTACAGTCTTGTGTATGTGGTACAACCCACCGTATAGGTTACTGACTGTACATTCCGATGTAAGTAAGGATTGATGGCTTGGATTGGGGCGGCCAGCAGCCCAGACTACTGCTGTGTGACCTAATCACTCTACTCTACACCACCAACTATTGAAGTGTGCGCGCACTCTCTATTTCCCTCTTTCTCGAATGGTCGTTCGCCATCGATAAACTTACACAACGCCTTCCCGAGAACCTGGGATCTTCGTTCGGTTTGGGGTGGTTGGACAGCGAGCAAGTAATTACCACCAGTAACATAGGACGCCCAGAACGATAGCTACTGGCTCTGACGTAAGTGGTCTGCGTTGGCCCCTCTCTGGCCTCTGGCTCGCATCGGTCTACTTGTATCAGCATTTCTCTCCCTGCTGCTGCTGCTTCTTTATCGACATGATCTCCTCATTTTGACACCCATCAGAAACCCAAAGTCTGTGATAATGATTACATATCCAAAGTGTGGAGGGTGTGGTGATATGGTAAGTATGCATATTGGCTGCATGGTAAGGTCTGCAGGAAGGGGCGATGAAAGCGCGCTTGTGCTATTTTTTGACATGTACCCCGACCCCCCGACCCCCCCGACCACCCGAACTAGCCCACTTGGAAAGCTATGGTCTGAAACGGATCTCACTGCTCTCATTGCGTGCTCTATCGCCATGAGATTGGTCCTGAACCGGCCTGGTGTGGGATGGGGGGGATCTGACAAGTTATATTACCGTATACAGCCCATGATTCCGATAGGTGTCGTTAGAAACCACAGTAATGCACGCACCCTCGGAAGGTTACATGCATGCCACTATAGCAAATACACTACAGTACTTCTGTTTGAATCTGACTACAGCTCCGCTAGGTTAGCATGAAAGAAGGTCTGCCACATGAGGCGTGCAGATGGATCATTATGGATGGATGCAGCTTGAAGTAGGTAACCTAGTACTGTAGTGGTTTTTCTTTCTACTGGGGTACAGCTACAGGTCTTGCAGGCCACAGGCTACAGGCTACAGCAGCATGCCATGCAGGTTGGTTAGATGGTTGGTAGGTTCGAGAAAGAACCAAAGGACCATTGACCACTGACCGTTGATGAATTGTCCAAACTGACACTGACTGACTGATGACTGGAGGTGAGGAAAAGATGTCCCCCCCCCCTCTCCAAGCAAAGCCCAAGACTCCCAAGACCCTAATAAGCTCATCTTCCAAGGTTTGCCAGTACGTTATTACATGAGAGGCCGCCTGTCGCCACTTTTGAACCTCTCTTTCTCCCTCCTCTTCCCTTTTTTGCCTTCGTCAGCCAGCGGCTTCTTTCACCGTTCAATAATACAAAAAACCATTTCCACTAATAGATCTTGTCCGTCTTGCCCTCCGGCCTAAAGAGGGCACTGATTCCCACTTTTCTGCGATCATACTACCTTCCGTCTAGCTGTTGTCACTTTGTCACTTTGTCCCTGGTCCGGCCCCGTCGTTTTCTGCCCACTGACCACGGCTTCCCAGCGCTTCAGCGCTTCAGTGCTTCCCAGCGCCCCCCAGCGCTGCCCACCCAGCCAGGCATCCCCACTCTATCTTACCAGAAACCAAACCAAACCCAAGCCAGCCGATTCATTACATTACATGACAATTGATTACATTATCATTCCTTGCCCTACTGGAACTGGAAGATACCTGGCTACGGCACGCTTTCCCCTTACCACATACCTACATTCGCCCGATCTAACTCCCTGACCTTGCCCCCCTCCTCCAAGTACGTACCCAATAAGCTTTCTAGAGGGAGAGGAATAAAGAGAGAGTGAGAGAGTGAGAGCGAGCTGGGAGACTGGAGACAACCCAAAGCAAGCGTCTTGCGTGTGCTCCTCTGTGTGTGTGTGTACAGTGCAGTGTGCAGTCATCATCAGTGTTGGTTGACAAAATCCCCCCATAAACCCTGACGTCTAACAATGACCGTCCACGAAACGAACACGCGAAGGAGTTGCATCAACTCTCCCCTGCTCGTCCTCTAACATTCGCTGGAACCACATCCAGGTTCCTCCTCGTCGTCGGCACCCAGCTGAATAGGAGTTGCTCCGAGGTTCAAAGTTCGGAGTAGTACCCTACAACCACTAACCAACAAGGGAAAAAAAAGAGAGACAGAGAGGCTCGCCTCGCCTCCCCGCGCCTCGCCGCATTACTCTCACCTCACCACTACCTATTATTAGTCACCTGTCCGGACCTGGCCTGGCCCTGTCCTCTTGGTAATAGCTAGCATCTATTGCTGCTGCTGCTGCTGCTGCTGCTGCTGCTGCTGTTGCTGTTGCTACTTGTCCTCCAAGTGGTCTCACCCTCATCGTCGTCATCATCGTTACCATCGCCTGTCAGACCCAAGTGAAGATTTCAAGAAACAAAGAAAAAAAAAGGGACAACCACCCATCCTCAGGACCGACTGCGCACCTAAATAGACCTATTTCCACCTACTTGTTGTTCACTTGCCGCCAAGCTTGCATTCCGAAGAATAGCGCATACTACTCCCGTCTTGTCTTTGACCCTGACCGACCGCCTACATACTTCTTACTGCCCTACGACCACGACTACGACTTCCAGACTACTAGGCTACTTGACCACCAGAGCGTCCGTACGTACATATCGTCGGTACCCTTGGCTACTAAACGACTCTCGGCCTCCCCACACTCTCGCCTCGCGCACCGCCTGGATTACACTGGGACCAGGCTTTGTTCGCTTGTACCCCAGTACTTGCCAGTACTTAAGCTACACAACTACACGCCCTAAGCCTACCTAAACTACCGCCTAGGCACTGGACTGGAGCAGGGGAGCCACCTAAGACTCAGTTGACCTGCAAATTTACCTCTCTTTATTACTTTTCCCGCTCCTCTTCTCCCTCCCTTTTCCTGTCTGGTTTTCCAGAGGGAAACAACGAAAAGGAAAAAAATCTCAAAATCTGCTGGCCGTTTTGAAACTCATCATTTGCGTTTCGCCATCCTCCTGGGCTTAGCCCAACCCTGGCGACTCTTCGCCGCCCCATAACCAGTACCTTGCAACATCGCATCTCAGCTGTACTCCCCAAGCAAACCACTCATCGTCATCGAGCGAAACCCCTCTAATTCGCCCGCGCGCATTCCTCAGCCTAGATTTTGCCCAGCCCCGCGGACCCCACGCTCGTCTTGGGTTTTTGCTTAGCTTTCGACAAGGAAAAAGATCTATCTTCAACATAACATGTCGCCTTCATCCACCATGACGAGCGCATCGGAAAAGACGTCGTCTCCAACTGCCTCTCACCCTTCGTCGATAAAGTCGGTTGAACTCCCCACCAGATCGCCACACCTCAAGCCCACCCAGAATGGCAACGCCGTCAACGGCGGCCTCCTCAGCCCTGGCGAGGGACCGCCCAAGGCCTCGGTCAAGGACCGCCTTACCCGGATGTTCTCCAACAAGGGCGACATGACCAAGGTCCCTGGTACGGAAACGCCTAATGGCGATGGCAGGACTACGCCGTTGAAGCCTGCGTCCACCCCTTCACGACAAAACTCGCTCACCAACAAGCCAGTGGAGGGTACCGGAACTACTGCTTCTACGAGATCGCATCACAGCCAGCAGCGCTATGTCCTCAACCCGAACGTGCAGGGCGGCCATGAGCACCACTTGAAGGGCAGCAGACGCCAGGAGAAGCTTACGGACATGTGGAAGTCCTTACTCGGCAGGAAGCAAGAAGCGCCCGAGGCCGACCTGTCGCTGGTCTCCAGCTGGGTGGACACTCTGAAGCAAGAAAAGGATGCACTTGCAAAGGACAGGAGAGACGGCCCTAACGCCAGCACCACCCTGGTGGAGAAATACGGCAAATGCCAGGAAGTAGTGGGCCGCGGTGCGTTCGGCATTGTGCGGATATCCCACAAGAAGGTCGAAACCGGAGAAAAGTTATTTGCCGTCAAGGAGTTCCGCCGCCGGCCTGAGGAGACGGAGAAGAAGTACAGCAAGCGACTTACAGCCGAGTTCTGCATTTCTTCCTCCCTTCGCCACCCCAATGTCATCCACACCTTGGATTTGCTTAAGGACCAAAAGGGCGACTATTGCGAAGTGATGGAGTATTGTTCTGGCGGTGATCTGTACACTCTGGTTCTCGCAGCTGGCAAGCTCGAGGTACAGGAGGCCGATTGTTACTTCAAGCAGATGATGCGTGGTGTGGAATATATGCACGAAATGGGAGTTGCGCACCGTGATTTGAAGCCCGAAAACTTGCTCCTGACCTCGCACGGAGCCCTGAAGATTACGGACTTTGGCAACGGCGAGTGCTTCCGCATGGCCTGGGAGAATGACGCCCACATGGTATCCGGTCTCTGCGGATCCGCGCCCTACATCGCCCCTGAAGAGTACATTGATAAGGAATTTGATGCTCGTGCGGTCGACATTTGGGCATGTGGCGTAATCTACATGGCGATGCGGACCGGCCGCCACTTGTGGCGAGTCGCGAAGAAGGAAGAGGATGAGTTCTACGAGCGATACCTGGAAGGTCGCCGTGACGAAGAGGGGTATGGGCCAATAGAGTCCCTCCACCGAGTAAGTTGTGATTCGAGCTTGTCTCATGCTCTCATGGTGACAGATTTGCTGAACATTCACCCACAGGCTCGATGCCGCAACGTGATCTATTCCATCCTAGACCCTAACCCTTCAAGACGCATCACAGCGTCGCAGGTCTTGAAGTCGGAATGGGGCCGCGAGATCAAGATCTGCAAGGCCGGCGAGGAGGGTCTTTGATCTGGGCAGAATGCCCGGCCAGAGCCTCGCCTGTGACGAGGCGTTTCAGTCACTACCGTTTCGAACCAGGATCTCGAGATTGGCTGCATCTGTTACCCATCCAGTAGATGGTCAGTGGTGCGTTTCACTTGATATCATCAGCATATGAGCGTTCCGGTCTGAAGCTCGTGGTTTCCTTTTCTCACGACTGAACGGCTTTTTCTGTGCACTTGAGCAACGGAGTTTGAGGTGTTTTCCCCCTTGTTTCCAGTCGTTGGTTTTTTCTTGGTCTATCTTTCCCTCAATCGAGTCTCCTTTTTTTCACTACACACACAAGATTATTATGCCGGAAAGCCAGGATCCCACCGCGCAGCGCATCGACAGGATAGGGTACGATTGCGCCATGCGCACTGCGAGCGAGCGTCATAGTGATGGCTCTATTCATTGTACCAATAGGCTCGCATCACCCGGGACATGCAATCTCACGGATAGGCACTGGGCGGTTCACTCGTTCGGTTTGCCTGGAAAATACGACCAAGGCAACTCAGGGCTCTCGATCTCTTCATGGCGCGATGGGGGGCAAAAAGGGGAGGGCGGTTCGAGGTTGCTGTGCCACAATTTTTTGGCCTGGGGGGTGGATGGAATCTTGGAATGGAGAAACGGTGGCTGATATACTTTGATTGCTATTGGAATCACGCTGTCCTATCTTCCGAAGTGTCTATCACTATGTTAACGATGTCTCGCCCAGAGCTTTCTCTCTGCTACAGCCGGGTTATAAAATCGGTGCATTGAGGATGGGCTTGTAGACACCCTACTCCTACTAAGAGAACGAAGAATCAAGACTCTAGTTGCCTATTCCAAAATACTCGCTTGTCCACTAGTCAGTTCCCCTTGGTGAAATGTTGTTTTGATCGGTCGGGCCCCTGATGATCTGAACTATATTTATCGACACAGCCACACACAAAAGGGGAATTCCGGTTTTTGCTTACCAAACCAGATCTAGACGGGCCCATCCCAAGTCAAGTCTATCAAACCCGACTATCAGGTCGTGCCACGGCTCGGATAGAGTTGGCGCCTCCCCTCAGCAACGATGATACTTGCTTGCATGTGTTTGAAAATCTGGAGTGGCATACCCTAGGATCACTTGTCGCATGTATATCTCCTTTTTCTCTTCCCCATTCAACTCCTCACCCGCCTCACCCCCCCTGCCCCTGGCTAATCGATTCCGTCCGGGGGACCGGGGCGCCGGGGCGTCGGAAGTCAGGGAAGGGGGGGGGGGGGAGGGAACCACCAAAAACACCACCGTTTTGTGCCAAGCCCCCTTTCGTCTTGTGTAGATGGATGATGGTGGGGTTTCATCCGAATCGAGACCTTTTGTTTGAGCTTCCTTTGTCCTTTTGGTCTCTCGTCTGAACTCCTTTATGCGGACGATAACGCGAGACGAGACGGTACATACGGTGGAAACTTGTTTCCGATCCGATTGTTTTAAAAACTCCCGTTGGGGAAAGGAGAAGAGGGAAGGGAGCTTGAGCATGACGGACGGGTTTGGCCGGTCGACGTCTGGAATTGACTGACGCCTGGGATATATGCCGGGACAGGCGGCTTTTTTGGAACGTGTGATGTTGGTTGGGCATAATACGACGCAACAGAACCGGTGATGGATGATGGATGGACGAAGAGTTAAATATGCAGAGGGAGGGCTTGCGAAGGGAAGAAGCTGAATACGTGACATAGGTAGGATCCTGGGTGCTGAATTCTTCTTATGTAGAGTTGGCCTTGCCTGAATTTATCTTCGCTTGCATTCAAGTTGCTTTGGACTAGCTGGCTTGCTTTCCATGCTTGATGTGTGTGTATGTGTTGCACGATTCAGGCAAACCATTGGTTTCTCGCTTTCTGTCAGCTCATGGGGAAATAAAGAGAAGGGGTCGGAGGGCATGATGGCTCGAAAATGGTACGATGTATAGCAGCAGTATATCACTCACTTGGACTATATAGCCTGGTCTACTTCCCTTTCTCATCCGAGCACACGAGGCTATCGTAGGATTGGGAGCCCACCATCTTCGATCAAGACTCACTGCTTCTTCCTCCCTCGAGACTATGTCGTGTCATGCAGAGACACACGGGCATGCTATATAAAGGTGATGATTTGCGTTGACTCCAATCATTTGCTTGTCTCTATTTCATCCGCGATCTGGATGATAGAGAGAGTAGGAGGCTCCCCTATCCCTCTTTCCTTCTGGTCCTCCTTGTATACTTGCTCGCACTGCAATCCCCCAAGTCTCATACTCCCACTTCCCATGTGTGTCTCCAACCCCAACAACTGACAGAAGAAAAGCAGCTTATAGCCGAATGAACATGGATACAAATGCCTCCAGTAGATATGCGCAAAGAAACCAACCCGATTTGCCCGTCCTCACTTGGTTCGGGCCCGACCCCCTTTTCCCGCCCTGACCAACCAACGAACCACAACCACGCCAAACTCTGAATATCTATCTCTCCCTCACCCAGCCCAACCGCAAAGTAAATCAAGCAATGTACAGTCTGCATGGGCACCTGGAAGGGGTCGCAATACCAATATATACCCTGATTAACCCTTCCTCCCTTGACCGGGCCGGTGTAGCCTAGCGGTAGTATCATTAGAAGAAGTATCTCTAAAGGCAAGAGGGTTCAACTCCCTCTGCGGTCACTTTTTCGAATCCGACTCTAAATAATCTCATTTTTTTTTCTTTTTAAACCTACCACTATTTCGATCTTTTCCCCCTTCGATAACTACACACAAACTCACACATACATACCCTGCAAGGACATTTCTTCCCACCTACTTATTACATAGCTATATAGAGAGCCTCTCGCGAAGGGGTTCAAGAGAGAGTTGGCATGCGCCGCTGGTCTTGGAATACCATCATCGCCCGATTCGAAGCCGCTACGCATAGGCCCGCGAGATGTTATGGACAGGTCGGTGTGGTTTGAACCGAAGCTCCTGCGCCGAAACTCGTTATCACCAGAAGGAACTAGGTTAGCAACAACCTCAACGAACATACTCATTCAGTTTCATACTAGAGATGGCGGAACCAAGCGAGAGAGAGAACAGTACAGGCGTGTATTACGGAACCACGTGATAAATATATATGTGTGTTGACTATCCCGTCACACCCCCTTGCCCCCCGTTTCGTCCATCACTCCCTTTTTCTTGTGTATGCCCACTCACTTCAAAACGAGGAGCCAAAGAGGAAGGTATATGTATATCTCTTTGGTTTGACCTTAGTCATATCTGTTGGTGCTGTTTTTCCTTCAGTTACAGCTATCCCTCTCTCCTTCCCACTCATAACATGATATATACCCGTGTGTGCACTGTTGATCCAGGGGCATTCCTCCACTCAGGTCTAGTAACTGATCCAAAGCATCCCCTCCCCCCTGATTGGGTTCACAAGCGTATACAATATGCAGATGAACGATGATGTCGATACATATCTCCAGCGGTACGAACCACTATCCTCATTCATCCATATATAACGAGGCGGATTTCCTTGTATGTTGGAAAGAGCACCAAGGTAGAAGAAGAACATCATTCAGCATAAGGAGAACTCTGTCATCCGACCAAGGGCCCAAGCAACGCCCCTTCCTTACATGTTCCGAAGAGGGCAAACAGTTCACAATTATCAATCAGTCACAGAAGATGGAATAGAAAAGTAACAGCTGCGAAAAAAGGGGTCGCATTATGTGTACACCACAAGCCTTTCTGGCTTAAGAAATGCATCCACTGGCATCCCAGCCAGATAAAGCTTCTATCAACTCACTCGCTCACTACCAAGTCTTTCTTCCCCAGGCATTTGTTTCAACATCTCAATAAAAACATGTTACACAATTGCCTCCTCCTTCTTCGATTCCCATTCTTTTACTCTCTCTCTTGGCATGCCGCTGATTTTGTGACCTGTGTGCCATGTCGTTTGTTTTGTTTCCCCTTCCCCCCCTTAATTCCAAATTTCAACCGCAACACCTTGATGAACTGATAGGCGACCCCCTATCTGGTATCGTGCGCCTTCCACTTCCAAGTTCAAACCCGCCTCCAACCCCTTGGTAAGAAGAAAATAAAATAAAAAACAAGGCGCCAATCGATCCCTCTGGTTAAGAAAACTTAGGAAGACTCCAGTTGCTTGCCTTGCCGGAGTCGCTCCGTACGTGAGAGCACCCGGTGACGATGCCCATGAGGTGACCATACCCATATATATATAGAATAAGATGCCTCTCTCAAATCGCTCGCTGAAACGCAGGCCTTTTCCCGTGGTGATGATCCATGAGGCACCTTTAGGTAATACAAAACATTACATCCTAGGGAATGCCGCCCATGCCCCCCCGAAGTGTACCTTCATTAGAGTAAGGCAATTACTGCGATGACGGAGGAGAGACGGGTCTGGCGACCGTGCTCCAAAGTATTGAGCAAATGCGTAGCAGTTGCTGTGAAATTCACCAACGAGTGTTTCTTTTTTGTGATATACACCAGGTGGCAGTCGTAGCGTGGCATAAGATTCGTAAGGTGGTAGAAAATACAAAGAGCCAACCCGAATTTGTGACGCTCGTGGGTCAAGAGTGGAACAGATCCCATGCGCGTTCGCAGATGCGCAAGAATTCCTCTCGCTTGGCCCGTTGGGTCTCGGGAGAATCCCGTCCGGCACCGAAAGGTCCGGCTCGGCGAGTTGCCGAAGGGCCGTGGCCGAGGGGCGGGCTGCCACCCTCTTCGTACTCAGCTCGCGTACGTCTCTTGCTGGCGCTGCGGCTATGGTCCTGCTGCATTTGCATACCGTTGCGGGGCGAGGGAGGCGTGGGAGGCTGGTGACCAGTGTAGTGAACAATCTTGGGCAGAAGCTCAGGACGGCCACCTGTCAGTTCATGCTGAGCCTCCTCGGCAGATCTGTACTCTCGGGCGCGAGCAGACATGGGTGGCTGGGACTGCTGAGGGGCCTGGCCGGGCGACGCGGGCGGGCCGTGGCTTGAAGTCGGGTACAGAGTGCGACCGTTGTTGCTGTTGCTGCTGTTGTTGTTCGATTCGGGGTGAGCTGAAAGACCCTGTCCAAAGACGTCGTGGATAGGCGGGAGACGGTTGGCGGTCTGCTGCGCAGGAACATGGTGAATATGCGACGTGCTAGACAGATTTGAGGGCTGGTTGGCAACATGTCTAGTCATAGGGTGGGGGTTATGGCGGCCGGTGAAGGTTTGACCAAGAGGAGCAGACTGGATAACGCGCTCGTTGGCAAACTGCTCGTGAGATGGTGCGACAATGCTCAGTCCCGGAGGGGCCTTGTTGCGTCTCGACGAGATGCCGGGTGTTTTGGCTGCAAATTGTCCCATGTTGCCATCCTTGGCGCCCTCGGGGGCTTCTCCCTTGGCCGACTGCTGCTGGAGTCTGGCCTCGATGATGTGTCGCTGCTGCTCGCGAACATTCATACTGCGCTGCAGCTGTTCCTTCATCATTGGGTCTTGTGTGACGAAACCGGGAGACAAGCAAGCGAGGCCGACTTCTTGAATACCGAGCGAGTCCCGACCTCCAGGCAAACGTGCCGTCTGCGCACCCGATCCGATAGAGCCGTTCTTGGAGAGATCTAGCTTTCGCGGCCTGTGTCGCACAGTGGGCAGGTCTGGAGAGCCAGGCTCTTTCTTGACGAAGATCTTGGGAGCGGCGCTGCCTGATGCATTTCGCGAACTAGCAAAGGGGGTATGTCAGCGTCGAATTACGACATCGAGAATGGCAAACCCCGCGATATATTAGGACAACTTACGCGCTGGGAGGAGAAGACTTTGTCGGTTGTGCGGCCCTCGACGGGCTGCCGCTGCCTTTGCGTGGTGCGGACATGGAAGCATTCGGGGTGCCCGAAGGAAGGGCTGTACGAGGCACCGAGGGCGACGAAGCTGGGGGTGCGCTGGCAGTGGTGTTGTTGGCAGGAGCCAACTCAGCATAAGCTGGTCGATCGTGAGGAGCCGGCGAAGGGGCCATGGCGAGCGCTGCACTCATTGTGAGATGCAGAAAATGTGGTTATGGGTGGTTTTTGGTAAATCAGAGTCGCCAATTGCCGCAAATCAACTGGCAATGGCGTCTAGTTCTCTCGTACTTGGTCGCCTGCTGGATTGGCAGAGGACGAACAGGGCCGAGAAAACGAGATGCAAACTGACTGGCGAGTCAGCAGGAGCGGCCCGTAGTCCTTGGCAAATACACGGACAGGTCAGGAAATTAGAGAAGTAACCCCTGTATGGCTGCTTCTGTTTCCACTCAGGCTTGAGAATTAGATAACTCTGGGAGAAAAGAGTCAAGAGATGTGTTGCTCAATTTGGATTGTGCAACAGAGTTTGGTGAGGTTGGACTAGGATCGGTCCAGATTCGATATGTATGGATGTGGCAGCGTGCGTCACTAGCAGCAAGCAAGCAGCCTATTTCCTATCTCCCCTTTTTTTGGTTTGTCCTAAACGTTTGGGTCTAGAGTCTAGGAAAGAGCTCTGGGTTCCTGGGTCCAGTTCAGGTGCTGGAAGATAGATCCGGTTTTTTTTAGTATGCTACTCGTAGGTCGCTTGTTCTCAGCTGAGTTAGAGCCGACCGATTGGGATCTCCAGGAGAGAGAGAGACAGAAAAGCGTCGGCGATGTCGATATCGTTTGCGATTCCTTGGTAACACAGGTCCACACTGGTTTCCTGCGCTCAGATACTCTTTCTTGTCCACCAAGTCTTTTTGCTGGAAGATCTTTTTAGGGGGTGACGAAATTCGAAGAAAGACTTGTCGGCCAAATTCCGCGCTGGTTCCTGGTCCTAATTTGCGTCTTCCACTAGTCGGTAGTAACGATTGAACGAGTGATCTTCTCAAGCTGGTCCGGTACCGCTACAAGAATGCGACGTGTGAATGGATCTGAAAATCGGTTTTCAAATAAAGGAAGTTATGAGAGTGGTTTTGTAGTTGCACAAATGGGCGAGTCGCTGAGACCAAGTTGTCTCTGATGGGTTGTTGTGTTGTATAATAGGCAAATGCCGGAAAGTGGCTTATTAAAGCGGATCTGGACGCCGAGGTCGACGGTTTCTTCCAAAGGCGAGTCTCGCAAAGCAGGCCCTGGCGGACTAACAAATAGTGACGGGAGGGAGGTAATGCGATGGGGTGTGATTACAGCAAACCTGCGCCAACTGGGTATACGAGGGGTGGTTATGCTTCTCTTTCAACTTTTGGAGTGGTGGAGGGGGGAAATCAGCATCAACAGTCGGAAATAATAAAAACGAGACTGCTTAGAAATAATGCAACAAAAAAGCGAGAGACTCGGGCACACGAGCTTTGGGGGGGGAAATAAAAAAAGGATGCGTAAGAAAAAAGGAAGAGGAGAGGTTTTGGATCTTCAGTTGGAGGGGTCAGGGCGGCTGCGAGGTAGAAAAGGAAACTAGCGGGTGCGTCGAGACGTGCAGGAAACGTAGCGATGGGTTCAATGTTCCCAATACTAGGCTGATGCTAGCATGGATGGCCAATACCTTGTCTACCCTGTCTATCTTGGAGAAACGTACCCGACTGACAATCGTCCCTCCCTACCCCCTGTCGAATCCAATGTATGTTCGATTTGCAAGGACCGACCCAAGACTTGGTTGGGCAGGGACTGTGCTGGATGCTGTTCTGTCAAGGACTCAAGCCTGTGAACGTGTGTGCAAAAGGTTATGTGTGGTTATGTGTGGATTTGGGCAACGGATGTGCAAAAAAGGGCCCTGGCACACCCCCTCTAGGCTCGCACGCTCGCTAGGTTACGAAGTTTATGAAAGGGGAATGCGGAATAAGGAAGTGATACCAGGTAGGTTAAGTGATACAGGTACCTTGACTACCTTCAAGCTTCCATGTCAGAGAAGTGTGGGCTTGACCTGCGACTCGAAACCACCCCTGTCCATCCCAGCTGGCGGCGGGAACATGTCCATTTTCGAAGTGACGGACGGCGTTTGCGTTCTGGGCTACCCTCCCATACACAAATTGTATGTAGGTTATGTACTGTACTTCTCCCACAGTAGTCGTAGATTGGTAGACCACACCGTAGAGGCCCTTTTACACTTTATTAAGCTAGAATCGTGAAACTCTTCGAAATACGACTACTACTACATATACGTAGCCCATGGTACGGACACATCAGCATTAAACACTCAGTAATCGGCAATCTATCGAATCTCCCCTTTGGCACCTCGAGATATCGATGCATGCACGAGGTTGGGCAAGTGCCAGATCGGATCTCCTCCTCTCAGTCAGTATCCTCTCCATGATCCATTTCCTTGGTCATGCTGTTTCGCATCCTTCACCAGCCATGGTAAGAGAATCGCAGCATTCGCAAGGTACCGAGGCTCCCAAGGCTCCTGTCGACTCCACCATCAGACTTCACGCTTGATGCGATAGGCAGGATGTCCTATCTTGCAGCACATCCTGCACATGCATAGTCTGATGGGGCGGGTTTCTGCGTAAACAAGCACATCCCCGAATTCCCGGAGACCGTTGAAGAAGAATAATAACAACATTCATTCATCGATATTATGAATGGTACATTAGGGGGGGAGATGTGTATGGTTCATGTGGTTCGGATGCCAGGCCGTGAATAATGGATAATCCAACATCAAGCAACATGGCCATGCCATTGCCACGCCAGCACTAGAAACAATACACGTAGTGGTGGACACGAGAAACCCGAAAACCCTGGTTCGGGGCCCTGGACCTGCCTAGAAAGTTTGGGAGAAGGGGTGGCGTTGTAGTTCTGCCTCCGTAGGCTGTTTTACATTGAAGACCAATGGGACTATCTGCGAAGCGGTGGTGCTGCCGAGGAGCCGTGTCCATCAGCCATTTCCAGCTTGGCCAGTATTGCAGAGTGGTAGAGAGTACCGACAGTACCTACTGCAGTCTGCAGAGAGATGCCAACAGGGCCCAGCATTGGCTAAAGTGCCAAAAGTGCCTAGTTCAGGACGGTGAGCCGCTTTGATTGGCCATCGTCCGACCAGAACCGACCACCTCCGGCAGCACTAGCTGCTTCGACGTGCGACATAGGCCACAGGTCGAGAGAAGACTTTCCGTCCAGTCACTGGCCGCCAATGAAACCACAGCCAATGAAGTCGGCTCGACTTGGTGCTTTGCCAATTAATGATTGGGCAGAACGACATCAGAAGACTCTTGTCAGCCATTATCAAGAGGAGCATTCATTCGTCAGAGGCATCGGGTTGCTGAATCGCCGAGATGCTTGGGAGTGAGTTGATTGCCTCGCAGCACAGCACTCGCAGTACCAGAGAGCACAGCACATAGGCGCATGCATACATACCTACTATACGTTCTAATATCAGTGAACTTCAGGTGATGGATGCGACAAACGACTGTCATGCTGCGCTGCAGTGGCTGCAACTGCTCGCTACCTCCGAAGAGGGGGGCCAACGAGAGAGGCCGCAGAACGTCAATCAATCAGTTGCTGTGTGACACCCACACACGACAACTCATTCTGTTGTTTCGAAATGTTTTTCCATTTCGATGAGGGTCAGGTCTCTAAGCTGGTCGCCGATGCCGTTGTCTGTTGTCTGTCAACCAACACTAGGTAGGTAAAGTGCTTGCTTACAGTCAAACAGACAGAACGGTACCCGTGCTTTCATTCAAGTGACGTCGTTGGGGGCGTGAGTTCAGATGAAGATGTGCTCTGTTTGCTCGTGTTTGGCCCGCCCGCGAGATTTGGCGGTCCAGTGGCCCAGTGGCCCAGTGTCAAGACCCAAGAACCCGAAAGTGCTGCTGCTTCTTTAGCGCTGGACCCAGTCGTGACCCAGGTTTGGGGTTGCCCTTCTTCTGCCCATTCCCTTCCCCGCCTTGTGAGGCAGCAGAGCACTTGAGGCTGCCAGCCACTAACCCAGCGCTGATGCGCCTGAAGGGGCTAGTGTGCCCCAGTTGCCTCACCGTAGCCCGTATCAGGTTTCTGAACTTTGTACGAGCTAGGCATGGGATGAACATGAACACGCAGTCGCTGCGCATGCCAGCCGACATAATTCTCAGCAGCGAGAAGCAAGTCTTAATAAAAAAAAATATCAATATTAATACCAACAAGGACTGCTGCAGACCGCCCCAAATCGAATGTTGCACCTGATCGTCAAATGATCTTTCAATTCAGAGACGCATTATTCCCTCTTGCTGTTACAGCGGCTTCAGACTTCTCGCTTTCTCCCCTTCTCCTTCGTCTTATCGTCTTGTTAAACCGACCGAGATCGCTCCCCCAGTGTTCCAAGTGGCTCAAGTCTAGTCGGGTTGTCGCATAATGTTACTCAAGGGCGGTGCCTTCGGACAATGTGACTTTAAAGTTTTCAATCAAGAATGTCGGTCAAGTATGGTATGAGACGATGCCGAGGCTCTGCTTGTGCGAGAGGGATCTGACCGACACCGACCAGACTCGGTCGAAGAGATCTTGGAAGAAAAAGCGCGCGGCGCGCGACAACCTTGCCCCCGAACGGACTTAAAAGGTCGTGGTATGGGTTGTGAAGCACAAGCATGAGCAAAAGATTCAAGCAGTCAAGGGCATGATACCAAAACCCTACCACTACCACTACCACTTTCTCACGTGGGGAACCCTTTTTGTGGAACGGGTTGAGGCTCAAGTCTGTACATATGAGACGAGGCAGTGTTGGTTGGGTTCCAGGTTTGGTTTGGTTTCCAAGATTTCGGTTATTTACCGTATTGCGGTTTTTTCAAATTGCGCATCTCCATCGCCGTGCTGTCTACCTAGCTATGCATGCTATGCTATGCTGTTGTTGTACAGCACCATGAGCGCTCACCCCCATGAACTTGTTGCCAATATCGGCTCCTCCTGCCATGCCTAATGCTGCTTCGATACTCGGCAGCCAAAGGTTGAATCTCGGCACCTCGACGCAAATGGCTTGCACGCTTGTTCGCTCTTGGACGATGGATCCCCGGCCGTCACATTCGCACGGTCCTGTTTGTCCCAGGTAAACTGACGTGATCGGCTTAGCTCCCCCTGCTGCCCTGCTGCCCTGCTACCAAATCTGCATCCCAAAAAGCACGGGACGGCTGGGTAGGCTAATGTACTGTACCTGTGCTGTGCTGCCAAATTCCGTGTTCTATTCTGAGCATCAACAACTAACTTAGCTGGATACTCGATCCTATCCTGCCTAGCGTTGTCATATGAACGGACTGATATACACGATCGCGTTCTTCGATATTCATCTTGTTTGTAGATCGTCTGATCCAGCCCAGCGAAAAGGTCCAAGAACTTAGGAGATGCAGTGATGCACAGCCAAATCATTGACCGCTCTTCGCTTCTTCTCACGGCACACAAGAACTTGATCGGTGCCCCGAGAAAGAGGATCTATTGATACTGAGCGAGTAATGAATTGATGCTCCGTGACTCTTCAGCTCACCAATTGACAGGCGCGAGTGTTTGAGAAACCCGAGCTGGCCAATCAGGGGCCCCGACCGATCCAAGAGTTGAAACACGATCCCCCTGGCGCATGGCCAATCAAGACCCTGCCCAGGACGTGCCATTTGGGCAATTTTACCCCCTGCAAATCGCCCTTTGCTGTGCTGTTTTAACGTGAGAGAGTGAGAAGAAAAAAAGTCCCCGAGTTGTGGTGGCAGGTGGGTGTGATTATGGAGACGATGGGCAAGAGTCATAATTGACCATATCTGTCACACTGGTCGGGTTTTCATGATGCGAATCATGAGCCATGGCGGTGTTTGGCTGGCGCTGATTTTCCGGTGCACTGAATTTCTGCGCCCTGTCTCAGTGTTGACGAGGAGAAGGAGCATTGGATCGATCGACAGTCCCGCCGTTTAATCAATTCATCGGAACTGCCGGTCATAGCCAAGTGGACCACTCTATCTCACGAGTCTCTCTATCGCTACCTCTCTGCAATGCTATGCCATGCATCCATTCATCCATCCATCGGGTCGTATGAAATTTGCATGAGCAGATATAGATATACAGGGTCGTGCGAATTATCATTGCAATGCAAGGAGTGACTTTTTTTCGAGTAATGTTATGTTGCATGCGTTCCAATCGATATTAACCCGGATGCTCAATAGGCACCGTAGTAATCTTATTAACCCACCCTTTCACCACCCACTTGCCGAACTATCGGGTGTGATACGTGACGGCTTGTGCAGAAAATGGGCTCGTGGGCTTGGGCCTGGGGAAGGGCGGCATGATGGAATTAATAATAAGGGAAGCGGTCGTAGTGGTGGAAGTCATCAGAAGAGGGAAAGGAAAAGGGAAGAAAAGAAGAAATACACCTACCTACCTACCTACCTGTCAACTTGCAGATCCGCCCTACTCCGTGTTCAGTCCAGCGCGTAGGGGCTCCGAGCCGCGATCCCTTGCATACCTAAACCTACCATATGATAAAATACCACCACACACCCACGCATGTACTACTCCGTAGTTGATGCCTACCTACACGGCCAAGGGAAACGAACGAATCACCAATTCCCGCGCCCGCCGCCACGCAAAACCACCTGAGCCAATCTTGTTGGGGCGATGGAACCTCAACTACTGCATTATTGACGTGCCTTGGTTGAATGTAACCTAGCTTCCTTTTCCGCCTTCAATGCCTGCCTAACCCCATGGGATGGATGATTTGATGGGTGACGGGTGACGGGTGGAATGGGATTCTCGTTCCCGAAAGGAACTTTTATTTTCTATCAGCCAGCAACGGCATAGCATAGTCATTTGGCGGTTGCAGGGATTTTTTCCATGCGGCCGGATCGGGGAATTCGTCCTTACTTGCCTGACATATTATACTACTTACTAGCTACCTATCACACACAGGCAGGTATGGAGTCTGACTGACAGTCATGTTATATAGCCATTCTCCTGGCATTACGAGGTGAGAAGGAGTCGCCTTGATTGGGCGGCTGTGAGCCGCCGTCAAGAAAATGCGTGTGTAAGCATATCATGTACGCTCGCCACATAGCCGTCTCTTCCCATTCGACCGACGAACGCCATTGTCGACACGGCCCGCGGTAAGATTGGCAATGGTTCATTTTCTTTCGGCAGGTAGACTTCCCCGTTGGTGCTGCTGCCTGAGCCGCATATGAAGTGATGTTTACTTGCTTCTTGTCTGTCAGTGAAGATACCATGAGATGAATGAATGATTCGCTCTTTATGCCGTGACGAAGTCGGCGTGTGATTTCATGGGCTGACTCATGTTTGTACGCAGAGATGGTGATATACCGAGATGTCTTCAGCCCGTCAGCCATTTCATCTTGAGTGTATATCTCATATGTGATACTGGATGATTAGCTGGACTCCTGCTGTCATGTCAGGTCAGGGGATTGACAGCTTGGCAAGGTCAGCTCCTGTTAGCGCATTGTCGATCTCCTGAAGCCCCAGACCCTGCTGCATTCGCGGGCTCTGCACGCAATTATACGTAGAAACGGAAACGTCACGGAAGGACAAACTAGGATAGCTCGTTCTATACGACTTCAAGGATTCCTTGGCAACATCGCTACATCGATCGTGGCGAAGTGTCCTCGGCCGGCAGGCCCTCCTCGCCTTGCTTTCCAGGGCTTGTGTATGTTTTGGATGAAGTCGCCACTCAGTCTCAGATGTATAACGACCCGTTCGTGTAGTAGTTTGGGAGACCAGGCCAATGGTTGTCAGTGCCATATGGGTCAAGTGGCTTTGGAGGAAGAGGACTCATGCCGCTCTCCAAGCATGCTGGGTTTATGATGTTGGACAGCAAGGTTTGGTGTGACGATAATGCATACCCCTTTTATTGCCAGTTCTAGAACAGAACTCGATTTTAGCGGACCACATGCCTCTTTCCCCTCGAACACTGTAGCTGGAACTCCGAGGGCCTGCGAGGAAGATGGACTCTATAGTTCTCCCCATTACCAAGGCGTAGTGTCGCAGGACCTCTGGCCGAGGAACTTGTATGCATCCCACAGCGATACCTTCTTCCCCAACTGGTGCTTACCGCCGTAACATGCTTCCAAAACGCTCCCAGAGCATAGATTACTTGCATGGAGATCGACGATTGGATACCATCGCTCGCTATTGCGTTATCTGTAGCCAGCCAACCCCTAAATTCTCCCTGGCCAAACCGACTCAAATGTTGTGCTTGACGAGCTCTGTCATGAACCACCAATCCAGATTTCATCTAAAATGAGATATACGACTTGACTGGAGGTAGCAAAATGGCGGGAGTGGATGGCGAATAGAAACGTAGTCCTCTCATACGCTTACCTCTCAGTTGGCGCGGCACGGAAACACTCGACTACCACAGTTGTCGAATCATTCTCGGTGGGCTCGTAGTCAGTCATATTACAACTAGCTGAAGGTTTCTTGGGACAACACCTGAGACTTGGGAGTATGGTGATGGCTCAGATACCTGTCTAAACAGATAGGGGACACCTACCTAAGACAACGTTATCGAGCCTAACTTTGGTGCGGCGATAACCACAGATGGGCATTCGGAAGCGCTCACCCACTATTGTTCATGTTAGAGGAAGAGATGAAGTTCCCACTGGATGCGAAATCCTGCTAGCTCTGCGTGTTAAGGAGGCTCATGAGTGATTCGAGGGGGGGTATAAGGACAAGATCGTGATACTTGTCTATTGTGCAACCTCTGCACGTTGTTCGGCCCTGTGACACCGTGATTTATCTATATCAAGCAGTCCTGGACAGCAGTATCTTTGGGTTGCTATCAGATCTTAGTGTGACTGGTTGATTGCAATCTCGAGATCGAATAGACGACTCCATGTGGAATGCACGAGTACGGTAGCTGAGGGCACCACATTCATCCAATGTATGTCATCAGGTGAAATATCTATCTCTAGTCTCATTGATATCATTGAAAGAAGAGAGTTAAAGCAGAAAAGGTATGTCACCCATCATACTCTTTTTTCCAATATATATCTCTCTTGCTGACTGCGCAGCCTGCGTGCTGCCGCACCGTCCAAGTCGTCCCCCCTTTACAACCACCAAGACCCACGGACACGCCAAACTTTACAATCCTTTCCTCACCCACTCTCCATCGGCAAAACAGCCTCAAGAATCCATACCTGGGCAAGCATTGTAGGTATATAAGTTTCAATTAAGCACAATTCCCTTGACCGGGCCGGAGTAGCCTAGCGGTAGTATCATTAGAAGTATCTCTAAAGGCAAGAGGGTTCAACTCCCTCTGCGGTCACTTTCACTTCTTTTTTTTCTTTTTGTCTCTTTCTTCGTTTCCCCGTTTCCCCTCCCCCTTTCCCTCTTCTACCACGCAATTATCCAGCAGTCATTAGCTCGACCGTTATATTATTCCAAAGCCAGCTTTACTAATTCTCTTGGGAAATCATCCACCGGACATTCATCCGGCACAGACACCGAGATGTTTTGAGTTTCAATACTTTGATACCGGTGCACCCAAAGATACGATATCTTATCCTAACACTAAGGTATTCTGACCCTTGATCTATCGGCCATGCGCTTGACACCCTATGTTCACCAGAAACCGTGTTTCGCATGACCTTACAGCCTTACTGCTATTTGATTTTCTGTAGGCACCCTTCTTATCAGGCCTTGAACGGAATGACAATTAATCACCTGTAGTTTCGATAGCCGTATACCTGCAAGAGCCGCGTGTAGACAATATAACCACTGAAACCTTTCACGTGCGAAAACTTAAGTTGAGGATGTCGGAATCTGATTCCATGTTCGCTCGCAATGCTCATATACATACCTCCCTACTGCGGTCGTCCAAGTTTTGGAAATGCCGAGCCGAGATCTTGATCTGGAATCCATGCCAGTTGCCTTCTTGTCGAGAGGGCTATGTCACTCCTTGTGATGCCAGCAGTCCCGCAACGACCCAAGTGCAGCAGCGTTTATACAGGTAAGCTTCAACGATGCCCACAGTCTCTTCCAGAGTATTGCTTATGCTCTGCCCTTACGCCTCGCAAGGGGTGGCTTCAAGCACATTCGTGTAGATGATCAGGCCCCTGGGCACATTTTACTTAGACAATTTTATGTTCAGCCAGATGACATCAACAGACAGAGCGTGGCATGAAGAACAGGTAAGGTTTCCTGGGAAGCCTTGAAATGGATTGTTTGTTGGGATGTTCATCACTAGGTGAGTCGGATAACTTAGGTGCGTCACTCATAAGAAGGACGATGGCGTGAAAGTAGGTAGATGGCAGAATCGACAACAACTCCTATCATTCGGGATCGTCCGCTAAGGACCCGCGAGTGTGGTACGCTTCAGGGTCTTGTGGCACCAAAGCGGACCCGCTCAGAAAACGTGGGGGTGATGTACTTACTCCTTGCGGGTCAGCTTTCAGGTCGCCGGTGGTGACGTTACCTTTGGCTGTCTGCATCTTCCCGCCTTGCCTTCTCATACTGTATGTGTATTTGACGAACCTGTCACGAGGCAAGTGTGCAGGGAAAATACTGACATGCAAGTCGTCTGTAACATGACACGCCTGGCGTTCAAAGTAGTACGTGGGTGCTCATGGTTATGGGCCGGAGAGAGCGAGCAAGAGAGAGAAAGGATGGCGGACTATTAGCCAGCCTTGACAATTCTTACTAGCCTACTCAGAATTCAGTACTTAGGTGTGACTAGAAACTTCGAACTACCTAGGTGCCCAGGTAGGCTCATGTTTTCACGAGAAGACGACGAAGAGACACTTGCCTGAGAGTTACTCGTATAGGGTTGTAGCCAAGATCTGAGGACTCGAGTGAATACACACCATTTAAAAACATAATCCGCAGCATGCGCATTGATTATATGTCATACACCATGTGTATAGAATTGATGTGTTGCGCGGACTGATCTTGGACCAATGACTCAACTTATACCATGGGAGCCCACCAGGTGGCTTGAAGTGGCTGACAGCTGGCCAGCCACTCCCCAAAAGTTCTTGGCATACGCTCCTTCTCCGTTATCAGTAAATTTTTGGTATCGCATCAAAGCCGGCGCAACCAAAAGAGCCCCGCCAAAATTTCGAGGAAAGCGATTGAAGGACTTGGGACTACCGACAATTAAAGATCATCACCCAACTGCCGAATCACAGCAACTGGGAACAAAGCCTCCGACCGCACTACACGCGCTATCCAAACTTATCACCAACGGCAAGACAAATAATGCCTTCCGCAAACGAAGACACCTCCATGGCGGACATCTCAGCCGCGCCCCCGACCTCTGCCCAGAAGCCCGCCGTTAGCATGAGCGGCGAGAACGTCGAGCCGATGGAAGGCGACGGTCTGGATGCGAACGGCGAGGCGGCCGAGCCTGTAGAAGAGGATTCAGTGGAAGAGCTTACTAGAGTTAGAATTGTAAGAGCCGGCCCAACAACAACTCTTTCGTCGCGGGACGAAATGAAAACATTATGGGCTGTTTACTAACCGGTCATTTTCTACACACAGCTTCCCGGCTCCTCAGAAACCGCAGCTTCGTTCGAGTTCCTCGAGGAGGGTCACACCCTGGGCAATGCGCTGCGCTACATCATCATGAAGAAGTACGGCTGAACATCTGGTCTACAAAGCTCTGGGAGCGAGGATCATATATGCTAACTTGTTTCCCGTCGCAGCCCCGACGTCGAGTTCTGCGCTTACTCCATTCCCCATCCATCAGAAGCCAAGATGAACATTCGAATCCAGACATATGGTAAGACTTGGCTCCTCTATCGCGAGACCACTCACACACAGCACAGCGCAAGGACTAACACACATCCCATAGACACGACGACGGCTACTGCGGCCCTCGAGAAGGGTCTCCAGGATCTGGAGGATCTCTGCGACGTGGTGGGCGAGAAGTTCTGGAACGCTCGTAACAAGTTCAATGCCGAAAAGGAGACGGCCATGGAGGAATAAGCAATCCCGCCCAGTCAGTTGGTGGCTCCTTGAAATAAGACGGGGGCAATGGTGATTTCGCGTAATTGCATGGGACAGGCGTTTGGAGCACAAAAGACTGGACTCGTCTCTAGAGGAAATCTGAATTCTTTCTTGCTCGTTGACTATGTACAGTACAAGGAATTGATACCCATTTCCTTTCTAGTTGCGACCCTGTTATTCCCTACTGTTAGTGATCGTGTATGTTGCGACTGGATGTAATATCCGAGACTTACCTCCAGGAATCCCTGCATGAAGCTCTTGGGTAGTCTCTCCTGGCCTCGGAAGTTCTCCTCGGGGAAGTACGACATGACGTGTGTAGTCTGCTTCCAGAAGTTCATCATCTCCTTTTGTAATTGAGAAAAACGTTAGTAGATGTTCCATGTTCTATAACCAATATCAACCCCAACAGGCCCAAGCCGTAGCTGTCCAGCAACTGACCTGGTATTCGGCATTGTTCTGCATCAGGAGCACATCGACAACGGGGATCTTGTTGACGAAGCGGTGGCGCTCAAACTGTTCTCGCATGCGCGTTCGGATGACCGAGACGGGGAAGGGGACCGAGTACATGGTCTGGATCTCGGGCGCCTAGTAGGTAGACCACGGGGGGTTCATCGTCAGTTACATAGCTCTCCCATTGACAACGGACGTGACCGCGACGCCACGAATTGACGCTCGTGATTGGCGGGCAGGAGAACATACAGCTCGGATCCATTCTCGGTAGGCCGCCAGGACTCGTCGCTTCGCGACGTCCCAGTTGGCCGCTATTCGCACACACGCACGCACACTATTAGCCCAGTTCAATCCATCTAGAGAATATATGATCGGTCTGCCTCGTACATTGAGCGGTCGTCTTTGCGAATTGAGTCGGTGTCACCGCCATGGCGAAGGGTGGGAATTGCCGGTGACGTTTTGCGGGTTTACGGGTTGGGGGGATTTCTTCAATCAATCGGCGTCAAGCAAGCTCTCTCTCTCTCTCTCGTCGCTGCTTCAAGCGGCTGCTGCTGAGCCTTATCAATTGGACGACTTCCGTTGGTTGGTTCGGCACACAGGTGTGTGCACTAGCCACATCCGAAAGCGCCACAGAATTTGGCTACTACTGTACGAGCTGCTGGAACGATTAGTCACCTGTGCTATTTTAGCTCTCAGCTGGCGCCACTCTTCCGGTTTTCTGGAGAAGCTTCCAACATACATCAACCAACTCTTTTGCGACCAGCCTTTCTCCTTCAGCCTTGCCCCACCATCACCCAAGGCAGTAACTTATCAACAACAAAATCTACCCGCCCATCGCCAACGATCGAACCCGAGCATACAAACGAAGCCATACGAAGACTGGGAAGAGCTCGCTCGCTACACGGGAAACCGTACACAAACATCCATCCATCCATATACACACACCATGCCGGCGATACGCACGCACGCCTCGCGGACCAAGAAGCCGCCCGCGGGCTTCGACGACATCCGCGACGACCTGGAGGTGTTCAACATCAAGATGAAGGACGCGCAGAACGCGCCCTCGGGCAACATCCCCAAGGCCCAGGCGCAGTGGCCCATCTTCCAGATCGCGCACCAGCGCTCCCGCTACGTCTACGAGCTCTACTACGACAAGGAGGCCATCAGCAAGCAGCTGTACGACTGGCTGCTCAAGAACGGCTACGCGGATGCCATGCTCATCGCCAAGTGGAAGAAGCAGGGGTACGAGAAGGTATGTACTTTTTTTTTTTTTTTTTAATTATATCGCCGCCTTGCATTTTGGTTTTGGTTTTGGTACCTCGTATAAGTCAGGGGGTGGTGGGTGTATTGCGAGAAGAAGAAGAATCGTTTGCTAACTGCTGGTAATAAAATACAGCTCTGTTGTTTACGATGCGTCCAGACCAAGGAGACGAACTACAGCTCGACGTGTATCTGCCGTGTGCCCAAGGCGCAGATGAAGGACGAAACGAAGGATATACAATGCGTGAACTGTGGATGCAGAGGGTGTGGCTCGAGCGATTGATGGAATAGTTCATTGGTCTATATTGTATCCGTATATCATCCACATGGCATTGGCATGGCATAGGCGTTCAGGTTCATTTAGGCGTTTCTTGTTTTTCGAGGTGTCCAGATCGATAGGCCAGAAAATAGGGGTGTCGATAGAGAAGGGGCGACATACAATATTATACCCAGTTCACGTACCGTTATGCGATAGAAGATGCAGCACCTCATGAAATGTGTGCAAGTTGAAACCCTATAACAAAACTGTCTCAACGGTCGATGCGGAAATGACTTTTGCTAACACCGGTTGATATGCACGCCATCCTTAAAATGCGCTTTCATTCTTCGTGACTCATAAGATCATGCCTCGTCCATTTGCCTCATTTCTTCGCAAACCCCGACTTCCCCTTCCCTCGGCCAAAGCGAATGCTGGGGGGCACGAACTGCAAAGCGGACATAGCGCTTTCGAGGTCGACCATGGCGGTATCGGCGCTCTCTGGTCGAGGTGTGTCTTTATCGTTAGAAGAAACCATACTACCTTCCTTTTCAATTTCAGGGGCAGCGGCGTGAGTAGTAGTATCAGCTGCTGCTTCGGCGGTCTGGCTGCGGAGGCTGTGTCTCCGGGCGGCAGCCTTCTGGCCACCGTTTTGGCTGATGGACGAGCCCCGGCGCCGGTGGCCGGCGCTTTCGATCAACAGGGAGCTGCGGCCGTCTATACCGTCCTTGGTGACACCGAAGAAGAAGTTCTTGGGGTACATATGCTTATCGATCAGATGCATCCGCCGCTTCTGGGGGGTCCTGCATTTCCGATCACACCCTTCCACAAAGCAGGAGTACTAGTTTGTCACTCAAGTCAGTTTTCAGGTATATCAATAAAACAGTAGACGAGGTAGATGAAAAAGGGGTGAGGGTAGGATAGGTAGGTAGGTAGGTAGGCAGGCAGGTAGGTTACTTACAGTATGCTCCCCCTTTTCCCTCAGCACGGCCGCAAACGCATCGTGCTGCTCCTCGATGTGGACACTGAGCAGGTGATCCGAGGGGAAGTTCTTGCGGCACTCAAAACAGCGATTCGAATGGGCCTTATGGTAGTGCGTCTCGTAGTCCGTATACGACCGGAAGGCCAGCGCCTCTCTGTGAGGGGGTAGCAGGCACCGCATGACGACGGTTGAGCTATCGTCCACTGCCGACTCGTCCACTTGTATGATTTTAGCTGACGGCTGACTTTCTTTACTCCAGGTAGTTGGCGCATCATGACCATGTTCATCATCACTGGGGGCTTCTGTAGAAAGATACTCGCTTGAGTTGTCTTCTTCAGGCTCACGTGGACGCTTCATTCTTGGCAAGGCAGACAGTATATATGTGTGACGTCTTCCCTCCTTTTCAAGGTATTATAGTTAGAGGACGGGGGGATGATTTACATTGGTGAGAGAACGTGTCTGACTTCCAATCCTGGGCTCTGGTTTAAGGTTGCAGGGTCGTCTAGGTGTATAGCAGCGATCGGTTGGAAAGAGAGGCGTTTGTGTGAGTGGGTGAGTGTGTTTGTGTTTGTGTTTGTATAAGTGGAGGAGGGACGCTGAAGCTATGACACCTGAAAGCGACCTGAGTTCTCCTCAGCTGTGGTAGAGTTTGAAGAGGGGAAAAAAGAGATGTACTTGGAACAAACAAAGAGCAAGTTGGTTGAGCCAAGCCAGAGAGACTCGAGAAGTTGATTTGACTTGACTGACTGGACGACGAGGCGAGGTCAAGTAAGCCAGTAGGTCGTACGTATGTCTGTCGTATGCTCCGAAGATGTGGAAATTGACATGGCTTTTCTCTTTGACAACAGCGGTCAAGGGTCGAATATGTTCAGCTCTCCAAATATAAAATCGTAGGCTGTACCAAACCCTGTCGGATGCTCAATGATGTGTTGCATGGGCATGGGGCCACTGAACTGATCGATTGGGGAATGCCAACGCCAAGGGATGATGCACACACTAAACCACATCTAAGCTTAGCGAGCTTAGGCACTCAACCCCCTCAATCCAGTACTCCCAGTACTTAACCCCCCCCAACTGACTGCCCTCCGATGGCCCAATGGACCGCCAATGGAACACCAATGGTCCCCTAAAGTTCAGGCTGACCGGGGTTGCATTGGCCAGAAACACAGTTAAAATCGACCCACTCAACCACCACCAGCACCACTACCAACACTACCACCACTGGAATGGAGAAAGCAGGCCGAGTTTGAGTTGAGTCGAGTTCCGATGAGTCCAAACTGAGAGTGGGTGGTGGTGAATCAAACCAGGTTGCATGCGGACGCTTGCTTTGCTTTCTTTGAATCATCCATTCGCAGCCCAATTCTGCTTGCCTACTTGCTTGCCTTTCGCCTTGCTCAACCACCACAAAAACCACCATCGTTGGTCTCGTTCTATTTTCCCTCTTGCGAAACGTGGCCTGCTATCCACCTGCCGCAGTCAGTAGTAGTTTTTTATATGCGCATTCTACATATGCTATATTGCACTCCCGCCATCTGAGAGCCTTACTTGCCGGCTTTGCGCTTCCTCAATCTTTACAAATGTTTTCGTCATCTTCCGCTGCGCCAACCACCACCACAACCACTCCAGCCCATATTCAGGCGGCCCTTCTCCTCCCGACTCCTTCGCGCATGAATTGCTATGGATCTCTTGCGCAATCCACGATCTGTTCCGACTTCGAGTGAGCAGACGCCTTGACTGCGAAGCCTTTCCAAAAAGGAAAAAGGCCCCACGGCTCCGCGCCGGGAACCAACATACACCCACCTATACACATAACCACACCCCCCCACGAAGACGAAGTACCGCCCGCCCGCTTGTGGCTGTATCGTCAGAAGAAGTATCTATTTGCGCCGGACAACCTTTCCGATCCACGACCCAGTTTGCTATTGCTGCCGCGAGGACGGGAAGATTGCCCAGCATGGCGCACAGTTTGCGAAAGGTAGCCGTGGCAACGTGGACGTACGTCAACCCACCAAACTCGAACCAAACATATATGATTTAAAACCACATCTGAGGAGCTTCCGGTCCGGATCTCGCGAAGTTGCTGTAGTAATGAGAATAATAAGAAGGGTAGTAGTATCAGCCGCTGACACGCATCTCTGCAGGGAAGCCAGCAGTTTTCGGGACAGAATCCAGCAGAAGATTGAGGAGCTCCAATCTATAGAGCCCAAAGTTAGTGTCAACTATACGGCGCGCCTCGAGCAGATCGAAACCCTGATGCAGCAGTACGAGGGACTCCTGTTACCCCCGATGTTCCTGCTCCCGCTGATAATCTTTAGGTATCGATTGTGCTGTGTGTCTGTCATCTTCTCGGATTGGGCGTTTGCGCATAAACAGGACGTTGAGACGGTGCTATGGAGTACCCATACCATGTTCAACAACACGTACCGCAGAGTCCTCGGTCGCATCGGAGACAGGAGTCAAGTCGTCCAGAAGCGCAAGGTCGACAAGCTGTACCGCGACTTTCTAAAGACCTCACAGCTCTTCTATAAGGGTTACGTTCAGAGGCTGGCTGGCACTTATGATATCCCCGAGCTCAAGCAGGCTGCACACGGGCTAGAGGTAGAACCGCAAGGCGCCGATATCCCTGGCGCTCTGCCTGCTGCCATGCGCGCGCAGCTCGTAAGCGCATGCTATATGACTTTGGTCCGCCTTGGCGACCTGGCCCGGTACCGCTGTCAGCATGCCGAAAAGCCCACGAAAGGGTCTTTCGACACAGCTTTGACTTACTACGGCCTTGCAGGCATGTTGGACCCTGACAACGGCACAAGCCATCATCAAATGGCTGTGCTGCACCAGATCCAGGGCCAGCAACTGGAGATCATCTATCGTTTCCATCGCTCTATCTCGATCGCCAACCCATATGAGCTCGGCCCTGGAAATTTGCAGAAGGCCTTCGACCGCCATCAGAACCAATCAAGTTCCAGACGTGGGCCTGCTAAGGACCCTGCGGAGGCCATGTTGAGTTGGTTCGTAAAGCTTCATGCTCATTATGCCAAGGGAAAGAAGTTCTCAGTCCAGAGAGAACTGGAAGACGAGGTATTGCATCAGCTGGAGATGTCAGTTAAGGGTGAAGGCAATGAGGATGTGGTTCTCAAGATGCTTTTGATCAATATTGCAGCTTATGACATCGCCAAAGAGAACCTAAAAAGTAAGGCTTCTATGGGCACAATCCTCCCTCACAATCTGGTCACTGACTTCATTTCCTGCTAGTCCCCGATAAATGGAGTATGGAGGGGTCGCAAACCTGCCAATACATCCTTAACTTCAACCTGCGCACGATTTTGGTTGTGGTACGACAGCTTGTCACCGCGCTTCAAGGCGACTCCGGAGTTATCCCTGCCAACAACCAAGAAGACGATGCAGAGTGCACACTTGAATTCTCTGCTTCTCTTTCGAAACTCATCAGCCTTGGTCGTGTTTGTATTGCTTGGTTGTATGTCACCCGTTCAGACCTCAGCGCATACCAAGACCACTTGGACCAAAAGGCTCGCGGGGACCTTCACCGAATGGTCGCCGAAGCCCTGACCCGACTATTGCCTTACGCCCTGGTGAACACTAACGCTGCACAATCAAAATACCTTCTCGCCGAGGACACGGAGATTATTGGCCTTCGACCGCTCACCGATGAGCAGCTTCCGTTGTTCATTCACGACAAGATCACCACCGTTTCAGGATCCACCCACTGCCGCAAGGCCCTCAAACCTCGTAAAGAAGTGACCGGGCTTCAATTCAAACCACGCACCGAGACCTTGTGGCGTATTAGAGACATTCTCCTTTGCGGGATATATCTAGCAGCTACCCACGAGTCGCCATTGATCATGACAGGCGGAACAGATGGCACCCGGATGTGGAATTACCCCGATGACCCTGCTAAAGACCTTGGCAACACTCAGGACCAACGCACACAATCTATACGACCCCTTGGCGAGACTGATCTCTCTGCCCTGTTCGAAGATTTGACCATGATGAGTGGTGGACAGCACACTGATAACACCCCTGCTCACACTGCGGCTAAAGGGTCTCCCGAAGACCTCCTGAGCCCCGCTGCTTTGCCTGTCGACCCGCCAATGAGTAAGAAGGTGCTCAATTCTAAGCCCAATGGTGCGAGCACGAGCACAGGCGCGACTCCCAAGCGAGCACGAAGAAATCAAGAGAGACCTGCTGCTCGCCAGTCTGACCCTGATGAGCTTGACATGGACCAGATGGTGAACGACATGGTAGATGACCTGACCGGCAACGGAGACGAGAACGATGATTCTCTTTTACAGACAAGCTCCGGTCTAGCCGATACCAGCTATGGCATAAATTCCTCCACTGCCAACGATATCTTTGGCCAGCTAGGTCTAGGCCCCAGCCACTCATTGTCCCCCGACCACGGCCTGAACCATAGAGCTGCCCAGTCTGTTTCGCCAGCGGCTCCTCCTTTCATGAACTCTATACCCAGCCATCCATGGGGTTACTCCCTTTCGGCTTCTACTACCGCCCTCGAGAGCAGCCTACGCTCGCCGCTGGACAATGGCAGAGATATTCCACGGACTCTAACATCCCCGAACCGTGGCCTCAGCGGCTCGGTTGGTGGATTTGAGCAGATGGTTTCGCCTACCTACGGAAGCTATGGAAGGGGCGAGAGCCTGGGTCTTGCACATCCTACGACCTCGGGCTTCGCCTCTGGACTCGGATCCTTGTCGGGCAATAGTCGCGTCTCGCCTACGGCATACGGACACATGGAAGTTGGCTCGCTCGGCGCATCTACTGGCACGGCCAGCCCCGATTTCGCAAGCGCACAACGTAACTTAGCCCGCGATAGACTTGCATCGGAGCTGTTTGCTCAGTATGGTGTAGGTTCAGCAAAGAGCCGGCCGTCACCTGCTGCACCAGGCATCATGCGCTCCGGCCACAGTCCACTTCCTGGAGTGCACCGCACTGGTTCTATGTCTCCGAGCGTGGCAGAGAACATGAATCTTCTCGATGCCCTTAAGTCGGGCAATGCCAGAGACAAGGCAAACGATCAGTTGCTCGCTCAACTGGGCGGCTTGAAGAGCGGAGTCGGGAGACCACAGCAGCAACCACGACGTAGCGGTCCGATTGATGTGAATTACGGTGGACAACGCCATGCTGGATATGCAAGTCCTCTGGCTGGTGGACACGCAAATCAGTTTACACCTAGCCCTCGCGCCGCAGTCGGTTCTCCGCATCACAACTCTCAAGGTTCACTAGGGTCTTTTGAGGGCCAGCTGTCGTCCCTGAACTACGGCGAGAACAGTGTTGGCCGCACCGGATCGCCATGGACCTTTTCACACCCTAGCCAGATCTGGACCGGTACGCCTGCCAATGCTGCTGCCCAGCCCGCTCAAGCCGGCATGGTGGAATGCAACGGAAACTATTACAACAGCAGCACGGCGTTTGGTCGCAGTGGTGAGGGAAACAACCGAGATGACCCCACGCACTTCCGTAACAAGATCAAGCAGTTCGGCGGCGCTGAGAAGGCGTCGGCCTATGATCGCGCTATTCTGGAATCGGCCTTGGCAGATAGTCACAAGTCTCTTCCTCGGAAGTGATTTTGCCACCACCTCTTAGAATGAGAATTTCTTTCTTTGGTGGTTGCAACTCACATGGCATTTCTGTCCGGCATTTTGCGATTTCTTGACAGTCCAGTCCGGTGCAGTCGAAGATCTTTTGCAGCAAGGTTCTTCTATCCATTCAGATTCGCTCACCCAATGGACATTGTTTCAGTGACGACTTGATGGTTTCTGTTAGGGACATCGAATATATCGATGTGTCTCCTGCGCTTGCTTTATTGCTACTATTTCCCACTTTCGCACAAGAGAGACAGACGGACAGAAAGAAAGAGAAGGCAGGAAGGAGATCCGGCGCCGTTTAAGGAATCAAGCTCAGTAGAGCCAGTCGGTCATTTACCCAACCACCATCTCACGACCCGATTCACGAAGTGGCAGAACCACTTCTGATTACTACACCGCACAACTTTCGCTTGCATTGAACCCCAGACCCCATTATTCGTTGTGGGCTGGGTATTTGTTTGTGATAAGTTTGTGATGCCACCTGGCAGCAGATTAGTTTCTGGTAAGTCTGCTCGCGTCTCGACTTGTCTCTCTCCCTCTCCACCTTTTTGCGCAGATGCTAACGCATGCTCTTCTTCAAGTCTGCTACAGCGACAGTCATTCCGAAACAGCTGCGAATACATTTTCCTTTTGCTTCACATTTCTGGCCCTTCCTCTCAACGAGTGGTACTTACGATCCTCGTCGATGGATGTTGTTACTATTGTCTCCTCCCTATTTCTCTCGAGAGGGATAAAAGAAAAGTCAAGATTGTCATGGATGGCCCCTACATATGATTGGATTGGTGGTGGTGCTGTAATACATACATACCCCTTTCTTTCTTCATGAGGGGTCATATTTGTATGTACGAACGGCTTAGCCTCCTCCAGGAAGTTGCAAAACAAACAGACAAGACTACATAGGGCAGAGAATGAGATTGCGCAGTTAGTTGATATTTTGATTCACTTTGCACACACTATGCGTTAATGAGAGAGAGGAGGCTCAATCTTGAGAAGAGATATGGGCTCTGTCCGCTACTCTGTGACGAACTGAAGTCCTGTGTTGTTTTTCCACATACCTAAGGAAGGAGTTCTCAGACAGCTATCTGTAGTCTGCCTGTCCTTGAATGTTGTGTTCTCTCTGCCTTTCACTTTCCATTAATCACTACGTGCTCACCAATCCGAAGAACTCACGGAATGAGCTCGAACACTTGGTGCAGATTAGTGACAATGAGAGCAGGTGGGTGGTGTGCTCTGCTTAGTATAGCCAGTCATTAGTCGTAGTACTAATTGCACGCGTATGCAATGTCTGTCTTTTCCAATGCTCCCAGGTTCCTTAATACCACTTCAGATGCCATATTCTTATTACTAACGGAGCAATCAAGGCCCATGAACAACACGATGCATGTTTATTACAAAGCACCCCTTAGGATTCATTGTGCTTTGACGTGGTATCATGTAGTATTTTTGTTTTTCTTAGTATCAGACTTTTCCCACTCCTACAAGCTGACTAGAATATGCGCGTTTCCTCTACTGCTTTCTCCATTGTCTCGTAAGATCATGAAGAGAGAGAAATGCTCCTGGTTTGAGGTATCAAAACAGATTGACCTCCCTAATGTTGTTGAAACCCAAAAACCCTGTATGAGAACGCCAATGCCAGACCCATTTTGCGCTATGTTGAAGTAAATACACGCAACTCAAAATCTTTTGGGGGTTAGAAGATCTTGGTCTATTATTATCCCATTTAAGCAGAGTAGGTCTGCTTGGGGTGAGGGTACCTATGGTGGGGACATACACATTAGAAAGGTGTTCTTGTAGAAACTTAGTAGGTAAAGATGGAAAGGGGTATACTCACGAAGGACCCAGCTCCTGGATGCTGAGACGGGCAAGCCATTGGCCCATATCGACGCTCTTCTCGAGGCTCTCACCCTTGACGAGGCCAGCGACGAAGCCGCCGGCGAAGGCGTCACCGGCGCCGTTGGTGTCGGTGATCTTCTCCTTCTCAATGGCGTGGACGGGGAAGGAGCGGACCTCCTTGTCGCCCTGGGTGGCGATGATGGTGGGCTCGGTGCCCTGGGTGATGACAACGGTACGCTTGCGCTTCTCGTTGGCCTTGGGCAGGTCGGCGATGTGCTGGGCGATGGCGGCCACGTCCTTCGGGTCGCAGGACAGGCCGTGCGAGGTCGCGTACGCCTCAGCCTCGGACTCGTTGCAGATCAGGTAGTCCCAGTACTTGGTCGACGCGTCCAGCGGGTCCTTGAAGAACTGGGCGATGAAGGGCGCCGACATGTTGACGACGAAGACCTTGTTGTTGGCGGCGGCTTCCTCACCGAGGGTCATGATGGCCGGAGGGCAGACTGTGGGTGTTAATCATCTTGTAGCTAATTCACATGTATCTGTGATTAACACTCACCAGTGAAGTGGAATCCACCGACATAGTAGAAGTCGGCGTTCTTGACCAGCTTCCAGATGTCCTCGCGCTTCAAGTGGTCGAGGTCGTAGTGGTTGGCAGCGCCGAGGTCGGTGCAGAGCGAGCGGTTGTGGCCGGTGATGATGGCGCCGCAGCGGCCAGTAGGCTCCTTGGGGTCGACGCGGTACTCGACGCGCAGGCCGGCGGCCTTGACGGCGTCGTGCAGGATGGCGGCGTACTTGTCGTCGCCGGCACCGCCCAGGTAGACGACGCTGTTGGCGGGCAGGATGTACTGGGCACCGCGGGCCGTGTTCTGGGCGGCGCCGCCGGCGATGAGCTTGGCGTCGTAGTTGGTCAGCAGGTCCTCGTACAGGGCCTTGTGCTTCTCCTCGGCGAGGATGGCATCGTTGGCCTTGAGGCCGTACTTCTCGAGCAGAGCCTCGTTACCCTGGGCCTGGATATCTATACAGATGGGTTTTTGGTTAGCAATTGACAACTAGGCATAAGTTTGTTTCTATCCGCTCTTTTTGCCCCTCTATTCTCCGTCACTGGCCTCAAATAGACACAGCCAGCAATGGGGGGCTCAACGGGGCCGGACTTACCAAGCAGAGGGTTCTCCAGACAGAGGAGAGCGAATTCCTTAGTAGCGGCCATTGTAGCGAGTGGTCTGAATTGCTGCTGTTTGGGTTGAGTGTAGTGGTGATGATGACGGCGGGGGAAGAAATTGTAAGAGGAAGATGGTCTTATGGCGGGGTTGCTCAGAAGGAGAGTGGGGTGTTTGGGCCCTGACGGCTGCAGGTGCAGGTGCTGAAGGAAACGCCCTTTATTGGCCGCCACGGGAGGCACCGCGCATCGGGCGGTCTTGCTGAGAAGGAATTCATAGCAAGCCATTGCGATACGACGTCAACATGAAGCTATACGTGATATCGGAGTAGTTGGTGCTCATATACAATATACGCTGAAGAAAATGGGTGTGAACCCCCTGGGTTAATAAAGACGAATGGGTAGGCCGGATGAGGCCCTTGTTACGTCAACTGACTGAAGCCGAATGGTACGATCCTGGGGCATCATGCAACTTTGGCAACAGTAGTTCCCTTTGCCCCGGGCAATCATCACCTGATATGGATATGGACATGGGAACTAGGATTTCATCTCATACACTCGCGGCACCGTCTCATTAATGAATGATTTCTACCAACTCATCATCGCGAACTGGTTTGGGATGTTTGGCCTCGTCTTGCCATCCCTATGCACATGGCTCACCCATGTATACGCCGTTCTATTCCCCGATGCATCACATATAACACACGCAGACGAACTTAACCCCGTCCCCAGCGCAGAGGGGAATATCTGGGACGGAGCAGACTTGTAACAAGAAGAAATTCGTGTTGATGCCGGGTACATTCCCATTGAGCCGTTTCTCATGACTAGCTCAATACCTGTACCTACACAGATGCAAAAGAGCAAGTAGTAAACTCCGTAGACCCCCAATTCGTTGCGCGATGAAAACCACCGAAATGCCTTTTGTTGGAGAATCACCCTTAATCCTTGGTCTTCTGGGTACCACGCAGCAGACCCGTTCTGCGCGCAGCAATAAGACCAGCCTTTTGACCCTGTGCGGCGTACCGAGAGATGGTAGAAGCCTTACCGATATGTTGATGGTTACCCTAGAGAGGAGAATCGTGTCAGTTTGTGCATCTGCCTTGCGGGATCCCCACAGAGAAGGAAGAGGACGGAGAAAACTTACACCACCGTGAGGATGGTCGACGGGGTTCATGGCAACACCACGAGTCTTGGGCCAGCTGTTACGCTTGACGGCGAACTTATGCTTGGCACGCGAAGCCTTCAGGAGAGGCTTGTCGGTACGGCCACCACCGGCGACGATACCAATCATACCACGAGAGCTGCTGGAAACAACCTTCTTGGCACCGGAGGGAAGCTTGATGCGGGTCTTGCCCTCATCGGGGTTGTGGCCGACAACGGTGATGTAGTTGCCGGAGGTACGGCCCAGAGTGCCGCGGTCACCGACCTTCTCCTCGACGTTGGAGACGACGGTACCTTCGGGCATGGAGCCCAGAGGCAGAACGTTACCGACGGTCAGAGCGGCGTTCTTGCCGGCGTAGACGAACTGGCCGGTGTACATGCCCTCGTTGGCGATGAAGGTCTCGGTGATCTGCTTGAACTTGTAGGGGCTGCGGAAGGTAACCTTGGCGAGGGGAGCACCTCGGCCGGGGTCGTGGACGATCTCCTTGATGACACCGCGAACGTAGCCATGACGCTCGGCGAAGTCGAGAGATCGGAACTTGGCAGGGGACTTGCGCAAGTGGGTGTTGGAGGCTGTGGAAAAAGTACGAGGTTAGCAACCGGGCCCAAGTTGAATGTGCGCGTGTGCGTGTGCGTTGTGCATGAGCATTCAGAATGATTTTGTCGTGTCGCTTTTTTCTTTCTTTTTCTTGTTCGATTGCACTCCTCAAGACTCCTTCCAGTGCCCGACATTGGCTATTCGTTCCATGACTGCCTCATTGCGAGTCTTCCTTGATGTCCCGAAATGTTGCGTGCTCGGGTCGAAATTGGAAATTGGCGATGACCATGTTGCTGGATGATGGGAAAGAAAGTCGAGGCGATGACTTACTGAAGATGCCTCCCTGGCCCTTTCTCTGGTTACGAATCACGCGACCCATCTTGACGGTCTATTGGGCGTAATTCGGAGTCGTGATGGTGTTGGGGGAGATGAATTGCAATCTTGAAGAATTGCAGACTGGAGGCCGAAAATTAACACCACACAGCTGGACAATTTTCTCGCTTTGGTGCAAGGTTAGCAGAATTGTGTGGGCAAAGTACCTAGCCGAGAATTGATTGGCCGTATCAGATAGTGCTGAGTGGCCCGTGCTTATCTGTCGACCCTAATTCAGTTTTCTGCCCGTCATTGTTGCCTTGGAATTCAGGCATGTATTCTGACCCGACCCAACCCAAGTGGGTTGGGGCTTGCCTTTCAGATGTGGCTGATGGAATTCTATGAATTACTGAGCCACTATTGCACCTGCCACAATTGTCCTGCCACATCCACTTCACTCACGTCTATCGACAAGACGCGCTCCAGATCTCAATCAAGTGATGGATCTCCAACTCCAATGCGCTGTTTGATGGATACAGGGGGTGCGCCTTACATTCTTTAAAGGTACCCAGGAGGTCACTTACGACATAGATAACCTGCCCATTTTCACTAGAGCAAACATAAACCGAAGCAAATTCAAGAAAATCCAAAATACTTGAAAGACATACCTTTACCTAATCCGCTAAATGCGAGAAGTATGTATGAAGAACAGGAATATTGGTAGAACCATGAATAGGTCAGCAGCTGGCAAAGTACCTGGAAGCGTGGGACTCGGACTGAGGTACCTACCTACAGCTACAGGCCAGAAAAAGAACAACGCGCCGCGCAAGTAGAATCGCCATCTTTCAATCGTATCCCACCCTCTCTGAATCTCGCTGTCTTACCATTTGATTGTCGGCCTTGTACTTCTTTCCCACTCTACTACTACTTCCTTCTCCATTGTAATATTCCTTCTTCTCCCCTCAAGGTAGTCTGTTTTTAAGCAGCATTCATTTCCCGCATTGACAACAACAACAACAAAGTTTGACAGCTGTTTTCGTCCAGTATCGTTCCTCTCTCTCCCTTTCCGAATCGGACCCCATCAAATAAACCGTATCGACACAACGCAACTCACAATGGGGAAGCAAGTTGCTGCCGATTTCCAGAAGATCGTCCAGGAAGGTGCGTGTGTTCGTGCCGAGTATGATGGAACGAATAACTTGACTAACTCTCGTCTTCCCTTGAAAAGGCCGCGAGCGCAAAAAGAACGAGGCTCTCGCCGCCAAGATCTTCGGTAAAGATGGCCGCCGCCAGAGCGCTCCTCTGAAGGCTACAACAGGAGGCTCTCTCGCTAGCAGAGCCGGTGTGAAGAAGGTACCGACCGCCCGTCGAATTTATTGCTTGGCCGCCCAAAGTACGGCGTCATACAGAGAACGCGCACGAATACTAACAAACGGCCCTCCCTTGGTAGAGAGTGTCTTCTGTGGCCCGCGTACCCGCCGGAAACATCAACGGTGAATGGACACACGACCTGCACGGCTCGCGCTCGACGCCCAACCTCCGCGCCGCGGCTCAGAACCAGCCGAAGCCCAACTCGCTCGCCGCCCGCCTCCACGCGCCTGGTACCAAGGCGCCCGCTGCCGCGCAGGCCGGTGGCCGCAATGCGCGCGCCAGCAAAGTCGCCAACGCCTTCTCGCGCTCCCTCAACTCGCCCGCGGCCACCGCGCAGATGAATATCCAGAGCGCCGCCCCGGCCGCGCCCCGAGGCGGCGCCGGCTTGACGATTCGCGGACTGGCCGGCCCCTACGCCGTGCTGGCCCAGAACTTTGCGCCCGGTACGACGGCCGCCGATATTGAGAGCGCGATGACGCCCGTGGGCGGGCTGGTGAGCAGCTGCAAGATCATCAAGACACACCCCCTCGTTATTGCCGAGATTGTGTTTGAGAGCCGCGAGGGGGCTGAACAGGCCATTGCTACGTTCAACAACCAGACTGTACGTTCGGGTCGACTACTTGCGCAGCACCCACTGCGTTCCTCCTTTTATATGAAGAGGGGGTCACACATACAATGCTCATAACTGACATTATTTCTAGGCCGATGGTCGCATTTTACATGTCTACATGAAGCCTGGTGGCGGGCCCTCTATACCGACTGGCCCACGCAATAGTGGCCTGCGTCATCAGGAGTCGCGGCCCGGGAACAACAGCGTGGTGATCGACGGCACCAATGGTTTCGACGACATGGACACCTCGGACGCTGGCTATAGTGACGGTTCCGGCAGTGCTAAGGGCCTGTATAGTGACCGGCTCGTGCCAAACGGCAACGGAAACAACTCCAACCGACGTGGAAGGGGTTTCAGCTCCCGGGGGCGCAACGGCCGCTGAGACTGCGATTGCTGATCCAATCTGACCGACTAGGTGATGCCTCGAAGACGTGCCGTACCTCTGTTTTAGGGACTATGGCATATAGAAGGCCATGGAATCAGGAGATATTCGCTGAAGAGTCCTGGGCATAGAGAGAGGAATCTACGGCGTTCCGGGGCATTGCATATCCACCAAGTTGCTCGAAAACAAGCACATGCTACTGTTTTTGTGGAAAGAAGCACTCTGGTTTGGTGTCGAAAGGAACACGCCCTCTGTCTTGGGTATGAATAGTACAGTATGAGACAGGGGCGCTGTTTTCTCTCTATTGACTACGCCGTCCGCGTGGGTTCTCTGGGGATGAGAGACGTACGAATACCGTCCGGCTCCCGGCGTTTCCCATTCGCCTCAACCCTTTCTGTCTGTTCTTGGCCCTGGCAGAGGAAGGAAAGACATCTTGGCTAGCGCCAAAAGCGTAATATACTACATGATACCCCACACAAACTGTCGCAGATCCTGAACCTAATCTTTGGTCAACCTTTGGAATATGCAATGGCTATGTGGATGTGAAGTGTGTATGCAGGAATCGGAAAGATGGTATATCGACAGCTTCAAACCCTGATTCTGTAAGAGTAGAACAAAGAGTGTCTGAGCAGGGCACAGCTTGCTGAGAATCACAAGCCGACTCGTCACCAGTCATATAAATACAATGATAGACTACGCAAGATATACCCGATGTAGGATAGGTAGACGTGCATGTGCACGTTGTACCATAGGATATGACAGGCTGCACGTGAGATTTGGTGGTAATTGGTAGTGAAGTTTGGGCTCCTCTGCCGGGGAGACCAAGTCCTCAGGTGACGACGATAAGGGTTACAGCTGTCCATATCGCCAAATTGCCTACATAGTCATTCGATGTAGTTGAGAAACCGGCGGGAGAAGATCGTGGTCAGATGAAGATGATAGGGGGAAACAGGGGCCAGACCAGTAGAAGGTTTTTGGGCACAGTCGTCGGCTGCCGTGAGGGTTCAACCACATCATACGCAAGATTTCAGGGGTTTTCACATGGCAATCAGCAGAAATAATACTTTTTGTTGGGTTGGGTTACCTACCTACTTGTGCGGCCGTTTTGTTTCACATTGGGGGACGACGCAACTGTATGGACGTTACGCCGTTGGCTGCACGATCCCGCGCGTGTGGTGGCTGCTTATTTCCTGGGTTATCAGTGGCGGCTGTGGTGGTGGGCTTTTAACGTGATATGCGAGTAAGCGCTGACCAGCTACGTACGGGTTGATCACCACATTAGGTGCATAGTGAGAACCCGAGGGGATGGGGCATTGCAGTAGGGAAAGGAAAAAGAAAGATGATGGCAGCATTGCAGACAGACAGGTGGTGGGCGACTTTGCTATAATGCATGAATTTATGGTGATTACATCGATCATGTGAACGAGACGAACAGCGAGTTCGTCTGGCGTGAGACCATGGCACGTCAATGGCATAGAGAACATCGGAGTCAGGGGAATTAAGAAGAAGCATGGAGTACAGTACAGTAGTATCATAGAAGCTTGGAAGAAGAAGTCGTCGAAGCACCCGTTTCCCGGTAAGGTATTTGCATTTGTATCTGCATCTGCATCTGCATCTGCAATGGTATGTCCGTGTGCAGGAGCCCGGATTCCCCTTGCTCACGGACGGACAATGACATGAAACGGGTTTTGGCCGCCTCCCCTTCTAAGATAAGGTGGTGGTGCTCAACAAAGTATTACCGCCGTGGAGTTTTTTAATCAGTTGGATACAACGACATGGTCCCTACAAGTATCGATTCCGACCACAAATGGATGTTAGGGCCGACGTTGCTGGCTGCTAGCTTTCCCGAAAACAAAAGTCTGGCACGTCTCAAAATGCTAAGGTTTGAGAAATTGAACGTCCAAAGCCCCCCGTCCGCTAATTGGAGGGGGATGGAGGGAAGAGCCCTGGACCTGGATGAATATTTGTTAGTAGTAGTAAAAGAAGAGAAGAAGGATAGAAGCAAGCGATATAGTGGTACGTTATCGTGGGAGCATCAATCAATAATAAGAAGAGGAGGGAGTCGCATGAACACGATGGGGTTGTTGTTTGGAGCTGCTGCCCATATATACATGTATCCATCCATTCATATCGGCCTGCCCTGCTTGCTGCCCCATCCGCTTGGCGACATCTAGGGAAGATGTTTTCAATGCTGTCCATGCTGCCCATGTAGGTGATCCACTCTCTGCATGGAAGTTGACGGGCATTGTTTTCTGTTTGGCCTTCTGAGGTCTTCTCTGCTTTGCTGGCTGGCTGGTTGGTCCCGAACATTTGACCATTGCTCCCTACGTACCTAGATTGACATTGACACCTACTATTTACTATTGACTGACGACTGACGCGTTACGTATGTACTCAATCTCTGCCCCTGGCGTTTGGCTGCGACATAAGCTTTTAAGGCGTGTTCCCACCGAACCGACAAGGGCCATGCCTGCTTGGCCTGGACAGTAGTAGTGGTAGTAGTAAGTACCCTTGGAGACAGCAACCGAGAGAGTCGAGATCTCGACCGGCTTCTTTCTATGCGGATATCATATGTAGCTTGCTCTCTCCTTGGCTTGGTTGCCACGTATAAGTGCCATCTTATGATCGTCGTCCCTCGTTTGACTGGAATTTGCATTCGGACCCTTTACCTTTTGCCCTTTGAACGTGGTGTTTACTGTCCTCTCCTGTCCTGTCTTGTTGCTTGTCTCGTCACGCCAAAACACGATACAGACTCAGCCTCCTCCGTGGGCGCTTCCAAGCGATGGGTTGTGGATAGTCCACCTGGTTTCGGAACTCGAATGAGGCTCTTTCGTTCATTTTACTTGTCTGCTTGTACTACTACTACTCCTCGTTCTGTCTGGGCAACCGCGCACGTACACCCTCACTCTGTTCGATTTGATCGTCCCATTTTCCCCATTGCCTAATTGGGACGTGTGTCGTCAATAAGATTTTATTAGGTCGGCTTGGTGGTTGGATCGGTGCTTGTCGGTAATTAATTACATTTTGCACGTCGATCAATCCCAATCCCAAGCTCAAGCTCGCTCTCGCTCAGTTTCTGGCATCTGGTCCAATACAGTCAGGACCTACTACTACTTCCAAATCCAAATCCAAATATACACACCCCTCCACCTCCCCCATCCTTCACATACTTCTGTCCAGTTCAATGTTCCATTTCATCAATTAATTCAATTGATCCTCCTCCATATTTTCTGTTGCTACTACTGCTCCTACTACTTCGCTTTCCTTGCTGCTGCTCCGTGCTGCTGCTCCGTACTACTGCTACTGCTACTGCTACCATCACGGCTGCTGCTCCGTTACTGCCGCTACTTGTGTCGTGCTATTTACTGCCGTCCTGGCCTGTTGTTTTTCTTATAATCAATCCCCTCACCGTCGATGCCACTCTTCTGTTGCGTCCCCGCTGAGCTCTCTCATCTGACTCTACTAGTTCCTCATTATTTTGGTGTGTTGCAGACCAACTGTTACCTGCATACGAGGTAACACCACCTCAACTTAATAATTACCAACGACCACCCAAACTATCTGTCGCCTCCGTCATCTCTTGTTTCCTTTATTGCCTATCGCCCACCGCCTCAACTGGCCGATCTATTTCCTTCCTTTTTTTCACCATGGCCGACATCGCGAGTCCACCGATCCGAGACCCATCATCATCTACTATTACCACAACCCAAGCCCTACCCGGCCGTGGCGCCAAGATCAGCATACCCCCATCGGCTGTCGCCATGTCCTCGAATAACAATAACAACAACAACACAAATAATGGCAGCCGCCTGCGCCATCAGCTAGGCCTGGTGACGCCGAGCCCCGTCAATCAAAACGGCAGCTTCGAGTTCGATCGGGTCCTCAAAGCTGGCTACGTCCAGAGGCGCACACAGAAGACTAAGGTAAACTAGAAGCAACTCCTTTAACACGGACTGAATGCGAGGTCGAAGCTGCAGCGCCTAACCTTTTTGGTGTGTTCTTTTTAGGCATGGAAATCCGTCTACCTGGTGCTGCGACCCAATGCGCTGTCCGTCTACAAGTCGGACAACGAGAGCAAACTACGTCACAAGCTCGACCTGTCGGAGCTGTCGGCCGTCACCCTACTCAAGGACCCCAAGCAGAAGCGCCACAATCTCTTCGGTCTCTTCTCGCCCGCAAAGAACTTTCATTTCGAGGCACCGACTGCCAAAGACGCCCAGGAATGGATCGACCTCATAAGAAAGGACGCCCGGATAGAGGAGGAGGAGGAAGAAATGTTTTTGGCCAGCCCCATTGTCCGCCGGCAGTCATATGCTGCCGTAGGCGCGTTGAGCGGCAACGCCTCGGGACTTCTTAAAGACGTACCTCGCAACTCCAGTTCGCCCGAGCCCGACGTCATGATACGCGTGCCCACATCCCACAACAAGAGGAGGACATCTAATGCAATGGAATCATCCGGCCTCTCTGGGAACGAACTCGTCTCCCACTCTGACTTCTCCGACTCCGAGAACCCGCGACTTGGTGCCTCTTTCGAAAACCTGGCCGGCCGATCCCCAACGGCATCGGCCGTTCAAGTAGGCACAGGCGCTATGATCCGACCAGGCCTTGGGGATCGGAATTTGAGCCAGGTCAGTGGAATCAACATCGAGAACGACCCCGATCGCGTTGTGTGGCAGGGCTGGTTGCAATTCCTCAAGAACAAGCACGGAGTGAGGCAGTGGAAGAACTGCTGGGCCGTATTGCGCCCGCGGAATATTATTCTTTACAAAGACGAGTCCGAGTACACGGCGGCCTTCATCATGGCGCTCTCGGCCATCGTCAACGTGGTGGACATCGACCCGGTCAGTAAAACCAGGTCGCATTGCCTGCAGATCATCACGGACGAGAAGAGCTATCGCTTCTGCGCCCGCGATGAGGAGAGCTTGGTGCAGTGCCTGGGTGCCTTCAAGAGCCTGCTCTCGAAACGAAAGGACCTCCAGGCGCGTGCTGCTGGTACCAGCTCCTCCGGCAGCGCAGCACCTCAGCAAAAGTGAGAAGGACGGGAGGGAGTTACTAGACTACTAGAAGAAGTGGTAGTAGATGGTTTAGTAAAAGAGGGGGACAGCGGTGGACAGGTGATGGTGCGGAGAACAAAACATGATACCCAGGTGATGATGCTGTGTGTGAGAGTGTGATACCAACACCAGCTGGTGGAACAAGGCCGGCGGCGGCCGGGCCGATCGGACGGCGCAGAATGGAGAATGGAGAATACCCCAATATTGTATGCGAATGATTTCTATATCTGGAAAGGAAAGGGAAAGGGAGCATGGCTCGGACTAGGAATGCCGGGTGCACACCTTGTACAAAGCTCATGTCTTACGACGTCACGAACAACATAACCACACTCAAGAAAAATATAAACGTACATAAAACTAACACCCGTGCCATGCAAGCTATCATCGTGTGTGAATGTCAGAATCCTCGTTCCCGGAAACCGCACGCCTCCGTTGTCGATGGCCGGGAGTGTACGGGGTTGGTACGGGACGGAATCCATCCCGGGCCTACGTTACATATGTTCTTCACGCGCATCTCGATACACAGCAAATGTCATTTTCCTAATAGGGAAGAGATATCTATTTGAGATGCCGGTTTCTTTCTGCGACAATCTCGTTTATAGCCCTATCGGAGCTGGGCGCTTTGTTACGTATGAGGAAGGAGACATATCTACATATCTAGGTTCCCTGTGAGAATCTGGGAATCTGGGAATCTGGGGGCGCGCGCGGCTGCTACGGCGCAAATCATACTTGGCATGTGGGAAAGATCGGCGACGCCCAGCTGCGTGATGTGCATACTGCCAAGTATCGTATCGTATGAAGATAGATATCTTGAGCTCGAGTCAAACTATTGAAATGCCTAACCTACTTATGTGCTGTAGAGACCTACCGCTGCGTGCATCCGATACGAAGAACTCCGTCTCCTGAACCAAACAATTTTGTGACGCGCTGGTGGCTTTCAACGGTCCGAATCTTGACTTCTGGAAACTCTGTTGCCCCTCGTTACGTACTGGTTGGTTGGGGCGTCTTTGCTTTCTTCGTATGATGATGGTTGTTCAGCTTCACTTCATGTCTTTGGATTGACCGGGAAACTGACGGGAATTCTGATCACAAATCGACCCGAGCTCTCTCTCTCTCTTTCTCGCTGTCGGCCAATCTGTGTGTAGGTATGGGGTTCAGGTCGGGCTGCCCGTAATACAATATTTCGGGGTGTGACACAAGGGTAGCAGGGCAACGACAAGGGTGCGTTTCCTGAAAAGCGGGGGAAATAAGCTATTCTCGAGTTCAATGTTACATTCGACCTCACTCTCGATCCATGCTCTTCTTGCCTACCTACCTAAGGTTACCACATTCGACTTGTGGCTGGCCTGGCCGGGTGCTGTCGTTCAGTCATTCAGTCATTCGGTCATTCGGTCATTCGGTCATTTTCAGGGCACTCGGTCGCCAGGCTGGCGTTTCCTGTAACGTTCACCCCCATCAGCGCCCATCTTATATAGCTGCTGCTACTAGCTAGAGCCTTGGCTCTCTCTCTCTCTCTCTCTCTCTCTCTCTCTCTCTCTCTCTCTCTCTCGCTCATCTTTTCTAATAATACTTTTGTTCTTTTTTAAACGGTACCCGTGACTCCACAACTAATAACCTAACATTTACCTTATCTTTGAACAGCTGCCGACGAAGCGGGAAGGCGACAGGCGAGAGAGAATGAGAAAAAAAGGACCAATCAGCTGACCTCAGTCACCTCCCAGTTCCTGAGACCTTGTTTGAGAAAAGTACGGAACCAAAAAATCCACACTTTCATTTTACGGGCAGCGCCAGAACACCACCCTCTCATTTGGGCGAGGTGTGTTGGTCCGGTGTCACCACGTCCAATCATGGGGCTCCGAAGGTCGCCTGGCGAGGTCATCGTGCATACATGCATACATCCCATGGTGTGTGTGTGCGTTTTGGCGTCGGGGATTTCGACCAGATAGTACATTTACCCCTGACCATTATGTGTGTGTGTGTGTGTGTGTGTGATACACACCAGCCAACAACAACAACGAGCTAATACTCTTTGTTTGGAGAAGAAGAAGAAGAAAAATCCTACTCTCTCTCGTCATGTCTTTGCTGTTCTCGTGAACTTGATTCGTCCACGACTGTCAGTGAGGCGACATCTTGGCGTTTCCCCCTCGGGAACTTTTGCTCCTCCCCCCATATGCCCATGGTAAGAAGTCTAATATAGCTGATCTGCGAACCAGATGAGGCAGAGAGGCAGAAGACTACCGGTACTAGTGCTAGTAGTATGCACATCACGCATCCGAAACCGAGATGCGCTTCCGGATCTTTCTTTTCGTTCTCCATCGCCTTCCTCCCACGGTATGGCGTGGTAGGCGGGGGCAAATGTGATCGATAACGGGTGGTCATGGTCTTATTCGTTTCTTTGTGAGTTGACCTCTAGCCTCGGCAGGGCTGCGGGACTATTGGAGTTACCTCGAAGTTGATGTTGTTACCCGTCCAGTCAGAGGTCAAGTTGTCGCCTTCCGGGTTCGGGAAGGGCCAGTATAATATGTGTGCGCGGCAGAGACATTTGGGGCTTCTTTTCTGTTAGCAGAGAGAATCCTCTTCCCGTCGGCTACCACTCACATCGCACATATACACCGTACACACGCCCAGAACCTGCGGCTGCTGGTGGGTTGGAAATGTCTTGGGTATAATGGCCACTTATTAGTGGCAGGCGGTTACCTCATCATGAGCTCCTTCACCTTCTGCGCCTTATGAATGACCTACTGCTTGATTTCTGCTTGCTTGGTCGCCCAGTTGCTGGATAGTATAATTACAGGAACTGCCCACACGCTCGCTCCTGTTCACTGACCGAACGACAGACACTTGAGACACAAAAGATATTGCTGCCAGCGCCGCGTGCTCACTCGGTGTCTTCCGATATCACCAGGCCTTGCTTGTCCCCATACCCTTTTCCTCCCCCCAAGGCTTTCTGCTATCGGCCAGGGCATACTACTTGCTTTGCCACACATACATACATACACATACATAATCATTCCTACCTAGTGGGAGCCCACTATATACTATACATAACCCTCACTGCTGTATCTTGGGGCAACAAAGTGAGTGACTGCTTGACTTAGATGGTCAGTCCCAACACCCGGTGTTAGTCATATGTTCCTATTTTTCACTGGATCGCATCGAATGCTCATTGTATTCGCTCCACAGTCCCCTCTCTCGTTATAACCAAGTACTTATATAATACTTCACAGAGTTGGGCTTGAATCCTTCCAGGTTCTTTCTGCTGGTGGTTACTTCATAGCTCTACTTTCATTATCCAAGCTTGTTGCGTATTTTACCGCGAGGGGAAAAGAACCTAATCGCCCCTATTTTGTTTCTACCAACACTCCTCCAATATTCAGTGCCACTGAAGAGGAGCACCATCATGAGGCTAGCCACCTTCCTACCCGCCCTCGGCGCCGTCGCGGCGTCCCTAGTAGCGGCCCAAGGGAAGGAGGAGGTCCAGAAGCCCAAGCTTCCCCTCCAGACGTCGAGCCGCTGGATCCTCGACGCCGACGGCGCGCGCGTCAAGATGCGCTGCATCAACTGGGCCGGGCACGGCGAGGCCAACGTGCCCGAGGGCCTGCACAAGGCGTCGGTGGCGAGCATCGCCGACTTCGTGGCGGCCCGGGGGTTCAACTGCGTCCGCCTCACCTACTCCATCGACCACGCGCTCGACCCCCACGTCCCCGTCCAGGAGTCCTTCCGCCACGCCGCCGAGTACTCGGGCCTCCAGGTGGAGACCCTCGACGGCCTGTACGCCCAGGTCGCGCAGCGCAACCCGGACCTCGCGGCCGGGACGCGGCAGGACGTCTTTGGGGCCGTGATTGCGGCGTTGTGGGAGCGGGGAATCATGACGTTGTTGGATAATCATGTTTCCAAGGCGAGCTGGTGCTGTAAGTTATTGATTTTTAAAATTCACGTTCCGTTAAAGTTTCTCTCGAGATCGTAGTAGTCCGGTCTCTGCCTACACCCCTATGTTTCTTCCCACTCCCCCGGTAGGGGAAAGTCCGAGAAAGTATGGGAAAACAAAACGAAGAAGAAGAAAAGAGAGAAGAAGGAAACCGTACGGCAATAAGGGTATGATAGCTGATCTCTTTCTTAATAAACAATAGGCAACCTCACCGACGGCAACGGCTGGTGGGACCAAGCCGCCGGCTACAACGACCTCAACAGCCGCTACTTCAACACGGCCAACTGGCTCGACGGCCTCGAGGCCATGGCGACGTGGGCCAAGTCGCAGCCGGGCGTCGCCGCCATGTCCCTGCGCAACGAGATCCGCCCCTTCCTGCTCCAGGGGTTCAACGGCCCCAACGACGACTGGTACAACTTCGTGACGCAGGGCGCGGAGCGCGTGCACGCCGCCAACGGCGACGTCCTCATCGTCATCGGCGGCTCGCAGTCGGCGACGGACCTGTCCTTCATCCGGCTGCGCGACCTCGACTTCTCCAAGTGGGCGGGCAAGCACGTCTGGGAGATGCACGCGTACAGCTTCACCGTGACGTTCCCCCGGCCCTTCGGCTCGTGCGACGTCGTGAAATCCGAGTACGGTTTGTTCGACGGGTTCCTGCTGGAGCAGGGCAAGTCCTTCACCGCGCCGCTGATGGTCACCGAGTTCGGCGTCGGGATGCAGGGCGGGCCGAACCACGGCGGGATTAGTAATGAGGACAACGAGTACCTCGAGTGCCTGGTCGACTGGATGAAGGGCAACGACGCGGACTGGGCGCTCTGGGCGCTGCAGGGGACGTACTACGTCCGGCAGGGGCAGGCTGAGTACGACGAAGGGTGGGGGCTGATGAACCGGGACTGGAACGGGGTGCGGAACGAGCAGTTCTTGCCTGTCATTGCGGATCTGTTCAAGATGACGCAAGGGCCTTGATGAGGTGGTAGTAGTAGTAGTAGTGGGAGAAGAAGAAGAAGAAGAAGAAAGGTTGGAAAGTGTCGAGGAGAGAGGCAGCAGCAGGGCGGGGGCAGGTGACACGGTGATAAGTGGATATAAGATAGATAGGATACCTCACATCTGCCAGCTCATCCTAATATCTGTGGTTGGGTTATTGGGCTGGGCTGGGCTGGGCTGTAAGCGGGATCGAACCAACCCTGTGAGCCGCACACATACATTCATCCATAGTGTTTATGTAAGATATATACTAAGCAATCTTCTACACATGATGTATTGGCCAACAAGTAGAAGCTCGGCGTACTATGCAACGGTATTCCTAAACCAACAACATCGCAAACCAGGCTTTCCGTATAATGACCAACCGGGCAGCGAGAGGATACCAGAACAATGGGCAATGCCAGTCCTTTTTCATGGTAAAGCAACACTTTATAAGATGAACTCCATTGACTATAAACTCGTACATACCGTGCCTTGCCGTCTTGTGCTATGCATTAAGGGCGGTCATCATGCTCTTCCGGAGCCGATGTTACCTCCTGATCAAGACGAAGACGGATGATAAAACAGACATAATCCCCCGAGCAATAGAAAAATCTTAAAGCGAGCCCCGCCTCCCAACGCCTAAATAATTTTTTTTTTTCGTTATAACAGCCCTCATTCCAGTTGGAAATACTGTTCGTCGAACTGGTCCATGTCCCCATCCGGCATGAAGAGGTCGTTGAAACTGTTCTCGCCCATACCACCCATGCCGCCGCCGTCGCTCAGGTTGAGGTCCAGGTCCATGTTGTCGCCGCCGGCCGAGCCCAGATCGAACAAGGAGTCGATGTTGGCGCTGTCCGTAGCAGAAGCGTCCCCTGCTGCCGGACCACTCTCAGTGGTAGTGGTAGGCTGCGGTGGTTCCGGAGCAGCAGCAGCGGCAGCGCTCTGTGGAGGTGCCACCGCAGCGTTGTTGTTGTTGTTCCCGGCCCCAGCTGCACCCGCTCCTGACCCCATCGCTGCCCCTGGCGCTCCTCCCGCACCCACGTCCGCTGGCCCCGTGCCAAAGCTGTCCATGGACAGCAAGTCGTTGCCCCCATCGCCTTGCGTAGCGAAGGAGCTGAGGTCGAAGTCCTGCATGGGCGCCATGGGCGCCATTGGGGCCGGGGGCGCGCCCTGGCCCTCCGTCGGGGTCGGCGCCAGCGTGAACTCCATGTTGGTGAAGTTTAGCTCGCCGCCCGTCATGTCGGCCATGGCGGCACCGCCTGTTGGTCCCGCGGAAGGTGGTGGTGGGACACCGCCCATCGTGATGTCGATGACGTTGTTATTGTTGTCGGGCACTGGCGCAGAAGCCGCTGAAGCGGGATTCGTCTTTGCGCTAGGAGCGGACGCTCCTGTTGGTGTAGCTTTGGTCGCCATAGGCGGCGTGGGCTTGGGGGACTGCTTGACAGGAGGTGTTGCGCGTGCTCCCATGGGACCTGTCTTGATACCACCAGGAGGAGGAACACGTGGAGACGCCGTGACAGGAGCAGCAACAGCAGTAGCAGGAGGAGGGGACTTCACATCGCCGCCACCAGATGTCAGGTCGACGACGTCGGCGGCCAGGCCCATGCCCATGTCGGGGAACGGGGCGACGCGCTTGGTCTCCTCCTTGGCGACCTCGAAGCCCATGTTGGGGTTCACGGTGTGGGCCGCCGTCGAGGGCATTTCCAGCATGACGGCCGCCGGCTGCTTGACGTCTTCCATCATGGGCGCCGGTGGGGCCACGGGCTGGGGTGGCGGCGGCGGCGGCGGCGGTGTTGGTTCCCGGATGGGCATGCGGGCGGCTTGCAGCTTCTCTAGGTCCCGCAGCAACACTGCCTTTGCCCTTGTCTGGAAGGAGACGAATAAGAAGGGTGAATGGTAATTCCCATATTCGGTAATAATACCGAGAGACCGGGGGAAGAAAGAGCGGACAACTTACGATCTCGCTCTCCAGATCATCCAAGGCGTGATGGTATGTCTTCATGGTATCTGCCATTTTGGAGTTTATAGCCCCGGCCGTACTGGCTACACTCCTGGGTCCATTCTTATGTGAGGCTCTGAGAGCCTTTCCCGTGTTTACTAGCTGTATCCGAAAAGGTCAGAGACAGGTCGTGGTAAATGCAGAGATAATCGAGACTTTCCATCGGGTCACACTTACGTATTCATTGAATGTGTGCTGCAGGACATCTAACGGATCCTTGGGTTGTTGTGCAGCCATGCTGGATATTTCGTTAGGGGGGGAATACCTCGTAGCCAGAGAGAATTAGGGAGATGCGCCACGGTTCACCAACATCTGGGTATGTATATATAGAAAAAGACAAACAGCAGGACGTCTCAGCGGCAGATACAGTACAGGAATTGAACGCAAGAGCAGGATAAAGCTTCAAAGACAAGACGCCCTGATGTTTGACACATGGGATTTGGACTGAAGTGAAGTAGTCGTAGTCGTAGTCGTAGGCGATATATTCACCGTTACGGAATCTGACCTAAAATCGATGCGTGTGGACCGTGCGTGCCGCATTCCTAGCAGCCTACGACTAGATTGGGCTGATCAAGAGGCTACTGTAGCTGGGCCTGGAGCTGCAGCTGGAGCTGGAGCTACGATAGATAAAGTTAACCTCAAAGCGCCCTGTTCAATGTGAGATCGGAACGATTCATGTTTGATTTCACAAGGCCTGGTTCCGTTTCCATGTCACCAAAAAAAAAAGGAAAAAAAGAAGAAAAAAACTGCTGGCGGTATTACATTACCACAAACAGAACAGTCTCCAGGTCTCCTGCGATGCGATGCGATGCGTCTTTCGCACACATGGCCATGGCCACGGCAACGGCTCGAGTCAGCAACCGGGACAATGAAGAAAACCAGCAATGGATGTTGATCATCACATGAAGCCAGCCGGGGTCATACCTGTCGATCAAGTGGGTATGTTTTGAGGGAGTCGGAGATAGAAGATACGATATATCCAGGCAGTATACTCCGTTCTTCTTCTGGGGTGACAAGATCATCCTTGTGGATGGCATGGGCAGTATTCCGGATGCAACTACGGTGTACATGCTCGGAATACCGCTGTCCGAGCTTACAAGGGACGCCTTGCCATACCCAAGGCTCAAGTCGATCCTTGAACGTGGAATAATAAGGTTGCAAGAACGTGATTTCTTCTCTCTCTGGTAGAAAAAAAAACCCGAAAAACAAACGCCAGGCACCAGGTCAGACCATTATGGCGATTGACCAATCCGGCCACCTTTCATGATGCTACCTGCTACCAGCACACACACACCTCTCTTAAAAGACATCCTAATCACGCCATACCAAGGCGCGAGGCACATAACGGACACAGTACCAGTTTGCTGGAGGGGTTAAACAACCGATATTGCCGTCCATCCCCAAACTGACGGGTGGCTTTGTCCGGCTTGGGATTGCCAGCCCCGATCCTGGCGAATGTGCATATGTACATTCTCACTTGCAAAAGTTTTGCGAGTAGTTTCCATGTTTGCTTGAACATGAGCAGATGAAGACCAATTTGCGATACCGAGACAACCATGATTATGGGCAAGCAATGCATGCCATACTATCATTAAACAATAGCATACGCTTGGTGAGTAATTGGTTGGACGGAGCAATTATGTACATATGCTATGCAATGTAGTATGCGGTAGTGTAGCAAAGAGACGGAGCGCTGGCGCTTGCTGGGCTCCTCCTCTTCCTTTCCCTTCCCGTGTTGAGAAAGCAGACTAGCAGACTAGCAGACTAGCAGACTACTGTCTATCCAGACGGTTCCGGTGTGGCTGCCCCGCTTTCTTCTTCTCAGATGAGACGGGATGAACCAGTCACAGGAGCATGGTGGCTGTGACGAGACTGGCCTCAATCTGTCTTCATTGGATCATTGGACCAGTCAAAGGGCTGTGCACACAGGGAAGAGAGGAATGTGTGTATGTAGGCAGGCAGGCAGGTAGGCAGGCAGGTATGCTATCTGCCCGGACTTGCATTAGGACAAATCATAATTGCAGCAGCTGGTTGGAAATAACCTGCGAATACTCGTGTTGCACAACCTACCAGCACTCCCAGCACTACCGGTACCACCACGGCTCGTGGGGGATGATGTAACAAAAGGTCAAATGCTCACGTATATAGATGGTTGGAGTGGTGGTGTTCTTTCTCCCGTCCGTTCTGTTTGGCCATCCGAACCGGGACTGGCTGGGACTGACTGGGCGATCATGACTGTCCAGGTTCAGGTGGGCAGGCAGGCAGTGTGAAGAAGAATAATGCACGCCTAAACGGTATGGATGGATGGGTGGATGGATGGATGGAGGACATGGCATGCCATCTGAATTTAAGATGGGACGGGAGCCGACAGGATGAGATGCAATTCGAAGGTTGGCGACCTTACAGAGCAGCAGTTGGACCCTGGCGCTCCACTTCCGCATGCATTAATGTCAGCTGTGAGTGGGCTTCTGGGCGGGCTCCTGGGCTCGACGGTTTTCTGGGTCGGAGAGATGGGAAGAGAACGACATGGACATGGACATGGAGGGCTGACTGGCTGGTTGTCAGTTGGAGAGATATGTACTTGAGGTACCCTACAGGAATATGAATGCATAGCTAATACCCAAAGTGTCTTTTGGCGGATGGGGGCTGGCAGTGGTACTTGGGGGAATATCGATCATGCTAAGATGACAGGTTATCCTGTATGTACATTGGAAAGTTAACGCAAGACTCACATACCTAACTCAATCCGACTCCCACCCAATCCAAGCAATCAAGGGCCCAGAAGACAGACGCCAATCAATGCCATGCCCACCTTCTGGGGACAGTAAGTAGTCACAGTACTGCTAGTACTGCTGCTAGGTTAGTACTGCTAGTAAAGTAGCCAAGCCCAGTCAAGGAGACAAAGGGTTGACTGTTGACTGGGAAAGGGAAAGACAAATCGAACGAACGAACGATTGCAACGAACTGGACACCACACACGCCGTGCGCCCGCCGCCGTCCCTCCCACCTGGATACTACACAACAACCTTTCGGCAGAGCCCCCCGTTCCCGTTTGCATTCTCCTCCTCCATCATCTTGGATCGGTAGAAGTTTAGAGGCTTATTATCGCCGGTGCGTGTTGCGTGTTGAAAAAAAAGTTCTCGGGGGACTCCTCCTTTCAAGGCAGTTTCCTTACTTTTTTTCCTCTGCTCGTCTCCCATCTCCTCTGTCGATTGATTGTTCGTCGTCAACTTTCCTCTCTCTCTTCTCTCTGCTTAGCTTGTTTCCCTTATCGGATCATCTCTCCCATCTTCAGCGGTCTCAGTCTCATTTTCCCCAGAAACCAAAGACTCTTCGGTCTCTGCCTCTCCCTCTCTGTCTCCTACTCTCGTCCACCTGCTCCAAGACCAGGCCCAAGCCTCGCCTCGCCTCGACGCTTTCCTGTCGCATTCGTCCGACCTCTGCAGGGACCCGGTATTCCGCATATCGCAACCCCCTCGAAGCTTTGCGTCGACCCTATATTTACGGTTCGCATACCTATCTTCGGTTTTTGAGGGCCTGCGCAACTGAGGCTTTCTCCGATTTTGGTCGATATCCCTACCGTATTAGCTACGCATTTCCGAATTTCGAGCGAAAGGACGTATTCATCAGCCATCATTGTTACACTACTTAGGACGAGGTCTTAAGCTAGCTCTTGTCATATTTGTTCAAGCCTGGCTTTCTTGGGAAACACTGATCGCAATCTCTGAGATTTTCGAAAGCGACCATTCTAAAGATTGCATCTGCCATACGTGCGCCCTCTCCTACATTGTTTCTTCGGCCAAGTGTCGTTGTGAGATCTGTTGCTTGATTTCGAGAATCTCTTGGCTTCTTGTTAAGCTGCCCAGCTTTTCACCAAGTCGTCGAGCAGTCGCATTCAAAGACTACCACTTTCCACGTCCAGCATACTGAGACGCCATCATGGCTGACAACGGTCCTTCGGGTGCAGCTTCGCTGCCTCCCCCACCGCAGCCCAACGCCGGAGCTCCTGGATTTGAGAATGGCCAGAATGGCCAGGGCAACGGAGCGCACTTGCCTCCCCCGCCGTTGCATATCCCTCCCAACAACAACCCCATTCCCACGGCCATCACCTCACCCATGTCCGGCGACCAGAGCGGTATGATGTCTCCTACTAGCGGCGGACCCTTCCCCCGACGTGCGGCACCCGAGCCTAATAAGCGAGCGCTATACGTCGGTGGGCTTGACCCCCGCGTGACCGAGGATGTGTTGAAACAGATCTTTGAGACCACCGGCCATGTTCAGGGCGTCAAGATCATCCCCGACAAGAACGTGAGTTACGATCGACAAGCCCCCCCACCTTCCCATCTGAGTGCACATTTAGTTAACATTGTTTATTGCAGCAAAAGGGTTACAACTATGGTTTTGTCGAGTACGACGACCCCGGTGCTGCTGAGCGTGCGATGCAGACACTGAACGGTCGTCGTGTTCACCAGTCCGTAAGTGGTTTATGCGTTCATCACGGAAGCCCAAAATGGCTGACTCGATTTTAGGAAATTCGTGTGAACTGGGCCTACCAGTCCAACACGTCGAACAAGGAAGACACGTCCAGCCACTTCCACATCTTCGTTGGCGATCTCTCTAACGAGGTCAACGATGAGGTTCTCATGCAGGCGTTCTCAGCCTTTGGTACAGTCTCTGAAGCCCGTGTCATGTGGGATATGAAGACGGGCCGCTCTCGTGGATACGGCTTCGTCGCTTTCCGTGACCGCGCAGATGCTGAGAAGGCTCTGAGCTCCATGGATGGCGAGTGGCTGGGTTCTCGCGCGATCCGGTGCAACTGGGCCAACCAAAAGGGCCAGCCATCCATCGCACAGCAGCAAGCCATGGCTGCCATGGGCATGACCCCTACCACTCCTTATGGTCACCACCACTTCCCGACTCATGGTATTCAAAGCTACGATATGATCGTAAACCAGACCCCGGCTTGGCAGACCACCGTCTATGTGGGCAACTTGACCCCCTACACCACCCAGAACGATCTGGTTCCCCTGTTCTCCAACTTCGGTTATGTGACGGAGTCGAGATTCCAGGCGGACCGTGGTTTCGCTTTCATCAAGATGGACTCGCACGAGAACGCGGCCATGTCCATTTGCCAGCTGAACGGGTACAATGTCAACGGCAGACCCCTGAAGTGCAGTGTAAGTTATTCATGACTCTCGATGTGCGCAGAATGACCTCTAACAACGTGACCAGTGGGGCAAGGACAAGACTCCTAGCGCAGGAGGAGCCCAGGGAGGCTTCGACCCTTCGCAGCAGGCCTACAGCCCTCAAAGCGCCCAGGCTCCCGGCCCCTATCCCGGTACCCCTTCGACCTACTTCCCCCAATATGGCAGTAAGTGCAATCTCCCCGAGCCCTAGTGTGTGCCGTTGAGTTACTTACACACTGTTTCCAGCTCAATTTGGTGGTCAGCAGCAAGGTTATGCCGGTCCGCCAGCCCAATCGCCAGCCGGTTACGGAGGCCAGCCGCCCATGGGGTATGCCGGCCCGCCTAGCGCTGGCGGTTACGGCCGCGGCCAGCAGGCACCGAACCAGCAGCAGTGGCAACAGCAACCTCCCAACCAGAACTTCAACAACGGTTTCGGTGGTTACCAAGGCTAAGCCTGAGAAGCTTTAGACGTGAGATTCGACTTGGTCTCGTTCCTAGTAGCTCGGCATCAGGGTCTGTGAGTCAAGAAAGAGTTGCCAGATGCCTTTGACGTACTTGTTGGTATTTTTCGACATTTTACAATTTTCCCTGCGGGCTCGCAACAAGGCATGTGATTTCCTAGCGATGATGAGAAAAATGGACGGATTCAGGGTGTCGGTAATTTTCAGTTGTTATTTTCTGATGAGGATTCGATGCTGTCTTGCTCACGTAAATAGGTGGCAGTGGCTTCTCGAGATTCATGTTTCTCTTTTACATTTCTACTCTTTGGGGCTACAGAGAATCGTGTCATCGTTCTAAAAGTTCTGGGCTTTCTCTTTTACTTTATCTCCCACACTCATCTCTCCCGTCTCGCTTTTTCTGATACCTCTTCTGCATTTTGTGGATACAGCTGAAACGATGTTATGTCAAGAATGAGTGCGTTAAATGAGCGCTGCCTTTATTTCGATATGCCGTCTCGGTATTGCATTTATTTTTATCTTCTATTTCTTGGTTTGGCGAACAGGGATGAACCAGTCCATGTCCATGGCTGGCACGGTTTTATTATTTTTTAACGACATCTTGATTGACAAGCTTATCCCTTAGGATAGGGCGTGCATGGAAAGGACGGGATGCTATTTGGCGTAGCTAGCGCGCGCGAGAGAGAGAGAGAGAGATATACATGACCTTAGGCGGCGCCAGTGAGTAAAGAGATTCCTCGAGACTCTTGAGGCTTGGACAGGGGGGAACGATTGTTCTGGTAGTCAGTCAGGCTGAGAGAGCCGAGCTATTCCATCAGACGAAAACAAAAAGTGAGAGGTGGAAATCAGAGAGAACGATGAAGCCAAACCATGCCAGTCCCGTCCCATCCCATCCCATCCCTCCTCTTGAACCTTGGAGGATGATGCCAGAAAACCATGCTTGCTTCGTGCCTTTGATTTATTATTGCAGTCCCATACCATCATGTATGTACGTGTGTGCCTATGTATCCAATTGCGCGAGGAGAGCTTATGGCAAGTATCCTGGTAGAGGCATGTAGGTGCCTTGCCTGTCATTTGCTGACCAGGGATGCTGCTGAAAGTGATTGGGCAGCAAGCAGCGCGGGCCGTGTATCATGCCCAACTTGGGGGTCTCTGCCGAAAACAACCTTACATACAGTCTGTAGCGGCGGGCAGGCAGGCAGGCAGGCAGTGGGCTTATCATGAGGTGGGATTGATGAGATCATCATATAAGTGCTCCCTATGCGAAATTGAATACCGAGCCCATAGGCGCCGACAGAATGGGGTGTTTTCTATTTTCCTTTTCTTGGGATATTGCTGCTGCCCGTCAGGCTCAATGGGGTAGGTGGGTGGTGGGTCCACATACGGGTATAAACTGCTCTTGGTTGGGGGTCGTTGTTGTTGTTAGCCGTCAATCACCGTGGAGAGCGCGAGCTATTTTCCCCAATACTTGAATAATACGAGGTTGTTGCGTCTATTTCTGTTTCTGGATAGATATATGGATTCGATATTTATTCATTCACATTTTGGCCCCATCTGCATTGGAGAGGTATATGTGTATTTGATGCATGTTGCTAATGAAGGTGTGTACCTTACTACTACATTACCTTACTAGAGCGATGTGCTGCCTGCCAAACGGCGTGTTGCTGGGTTCTGACGCCGTCACGGCCTGACGGGGGAAACATGACTGAGCTAAGAGGGCAAGTCGCTGATTTAGGGCGGAAGGACGGGACCAGACCAGACTTGCTTGCTTGCGTCCAGCACTAACCCCAGCCGGCCATCCGATGCCGACCGATATCAAGGGGACGAGCGAGCGCGAGGGTCCTGTAGGATCTGTCTGTCTGCATTTCGCGTTTCGGAGATGCTATTATTGCTCGGGTTTCTCAAATTCTCCCTAGATTATGGCCATTTCGGTAGGAATGTTTCGCAATTCGAATATCGTATTACCCTAGGAGGAAACACGCCAACGGGAGTCTCGAGTGCCTAGGGAGACGTATAAACGTGCACTTATATGACGATAGCCTTATGGCCAATGGTCCAGGGATTCGATTGTTGCGGTACAGTATGTGTGTCATCGTCAGTCCAGGGAGGGTAAATCAACAATAGGGCGCCTGGAAAGAACAAGTCCGTCGTCCCTTTGCGCATCCGACTTGAGAGGAGAGAACTTAAGCGGATTTCATGTCGCTGATCTTCAACAGCCGTTGGTGTCCAAACCAAAGTATATTAAGGTGATGTTACTACAGCAAGTAACCTTTCAAGTAAGACGAGGTTGTGCTTTCCATGGCAAAGTTACTCCACCGGCCATTTGATACAACCCGACCTCACAGGCTCAGACTGCCCGGTGAACTGGGCTTTTTCCTGAGACTGGGGATTTCTGGGATGTGCAGCATATTTACCCCTCTGTACATCGAGGCCTGATAACCTAACTAAAACCAAGACTTCCAGCCTGTCGAATTGGACTACCTACATACAAGAAAACATGAGTACTTAATATCAGGATTGAATCGCATCCAAGCTTGCCCAACCTACTTATGTAGTACTCCGTACTGTGCCCTGCTTTGATGCCCCCATATCGAGTACAGACAAATCGGAGTTAGAGGAGAGAAGTGTTTGTTGTGTTGCTTGTTCGAGTACGGTAGTCTGACTACTACGCCCGCAGCTTTTACTGACATAGCTAAGCTTGGGTAGGTTTAGGCGTTGTGGCCGTGGTGGTAGAGGAGCCAATGTACTTGCTCTGACGTAGGAACTTCAGAAGCGCCTTTTTCCCATTGATTGATTGACGCTCGTCCTCGCCCTCGCCCTCCTCCCCCAGAATCCAAGCAGCAGCAGCAGCAGCAGCTCCAGAGAATCAAGCATAGAAAGCAAGACAAGCCCAAGACTGTGCTTCAAGACATACGCCAGGCACAACACAAACCGTACGCTCGGCCAAAGGTATTGTCTTTATTTTGCGCGCTTTACGTTAGTCACTTTACCTTACCACTCTCCATCACAATGACTTTCTAATTCCAAAGTCCAAAGAGCCCCAAGTGCCCTCATACTCTCCCCCAGTTTCCTCCCCAGCCGCCTATGTTAGCTACGCCGTGCAAAAAAAAAGGTACATTACAATACACTTTCATTTACTCCAAGTCTCTCTCACACTCTTCCCTGCCTATGTCATTTGGGGCCTCTTAGGTTTCAATCCCAATTTCCTTTTTCATCAGCACCTCCAGAACTCCAGACCCTCCCTCCCTTTGCTTAGGTATTCCGTACTTGGGCGGCATATCCTCATCTTGCATCTTGCATCTTGCATTGCCCTCGTCCCCGACCTCTATGTTAGGCACTCCGGATTCCTCTCACTCCTCTCCCTTATCCTCCCCTTCCCCTCCCCTCTCTCCTCAATCGTGACTGGTGATACGTTGCCGGTTGAGCAGAGCGTGCGTGGGTTAGTGCGTGAGAGAGCGAGCAAGCGAAACGTGAGAGATCCTAATCTGGGTCGGCCTTGTCAGCCCAAGACCAAGAGCAGCCCAAAAAGTCCCCAAGGTCCCAAGGGAAAAAAAAAAGGACAAGGCCTGAAAGCAGCAATCTGCACCTCCACGCTCCCAAGCCCAAGCAAGTACAAGCACAAGCAAAAGCAGCCCACTTCCAACGTCGGAATCACCCTCTGTGAAGCGACCTCATTCGTCTAACGCGCGTTCTGACAGCGGCCACGCCCCCAAGCACAGGAGGGAAGCGCCAACACAACAACCGAAATTCCTCTAGCCGTGACATCCTTTTGATACGACCACCTACCAACCTACCATTACCCACCTACATACCACTCAACTCTCTCCGCCCACAGCCCCAAACCACAAAAAGAGAAGAGAAGCTGGCCGACATTTTTCTCTCTGGAACTAGCAGTTAAATCGCAGTTTACGACATCGATCGCATCCTACCATAAACCCCCCTCCCTCTCCGCTTTTGTCCCGAGCTCAGACATTCATTGTCCTCGGTGACGATGGATCAATGGCAGGGCTACTCTGATGCCGCCGGCGGTTCGCAGCGACGATACAACAATGGCACCGCCCAGATGACCCCCGGTAGAGAGTTCGGACAACATCAAATGGCTAGTCACGTCCACCAGCAGCCGCAAGCCTCGGCCCCGGGGGGTATGAGGTATGATCAGTACGGCAACCTGACCCAGAGCAGCGCGACCTCGCCTTTGTCCACCCCGCAACTACGCGACAACAACGGCGACGTCGCCATGCAAGACGCCCACGACGCCTACGGTGGTTCAATGAAATACCCCATGCGGCCGCATCACCAAACCCACCTTTCGGGCGGCCGACCTGCCCATGTCAACCTTCATTCGCCATCCGAGCCCTCGGCTGCCGCACAACGGTACTCGCCCATGGAGGTCCTGTCCCCCACTTCGCCCTATCCGCCCAAGTCGGCTGGAGGAGTTACGACACCCGGCCAACAAGCCCAATTTGCCAGCCAACGGGGATCCCCCACACGCGCCGACTATCCTACAAGCCCGTATTATAATACCAGGCAAAATTCGCAACAGCTTCCTCCCATCACCCCTTACGCTGCTGGACAACAAGGGCCCGAGGGCTATCTTTCGTCTACCGTCGCGCACTTGGATGGCACTTTTGCCAATGATCCGAAGTCCCCCACGCGGCGTGCTGTGTCGCAAGTGCCCGAGAAGCGACCGGTTCCCGAGTTCAAGAAGGTCAGAGCGGTAACAGATCTGCGGCCTAGGGTCAATGCCCAACCAGCATTCCGGAGAGCCAACCCCGAAGGCGGCTTCATCAGCGTACGAACCCCAGTTTATCACTCACATAACCGACCCCGCTAATCCCTTTACCATAGCCGCTCCAAGCCCTGACAACACATTTGCCGGCAACATACCGTATCTGCAATCCTAGCTTCAAGTACGAGTCGTCTCGGAATCCGCGCCGAGTTTTGACCAAGCCAAGTAAGGGGGTCAAGAACGACGGCTATGATAACGAGGACAGTGATTATATTCTCTATGTGAATGATATCCTGGGGTCGGAAGAAGCAGGCCACAAGTACGTTGTCCCTGTAGACATGAACTCGGAGAACGCCGAAGCTAACGTGGTGAACAGGAATCGGTACCTCATCCTGGATGTGTTGGGTCAGGGAACCTTCGGTCAGGTTGTCAAGTGCCAGAACTTGAAGACGCAGGAAGTGGTGGCCGTCAAGGTCATCAAGAACCGGACCGCCTACTTCAACCAGAGCATGATGGAAGTGTCCGTTCTGGACTTGCTCAACACCAAGCTCGACAAGAACGACGACCACCACCTTCTTCGACTCAAGGATACCTTCATTCACCGCCAACATCTTTGCTTGGTATTCGAGTTATTGAGTGTGAACTTGTACGAGCTGATCAAGCAGAACCAGTTCCGCGGTCTCAGCACGACCCTGGTACGCGTCTTTGCCCAGCAGCTGCTTAATGGGCTTGCGCTGCTCAACAAGGCCCGGCTAATCCATTGCGATCTGAAACCCGAGAACATCCTTCTGAAAAATTTGGAAAGCCCGATTATCAAGATTATTGATTTTGGTTCGGCTTGCGACGAGCGCCAAACCGTGTACACTTATATTCAGTCCCGTTTCTACCGATCCCCCGAGGTCCTCCTCGGCTTGCCTTACTCGTCGGCTATCGACATGTGGTCACTCGGCTGTATCGTGGTCGAGCTGTTCCTCGGTCTGCCGCTCTTCCCTGGTTCGTCCGAATACAACCAGGTGTCCCGCATCGTCGAGATGCTAGGAAACCCCCCGAACTGGATGATCGAGGTTGGCAAGCAGGCTGGCGACTTCTTTGAGAAGCGCCAGGACGAATTCGGGCGCAAGACTTATAGTCTCAAGCCTATGGAGCAGTACTCGAGGGAGCGCGGCACGAAGGAACAGCCCAGCAAAAAATACTTCCAGGCCAACACTCTCCCGGAGATTATCAAGTCGTACCCGATGCCGCGGAAGAACATGAAGCAGAGCGAGATAGACAGAGGTATGTACTAGATAAATGGCAGACATCTACAAGACATAACTAACAACAGGTTACAGAGATGAACAACCGGGTCGCCTTCATCGACTTTGTCAGGGGCCTGCTGACCATCAACCCCCTCGAACGTTGGTCGCCACAACAGGCCAAGCTTCATCCCTTTATTACCCAGCAGAAATTTACTGGACCTTTTGTACCGCCGATGAACCTTAAGGCCAGCTCGTTGAACCGGTCACCGGCTCCCGGAACGCAACAGCAGCAGCAAGCAGCTGAGCTTAGCAAGCAGCGGGCGCAACAAGCGAATGCACAGGCGCAAGCAGCGGCCCAGGGCGCCTATGCCATGCAACAACACACGCCTGGATACCCCCAATCGCCCCACGGACAGCAAGCCATGTATACAAACAGCATGTACTCGCCCGGTGGGGCTCATACGGGGGCACCACCTCCGTACGGAACATCCCAGCAGGCTGCTTACAACCAGATGGTCATGAACCAGGCTCCAGCGCAGATGCCTGCGGCCAACTATGCTGGCGTTCCTCAGCAGCAACCCAATCTTTACCAGCAGGCTACCGTGAGGGCAGGCCGCCAGCGCGCCTCCACCATGGACCAACAACAGAATGGCATTCCGGCTACAATCCAGCGGGTAGCCAGCCATCTAGACCCCAGCCAACCCATTCGACTGCAGCCAAGCCCTGCATACTACCCGCCGCCCGCTGATGGAGGTATGGGCATGACTGACCCAGGGACAGGCAACCGAGTCACTGGCCGGAGGGATAGCAGATCGCAGCGCGGGGGGGCCAGGGGCAACAACCGTGACTTCATCCGCAACCTGGAGGAGCGAACACTCGAGGAGGGCTTCATGGGCAGCCAACAAAGTCCTTGGCACTGAGAAGACACCCGTGGCTACGGGTACTTGCCTTCTTGATCTCCCTGGGGCGCAAGCGGTTGGTTGGTAGAGCCTGGCTCGGGATCCGCCTGCGGCCAACTGGTGGAATTGGTGACCAATCTGTTGATGTTGCCAAACAAACCTTTCTTGATAGCCAGGCTGTCGATCATCTATCGTTCGACCCATCTTATCGCAAAAGCCACTCACGCCCGGCCCTGGCAGTGGATGTAACGAACAGGCCGTGTATTATACCCAGATTGGAGACGACATAGTTAAGGATGATGGTTTTTGCTTTCCCGAGATGGTTGGAGATGGAAGCGACTGGCTGCACATACGTTGGAGAGCTGAAAGCCTCGTCCGTTTAACACCGGGCATACCAATGACGCTGAGGCGGCAAGAGATGGGACTGCAGCTATTTCTTGTCCGTGGACATCTATTGTTCTTTCTATAGGTACATCTCTTAGGTTTGGATGCGAGCCCCTCGTGGCAACGCCCGTGGGGTTTCTTTCAAGCTGTTGGCCTACTTGTGGCGCTCCTCCAGCAAGTGTTTCAAAAGTTGTGCATTGGTAATACGACACGCGGCTTGTTTTTTCCTTTTCTCTGTGTATGACGACGGGACTGGGACGACTGACACGAAAGGAAACGGTATGAATTTGCATATCCAAGGGGGACTTGGGGATACGCAGATTCCGATGTCACGAGATAACGGCCGACGCTATGGAGGGATATGCATGGATGGATGTGGGATCCAGGAACATGGGGAGGCAGGGCAAATGGTCTGGGGAGGAAAGGGGGATATGGATTTGATCGGCATCGTTTCTGTCGTCGTCGTCGTCTTGTTTCGGCTGCTTCATTCATCATACATTACATACCGTGGGAAATCTGGAGAAAACAGGTTGTTTTGTTGATTGACTGACTACTTGGTTTTTTGGTTCGATGGAACGATGGATGGATGAATAGTAGTGGCGGATGGGATGACGATCGAGGCCAAGAGGCTTGCGTGCTTGGTATTCTTTTATTGTTATTTCCTCAACCAACGACAACAACCAATACCCATACCATACCACCCGAATTACTGCTACTACTACTACCCATGTTATACCTCCTTCTTTCCTTGTATATTCTTTTCGTTGTTGTTCCATCACCATGCGGCGCAAGCGCGCGAGAGAGGAAGAGCCCCAAGAGGCAGAGAGAAGCAGAGAAGCAGAGAAGGAGAGGGATAAGAGAGAGAGAGAGGGGCGTGGACTTACTTCACCACCAATCAGGGGTTTTCCTTTTTTCTTGCATTCATGCTAGAGAACAGCATCATCATGTCATTAGCATAGGGAGTTGTTTGTCTAAGTAGTAGCCGCGATGACAGCAGAGACGAAAGGCAGGTGGGGAAGAGCGGGAGAGAAGGAATGGAAAGAAATGCAGAGATATCCCAACCACCAAGGTGATGAAAATGCCATGCATGACCCTGCTGCTACTGCCGAAACTAAGTACGTTCTACCATCTGAACTGTCTGATATGGCTGGGGCCTTTTGTGGTCTGAATTTGGCCTATTGGCTTGCTTCCTTGATACTTAACCAACATACGTGATCTGTTTGGAGATAGACTGTCTATCATCAATATCTGGGTGATGCTGGATATTGTCTGTCACAACATACAGAACTGCCTGCCCCCTTTTCTCTCCATATGAGCTACATATACATGGATTAAATCACAATACACACAACACCCAAAAACACCACCAAATGCAATCGCGCGCAATGTACATATCACTACCATCATCACCACCGAGTTCAATACGTTTCTTGAGAGGGGTATCAATGCTTCTTTCTTTCTTCCTGCTTTGCTCGTCACCACCTATCTGACCCCTTTTTGACCAAGTTCAAAGAGGCTACTACTACCAACTACATACGTAACTCAAGGCAGGTAGGACACGTACCGCAAGTACTCAATTCCATCTCCTCTCCTCTTATCCCATGCTTCTTTTCGTTTCTTTCTTTCCCATTGCTTGCAAATCATTCCAATGCTATGCTATGCTATGCTGTATCTTGTGTGTGAATGTGTGTGCGCTATGCGTGCTTCTATGTGTAGCCCGCCGCTTGCTTGTGCGCTCGCTTTCTATGTATTTCAGTAAAAAGGTGCAACTCAACTGCAACTCCCAAATCAACTCTCTACTCTTCTCTTCCCTCTCTCCCGAGAGCCAGTTACAAATAGGAAGGGGGAGAAGACTTGCTCCATAAACAACCTCAGACATAAAAGAAGAAAAGAAAAGCCCCCTCTTTCTATCCACAAGTGACACCAGCCAACTCCCTGTAATAGACTAGATATCTCTGAGGCAGCCTTCCATGTTCAGGTCACACTACTTCTTCTTCCCCTTTCGCCTCTCCGCCGGCGGCGCCGGCACCTTCCCGACCCCCTTGGCGCTGAACCACACGCTCTCCGAGACCTTTTGAGGAATCTTGCGGCCCCTTAGGCGCTGGTCAATGAGCCACATGCCCACGACGAACTCGGTCTTGTCCAGCGCGCCCACGCCGCGCGAGTCCACCAGATCCCAGACCTCGGCCAGCTCGTCGAAGGGCAGCCGGCTCCGCGACCAGATGTCGCGCGCCACCACGTTGGCCACAAAGTCGGCCGGGTTCGGGTTCGGGTTTAGCGTCGAGCCTGCCGCCGGAGAAGAGCTGCCCGTGGAGTTGGTCCGGTTCTTGTCGTTGTAGGAGGGGCGGAGGGGCAGGTTGCCGGTACTCGCGCTGGCCGTGGCGTGGGTATTGGCGTGCGCATGCATTTCTCCAGCAGGATGGTTGGTAGTGGAGGGAAAGGAAGACGACGTTAGATGTAAGCCTCGGTTGCTCGCCCACACCCCCTCGTACCGCTTGCGCTCCCGCTCCGTGATCTGTTCGCGCCAGCGGCGCCGCGCGCCCTCGTGGTGGGCGTGCTTCTTCTTGTTGCCCAGGTGCTTCTTCTTGTGCCGGTGCTTCTGGTCCTTCTCCTCTTCGTCGTCCGATTTGGGAGGCTGCCGCAGCGTCTGGCGCATGTGGGGCGTCTGGTTGCGAGGGGGCAGCATGGGCGGAGTAGGCGACGCGGTGCTGGGACTCGCACGTGAAGAGGCCAGGATTCCCGCCATGGTCGCGTTGGTCAGGGACGCCAGCGCGATGTTGGGTTGGGGCTGCAAGCGGCGCGGGGGCGCAGGAGGAGGAATTGGCTTTCGGGCGGGAAGACTCTGGACCGAGGCAGGCCGACGTGGCGATCTAACGGCAGGTGACTTGGGTGATGCTGGCCGAGATAGACGGTTTTGAGGAGATGCAGGCGTGGGTGAAGATCCAGAAGATGCAGACACGAATGTGTCTTTCGAAGAGGTGGATGAAGACCTGCGAGATCGAGGCGGTCGAGGCTGAGGTTTGTTCACCACCCGGGTAGTCTTGGCCGGTAAGGTCTTAATAGAGCTGGGCCGCGGTCCCGGATTCATGCTCTCAGACGGCATCTTCTGGTCGACACCTTCCTGTCCGCCAGTCTTTCCCTCCACCTCCGAATCCAGATCATTTCGTAGTATCATCTTATGAGAGGCTGCTCTTCTCGGGCGAGGTGACAATATTACGGTCTCCGACTTACCCGCCGGCCGAGGCGGTGTCACGGCTCTAGGTTTCCGCCCTGTTCCAGCATCTTCCGGCTCTGTGACCTTTGCTCCAGACCCAACAGGCTTTCTACTCTTGACAGGAGGAGTCGGAGGACGCTTCTTTCCTTCCAGCCTGTTGGCCTGAGAAGCGGATGGTGAAGATTCAAGCTTTGTTCCAGATGTCGGTGCCGGGGGTGATGTCGCTTGCTCCCAAGCCAGTGTACTTGCCAACATCGAGGGCGATAATACCTCCGGCTTCGCCACATGAGTATCCAATGCTCGCGGAGGAGTGATCGGACGGATCTTCGGGGCCGACTTTTTGGCCGAATCAGGACCCGATGTCTTCTTGACAGGATCCGTATTCGAATTAATTGCCGGGTCCTTCTTCTCAAACATGGAGATCAGGGAATTCGTAGGCGGTATCGGCGATGTGTCGGTAAGGTCCAGATCCGTCACCGAGCTCGCCGCGCTAAGCGATCCCGCCCCAGCCGCGCTTTGTTTCCTCCTAACCTTGGTAGCCGCCTGCTGAGCGTACGGGTGGTGCTGCTGCGTCGTCGAATTCGCTGATTGGGCTGCAGTATTGGACTGCTGCTGCTGCTCGCGGCGGCTGGGACTAGCAGACCGGCTGGCCGCGAGAGTGGCCGCGATGAACGACGGCGATCGCGGATCAGGTCCCATGGGTGATAGTCCGGGCGGCTTCAATGAGGAAGCACCACTATTGTTGTTCGGGTATAGGTTTTGTTGCTGCTGCTGCTTCTGCGGCGTAGCACTGCGCTGTGTAGGGCGTTGTTGATTGTTGTTGTTGTTGTTGTTGTTGTTACTGTGACTACCATAGCTTTGCTCACGATCCCGGCCGTAGTTGCCTTCACCCCCTGCCACGCTGCTGCTGCCTGTTGTCTGGCGACTAATGCGGCCCGTATTGCTGTTGTGGATGGCGCTGTGCCTACCAGCCGCCGCGCGCGTCGGGGAGGCCCGGGACAAGCTGTGGTCGCGGGAGGCCGAGGTAGCGGCAATCAGGGCCTCGCTGTCGTTGTAGCCGTCGTCTTTCGTGTTGGTGGAGCGCTGTGGCTGCTGGTGGTGTCCGGGGCTCGACTTGGGGCTCGGTTGCGGTGTCGTTCGCTGGAAGGCCAGGGAGGCGCCCCTCAGAGCTGCCGAGTAGGCCGCATTGCCTCCTCCTCCGTCGCGGGACGAGGGGGAAGTCGCCGCCGCCGGCGAATTGGGGGGAAGGAGTCGGCCGGTGGGCGTGCCTGGCGGGTGGTGCATGAGGGAGACGGATCAGACGGCGGAAGGCGCCGCGGAAAAGGGTCTGGTTGCATACACTACTTCCTCCTCTTCCTGGACCATTTGAAGAAAGGACACGCCGGTTAAAACGATCGAAGGGTGGGCGAGATTTGATTTCCACTAATGTCGAACAGTTTTTGGATTAGGTGAGGTGGTGAAGGTAAAGTAAGGTGAACCACAATACTTGAGGCTCCAATATTCGAGGTGCAAAGTTGATGGAAGTACCGGATGGAGGGAGGTCAGGGACCAACCGTGATTTCCAACAAACCTCAAGTATTAGATTGATGCATATGCACACGCACAACAAAACAATGCTCGAGCTTGTTGGGTGGTATTAATAACTTGCTAAGGTTACCCTCCTGCATCCATTCGTGCATCGATACGTACAATACTGCAAGTATGGGTAATATTGGGGGGCGTGGGATCTTGAGGCTGGATGCAGTATGTAAGGATGATAATACTATTCAATTGCTGAGACAACCGATTGATTACCCAGTTGCTTGGGATGTAACGGACATACGTAATCCGCAAGAGCTGCGTAGTGACGGATTGGTGGACAGGGGCGCGGCGCGCTTCTCTAATACCCGACAGAGGTACCAATGGATGGAAGCAACCGTTGGGGGCTCTAGCGCCTACTGCCCACTGCCCCCTGCCCACTGCCCACTACAGATGGTTCAGGTGGTCCAGGTACTTGGAAGGCGGTGCTGGCGCCCCCCGCACACTAAGCCTTGTCAGATGCCTGTAACGCAACTGGACATATCATTCTAGTCCTACACTTGCAGCGCATCGCATGGCTTCAACGTGGATCGGCAGAGCCAATCTGCTTAGCCTATGTGATTCTTATGTAAGAAAGGCAGACAGACTGACTTACGACTTATACGAACACAGGCAAATAAATAAGCATCACAATCATCACTACGGGCAGGCAGGTAAAAGACGGCAGTCAGGTTTAGAATAAAATCTCATTTGATCAATAGAAATCGGTACAACAACAACAACAGACAACATTTAGCAACCACTATATGCCTTTGCCAACGCCGGAAAAACCAGAGACGCCTAGGTACACCCATGCTTTCCCCCAAAGTCCCTTCCCTTCCTTCCATCCTTCAATCCTCGGCCCCCTTTCCTATTATTCGCGATTCCAACAAAGAAGACAACTCGGCATCGTATACACCCTCGTTTTATGGTGGTGGATTGGTTAGTCATCATCGGACGGCTGACTCCCCCTTAGGATGAACCTCATCATCTACCACCAATACAGTAAAAGAAATCAGGAAAAGCTTTATGTCCAGCGGGCCACCACCGCTCAGAGTGTGAAACCTGTTCAATCGGGTCCTCCAATCTCTAAGCCTTGCGGCAGGGGGGAAATGGTATGTAATAAAAATGACTACAGGAAAATGATGAGCCAGCCGGCGATATGCTCGCTGTCGTGTGCGAACATCAACAAAGTGGACAGAAACAAGAAAGAAGAAGAAGAAAAAGAAGAAGAAGCAACAAAGAACAACAAAAGAGGTCGCTAGAGAAACTCAAAAGCAGAATCGAGGGCTTGGCTATTTTGCAAGATGCAAATTCATTGAGAATCGTCGTCAAAAGTCGTTCGTATTCTTTCGAGGTCATGCTCATGAACCGTGATCGTGAAGATGCGTCGCAGGCATGGATGGAAAAACAACACCCCCAAAACATCGTGACTCGTACGGGTTTAGGCAACACACATAGACCCATTAGTAAGGGTCGTCGTCCGTCCACTCGCTCCCCGAGATGGTTCGGTTCCCTTCCGCATCCACCTGCCCATGGCCGGCATGCATGCTAGGTGGAATGGCCCGGAGCCGTTTGGTTTGGCTCGACTGCAGCCGCGAGTAAGGGTCCTCGGGGGTGAAGCGCTTGCCGTGTGCCTGTGCTGCTCGCACCTTGGCGTAGTAGGTATCTGACGCATCCTCCTCAGGCTCCGAGTTGTCGTCGTACGTTTCCCAGTTCTCCGAGCCAGACACACCCGACACTGTGGTCGCTATTGTCGAAGTATCTGACACTTGCCGGGGAGGCGGCGCGGAAGGATATCCGGAGCGCGTGAAGTGCTCATTCTGACTTGACGCCGACGTATGCGAGTAATGGGATGCCGTCATCTGAGATCCGCGGCTCGATTGAGAATCGGATCGATCCAAGTACACATCTTCAGGCTCCACGGCCCGGATCTTGCCACTGCCAGACATCAACCCTGAGTTCTTGTAGGGGTTCGTGGGTGTCTCCAGGGGCGGGCCTGGCACAAGCTCTCTCATTTTAGGGGGAGGAGCACGCATCAGCGGCGCCGATCGGAGAGGTGGCTGAGCTCGAGACTCCGGCTTTTGCCTCTCGGGTGAGTTTTTGCCATCCTTCATGCTGGACAGAGGGGCTCTTGAAATAGGTACCCTTGACGGGCTGGAAGGGTTTCCGGGTACCTGTATCGGTGGCGGAACTCTCTTCAATGTACCACCATTGCCGGTCGCTGAAGTGGCATTTGGGGTCTTCGACCGCCCAATAGTAGAATCTGATCGAGTAAGAGTATTGGAACGCGTGAGAGTGTTGGACCGCCCGATCGTACCACCTGCACCTGCTTTGCTGATAGTACTGTTTGTCCGGCTCGGTGGCGCTTCTCTTTTCGCCGCTGACGGCGGGTTCGCCGGTGTTTTGGCTCGAGTCCCAGCAGCTGTGCCTGGCCGAGGTGGGCGATCCTCCGACTCCAAATTATCCAGATATCTCTCACCATGGACAAGGAAGTCCCGGCCATATTCGTCCTCCCACTGCTCGAGCGCTTTGCGGAGCTCGGCTGCCACCTTGGGCAACTCTTTGGCTATCCGCTTGCGCATCTTCTCTTCTCTTAGCAGCTTTCCGGGATCACGTCGTTCGCCCTTCTGGCCACGCATCATCAGGCGCGAGGCGTCTTGGCTTGATGCGGCGAGCTCATCCCGGTCGTGCGTCAGAGTGCGATGCTTCTCAACCAACGCCAAGGTAGGGGCGCGTTGCTCTTGCAGCTGTTCAAGTCGAGCAATCTCCCGCTCGTGAGCTTCCAGCAGAGCATCGCTATAAACATCTGAGAAAGCTGGGGTGAATTCGAGCATCTCATCTTCGGAGTAGTAGAGTGCATCCCAGAGCTCCTGCAGCTTGTATCGCGCATCTTCCACGAAGAGATGCAGGTTTTGACGCTTCAACTCGTTAAGCCGGCCTAGTTCATCCTCGAACTCGTTGATTTGCCGGACCCCACAGCCACGGTTCCCGTTCAAGAATGCCTTACGTTCCGACTCCTCGATTCCCAGCTTGTCCCAAAGCGCTTCTACGGACAGCTTCAAGTTTTGTAGGCGCTTCTCGCGGTTCTTCTTCTCGTCTGAGAGCTTGTCCCGCTTGCCTCGCAGTCTCACAAGATCTTCCTCGTGCAAGCCAAGCTGCTCTGGCGCATCCCGGTAGTATTTAACGATCGCGGCGTCAGTCTGAGCCTGAGGCGTGCCGAGTTCTGCCCATAGCTGAATAATGTTCTCGGATAGGGCTTTGACAGTAGCAACGCGGCGGGCATACTCTTCGTATACTCGGGTGAACTCATCGTCCAGCTTGTCAACGTAAGCTGGCGAGAGATCGAATGATGGTGGTAGTGATTGGTTGGGCCCTGTAGGGGGAAGGGCAATCTGGACGAAGGTAGGTTCCAGATGTGAAGAGTAGGATTCCAAAGCTTGGACAAGTTCTGTTTATTCAAAGTGTCAGTCAGGGACTCGCTTGTCAACAGCGAGGCGATGCGCTGCATTTACATTCGCCAAAATAAGTACTCACTCTTAACTTGCTCAAACCTCTCACGGTGAAGTCTGCCGACCTGGACTTGCTTCTCCTTGAGCGCTTTCAAGCACCGCGAAAGAGGGAATGTTATCCGAAGCTCGTCATCTTCCTCTGCGTAGTTGTGTTGTGACCTGGACTCGTCTAAAGACGCTTCCATCTGACGAATGACGGTAATGATCTGGTTGGCCTCGTCGAGCATCCTCTTCTTCTCTTGGGTCACGCTCTTGACCTGGTTGTGCAGCGTTTCTGACAGAGCCGCAAATAGCTGCAATCGTGGGGGTTAGCACGTGGCGTCTGTGCGAATGACGTGCAGCATGCACTGCTGCCTTACCTCTGCCTCTCGCGACTCGCGATCATGGTTAGGTACGCCAATCTCATCGAAGAGGCCATGTAGCTGGCCAATGATGGTGTTGACCTGCTGCGACAGGTAGCTGGGATCCATCGTGGGGGTGGATGAGCAAGCCTTGCTCTTAGAGGTCGCAGTTGGGGGGTGTGATAGGATTTCTCTCTCGATTTTGCGTTTGCGGGTTGTTTGTTTGCGGGGCGGTGATGATCGTAGGGGGTAGTGGGCGTCCTTGAAGTAAACGAGCGGCTTTTGGGGGCGGTTGCGATGTAGAGATTTGGAGTAGCAGTAGTGGAGAAATTGGCATCAAGCTTGAAGTAGGATCTTTGCGAATTGAACTTGATTGGGGCGCGACGAAGAAAGTCGGGATGTTCCCTTTTGTTTTCTTCCCGTTTGCAATCCCAAATAATCGAACGCGGGTTTCGAGTCAGGCCAGGTGAGAGCAACACTGCGACTCTGCCTAATTCGTAAACATCACAGGCGATCGGTCCTACAAAAGTCAGGCTTGCGCAACAACGGAGCTGCAGAGAAAGGGAGAATATGTCGATAGAGAGAGAGAGAGAGAGCGCGTGGGATGGAATGATGGTGGTGAGGTTATTCCGAACTGAAAAGGAAGAAAGGAATGTCCAAGCTCTCTGAGTCTCTGGAGGGAATGGAGGGGGGGTAAGAGAAAGTGTATGTGGTCGGTCTCGATGGTTCGCCAAAAAGCAAGCGTGGTGAAGTCGATCAACAATACGTGCAGTCAGATATTAATTTTCCGGGTTGCAACAAGCTCGATATGGTTTTTGGCGTGACTTTGTCGTGCTACGAGAGGACCGTTTTCCCAACTTTGCCAACCGGGAGGGCGTCGCCAGGGCAACGTTTTCGCTTAGCGCCCCTAGCGCTGACTTGCAGATCCAAGCAGTCCCAAGCTAGCCTAACTCCCCCAATTGTTTCAGGGCCAAGCGTGGCCCAGCGTGGCCCTGGTCCCGAACTGCGACAACTTCCTTGGTCTTTGAGGCCGGCGCGGCCTGCGATTGGATACTACCCCACCGTTGCATCCTCTATTATCCTTTATTGTCCCTCTGCTGCCTCCATTTTTAACGACTTATCGATACAACCTTCACCTATCACAGGCCCTGTCCTCATAAGGCTTGCAGGCTTGGATGAAGCAAAACTTGATAAACGCAAATATCCATCTCAGATCCCCCGGTCTCCGGTCAATCGGCCTTGCTATACGATGGAACACTCCGGATCTTCTCCACGACCAGGTTTTGATGTCGATGGGTACGGCAGTCTGTCCCGAATATCTAGTGCATCCTTCTATTTTGTTTCTTTCTATCACGCTATACGACCGAGCCGATTACGTAGAGTGCAGTAGTACGGTTGCAACAAGAAAAGAAAGCGGCTCACACTTACCTCTTCGATCTACTAGTACGCATCCATTTCCCGAAGCAGCTGGTCCACCTCTTGCGACAATTCCACCCCATCCCCAACACTACTGTCACTATCATCACGATCACCATCTTGGTCGCCTTTATTATCCTTGACCCCGTCCACAACTTCAGTGTTGTCACCTACCTGTTGTTGCTGCTGCTGCTGCTGCTGTTGCTGCATCTCTTCCTCTTCCTCCTTATCCAGCAGCTCGCTCTTGGCAAGCAGATCGTCGTCCACCTCATCCAATGCCTTATCCGTATCTCGCCAGGCCGCCATGTAAACGTCTCCTAGACCATGGCGCCTGGCGGTCGTGAATCCATCATCGATCTGCTCCTTGGTAAAGCGTGGCAACGCCCAATCCATCCAGGCGTCTATGCAGTCGGCGCCTTGGCCCTCGGGGTCGGTCTCGTCAAGCACTTCCTCGAGAAGCACGACAGCTTTGGGCCAGTCGAGGAGCTCACTGTTGTCTCTGAGCCAAATGCGCAGCTGATCTCCGCCTGAGTTCATCATTTTCGTGGCGGGCAAGTGAAGATGACAGGGGGTCGTCAGAGGCTTAGACAAGGTGAATATGGCAACGATACCGATTGTTCGCTTGCGGATGTTTTAGCGATCGGTCTGTTGATGGTATACACATACGATCTCTCTTCCATTTCCTCCCTTGAGGGAGGACTCTGTGGCTTTAAACAGACTCACCTCGGTGATTACAATGCCTTTGTTTTTTTCTACCTGACAACGCTTTGTTTGCACTGGCCATTATTATCCCCCAGGGCTATGCACAGAAACGTACAGTAACAGCAACACACAAACCTTTGTTTGATGATCACATCTAGGTAGTAACCTCTCTACCCACTTCGGAGGGATGCTGTCACATCCGAATGTATTACCATCATGACACGGCAGTTGTTGTGCCGCGCCGCGCCGTGTCTCTCTTAGCACGAAAAGCCTTCCGTTATTGCTGATCTATCTAGAAGCTCTGCAGCTTACCGCGAAGGGCTGCATTGTGCTCGTGAGGCCGACCGATAATGCACTGAGCCAGGGGGTGACTGTTTGCTTACAACCTGAGTATACCTCCTTTAAAGACCTAGGACTTCTGCGCCGACTCAATGTGGTAAAGCAGTAAGGTTAGAAAGAAGCTGATCAAACCTAATATATGCTAGTTATAGTCGGTCTTTTAGAGACTTGATTGCATATGTCAAGAGCTACGATACATTTAAAATTGTCATCCTATTCAAGGATTCACCCTCAAGGAGCGGTAGCTAAGTGGTATAGCGTGGGATTGCAGTTATTCTCAATTATCCTAAGGTCGCGTGTTCGATCCACGCTCGCTCCTCTTTTTGCCCTTTTCGCAAGCCAGCACCTTTCTTTTTATCTGACAACAAACTGGTAGATAGATGCCTATACGTTGCAAATAATGAATGAATGACTGTTCTCAAATCTATATAGATACATGTTCTTTGAGGCGGTGTTCCAGTGTATGTGACATGACACCGGTGCGGGCCGGGACAGATATGTCAATATTTCCTTCTTTTCATGAAGTTGCAATGAATGGCAGGCATCCCACGTTGACATGGCAGCAGGTGCCTTTTATGGGCTTTGCGCAACCCCGGCTTTGCTTCCTTCTACTGCACGTACAGACGGGGACTGGGATGCTTAATTTAATAATGGTAGAACAAACAACCTCTCTGACTGCCTGCCCCTCGCTACCTGCGTCATCCCGCCCATTATACAACATAGTACATAGCACCCCGCGGCGCGGTCGGACCTGTCTTTGCTAGGATTCAAGGGAAAGACAGAGAGAGAGACAACAAGAGGCTCAATCAAACTTTCGACTAGCCAGCGCAAACTCAACAACTACTTAACCTACTTGCCATGAGATGATGGTGAGCTATCAATGACCATCTCCCTACTTATTTTGAGATCTTTAGAGCCTTCCCTGAAAATCGTTCCTTTCCGTCGTTGCGGGGTAAAACTCGCGCTGTACTGTGTTGTACCATACATACCTGCATACGTCTTGGTCGTTGTCTCGTTACTACTTGTCCCATGTTGCGTATCGTCCTGTCTCGCATTGCCGAATAGAAAGAATCACGCCCAATCCGCCTACCTGCCTACTTCTTACTGACCTGCCCGCCATGCCCGACTGGCGCGACGAATACATGGTGAACCTCCAGGAGGCTGAGCGCAACAACCCCGTGAACAGGGACCTCGTCGCAGCCTGTGAGTTTCCCGACCACGAATCCCTTCCCGTGCCCCTCGCGCGCGCTCTCAGTCCGATACCAAGACCACAAACGCCATCGCCCATGGTACGAACTGAGTAACAACTAACCTCCCCTCCCATCCGCCCGACCCAGGTTCCCAACTAGCCGACCGCGTCGCCTCCCTCGAAGCCGAAAAAGAAGTCCTCCTGCAGAAACTCTCCTCCCCCTCCCCAACGACATCCCCACCACCGACCAAGCCCGCCGACAAAGCGACCGACCCAACCGCCACCCAAGCCCAGGGTGGTCCCAGCCTGGCCCAGCTCAAGCTCGACCTAGCCGAAGCCCTGCGCGCCAAGGGCCAGCTCCAAGCCAAGCTCAAGACGAGCACGGCGGAGCTGTCGGAACTGCGGTCCAAGTCCAAGACGGACGACAAGCGCCTGCACGACCTGGCGGCGGAGCGCAACACGCTGGCCACGAAGCTCAAAGACCGGAACGAGGAACTGGTGGGCAAGACCAAGTTGTTGAAGGTGAGTACATCAGCAGACAGGGGGTTTGCGCTGGGGGCGACTAGGACTGGCAAGATTGGGGCGCATTTCACTAATACGGGCAATCGATCAAACAGGAGGTGCAAGATGACAACTTGACCCTGAATATCCAAATCAACATGACCGAGCAGAAAGCCGCCAAAGTGGCCGCCGAGAACAAGGAGCTGGTCGACCGGTGGATGAAGCGCATGGCCCAAGAGGCCGACGCCATGAACCTCTCCAACGAGCCGAGACAAAGCAGGAGTGGGCGATAGCGATGATAACCAACAACGACGATTGGATGATTCGAAGTATTATATCACCAAGTTTCTACAGGGGATTCGACCAAGTGCTTGTGAGGGAATCTGGGTTTCTTTTGTTCGCTCTTGTGGTATCCTATAAGTATACAAAAGGGGTTCTATACATGTAAGTCCATACACCACTTCCCGTTCTCCTTCGTCGTCTTCTCTGTCCAGCGCTAGTCCACGCTTTGTAACAAAGAAATGCGCTCGCGCTTTCTAAAAACGTTCTGTGTCTGAAAAGTACTTGAAAAGGAATGCACGCAGGGCTATGCCGATGATGCAACATCAGAAACCTCATTCTTCTTCACCTTGACGGGAATGTGTCGTTCCAAATCTCCGCGGCGCTCCTCCGGACGCGTTTGTGGCCCACCGAGTCTTCGAGACGGGAGGAGCGTCTTAGGTTTCGAGCCTCTCCGACCCTCTTGACCTTCTCTTCAACCCTTTCTTCCACAATCTTCGCCTTCCCTCGCACACTCTTCAGGGGGGTTGGCATCCTCAGGAGAGCACCCAAAGAGCTAGGGCAAGTGTGCGGAGAGAACATCGTCTTGATCCCCATTCTACAGTTGCGACAAGACTTCAGCGCCAACGCGGGATCATACTATCTCTTAGTCGACACAAAGTACTCGCCGTCTGAACTGGCCCAACTGACCCAGTCTCCTTGGTACCGGTGTCCCTCGACATCGAGAATGCTATTGGCGACATCATTGGTGGAATTCTTCTCGTTGCCAAGGACAAAGTTCTTGAGCGAGATGATCTTGCAGCCCGTCTTGAGATCCAAGAACATGTCCGTTAGGGCCTTGTTCAGCTGTGGCGTAAAGGCCTTGTTGTTCACCAGGATGACGTCGGCCTCTTTCAAGACCTGTGACATCTTGGCATTCTGACGGAAATCGGCTCTCTCGAGATGCGCGCGCCCGGGAGCCAGTCCCCATAGAAGACACCGAGACTTGAACTCTTCTAATTGCGCGTCCGCGAAATCGCATGACTGCGGGACTATCTCGCAACCATAACTGCGGCATCCTATCTCGAGGGCGGCCTGCAGAACGGTGTTGCCGACTCCTGAACCGAGATCGACATAAACCTGATCCGACGTCATATGGCAATGCTCGTGTAGAATATGTCGTACGAAAGGATACCGCAGCTCGCCGTACACATTGTCGCTGCCGGCCTGGTACTTGTTGAGAAGTTCGACTTTGGGGGCGACGGTTCGGTCATAGACTTGGGTGAGAATGAAGTCGACCAACTCGGGAGGGACGCGATGCCTTCGGTCGATGTTCTTGGCTATTGTGCCGCTCTCGACCAAAGAGATGAGTTTCTTGTTGTAGTCTCCTAGTGCGGTCTTGAATGCAGCTAAATCGTGGATGTTCTCGTGCGAGGCTCTCTCCATCCGTCTTCGAAAACTAGCCTGATTGTCTATGAAGGGTTGTGCCTCGTCCTCGGTGAGATATGTCTCGGCAACGTGTTTAACAACTTTGAGGATATCTGCGACAGCGTCGATCCTGTCCTTTTTCCATACCAGCTCATACCTATCAATGTGTCAGTGTCCGTAACAGCGCAAGTGATTTGCCGCTACTTACTTTTCGGGTTTGCAGCGCGAAGGGTATTGGAGCTCTACGGCGACCTCGTCCTTCTTGGCTCCGAATATAGGTTCGCAGTCGGTCTCGACCGAAGCCAGCTGTGCTGCATGCACAATCCGGGAGTCCCGAATCTTGTCGTCGAAAGCCCTCTTATGGCGCAACTTGCGGTTGGAATCGCCGGTTTCGTCGATCAGCTTCCGCCGCTTGCGAAACGGGTCATCGTCCTCGTCGTCTTCTGAGTCATCGTCATCGTCGAATAAGGCGGGCGAGTCGCGGGGGGTGCTGACGACGGCTTTGCGCTTGCGCTCGGCGGCGCGCTTCTCGTCGGACGAGGAAGGGTACGGCGATGCGCTCTTGGTGCGCGCGAACTTGGGGTTGGGCGAAAGGCGGGAGGAGGCGCCGCCGGCTCGGGAGGAAGAGGGAGCGCGAAGACCGTTGTTGGATTTGGAGTTGGCAGAGTTGGAGTTAGAGTTGGGGCCGAGGCTGGAGCGCGGCTTGGTCTTGGCCGGGACCACGACCTTTTGCACGGTGATGGTCTGTTGCGCGGGTTTGATTTTGGAGTTCTGCCCCAAAATCGCCATTGTCGTGTCTCAGTGCGGGAAGGTAGATCGGGCGGGCGGTGGTAAGGGTAGGGCGCAGGGTCGGTAGGGTCGGTAGGGTCGGTAGGCCTGAAGTATGCGGTCTATCTGGACTTGCTTATGATGATGTAATGATGCCTATTGAAGTGTCCAAAAGACGTGGCGGTGGTATTTATGCGCGTAGTGTGTGTATTAAAAGGACTGTAAGCATCCAAAGGAATGAAGAATTGCGAAAAGTGAAAGGATGTATGAGAGAAAGTTGGTGGTTGCAAAGTTTCGTCTTGCTCGGGTGGGCTGAACAGCGGGAACTTGTGGAAAAGCGAAGTGGGATGATTATTAGATCAGTCAGCCGAAGTGGATGGAGGGAAGGAAGAAAGGACCAGACGGCTTCTGCTGTTCGATTGGCCACCCGAGGACTATTGCCTATTGCCTATTGCACCAGCGAATAAGATGAGAGATGCCTGGTTCTGGGTGAGAGAAGGTGGCACATTCTACGCGACTAGGACTGGACGACTGGACGACTAGACGACTAGACGACTACAGGGAGGGACAGGGAGGGACAGGGAGGGACAGGGAGGGACAGGGAGGGAGGAAGAAGGGTGTAGAAATAAGGCAGCTTTCAACCCGGCCGCCTGAATCGAACTTGCACGAAGATCTGGAGACTGGCAGACTGGAGTCGGGAGAGAGTCACTAAGAGAAAAAAAAGAGGCGTCCCTTCCTGCACGTAATTGCAACCTAAGGTTAAGTCCTAGGTTACGGGGTACTCTACGTAGGTACATGTACCGAAGCCGAGTAGTTGCTAGTTGTCGCCATAGGGCAGGTACTTCAGAACTAATCGTATTTGTATGTAGTACTTACAGACTTTGCACCCTGGAATTCGGCTTAAAAGGACTTGAGAAATCTTGATTTGATGAACCTACCCAAGAAAACAAGGGTCCTGCTTCCTCATCTCTCCCACCTCTCCCACCTCTCCAGCACCCCTCGCCCCGACTGGCAGGAACCGGCTGCCCGCCAAGGCTTTCTTTCCTGCACGGTCAGGTGGAGTACAGCGCACGTGCGCTCCTTCCTAGACTTCAACATTTCAACCTGCGAGATGCCTACACGTACCTACTACAAGTAGAGTCTGGAAATGCATCAAATTCAATCCATTCAGAGGTATACTCAGTCCAAAGAAGCCTCGATCTCAAGCGCACCAACATATTTCATGCGCCCACATTCATGAGCCCCTTGAGGGTACCCATTTAAAATGAACATCTCAAGGCATATCAAGTCCACACAGCATTGCTTTAGTCAAACATCCATTCAGTGAACGATGCACACAAGCGCGCAGATGCGCCAGATGAGTATACTAATGTTGGTTCCGAACTACTAATTTATCAAGATTGAAGGTAATTTAAAAATAAAATAGGCGATAGGTAAGAAGCGGTATCGGGTACTATGTGCAAGAAGCATCATACAAAAACGTCTCAAGAAGGGGGGGGGGGGTATGGGGGGTGGGAGAAATAGCGGACCATCGCAAGGGAAAATAGGCCCATTTCCTCAGTGATGATGCCGCCGGTGCATATGCTCGCGCCGGAACCATCGCCGGTACGCCGCGACAGGCTGCTGCGTGGCCATTGCCATCGCGCCGCCACCCTCAGCCGGGGCATCACTCATGCCCCCACCACCGCCAGAGATGGGCATCGTCGTCGCCGCGTACATCTGTCCAGTCCCCGTGCCCACCATGCCACCCGTGCCCGGCATCACGCCCGTCCCGCCGATCGTGCCAGAGCCCATCCCCGCCACGCCACTGCTCATCGGGAACGGCGGCTGCACCGTCACGGTGACGGCAGGGGGTGTCGGCACAGCCGCGGCCGTGACGGTCACGTAGACGGTCACGGGCTCGCAGCCCGGCGGGCAGGCCGGTCCACCAGGAGCCGCAGGGGCCTGGACCATGGGAGGCGCGCCGGGTGCCTGGGACGGTGCAGGTGCCTGAGATGTGGGCGGTGCTTCGCCGCCCTTTGGTTGCGCTGATGGACCCGCTCCGAACACCGTCTTCTGGTTGGTCATGGTCTTCGTGAGATGCTGAGTATCCTGGCCAGGCGCGGCAGGGGCAGGAGCATCGGCAGCAGGAGTAGGCTGCTTTGGCGCGTTCTGAGGGCTGTTGTTGTTGCCAGCGGGGACGACCGTCAGCATAGTCAATGCGGGAGGACGACTAAAGAATGAGCCAGAGGACTTTGATGAGAAGAAGGAGAAGATAGTACAAAAGAGAGACGGGTGACGGGTGAGAGGAAGAAGAGGAAATGACGCCCACTAACCTCGAAGAGGGAGAGGCGACGACGAGGGGAGCACCGGGAGAAGTGCCCATCGCGGCCGTGGACGCGGCCGCGCTATACTGGTAACTGGGGGCGTCTTTGGGCGTCCCGGCGACAGGGGCGACGGGGGCGATTGATGGAAGCGTGACAGGGCAGACAGTGGTGGACAGCGCGATGATTTCCGTCGTCACTTCTCCAAGCTTGGCTGGGCAGTTCTTAACCTCAGGGCCACATGAAGTAACAGCTTCGAAGAAGGTACAGGTCAGTATACAACTAGATGCTCACTATACGGATATATTACACTTACTATAGATATTCGTCGAGAACACTGTGGAGGTCGTAAAGACCGGGGCCTGAGTTGGGATGACACTGGACGCGTTCTGCGGCATAACTTGCGAGGTAGCCATGGGACCCGACGTGTTAAGCGGTGCCGATGAGTTGAGGTAAGGGGCAGGGGCTACCACGGGTGAGATGGCCGGAGCGGCAGCGCTGGACTGTGCGGCAAGGGGACTACTACTGGACACCACCGGCACATCTGGCGGCGGCCTGGACGTTTCCTTGACAGGGCACACCGTTGTGTAGAGAGCCACTTGCTCGGTCGTCACGCTGCCCATCATCGAAGAGCATTCGGCGGCGCCCGGCGCACACGAGCTGACGGTATAGACGCTGCTTGTGAACACGGTCGACGTCGTCATCGGCGGGGGACTCGAAGGCGCTACACTACTGCCCGGGGCGGCGGCCGATGACGAAACCATGGCTGAGCTCGAAAGGATGCTGCTGCTGAGCGGTGCGGTTGCGGACATGGATTCGGGCATGTTGGAAGTTACTGGCGACGACGAGACGCCCGAAGCTGCAGATGATGCGAGCACAGAACTGGTCGGGGCGGCTACGATGGCATTCACCTGGGGGTACGTTATGCCGTCCAGGATCTTGTTTGTGACGGGGCAGATTGTGGTGTACATAGACACCAGCTCGGTGGTCACTTCGCCCTTTGTGGGGCAATTCGTGACCTCGGGGGCGCATGAGGTGACTATCGAAGGTTAGTATGCGATAATTCCAAGTCAGGGGTGTATTTCTTCTGCTTTCAATATTGGGGTTCGGAACTTCTCAACTTACCCGTATAAATGTTGGTGGAATAGACGGTCGAAATTGACGACGTGATAACTTGGCTACTGACGCTGTAAGTAGTCGGCATAGTCTGCGACGGGACGGCGGCGGCCGAAGCCGAGACCATAGAAGGCGCCGCAGTCGACTCATTCCAGCTTGCTGTGTACAAGGATGATGAAGACAGATCGGCGACCGATGAGCTGAATGACGAGATGGCGCTGCTCATGGACAAGCTCGCCGTGGCGGCCACAGAAGAGAGAGCCGAGGAAGCGCTGGAGAGTATTGACAGGGCGCTCGACGACGATGACGGCGCCGCTTCTGGGACGGAAACGAGAGCGGGCGACGTGGGCACCGCTACCGCCGCGTTGCCCGGGGTTAGGGTTACGGGGCAGATCGTCGTCGCGATCGAGATTAGCTCGGTTGTCACCGCCCCCTTTCCGGGGCAATCTTTGACTTCGGGCGCGCACGAAGTGATCGTGTAGATGTTTGTGGAGTAAATGGTAGAGATCGACGAGGTGGTGATCAGACTGCTACCTTCGATGACGCTGCCACTATTTCTGGCATTAGCAGCAAGCGAAGAAGAAGATCCAGACGCTGCGGCACTGTCGGACGACGCGCTGCCTGTCGCAACACTGGAACCTCCGCTAACCGATAAGCTTGACTCGCTGTGCGAGGAGGTTACGGACGCAGAGCCGCCCGGAACACTCGAACTACCACTGATCTTTCCGGTTTCAATGGACGAAGCGGCGTAAGATGAGACCGACGATGAAGTAGTGCCCAGGATGAGGGAGCTGAGACTGCTCAGGAGGCCGCCAGTCGATGTCGATGGGCCAGGAATCATCATGCTGGAGGATTCCAGCGAGGCCGAGGAGCTCACGAGGCTCGAGGCGTCTGACGAAACTGCGGACGAGGAGGCTACGCTGGACGTGATCAGCGTCGATGGTGCGGATGCTATCGATGACGGCATTCCCGAAGCCATGTAAGAACCCCCTGCTGCTACAGATGACGGCATCCGGGAAGCAACATAGGAGTCCCCTATATTCGAGGAAGAGAGGCCAGATGCCACATGGGACGATTCAACGACGCTTGATGACAAATGAGTTGGCTGGGATGCTGCGTTAGATTCAGGGAGGCTGGACGCCGGAGATGACTCGGCAGGGGCCGGGACACTAGCTGACCCCTTGACCTCTGGTGGTGTCGTCTGAGCTGATGAAACCGGGGGACTTGACACAGGAGGTGATGGTTCAGAGGCTGCTGGAGCGCTCGAGGATCCTTTCCCTTCGGGTGGCATGTCCCCGGATGGCATGTCTCCAGATGGCATTGGGGATGCCGAATATCCGACCTGTCTCTGGAAGTTCGGCAGAGAGACTACCTCTTCAGACGAAGTCGCACTGCTCGCTGGGATTGCTGCAGACGAAGGGGCGCTGCTCGTTGTTGGCTTCTTGGCGTCGGAAGTCTCACACCCGTCTTTGATGATCTGTATGCTATCGCGCAGCCCCGACTTGCCGGTGTACTTGTACGAGCAGGCCGGGTACTTGTTGGTGATGTTGACGCTCCTGACCCAGGCCGTGTAGGGCGCACCCTTGAGGTCCGTCTCGCCGCCGGCCCACTTCTTGGTCCAGTAACTGTTATCCGGGTCGCCGCCGTCCCAGACGCCGAGCTGGAGCTTCATGGGGCCCTGGGGCATCTTGGAGTGCGAGGGGATGTCGTTGGCGCGGACCTCGCGCATGACCTTGCCGTCGACGAACCACTTGATGAAGTCAAAATCCCACTCGACCGAGTACGTGTGGAACTCCTCGTAGGGCTTGTGGACCCAGGGCTCGAAGGTGGCGGCGCCGTCCCACGACAGGCTCTGCCCGAAGATGTTGGTCTGGATGACGTGCATGCCGTCGGCCGAGGGGAAGGGCGTGTTGCCGAACTGGTTGCCCGAGAACTCCCAGTCGATCTCGTCGAGGGTGTCGCCCCAGAGCACGGCGCTGCTGATGACGCCCACCCCCGGCGCGATCTTCATGTCGACGTCGTAGCGCCCGCCCAGCATATAGAAGTCGGTCCAGAGGTTAGGCGCGTCCCCCTTGTGGACGAAGCTGAACTCGGCGCCCTTGGCGTTGAAGTTGACGATCTCGTAGTTGGCCATGATCCAGTTGGCGGGCAGCGCCGTCTCCTTGGTGAAGTCGATGAAGTAGTGGCTCGACGGCCACCCCTTTTTCGCGGGGCAGCCGTCCGTCAGCATAGGGTTGCAGTCTGAGTAGAGCTGGCCATGGGCCAGCTGGGCTGCGATGCCCAGCACGCTCAGTATGCCGTATAAGTAGCTTGGTGTTGGCATGTTTTTCGTTCTTTTTTCACATATATTTAGACCTAGCAAAGGGTCGATAACGATGGGAACAGGGGATCGGGCGCATTGCCGAACATCCCAGATGCCGGCCATTTGACTGCCCCGGCCGATAAAGAGCCATTGTCAGGGTTGGGCGGAAGTCCGCCTACAATCACGTCAAAGAGATTTTGGCAGTATGTCGTCAATCGTTTGCCCCTTCCGGACATCTTCACTGACAGGCCGAAATGTCATTGTGTAACTGGAAATTACAGTCTTTAGCACAGTAAGATTGAATTGCAATCTGTACAATGCGATTGCTTATACGTTTGGATAGCAGCAATTCAGACCACGCGGCATCTTTATGCTGTCAATAAGGCTGGATTGACAATGACGGTTGTAGGGGGAGGCAAAGTCGTTTCCCGATGATTGTGGCACAGCTACGGAGTAGATTTGGCTGTTTACTTGTCTATCCTAAGATCCTCTGTGCACTAACTGGGTGTGAGGAGGTGTGGATGGTGAAGGTGTCAAAAGAAAAGATGTAAGCCCGATTTATCAGCCTGCTACCGGTCAACTCTGGTATTGGACGGACAAAGGCGGCTCTGGCGGCGACTTGGCGACTTAGCGACTGACCAGTGAGTGTCCCTTATCAAGACCAGAGTATAAGAATAGATCTTAGTAAAAAGCTGCCATACGCGATCTAAACATATTAGGGGTTCTACGTATGCAGAGTTGCCGCCACAGCCTGATATGGTCTTGCCAATGGGCTGAATTCTAGCAAGCATGTTTGATTTTCTAATTTCACTATAAATAGTTCCACCTCAGCCCTTGCTACTCTTCAGAGATGCCTAGAATCCCAATTACGCCGACCCCTTTTGCGTTATTCTATATCATTACTACACTATAGCTTCTTCCACCCTCTATCGTATTAGCAAGAACCTCCGGTACAGCAACTATGGATCCCCTGACACTTGCAGGCGGAGCGCTGGGTTTTGCGGGCAGCACCGTCAAGGGCTTGAAAGACGCCTGGGAGTTCCTCAGGGTTGTTCAAGCAATCCACGACGCGCCGGCCACGGCCGGTGTCTTTGTCAAGCTGCTGCGGCAGGTGACTGAGGATTTCAATCACGCCATGGCGTTCCGCACACGGCTCATGAGCACCCGAGAGCGAACCCTCAACAACATCCACGACAAATGGATCCACGAGGTCCTGCGAGACACAATCAAGGAACTCGACGATTTTGGTCGCCTGCTGCACAAGAACGAGGGCGCCAAAGACTGGGACGTCGAGGCCCGCGCTCTCTTCGTCCTGAGAGACCAGGACGCGTTGGGCTTGCACAAGGAGTCTCTGCGCGGTGCGCACAGCCGGCTCCTGACCGCCATCACCACCATGCATGCCGTGGCATTGAAATCCAGTCTACTCGAGCCGCCGCCATTCCTTGCTACTGGTGGCGTTGGAATGCGACCTGTTTCTGCGCCTACGGCGCCTCAAACCAAGACGGGCCGCCGGAGCTCGAAGATGCCTTCTGTTTCGGATGACGAGGACGAAGAGAGCGCCACCCTCAGCAACGGCACCCCTAATCTCTGCTGTAAGTCTTACATATCACCGTACTGAAAACATCACCACAAAATTCTTATATGTATATTATAGCAGCCGCAAGTGCAACAACTACTCTTTAGAATAGACATCGGAAACGAGCCATAGGGTGGCAAATGGGGATTACAGTGTTTCCTTCCATGTAACAAAATTATACCTATATTTGTAAATTATATTTGTAAGCCATGGCGGTTCAATCTGTTGATAGATGACTTGGGCGTGACCATGACTCCACGCGCGGCTCTACGACGCAAATCTCCTCTTGAGAATCCAGGCGATATTGCTTAAGCCCTGGAAACACGACCAACTGCTTCTGATGGCCTCGTCTGTCCGGCGGCGGCCAGTACACCCGGACGGGATGAGTTTGCGCAAAAAGCCTTAAGCCCAGTTGGGCCACGTTGCGCGCGATCAAGCCAAACCTCTCCAAGCACCTCTCGTTCACCCGGCTCCTGCGCATGGGCTGCAATGCCTCCAGCAGCTGCGTCCCCAGGTTTGCCACGGCTTCGGCGTTTTCATCATCGTCCGACTCGGCGAAGGGGCTGGGCCGGCGTCGAGTCACGAGAGACATGGTCGTAGAGCGCCAGTAGTGGGCTTCGTTAGGTAGTACTATGACAGTGACTTTTCATTAGTGATGTTTCTCTTGCCTCAACAACTGGTTTTTCCACCTTTGCCTCCGAATAATCATTATGATAAACACTTACACTGTGGGCCAGCCCCAGGCGCTCTCTCAGATGAAGATGACTGCAATAACATATCCTGGTAAAAGCGCGTAATCCGTCTCGGCAGCATGGTATGGTCCGGGTCCCCTATCGGGTCGATCCGGTCGAAGAGGAGCCGCGCCACGTACGCCCGGAGAAAGAGAGTACCCTGCTTCTTGCCGTGGAGCTGGCGGAACCATTGCAGAGATTCGGTAGGGCTACCCTTGTTGTCAGGCTGGTGCTGTGAATTTTCTGGCGACAAGAGATTCATCAGTTCTTGGTACCGACGGGCATCCTTACCGAGGGCTGATGACGACTCCTGGAAGAATTGCAGGACCCAGTTCTTGATGGCCGTCTCGATCTGGGAGAGGCTCTTCCGCAGTTCGTCGTGGGGGGCTTCCTGGGGTAGCTCATCTAGGTCAATACCGACGCTCGGCACCACCTTGTGGTGTTGCTGTTGTTGTTGCTGCTGTCTTCGTGGAGCCGGTGGGGGAGCCAGTATAAAGTGCGGCCGCTGTCGCTTGGAGGAGTATTCAGGCAGTTTAGTGATGCTGCGGTGTCCCCTGGAGCGGCGTGACATCAGAAACCAGATGAGGCCGACCAGCAGCGCGCCGCCGATGACGCAGGCAATGCCAACGCCCCCCAGCGTACCACGCGCAAGGTTGTGGTCACCGGAACCTGGTCTTGGTGTTTCGCTCGTCGTTGCACTGGTCGACGATGCAGGCGGGGGAGTTGTCTGCATAGCATCACTTTTACTAGTCATCGATTCAGAAACAATCGAGCTAGATACTTGTCCGGGGACAGATGCGCTACTCGACTGTTCAGGTACAGGTGCAGAGGCTGTGGCACCTGGGTTCTCTGACGATGCAGCTACCGCGCCTGGCTGGCTTAACGAGACGCTACTCATGTCGATGCAGCTTTGCCTGTTGCTTGCAGATATAACTGAAAGATAGACCGGCTCTGTTGGTATCTCTGTACTGTTTGCGACAACGCTGTTGGCGATTTCAGGGAGACTACAAAGGAGAACGATGAGAAGGATTTCGAGGAAAACAGCGAACGTAACTGAGTGAGCGGACTAGCCATGTGACGGAGTGTCTGGCGAGTGTAGATGAGAACAAGCTGGGAAGCCAGAGCCTGAATATTTAGAAGCAAAGTGTCAGGGGCATCAGGAAAACCCCCATCTCTCAACCCGTCCTCAGCCTGGTCTCAAGCTGATCCCCAGCCTGATATTACATCGTGTTTGTGGGCGGCACGCCACAGGCTTGGCATCATCTTTTATATATAGTCTGGGAGGGCGGTTTGAGGCTTTGTTTGAACGGTGGTGTGACAGAGCCTCGCCCCTGCTTTACTTAGTCCTTTCGGGGGGCGGTCGCTACTCTCTAATGATTTCAGCCTTTCCTCGCGAAATCCAACGCACGAATCCCCTTCGCACATTCAAATTCCAAGAGCACAAACGTGTCAAGATCGACCTCACTGACGATGGACCCCGAGCCGCATCTCGTTGTCGGCATCGATGTTGGCGCAAGCTGTAAGTCAGGCTCTTCGTTGAGAATTCAATTCATGGCCTGGTTCAGATATCTCATTTTCCATGTTTGAGCATAGGTACTGGTGTGGCCTACATCAATCTTACGAAGGTGACGGCCGACCGATCGAATGTTCGGACCATATCGAAATGGCCCGGCAAAATCGCCGAGTCCAAGGTCCCAACCATCATGGCCTATGACAGCGTCAACGTCCACCAGGGACCCACCAGCTGGGGATTCCAGAGCCGGGCGCCGAGTGAGCAAGGTAGCAACCGTCTCCTGGCCGAGTGGTTCAAGATGGACTTCCAGACTCGGAACGAGTCAGAGGACGATTCTGGACTGCCAGACGTGGATACGCTGTATCGCGACTTCCTGACCAAGCTCTACGACCACATCCGTGAGCGGCTCCAGCTCCCCTCGTTCCTTGGGCAGGGCATGACATGGGACGAGGCGGCCGTCGAGTTTATCTTCAGCGTCCCCGCGACCTGGGAACAGAGAGATGTCGGCCGCTTCCTCAATATCGCCAAAAGGGCCGGTTTCGGCTCTGGAAACCACCGGATCGGCACGTGCCTTACGGAACCTCAGGCAGTAGCCATCTACGCAGCATACCAAGAACACAAGATCCTCACCGTGAGTCCTCGCCATGCCTGCTGAGCCCACATTGCCGAGACAAAATCGGAATAAATATCGAGGCTGACTGATCCCGTTTGTTCCCCAGGCTGGAGACAACATCCTGATTGTTGATGCCGGTGGTGGTACTGTGGTAAGTTAAAGAGCGGCTCCACAGCTCTTCTAACTCGGTTACAGATCCTGAGGACTGCAAGCTCACTTTTACCATCAGGACTTTTGCCTTCTCGAGTTTACGAGCATGAATAGTGCCCATCCCGAATTGGTGGAAAAACTGCCCGTCGCAGGTAAGTGTAGTCGAAGCACAACAAGAAACGAGCATTCCCTTGACACCCACAAGGAAAAACGTGTACTTATCTAACTTATTGAGTTCAGGAGAGAACGTGGGTTCTGTCAACATCGACGAGAAGTTCGAACAGCTTGCCATAAACAAATTAGAGGTACTCGGACACGAGCGGCTGGGTCTGAGGTCGGCCAGAGAATTTCGACGAATCGCCTGGCGTATGCGGCACAGCGAGGACTTCCAGAATGAAAAAGTGACTTTGGGGGCGAGCAGGGTCCATCCGGAAGAAATCTTTCACGTCAAGATGGTGGGAGCCTCTGTGCCTACCCCAAGCCCGGCGGACGAAATCTATGTGGTCAACACTGATGAGATGCCATTTCGCTAGTCCGTCACCCCTTTACAATCCCCCCTACTTCATTGCTTTTTGTAATAATAAGCTAATAAGAGACATTTGATACAGTGACGAGTTGATGGCCCTCTTTAACGAGGAATGCGACAGAATCAAAAGTCACATGGACGCGATGATCGAAGAACTCCAGCTTCGCCAACAATCCAACATTGTAAGGCTCTCTCTGTCTGGTAAACCCAAGACCACACCGAGAACCTGACTAAACTGATTGCCCGTCGTCATGTAGCAACACGTCATCTTTTCTGGCGGCCTGGGCGGCTCCCCGTACATCCAGGAGAAACTGCGCAGCGAGTACGGCGCGGGCACGGAGCTCGGAGAGGCCGAGTTCCACAGCTTGGACCTGCCGCAGATGTGCGTGTGCAAGGGTCTGGTCATCGACCGGATCGAGAGGATGAAGTCGGGAAGATCCAGCTTCAGCAAGCTCTGCGCCCCGGTCTCGCTGGGGGTCCTCAAGCGGGAGAAATACAACTCGCTGAAGCCCGCCCATCGGCTCGCAAAGAAGGAGCAGCGCACCACGAAGCTGCAGGACGGTCAGGAATACGTCCCCTTTGTCGACTGGTGTATCAAAAAGGTAAGTAAGCAGGTCCATCTATCACAGAGAGTTTGATGAGTTAGGAACTTCACCACGACACTAATATTTACTTACCGTGTCACGAAAATATAGGGCAAGGCGTATAACCCTGATAAGCCTATATTCAAGCAGTCGCACATGCGCTTTGCTTCGGCCGCGGACGATTCCAATCTCCATGGGCAGATGGTCATTGTCCAATCCAAACACGCCGAGCCAGCAAAATACACAGGTTAGTTGCCGACTCCTTTTTTTATCGTTTCCTTCTCTATCCCCCGCGAAAATCTAGCGATAACTACTACTTGTAACTGGTATGCTGATTTGGGTTGCCATTTTTCGCCAGACTGGGAAGAAGTTCACAAAGTCCCCTACGACTTCCAGGGACTTGACGAAGAGAACATCCATACAAAACATGGAAGCTGGTACAACAAGTGGCCCGGACAGAAGCCCTACCGCCAGGTTGACTTTGTGATTTCTGCCAAACTTACCCCTGTTGGGGCCATCTTCGATTGCTGTAAGCCGCTCGCCGTTTGCAACGCAGCTTTATAGCATGGCTAACTATGTATCTTCTTTTCAGTGAGCTCGAAGAAAGGAGATAAATTCAGCAGAGACACGCAGTTCCGATTGGACATTGAGAAGACGACCCTGGATGCTGGGGATATGCTGGGCTTCGGTTGATGATGGGACACAAGTTCCAGGTACAAGTATAGCCTACTGATGTAAGGATAGGATGTTTCGGCATGTTGATCGATGGCATTTAGTGAAGCAAACGATTGCTTTGCCCCTTGTATAATGACTTCCGTATTTGACTTCACCAATTCAAGAAAGTCATTTCATCAATTAGTGTAATCGCACTTATAATGACATGTCTTGAACTTCGGCATCATATAGTTGTAATTATGCGATCAGGGGAAAAAACTATACAAGAACGAGGAAGGCTAAAATCTTTCGAAAACACCAAAAAGAAACTCGCATCTTGGATGCGTGATAGCTTATTGTGGCTGCTCTCCCGAGCCGGATTTGAACCGGCGACCTGTGGATTACAAGTGTGACAATTACAGTCCATCGCTCTGCCAACTGAGCTATCGAGAGCATACGCTTTAGATGAAAGAGTCAGCCGTTATGATGCACTATGATGTAAAGTCGGGTTGGGGGCGAAATAGTGATTTGGGGGTTTCTTTTTGTAGTGGTGGTATAAGCATGGTCGGCTTATAGCTAGCTTATAGGCCCCAGAGGGGAAGGGGAGGAGGGGTTGGAGACGAGAAGACAGTTCCATGGTGCTGCATGATCTCAATGCAGGATCCTGCAGACATCTGCCCATGGCCCATTGAACCTGAGCGGCAATGGCGTGCTGTGAATGGCGCTCTGCAGCAGGCCGGATGCAGCAGTTTGATCTGTATGTAGCATGCAGATAGAGTTCTCCTCCTTCTTTATCCCTCCGGGTTTACTTTACTGCTGGTAACAAAGGCACTCAACTTGACGTGTTTTTTTGCGCATAGATCCATAGAGGTGATTGCAATGCATAGACAGATATCCTTACTAATGCAATGGAACAGAAGCATGTCGAATTGGCCCATCGGAGGATTGTGAATTGCCTCGCTTATTAATGTAGCAGAGACATATGCCGTTTTGTTAGTTTTTGTCAATCTACTCCTTGCAAGACCAAATACATGAGAAAGAGTGCAACCATCCCATCAGCTTCTGATCGTATGCTCCTTGCAGATTGCACAGAGACCCGCTAAACGTCTAGACTCAGATTCTGCATAGGGCTTTATGCAGTATCCCGCAGCTTCCCGGTGCATGATTTCAATGCTACTAACCTACTGTGACATGTATGCAGACTGGCAAAATTTACTGCTTCCCTGTGAACGCCATACCCGCTTGCATCCTCTACTTTTTCTTCACCATGGAACAAGACTATCAAGATTTCCCACTACTACTAGATGCGCGCCCATCTGGACCTGGAACACGGTAGATACACAACGATATATCGGACACTCATCTCGGCGGTACAGGGTGGCCACTCACCGCCTCACCTCCGGGGTGCCGAAAACGGTGCATTGTGCGCAAAGTTCCATCTTGGCCCTGAGGTCCCTGACTAAGGCGGGCGGGCGGCTTATGCTTGGATAAGCCGTCGGTAGTGGTTGCTTGCTCGTCCACAATGCACACAATATGGAGCAGAACATTGAAACACTGTTCATCTTATCTACCTAGGATGCCGTAAATCCGAACCCAGACAATGAAACTGTTTATTATTATGTTTTGGACTACCTAGCTACATACCACTCTGCCGCTCGAGAAATGGGCATAAGAAAAAGAATCGGTCACCGAGAAACGACCCAGCGGCCACATGGTCCGCTCGACAAAGGGGAACGGCGGCTGAGAATACCGACGGTGGAGAGTGCTTGACGGTATTCACTTCTAGTTACCTAGGCTTCGCTTCGAGATACATACGCATACCTGTGTAGCCAGGTATCTCCCCAGTGGCGGAGATTGAGAAAGATGAAGTCATGGTCCAAATTCCCGAGCGAGCCGCATTCGACCATGTCCTACCCTAAGACAATTATACAGACTTACAATCTTGGTTTGTTTTTTTATGGTAGCTATCGTGCAAAATGCAGATTGGTGGTGTCCTTGACCAGCCCACAGATGACAGGTTCGCCATTGGTCACGAGACCGAAGTGCCGAAATGACCGGCTCCTCGTCCCTCCGTCTACTTCACAAATCGTGGGTATTGTACAGATTATGTATGTACAAGGAAACTGGTAACTTCTAAGCGGCCCCATTCTCGGTACACACATGCAAAATATAGGAAATAAATTCTCCACGATGAATGGCCGGCTGGCCCTTACTGCCCATAGATGAGGAATCGGACCACTTATACCGCTTGCACCGTGGACCCATGACGAAAGGAGAATGCCGGACATTGCAACTGCAACACGAGCACGGTCGAGTGTTCCGATCTTTCATGGATAGCGGATGTACTGGAAGCGATGCATAGGTAGGATCTTTTTGTAGCACGCCGGCCAGCCTCGGCGCAGATTGGGGGTCTCGTCTCAGTCCAAGCGCAGCAGCAGTCCGGATTTCAATGCTTGGCTTGCACAAACCAAAAAACCGACACTCTGGACCGACCACGCTGCTGGCCACGGGTAAAGCACAAGCACAAGAACGCATTCAACCACCCCCTCAGTTGATTTGATGCTTTCAATCTGGCAGCCCATCTTCTGACGTCTTTTCTGCCAGGGTCCCCTAAATATGAGTGGTGGAGCTTGGTAGGTGAGTGACAAGGGTCTAGAAGGGAAGGGGGGCTTCGAGGGTTCGAGCATGACGGATTATTGGTGGTGGGCGGAAAAAGTAGCAATGGGTGGGCGGGCGACATGAATGCAGTAGGGCGACTGGTCCAAGTACCACCTGTGACCCTTTGTAATTGGGGCCCTGTCACTGGGGACATGCTCCTTTGCTTGAGGCTTGAATGGAAGGGACAGAGGCTAGACAGCACTAATTGGAAGACAGACAGAACTCGACAGGCGACAGGTGACAGGGGTCGCAATTGATCGAATAGTGTCCCGCCTTTTTGCCCCCCTCCGCTGTTGACTGTCCCGCCCAGTGGTGAGTGTCCAGTACCAGTGTCCAGTGCCCAGTGCCCAGCTCACATCATCCATCACGTTCAATGCGAGCGAGACTTTAGACTTCAATAATTGCTTATCGCCTATTCCGTACTCCCATATCCCATAAACCATAACGTTATGGCTTGCCAAGGCTTCGGAGACGACTAGACTGCCCTGATAGATATCTTTGTCCTTCCCTCCTCCTCTTCTAGAATCCATACATCCCTATGATACTTATACACACTGCCATTGCGTGGTGACACTTGGTTCATTGACGTTCCCATTACTCGTGGAGCAACATGTCATACAACAGCTAAACTAATTATTCGCTATCCAGAAAATGGCCCGCCACCGTTCCCTCTAGCATGACCTCTTAGCAGGCCGGCACTTGCCCACCTCGGAAGACACCAACCACGAACTACGAGACACCAGTCACCCCGAAACCCAAGACCCAAGACCCAAGACCCAAGACCCAAGACCTAAGACCCTCGAGGAGTCGAGCGAGCACCACGCGCCCGCACCCTTTCTCATTGAACCAACGAGCCAACCTATTTCTCAGCACACTGTGTGCCGTGCGTACAAACTAGACTGCTTGCTGCGCTGCGAGGTCTATTTCTGGCCACCACCAACAGTACTTACTGTGACAAGTGACAATAACCTTGCAACCACATTCCCCTCCCCACAATTCAAGCTCGCTTCAATAGCTTCCTTAATCTGCAGGAAGCCAGAAGTCTACGCCTGCCAGCCAAGGGACCGCCGTCATCGACGCCATAGCACCATTAAGTGCCCTTGACCTGGGTCTAGACTCCGATACCTTTTTCTCCTGTCCAAGAGACCGCCCGGAGACGCTTTCTGGACGACTTGACCACCACTATCTCGCCCACTGGCTTCAGCCGCATTTCATCCATCTTCTCTTTCGCCCCGGCCATCCATCCTTATCCTCCCTTCCTATCGAATTGCGAGTCAGCCGCAGCGCACTTACCCCAGCTCCACCCCCGTTTTCTACCGTGATATCACCCCTCTGGGCAACTTGAACAAGGAATACGACATCCTCAACCTCAACAGCCTGAGGGTTCCAATCTCACTGCCGACACTGTCGTCGCTGTTCCCGCCGCTGCCGCCGACGGGAACAACCACGTTACTCCGGCAGAATGGAGCAGGTAATGGATGTGAGTTGGATGACACATGGCAAAGGTAAGAAGATACCTGCATCCACTTCTCCCCCGCCTTCGGCCTACCTTTGCGATATCATGAGACCTTGTCGCCATGCGCCGGAATGCCGCCAACCCGGTTGGAGCTTTGGCATCCGTAACCAAGTATTGTCATCTAACAACAGGTCTGTAGACAAGTTGACCAAGCACAACTCGGCGAAATGGAATGCCTCGTCACCTCCGACCAGTCCGTTACCCAACCAGAATCCACCGAGCCAACCCCTGGAGACTTCAACACCTAGCAAAGTGAACGGCAAGACACCAGGGCCCGGGGAATCACCTGCGCAATCCTCTCCAACTCCGGCGGCGACTTCTGCGGCGAAACCGGTTCCGCAACGTCCTAATATAGTCCGAGGCGCCCAGAACGACGAGAAAAAGTCCCCTGGTGCCAACGGCACGCCGCCTCAAAGGAGAGGCTCGTGGTTCTCCAAGATATCGTCATCATTTTCATCCTCTCCTAGTCCCGCGCAAACGGCTGCGCCGGCTTCCCAAGAACAGTTAGAGAACGACGATTTGACGCCACTGCCGAAGATAACGCCAAGCAAGAATGCAGTGCTTCCACACGGCTCCAAGCCGCAAGGGGAAGGGCCTTATGTGCCGGCGCCGCCAAGGTCGGGTCAGGGTAGTTTCCTGCACGTGTTCCGGCGGTTATCGACAGGAGGCGCCGCTCCGCCGCCGGGGAAAAACAACCACGGGCTAGTTGAGCGGAGGGTGCTAAACGTCGACAAGAACCGAGAGCGGCCCCGTCTGAACGAGCTCAACCAAGCCAAGTTACGACGAGTGGCATTCTGCGTCGATGTTGAGATAGCGCCCATGCCGAAATATGCCGACTCGGACCCTTCTGGCAACAAACCCGCCGAAAAGATGCACAAGCGCAAGATTAGCGAGAAAGGAGAAGGCGACGCTCTCAAGACCCCCAAGGCCGTCGGAGCGCAGAAAGAGACGAATGGTGCCGTGAAGGCAGTTGGCGAGGAACTCTCCAAAGTGCCGACAAAGGAGAGCATCGAAACTGTAAACGGACAGCCTCCTGCCCCTAAATCCAACGACGACACAAAGCCTGCCGAGAAGGAAACGACACGGAAAAAGGAGAAGAAGAAGAAAAGCGAAGCGGAAAGGAAGGCCAAGAAAGAACAGAAACGGAAAGAGGCTCTCGAAAAGGGATGCATACCTATGGAGCTACATTTCGACAGCGATTCATCTAGCGAGGAAGTGACGATACCCAAGGGGCCCCCAAAACCGCAGTCCACGCCTACCACAAACCCTGGCCGGATATATCGCAGATGCTGTCAGCTTCGGGAAACAGACATCTTGACCAAAATCACACAGCAACTGCCCAAATCTACAGATGGCGGTATGGTCGAGAAGCTAGATCTAACTGGATATTTCATGTCACGCGAAGACCTTGTTACGTTGGGCGATTTCCTCGCCGTCGTCCCTATCAAGGAGGTTATATTGGAACAATGCGGATTGACAGACGACGGTGTTCGCGGTGTTCTGTCTGGCCTTCTATCCGCTCGGAAACCCGCCGCCAGACAGCACAGGAGGTCATTATCCAAGCCTGTAGACCTGACCCGACAGGGCGGCGTGGTTGAGAGATTGGTCTTGAGGAACAACAAACTTGGAATTGAGGGGTGGAAGCACATCTGTCTCTTTATCCACATGTGCCACTCCATCAAATACCTGGATCTTTCGAGTATTCCGTTCCCCGCCCCATCGCAAGAGCCTGCGAAGAGTCCTTTGTCGAACGCCCTTCACCTGCATAGTGGGCCCAATACCGCTGGACCCCAGGACATATCATCGCTGTTGTCGAAAGCCCTGGCGGAACGATTAGGTGGTTCCGAGCTAGAATTATTGAACATGGGCGAAACGGGAATCAGGACAACCCAGCTGGCTGCTTTGATAGACGGAGTGCTCAAATCAGGCGTCACGCGCCTTGGGCTTGCCCATAATGAGATCGACGGCCCGGGACTGCAGCAAGTTGCGAGATACTTGCGTGACGGGAAATGCCAAGGCCTGGACTTGGGCGGCAACAACCTGAGAGATAACCTCGACGGTATTGCTGAGGCTATCAACGAAGACGGAACGATGTGGGCACTGAGTTTGGCAAATTGCAACTTGAAGCCTGGATCACTGTGCAAATTAATGCCCAAGCTGACTAAGGTCAAGAACTTCAAGTTCCTGGATTTATCTCATAACCATGATCTTTGCGACTCGGAACCCAGCGCAATCGGGTTATTCCGCAGGTTAGTATTCTCTCTCCGACCGATGCCCTGTGGGCCTGACTAACGTAGATTCTTAGATATCTTCCGCAGATGGAGACGCTCAAGCGCGTGCATTTGGCTGATGTGGATATGTCATCCGAGCAAGCCATTGCACTGGCTGAGGTTCTGCCGGAGATCAAGCATTTGGCGCATATCAACCTCCTTGAAAACCCGAAGCTTGTGGGCTTGGCCGACGCCAGGACAGAGGATACCCAAGAAGAGGCATGCGCTCTCTATGCGTCACTGCTGGCTGCTGCGAGAGTTTCGGACAGTCTGGTCAAGATCGACATTGACATTCCCAGCGTGGAGTCCGGCGAAATCGTGAAGGCTTTAGCGAACCAGGCACTCGCACACTGCCTTCACAATGTCCATCTCGTACCAGACATTCGTGACCATGTTCCCGGAGAGCAGGTTCCCGCAGACATCAACAAGTACCCAGACGTTCTCCGTCATATCGTCGGAAATCCTACCGACCCTGCGGCCGTCGATGGTGCTGAAGACGACCAGAGTGAAGCAGCCGATGAGGATTATGTCATTGGCGGAACGGGTGTTGTGAAAGCTTTGGCCTGCGTGCTGAAGAACGTCGGAGATGATTCCAGGCGGCAATCAGGAGAATTCATGAGGGAGCTCGAGACAGGCCACCTTGGACCGAGGGCCCACATGCCCTCGGGCAAAGCCAAGGACATGTCCAAACATCTACTGGCGAGCGCGAGGAAGATCCATGCTCGACTGCAGCCTGCTCTGACCCGAGCAAAGGCTGCGTCGTCTAGAGACATGAACAATTATAGTAAGTCAATGAACATTAGGGGGTCACGTCTCTCTGTTATTAACCCTAATCTAGACCGCCTCGTCTTCCTCAACCACACTATCGAAGGCATCATCAAGAGATTCGAGGACGAGTTTCCCGAGACTCGCGTCGATGCTGAAGCACCTGCCGTGTCGGCACCCGCACCCGAGCCTGCACCCTCCTTTTCGTCCAACGAAATTGAGGCAGTGGCGATATCCGACACCGAAGATCTTGAGACAGAGGTCAAGTCGCCAGCTCGCTCGCGATCCAACTCTATCATGTCCTCAACATCTAAGGCCCTTGTCGAAGAGGAGGGTCGCGCACTTCGTGTGGGCCACAATTTCCGTCGGGGTTTCCTGCGACAGGCCAACCTGGATCTCCTGACGTGTTCGGAGGTTGCCAACGAGCCGGAGCAGAATCGGATGATCGAGGGCCTGCTGGACGATCTCGGCCCGGATGGCGAGGATCTGCGGAAGAAGGCCGCCGAAGAGGGATGTGTGAAGGTATTCCAACAGGAGAGGGAAGAGATATTCCGGCGGCTGCGCGACATAGACGCTGAATACTGGGACCGCTTTATTGAAAGCCAGGAAAAGGCCCGAGCCAACGTCCAGGTCCAGGTGGGCGGCGGTTCGGGGACTAGTGCTGTCAGCCCCCCTACCATCATGCTCAAAGATAACGCTCCTCCTACTAGTAGCACTACTGGTGAGCCCTTGCAATACGACGAGAGCGCCATTGCGGATTAAATTATTAGGGGGAGCAAAGGAAGAGAAAGAGAATCAAGAAGTCAAACATACAATTTTTTTCCCTATGACGACGATGACCGAACCTATAAGTCAAGTACCGTCACTTGAGGCCTTTTTTTGCTTTGTATTATTATAGTGTATTGCTGTGTGGAATGTTAGTCTGAGAAAGAGAGGGGAAGAAGGCACGGCGACGACTTTTGGTCTGCTGGCTTCTCTGAGGGATTGATAAGACTCATGAGTCTCACCCGCCTATTCATTTGCTGGCAGGCGTTTTCGCAGGCTCCCACTGGGAAACTTGGGCGGGCTTGCTTTTATTAAAGAGTTATATTTTCTCTTTCTATTCTTCTACTTTCTTCACCTGACTAAGCGAAGCGATCGTGGGCTGGGATATTTGCTTTGGATAACGGTGTTTTTTTTTCTCGCTTCACGTTTTTGACAAAGAGGAAGAAGAAGGAAGGGGGAAATCGGCCTTGTGTATAGCCTGGTATCCCTTGGAACACAGGAAACCAGAAGAAAGCGGAGGGGGAGAGAGAGAGAGACAGAGCACAAAGCAAAGCATATCGGAGGGCGAATTGGCGTATAGTAACAAGGAATCAATCAACCAAGTGAACCAAGACGGACGGATCGATAGATAGGGGAATGCAACATGCCTTACCCAAGTACTTACTTACATGGGCACGATAAGGCGTCAAAGGATTTTCCGGTAAATTGGGGGTTAAAAGGAACTCACTCTGGGGACTTTCAACAATATAAAGAAGTAGTAGTAGTAGTTGGTAGATATAACAACAACATCAGCAGCAAGCATGGATCAATGGATGATGGAAGGGACTTCCTCTTTTCCAAATATCTAGCTATTGGCCCTGAAATGTGAAAACCTACATCCATGTATTGAAATGAACTTTTAGAAAAGCAGGCATCTAAGTAAATAGATAGAGCTTAATTGGGACAGGACATGGTACCGTGTGGCCTCTCTTGTTATTGTTAAACATTTAGCATTTAATGGAATACTTTCTTGAGTATCTCTCTCTCATCTTCTCTTTCCAATGACCGTTTCGTCTCTCTCCCGTCTGTTTCTCATACTCCCCAAATCCAACTCATGACGAATAAACGAGAAGAAAATTTGGGAGCAGGGCGTTCAAACGCCCATTTTCCACTGATCCAGCCCCCTTCCTTCTCTGCGTTATATAAGCAGAAGACTTAAAGAATAGAGAAGGTAAAGATAAAAGGTAGACATCTCATATCAATCGATAATGGGGGTATATATATTCTTCTGATCAAATGAATCCCAGTCCCATTGGTCTTTTTAGATTTCTCCAGCCCCCCACCACCATGTCTCTTTGGTCCAATGCCATGTTTTATCCCCCCTGGGAGGATGATGATGATGAAAATGAATGTAATGTAATGGCATGCACGCCAGTTGCGTCGCTACTGATATGGGGGGAATGGTATAAAAAGGGCCCCCCTCTCCAAGAATCCAAAATGTCTCGACGCCGTCACCCTGTTTCGCCGCCATATGATGAAATGTAAAAGAACTGAACTCCGCGCCACCCCAATGGATATCATCTAAACTTCTGTGTAAGATTTAAGCGTAGATCTTGCCCGCGTCCACAGCCCCCACGCTCACCCCGCTAAACGCGCAGTGCCCGACCTGCTGCGCCCCGACGGCATCGACGACGACGCCGTAGACGAGCGGACAGCGCCACGAGCGCTCGGGCTCGCCGGGCGCCGGATGGCACTTGGCCGAGAGCGCGGCCGAGCAGGCCCCACCGCGCAGCGCGAGCGGGTTGCCCTTGGACTCGCCGTTGGCGTAGGTCGCGGCGGGGGCGCGGCGGAGGCCGAGCGCGAGGATGCCGAGGATCAGCACCACGAGAAGGGCGAGGAGGATCATCAGGGCTAAAGTGGAGAAGCCGATGCCGACAAGTTCATTGGTACGACCGCTGCCCGTGTTGATGATGGCGGGGAAGACGGCCTGCGAGAGCACGAAACTGATGCCCGCGAAGAGGACGTACAAGACCCATGAGATAGGCCGCGGAAGCGTGAGGTAGAGCGAGGTGGTCTGGTACCCCACGGGATCGGACGAGACGCGGAGCTTCTGGGGCCCGATGGCGAAGGCCGATAGCTCGTGCGAGAGCCAGTACGTCGTCAGGAGTGAGTTAGTGGTGAAGTACAAAATGCCGACGAGCAGCTGCGGTAGCGCGGCGAGGATGGCGGCCTGGGTATGGGTCATGGGCGGCGTGTCGGGGCCGCCAAGCAAGAAGGTCGTGTAGGGCGTCGCGGTGCCCAAGGGTGTGAGCGCGCCTGTCGGCTCGTGCTCGATGATGAGGGCGACGGCGGCCGCCGTCGGGGCAGTGAGCAGGATCCACGACACGACGGTCAGGACCCAACGTTTGATGGAAGGAGTGAAGAACCAGAAGTGGTCGCTGGGCGTGAAGTACTTGGCCTCGTTGAAACCCCAGCGGCCGTCGCTAACGTCGTTCTTGTCGAGGAAGCACGCCGCAGCGGTCGTTGGGTCCGGGTTGCGCATGAAGGAGCGGATCGCATCGCCGAGCGAAACCAGGGGCTCGAAGTTCCGCCACGTCAAGACCGCGGTCATACTGAAGAGTGTGATGAGATGGAGCACGCCCACGATGCCCAGCAACATGGTGCTGACGCCGACCTTGCACGTTTGGGGGAGTCCCTGGCGTACGAGGCAGCGATCGACCACCTTTTCGTCCACGGGGACGCTGATGGCCACCGAAGACATGCTGTTCAACTTGAACATGTCGCCCGTCATTCCGGTCTGGATCACGGAGCTACGGGCGGAAGACAGCTTTGTGACTAATACCAAAGCATCGTAGGTCGTATCGAAAGTCCCGCCTGCCTGTTGCAAGCAAGGAATAGTCGCCAGGTTTTCAAGTTTTCCCGCCCTAGCATCGTTTTGGATGGCCAGGATATCCGCCTGGGGCATGTCCGCTCGGTTGAATTCGGGTCCGTTCGCGAAGGGCGCGCCGGTAAGGAAGTCGCTCGTAACGACGACAATTTCCGACTTGAAGCCGGTAGGAGAAGTAAAAATTACGGCATTATATCTGCACAAAGTCAATTACCGCTCGAAAACAGCAAGCGAATATTGACTGGTTCGTGTTATTCGTAAGAAGAAAAAAACTAAACTCACATTATTTGAGTCGTCACAGCACTCAACAGCGCGAGGGCTATCAGTGCTGTCCGTAAACCCGAGACGTGAAACAGGTTTCGTAGTGATGGTATGCCAATATCCAACCACTTTTTTTTGTTGTGTGCGCTTGCAAGCTCGAGCCGCGTCGGACTCGAGAGGATCTGGAAGACGTAGTTGGTCCCCACCAAGAGGATGACGGCAAAGACGTTGATGGCGGCGTGAAGGCCGGTGTTGATGCTCGTCGCCGTATCGCACGATCCGGAAAAGATGACGGTCTCGCCCGATACCACCTCTCTCGTGATAGCCAAGATCAGGCAGATCACCGATATTACCAACAGCACGAAAGCCAGCAGTACGTTGCACGTCGCTCCACCCTTCCATCCGGCGAAGAACCTTCCCATACCTCTCTGCGGGTCCTCGTTGGCGTAGCCGTTTCCGTCGATGTTCAGTTTCGTCCGGGATGCCCACGGGTCTTCGATTTCGATGTGTTGCGACATGAACCGCTCCCGTTGCGGCGTCACGTTGGTCTTCCGTTCGCCCCATAACCTCTGCTCTCGTTTCTTCGCTAACGTCTCGGGCGTCTCGCCTCTAATATAATGCACCACGTAATCCGGGACCAGAGGCTTGCTCGACAAGCTCATGGTGTCTTCCTCGACTTTGAAGAAAGACTTGAGGTTGTTCCAGCCCGACGATGGCCGCCTTATGTGCGACGTCATAACACTGGAAGGCGACTCCGAGGCCATGCGTCGATGAAAGGGCCACTGCATGGATTGTTTCGACTGCATCTTCCTGACTGTTTTTTGAGCCCCGGGGCCCGAAGAGTCCAACCTGACTCCCTCGGAAATGCTTGCATACTGGTCAGCATCGGATCTTGTGCGGTACGGGCTCGGGTGTAATTGGATATGTACCTCTCCAGCGGCATTGCCGGCTCGACCATTTCCACGGCGCCATCCTTGTCGTATGTGTTGCGAAAGGACTGGTCGCCTTTCCCTCTCGAAGGCATTACCACCTCCATAACGAGGCGAAGATAAGAGTTGACTCAACAACTAGTAAAGACATGGAAGGTCGGCTAAATAAGGTGAGTGGCCTGGCCTGGGGACCGAATGAGTGGACGAAGGTAATGAACGAATGAATGTCAAGTGTGAATCACGGAAGCGAGTGAATGGTCAGACAGACCGAAACGAATGTGTAAAGAAGTGGTAAATGCGGCAAACCCGCCGGATCGTCCAAACCCACGTTGTAGAGCCAAAAGAAGATCAGACCGAAAAGACCAAAAAACCAGAAACCATGCGAGGCAGCGGGTGCAGGGCCGTCTTGTATGGTCTAAGATATGCCTAACGAATCTGAGACGAGAGGGACCCCGTTCAAGGCCATGCTGCATCGACGCAGACACAAGCAGGCCCAGGCAGGCAGTTAGAGCGCTTCAGCGAGCTAGAGCGGTTGCTGGGATGGCCCTGGTTGTGTGTCATGCTCAACCGGGACCCCCTACAACTGCCCCTTATCCGCAGCCGGGGCGGGGGCCAATAAGAGCTAAAGTTTCAATAAGACAAAACCGTATTCTCCCTTCTTTCGCAGAGCCAGCACGCAAGCACGCTTTGGATGAAGCAGCGAACTCGCCAAGACGTTACCTTTGGTCATTTCAAGCGAGAGGCTGAGCGCTGAACAGGACGTTGTGAGCCTTTTCTTTTACTGCACAAAGCTGCCTTCAACCCAAGTTGGTCTCGTTGGTGCAGGAAAGCGAGAGAGGAGCAGACAGGCAGGTGTTATGTTATCAGAGACAGCATGATGTCGGTCGGTAGTTGCATCCACGCCACCACCACTACCACTCGCTTAGCACGGCTAACCTAATGAGAGCCCTGCCAGCCTGCCAGCCCGCAGATGTCTTGTCTCAGTCGGCCACCAGAACCATATCATCATACCATACACTGTAAAGCCGATAACGACAATGACAGCATGCAAGACTATCAACGCCAACTGGCTTTTGTAGCCGTGACAGCATCGTAGATAAGCTGGTGATCAACTGTCAGATGGCCCAACCTTGCCGATAACAGTGGTGTCATTATCAGTCTCAGCAGCGTTTGCTCAGGATCGCTGAGGGAGATCAGCCAGGTCTCTTTGGGGCGGCCAAGTTAAGGCATGAGAAACGAAATTTGGGTTGAAGAAGGGGATCATTCATGCGTGGATCGTTGAGGGTGGGCATGTGTGGAACGACGGGCTACCGGGGAGGGGGGGTCACTGGGGGGTGGCCTTGGTCTGACCATTGCTTAGGCTGGTTGTGCAAGAAATTGTCCGATGGCCTTGGACCTTCACGCCTTTTGGCTCCCCCTTTGACTGGCAGTGGCAGATTGCCAGATTGGCTTCATGTCCGATGGCCCCAGCAAATCAGAGGTCCGCTCGAGATCCCACTCGGGCAATTTGTGAGTGGGAGCGATTATAGGCCGGACGCCGGCTCCATTGTGGCTTTCGGGCTAGGAGTTGCAAGTTGCTGCAAGTTGCTGCAAGTAAGAGGTAAGAGACTAGAGAGTACGGAGTACTGCTAAGGTAAGAGAGCCAGACCTTCCAAGATTGACTGCTTGGGGGGACGGCCGTTTCATGCAAAAGGAGGGTCCATTGGGTCCATTGGGTCCATTGGGTCCATTGGTGATTGGATCCATTTCCAATCGGAAGCGGGAGCCTTCAATCGTCCTGTGTGTTCAGACGATGGAAGGGATCTGGTCGGCAGCTCAGAACATGCCCTCCGTGACTGCTGCTCAGCTCAGCCCATTAAGTATCTTACTAATTTGAGCAACTCCCGCATCAGAGTGGCCTCACCACATGAACTCACTTTCTACTTACATCGTGATGCGTCGAAATGGAATGAACAGCGCGCGAAAAATAAACAGATACTGGATGCAAAATGCAGAATTGAGAAATGGAGTACACATTGTCTCTATTATTAGGTAGTAGCGCTTGGCCTGCGAAGAAGGGCATTTTGTTCTCTAATGCTTCGATTCGGTGCCCGGAAAGAAGGAGAAAAGCAACCACTCACTCATGCGTGGCTTCCTCTGGGAGCTCCTCTAGACGTGGCTCCCTTCATCAAAACGACAGAACGACAAAACCCAGCTGCCAGCTAACCGGGAAAGCAAAGCAAGCGCAAACCAGAGTTGAGAGGCCAGTTCCAGAAGTGACAACCAAAGGGATCAGTCGGATAGCTTTCAGCTCGCTCTTTCTGGGGAAAGCCCTCTGGCCCTCTGGCCCTCGTATCCAACCAGAGCGGACTGCCGAGATGGATGGGGGTTGCTTTACCTGCGAATGTTCTTTTTGGTGGGAGTGCGTCTTGGCGCGTTTCAGACAGATTCCTCGACACCCCACGCCTGGGACTGCAGTTGGTTCCTCACGAACCCTCGCGCGCTTTTCCCACAATATGTACGCATAAACGTCACCATTTGTCGGCTGAGCTGCGCCTTCAATTGTGTGCGATCCCCCTCAAGCTCGTGGGTTTGTGATTGGCGAGCGCAATATATGAAAGGTATAAGCCACTATGGCCCCGGCGAAGGGGAGAGGGGTGGTCGGCTGATCTTTCCCTGCGCATATCCTCAAGTTTGTATAACAACCCATCCTCGTTAACAAGGCTCGACTATAGACTATACCCGCGAACGGACGAACACGTTGTTGATCATATCAGGCGATGCGGTCATGGTACTGCAGCACAATGAAGTTACGGGTAAGGTCTGTTCTACTAAGATCGAATACATCGTATGTAGGATGGGCGATCTTGAAGTGGTTGATGTCGTGTATTGCCCGTGCAGTCCAGAGCACACCCACCAACCCCCAGATTCCCCCGTTTTGCCTCGACAATCAGGATGCCAATGGGAATAAGCGGAAGTTGCCAGCGGCACCTGCCTACAGTAGGAAGGCGGAAGGGACCTCGAGCATGTCTGACTACGCACATTCCTGATGGTGCAACGTATCTTGCATGGTCGTTGCGGGTCAATCATCTCGCTCAACACCATACACAGAATGATGCTTCTGCAGACGAGAGATAGCTGCCAACCAGCCTCATGCAAGTTGAAGCGCCAGGTCAGGAAACAGCGAGCTTCCTGCACTCACTTTGCGTGGGAGGGTTGAGCAAACCCATATCTCATTGAGAGGACTGGATCAGGAGTTCCTTCAACAATACACTGCACGTTCCTACCTATGGATATCAACTTGAATGGTGGGAAATTTGGAGGCTTGAATCGATTGGGTTTTGTTTTCGCATGGTTTACCTTCATATCTCTTCAAAGGCTAAGAGTTATAGGCGGCTAGTTGATAGAAATCTGTCCTAATGGCCCGTTCTGCTCAGTGGTTGACCCAGGTGTATGCGCAATGAGGGTAGTGTTGAAGTCCCTGCCTGCTACCGACTGGACGGCAGAGCTGGTGAAAATTGATGGGCAATTGTCGGGACACGTTGATCTACATATTCTTGACGTCGTTGTCTGGGAAGATTCCAGCCATTCTCAGGCGGATCTACACATGAGACCTGCATTGCAGGGACAATACGGGAAGTGGACATGATGGAGAGCGAATTATCGCAACCCCTTGCCGTCAACACGAGTGGTTGAGAAACGTTGCGACAACGAGGCTGTGACCCTTAGCCTCCAATCACCAATGGCATCTGGGCCTGTCGCTTCGAAGACTAATGCAGACAGGGCAGTTGTGCATGCAAAAATGGCAAGAAAGTGTTGTGTGCTGATTCGCCCAAGTCGAGCAATTGCGCTACTGCACTGCACCTCCTATTCGAGCCCCCCTTCCACGTTCTACGTTCCCACCCGGATGGAATGGATACATGGGAAAAGTCGGACGAAGATTGGATCGAACATTGAGCCGGGTCACAACCCTCAGAGAATTTCTTCGGACGTTTCGAGTTGCAGCCTCCAAGTCGCAGTAGTGGTATGTACGTGACGGTCCCGCGACGTGCTTGCACCGCCCGCCGCTTCAAGAAATCCGTGGCGGGCTTATCTCTGGACGAGTCTTTTCGCGCCACGCACAACCACCGCGGAATATTCGCGATTCGATGTCGAAATTCCCCCAGCATTCCCAGGACTCCCCAGGACTCCCCAGCACTTTTTCGTAAAAAATTCCCAGCCCGCCCGCCTGCGCGCGCCAGCACACCGCTTGCCAGTCAATGACTCCGTGCTCAATTGAATGCCAGTAAATTTGCAGAGTTTTCATCATTTTGACCAGGTCCCTCTGTTGCCAACGGATTGGGAGTCAAGAGAAGTGGATAGTGTGGCTGCCATACCCATGACGTCGCTCCTCTTTTTCCCGTCTTTTGCTGGGGCGTCGGGATCTCCCCTAACTCCCCTTAACCACTAACTTACACGGCACGGAGTCGCAAAGGGCCAAAGGGCCCCCCCAAGAAGACGGTTTCGCGGGTGCGCTTAAGAACTTTATATGCCATCCCAACTTCAGTGACTCACACACACGACCTGAGCACGAAACAAACGCGACAGTTGCGCCGCGCATCGACACGTTCAGCCTCCTGGTTTTGTCTGATTGGCCGGCTAGTCCCAGGGTCTTGGCTATGCAGAAGTCGGTCCCCGCATTTGGGGGGTCTTGGGAAGGCTTTTAGTCTGTCTAGTCGCATTCGGGGAGCGCAGATAGCGCTTGTCTATCAGCCTGTCAGCTGGATTGCTCGTTTCGTTTCATTCTACTGGTCGCGAGGCCAGCAGCCATGAGACCATTCGGCTGCTTGGGCTGCATAAGTGCCATGCGGGTGGCCTCGGGAGTGACCAGTCATCGCGCCCGTCGCGCTCCATTTTCGACGTCGCGCTCGTGGTTTGCTGTCTTCTTTTGGCGACTTTCTCAATCCGGCCCCCCCCTAGCACCCCTACGCATGGCAACTTGCAGTAGCCCCAGAAAATATAGTAGGACTATAGTGCTCTAGCGAGGGCTCCAATATGGCCAGAGGTGACTCATTCACCAACCAAACCTAACCCACCGCGCATTTCTGATGTTGAGCGACGATCCACGGTAAACCAGGGGCATGGGCGCGGAAGGCGGGAGCCAGGTCCTGCGGGAGACCTGCTGGGAGACGTGGATGGCTATAACAGGCTCGTCAAGGCCTTCTTCCGGGAGGCCTGCCCGATCCCTTCTTTTTGGCATCATTATTATAATCGAGTTTTAACTCAATCCCATTGTCTTTTGCTGGGAAGCTTCTACTGCAGGTTTGACGCATGCGCATGAACTGCGAATAGCCTCACATAAGCTCCCGCCGAATACAGTGAGGCTCTTGGGAATTTGGGAATAATATCATCACCACCTGTCGAATAGTTACCTATTATCTTATGTTTATCGAGACACCCCAGGTTTCGGTCTGGCGTTTTGTGTCTTCTACCATCTTGCCATCCATCGAGTACTTATACTCGATATCATCTCTCCCACAGCCCCCCATCCATCCCCATATTAGTGTGTACGTGATAGTCCAGGTGGCTCTCACGTCAGATATAGTATCAGCAAACACCAGCCACTACGACATGCGACTGTTATGGCGACCACTCCACAAGCATTCTACTGCCTGTGGCAACAGGACAGGATCCGCGAGAAGCTCTTCCAAGTTCTATCCAAGGAGGACATCTGTAATGTCCGCCTGGCATCCTCAGCATGCTGCAACCTCGTTACCAAGCGGCTATTCCTTCGAACCAGCCTGACCTTCTCAGCCAGCACCTTCACGCGACAGTCCCGAGTCCAGGCCTTGTCCCGTATCGGCCACCACATTGAGCATCTGACCTTCTACTTCCCTCACTCAGATGCCACCTTCCTCCCTCCCCTCATCCACCCGGAAAGCGGGCAGGAGATCAGCTTCTTATATACCCCTCACACCTCCATGGCGTCGGTGCTCGCCCGGCCCAAGTTCGCCAACACGGGCCTGGGCGAGATCCTCACGCAGCAGTACCCGCCCCTGTTCCACGCGGCCTCGAACGTTCCCTCGTTCATCAACGCCATGAAACACGTGCCCAACATGAGACACCTGACCATCAAGACACCAGGTCAGAACGCCAAGGAGCGATATCGTCGCGACATTGTCGACTATGCTCTCATCAGCCTGCGCATTTCGCTGGAGCGCGCGCCCCTCACCAAGCTGGTCAAGCTATCCCTCTCGGCTGTTCATCCATCGGCCTTCAACTACCTGCGCCACGTCCCCGGCTTCGGATGCACGCCGTCCGCGGGTCGCCGGTGGCAGCAGATCCGCAAGCTGCAGATCTCGGTCGAGGCCTGGGACTTCTACGGCCCCTCTCCCGGGTTGGACCACCTCAAGATGCTGGACGACTACATCCGCAACTTCGCCGACAGCGTCGAGAAGTTCAGCTTCACCTGGCTCGGGCGCAAGGGCCCCTGCCCCGTCTCCCTGGCCGCTGACCCCCTTTTCGCCCCGCCCCGCAGCTCCCAGAAGCTCTTCGCCGAGGTCACGTCGCCCATGAGCCCCCTTCCACCTCCTCCCTCCCGCAGGCCCATCCGCTTCCGCCGCCTGCGCTACCTGTCGGTGCGCAACGCGACCATGAACGCGCCCCAGGTCGCCGAGCTCGTCGCCAGCCACCACCGCTGCGTCCGCGAGTTCGACTTCGACAACGTCGTCCTCATCAACGGCGGCAGCTGGGACGAGGCCCTCGCGCCCCTCATGGACCACGCCTCGCGCAGCGACCACTGGGTCCGCCAGTCCATGGGCTCCATGACCGATGTCGACGGCGACATTCCTCCTCCCAGGACGCCCACCATGATGATGCCGCCTTGTTCGCCCGACGCCGCGGCGACCCCCGGGCTCGACGAGGAGTTCAACGTGCAGTCGCCCGCCGTCGCCGCCGTGTCCGAGGAGCTGTTCAACATTGACCTGAACGGCGGCGCGGACGATGACGATGAGGATCTCGGCGCCGAGTACGCCCAGCGCTGGGTCAATGGTGAGTTTGACGACTCGGACCAAGCAAGTGGAGGCGCGCCCATCTACGACCTCGACTCGGACCTCGAGGCGGCCCGCAAGGCCAGCCTGCTGCCCGCGAACAAGCTCAAGAAGCGTCGCGTGACCAAGCGCCGCAAGAGAAGAAAGCAGCACAACGACGACGGGAACACGACTGAGCAAGAGGAACCTCAACCCAAGCCCAGCAAGCTTTCTCCTCTTCGCTTCCACCGTCGCCAACAAAAGTCGGAAGACAGCACCCGCGAAGAGCAACAACAGCAGCAGCAGCAGCAGCAGCAGCAAGCACAACAACAAGCACAACAACAAGCTCGACTAGCATCACCGCCGCCAATGAGAATGATGTCGCCCGAGCCTCCTTCTGCTGCTTCTTTCCGCCTGCCCATGACGCCGCCGCCCAAGCTGGCGGCCGCAGCGCAATTCCGCTCGCCTCAGCAACGGCTCTTCGGGGAACTGGACCGCACCCCGTCTCGCGCCAGCAACAACAGCAACGGCAGCAGCAACAACGGTGGCAGCCGCCGCCTCTTCGGCGAGCTCGACCGCAGCCCGAGCACGCCACCTTCATTCATGTCGCGACCGCCCATGTCCCGTCGCGGCCTCAGCAGCCGCGGCAGCAACGGCGGCGGCGCTAGTGTCACGTCGCCTTCGGCCTCTCTCCTGTTCGGCGAGATCACGGCTGTGCCCGAGCTGAGCCGGTCGCCCATCGACGACTCGGCGTCCGCCACGTCGGACGACTACTTCCGGCCCATCACGCCCGTGACCTACTACGGTGGCGACCAGCACCACAACAACAGCGATCGTGGCAGCGGTAGCACCGGCAGCATTGGGAGGACCAGGGAGCTGTCCTCGCTGCTCAACAGCCTCCACCACCGCTACGACCACCTCCAGGACCAAGTGCAGTACGGCGACGACAGCGCGACCGAGAAGATGACCATCTCGTCCCCCATCCTCGACACCAAGCCCTCGATGCCCGCCCTGCTCCTGCAGCCCACTGTCTACAACCCCCTCGGGGCCAATGCAGAGCCCTGCTCCGAGATCACGGCGGTCCAGCGCGACATCGAGGCCGAGGAGGCGCAGCGGCGCCTCGCCGAGGACCCGGGCCTGCGGGCCTCGATGCTGCGCAAGGCCAAGGCGACCGTGCTCAGCAAGCTGTCGGAACACTTCCCCTCCAGCGGCGCCTACAACCCCAACCCCAACGGTGCGCCCCTGGGCCGCAAGCTGTCGCGCAAGGAGAGCATGGCGGCCACGGCGGCGGCCAACAGCAGCAACAACAACAACACTTATGGAACCTCAGCGTGGTTCCGATTCGGCGGTGGCGGTGCCCGGAATGTTCATCCCGCGGCGGCGTCGACTGTCAGTACGTTAACCGATGTTCGGAGTATGGATGTACCAATCTTGTTTAGCCGGGGTTGATTTTCGCATTCATTTTTGCATTTGATTGATTTTTACATAAATGCCACCCTGTACACACACCACCACCTACTGGAACACAAGCGAGGCGAACATGATGATTGGGATGGAATATCATGACGGATTTGCTTTTTGATTCCCTCTTTTCCTTTTTCTCTCACTCTTCTTCTTCTACCACTACTATTTTTACCTCTTTTTTTCAATTTTATGATACCACGAACAACTTGAACTATCTCCACGACGACCACCACCAAAAGACAGGAATTCACATTTTAGCGACGGGACGGGCGGACTGGATTGGACTGGACAGGAAACGGGACAGGAAAAATCAGCGGACAGGGCATGATGATACACACACTTTATGTTATGATACCTACACACACACATGGCTTGGAAGGGCCCGGGTTACGTCGCTTTACGAATTTTTGTACACTTATGATTACATGAAATGACTTCACACACAACCATCTCGCTCCTTTGTCTACAATACGATATACAATACACTATCTTTTATCTGACTTCGAACCCTCACTGGCTTGGTGTTATGTATCATGTGTGCAATCAGCTATGATTATGTATATTTCTATCCGTTCTCCTATGTAGCCACTTCCATCTTGCTTCTATCTCGTCGTTGTCTCAAGTAACAGTCATGATGTCTCTCGCCCCCTTGACAATCTCCCGTATCAACTCCTCGACCCGTCCCTCGACGTTGACCTCGAGCACGATCTCCTCGTCCAAGCTGGGACCACCAGCCGGCCGCCTGGACGACAACGCCGCTGCCATCTGATCGAACGACCCGAAACGCGCCATGGTTCTCGGGTCCAGAGGCTTGAGTACCGGCAAATCTTCCTCGTCCTCATTGTCCTCGTTGGTACTAGAGTCACGATACAGCGGCACAAACACCACCCCGACCCCATACTCCCCCACCGCCTCCCGGATCGCCGTCCTGTGCCACCCCTCCAGCCGCGGGTGCGTCAAGGCCAACAGCGCCGGATTCGCGCGTCTCTCGCGCGCCGCGGCGTCGGGCTCCGCGAAGACCGGTCTGTTCGTGTATTGTGTGGATGCCGTCGTGGAGCTCCATGCCCCCACTGAAGAAGCATCGGACGCAGTATCCGATGACGCCGCGTCCGACCCGCGACGACTGCTGCTTGCCGACGAAATCCCCCCGAACCCCGAGAAGAACCCCTCGTTGGCGGGCCGCGACGCCTCCGGGAACAAGAGGCCCGTCCGCGTCATCTTGGACAGCCACATGCGCCTGTAGCGCTGCTCGTTCGGGCCTTTGCTGTTGCTACTGCCACTGCCGTCCGTGGTGGTGCCGCCGGCGCCCCCCAAACTCGCGGCTTTCGCCGACGACTCGTGCAGGCTGTCGCCCTGGTACAGGGGACACCCCAGGGCCTGGGCGACGGCGGTGGCGATCTGGACTTTGCCGGCGACGGCGGTGGGCGCCAGGAGGAGGAGGATGTACTTGGCGGGCCGCGGCCTGGGCGACGAGGAGTCTGCGGTGGACGGGTCCGGTTTGTCGGGGAGACGGTGGAGTAGGGTCTGGGGGGTTGGGGGGCGTGGGGGAATCTGGGGTGGGTGGTCCGCCATTGCTCCTTTTTGTGTATGTTCCTGAGGAGGTTGGTGATAATACTGCTCGCTCTCTAAATGCTGGTAGAACTTTATGCGATCTCCTGTTTATTTTTCTCTCTCTCTCTCTCTCTGGTCGATTGCGTGTTGCAATATAGCCTTAATTCCAGAGGGGAACGTTCAACTTGAAAGTCATTAAGTTGAATTACAACCGGAGCGGATTTTTGATATCTCTCCGGAAGGCCGTTTGATCAATGGCCGACCAAAAGCAGCCATGCTTACTTACCATTTCCCCCCTAAAAGCGCCTGGCTTGATAAAGCCCAATGAGCGCGCAAGCTAGCCCTGGTTCTAATATGCAGGTAATGGAACCCCCTTTTTGAGAGATGCCTATCGTTTAATATCGCTGCTGAGTATATGGGGGACCAGAGGATATATACATCTTGACGATAGTGGGGCAACAAAACTTCCGAATTACAGACAGAGAAGTAATGAAATGCTGGCGGAATGTGCCATTGTCCAATGGGGACCCCCCGCAACCCTCGGAGAGAATCCCCGGAGGAACATGAACTCGAAGATGGCCAACGTGGACCCCGGGTGGGTCAGTGTCCATGCTGGATTCATGTATCCTGAGATGATGCTCGAGCTGCCCATATTGATCGACGACACGTTGGCAAGTCTGACTGGCTCATTAGGCCGGCCACATGGCTAGAAAGAACAAAAGAAATGCCATCGCAAAGACATCGTTGGAAAGTCATGAATGACGAATTGGTGAATATGGGGCATGACTTGATCTGGGGGTAAGGTTTCTGGGGTAGCGCAATCTCGTGATCTCGAGCCCACTGCTCCGTATGCACTTACGCAAGAAGCGCGCGTGCTGTCATCGACGTTAGTTCTTGGTTAGTTCTTGGGCCTTGAGGAGGTCGATATAACCCCCCCAACGTGCACACATACTGTCCACAACGGAAATTATCATCGGAACTCGGTGCAATTTGTACGAGTGCCGTGCTGCTGGTCTCAGCTGGGCTCATGCTTATGTAACCAACTTCCCCTAGCCAACGGCGCAGTGTCTCTACCAAGAATCAATACGAATACGACTGTCAGTAATCTGCTGGCAGACAACCACCCGTACAACCCGTACACGCGGATCCACCTTGCAAATCTTTGGACGGCTTGGCGGCATTGGGAGTCACTAACAGCAAACTATATCTACATGTGCGATTCCAACGACCCAGGATGTAGCTTCCAACGCCTAGTCGTACATACCTCTTAACTAGGTCCTCCGTCCCTTCAATGTGGTGTGTCGTCATTCGCGGTATTTCATTCATTATTTCACTGGCAGCTCGGCCCTGGCTCCTGACTTGACTTACTTTTACTCAACCTTCATTTTGTTCGGCTTAATCGCACTTGACACCTCGCATCGCTCGCATCATCACCATCACTAATCCAAAAAGCCCGAACCAAAGAGCTTTAGGTATAATTCGATTCGTTAACAATGAATGCCAATGTTGTGCCTCCGGCCGGCGGCAGCGACGCCTTGCCCGAACACCCGTTTTACCCCCTCGGCATTGCCCTCCCCGGCTACATCGCCAACGAGATGTCGACTCTCCAGATCCTTGGCATCTTTGCGGCCACCTGTGCTAGTGTCATGCTGCCGACCTTGCTGGCTATCAGTCGCAAGCGGCCCGACCTGCCCAAGCGCGAGCTGTCTACAGCCATGTGGTTTGTTCTCTGCGGCTGCATCCACCTGATCCTTGAAGGTTTGTTTCTTCCTCCTTCCTCTTCGTTCTTGCTTCGTCTTCCCGATACTTCGATGTAGAGTTCCGAGGGACCTGGTCTTGCAACGACTTACTGAAACAAACAAAATGCTAACAACACTACCACCACCACAACAGGCTACTTCGCCTTCAACGCCGTGGCCACCAGCCGCCACGTCCTGGCCCAGATGTGGAAGGAGTACTCGCTGTCGGACTCGCGGTACCTGACGCGCGACGCCTTCGTCGTGACCATGGAGACGGTGACGGCCGTGTGCTGGGGCCCCCTGTCTTTCGTCTGCGCCTGGTGCATCGTGGCCGACCACCCAGCCCGCCACGTGCTGCAGGCCGTCATCAGCCTGGGCCAGATCTACGGCGACGTCCTCTACTACGGCACCTGCACCCTCGAGTACGTCGTCCGCGCCCTCGAGTTCTCCCGCCCGGAGCCCTACTACTTTTACGGATACTACGTCTTCCTCAACGCCATCTGGATCGTCATCCCCTCCATGCTGCTCTGGTCCAGCTGCAAGAAGACGACGCGGGCTTTCGCCAGGGTGCAGCAGTTGGAGGCTACTAAAAACGGGAAAGCTCAATAGGGGGTCTTAATGCGACAGAATCCGAGGCCATGATATGGCTGGAGAGAAGTGTGGGATGGGGATACCACAAGAGATAACAGAGGATTGTATAGATTCTGGCGGCTCATCCGAAAACGCAAACCTCGAATTGACCTTATAGAGTCAACATCACAAAAGAACTGGAATGCTTGATACACTAGGTAAATCTAGATTTTTGAATGGTGGCCTAACTGCCACGAAATATATGATCAAGGCAACCAAATATTGGAGCAACATGCAAAGGCAGAGCCGGGAGAGTCGGTTGACTATCTGGAAAAGCGTACCGGAGACTTGTTGCCCAATCATGTTCTCACTTCACCGACATGCAGGCTCAACTGGTACATGAGAGGCTGTGTCTGCTCAGCCCCTCACTGCGCACATCATCTACCTACAACTATTCTAGCTGCCCTACTCCGCATTGTAAGGCAGACAAGAGGACTTCCTTCCATCTTACAGACCGGCAGGGAAAGGGGCTACCTGAAATGGTTATTACCACCATGATATAGCCGACGTGTGCCCACCCCGCTTTACGTCAAGCGCTGTCCAGCTACTCTTCTACAGTTGCCTACCAAGGAGACATGGAGGTACTGGGAGCAGCAGGCTCCATCGTCGGCATTCTTGGCTTCATTGGTCAATCTATTGCTGGTATCGCCAAGCTTCAGGGATTTTTCAACGACTATAAGCAAGCGCCTCACCTGACCAAGAAACTGAGGAGCGACATGACTAGCCTTGAGGCTACACTCATGGATGTGAAAGCTGTCATCCAGCATCTCGAGAAGCAGTCTTGGGGTGAAGTAGCCGAAACAGTCAAAGTCAGCATTGCGAACCTCGAGGGTTTCGCAAAACAATGTAGCGATGATATTGAAAACTGGATTCAAGTCACCGCTGGGCTGGACCCCAAGCGCAAATCGGGGTTGAGGGCGTTTTTTCGGAAAATCAAATTGGCAATGTCAGGGCCGGAAACACTTCGCAGTTTTGAGGCTGATGTCACGAGGCACCGCCAGAATATCAGCAGCGCCCTGGCTACGTTGACTGTGTAAGTGTGCAGCTCCGGCGTCAAAGCAAAGGATTGGGCTCTACGGCATCAAGTACTAATGGAGAAACCCAGAAACCTGGTGGTCAAGGGGCACATGAGCCTTGGGGAGTTGAACTCGAAAATGGATCAGTTCAGCGAAAATCAAATGAGGACCAGTAAGGCCATAATCGACCAATTAGACCACGCCGCCGTGATGCAGCCCTTGTCAACGACGGACAACTCTGCAGAAGAACAGGTGGCCCACCTTCTCCAGGATGTGCATCTTAGTCTTGAAAGTCGCTTTGACGCCTTATCAGAGGGCATGAGCTTAGATCGGGGGCAGCGCGATCAAGAGATTCGAAGTCTCTATGCCAGCAGCCAGGCATCTACTTCGGGTCAATTCCCTCAACGCCCACCAACCCCAAGCCCGATGTATGGGGCCCATCAACACGGATCAAGTTGGTTAACAAGAGGCCCTCGGATGTCACGCAGCAATGCTGGTTCTATTGATATGGCCAGTATAAGCAGCAGTCTTTCTAGCATCGCTGCATCATTGTCAGCACTGCCTCGTCCATATTCCCCTTCATATCCTGGACAGTGTCAGACACAAGACTGTACCGACTCAACCGGCATCGGGCTCTTAGAATCTGCTGCCGTTTCATCAACGGAATGGGCATGCGATGCATTGTCAGGCATTGACGACGCTCATGTTACGTCTGAACTAAATCCTCACCTGGAGCTGTGCTTGTTTTGCGGCGAGAGATTCACGATGAAAACGCTGGATGACCCTTACATTTTCGGCAAGCACCTTGTAGATAAACACGCCTTCGGGCAATGCGATCTGAATGAAAGCTTCAGAACATGGGCGGAGCTCCGGCACCACCTTCAACAATTTCATAGTTTTGATCTTTCGATGTTTACCAGTACGGATCACTCACGCTTTCAAAGGGTGAAAAAAGACTCTTCGTCTAAACACCCATACTATTATGATGCTACCGGTAAGACCCCCTGGCTGCCGATTCTTGAGATGAGCCAGCAATTGGCGACAGAATACCGAGCTGACTTGTTGCAACGCAGGGGTTTCGAGGGATCTGCAAATATACGAGAATAACACTGCCGATACAGATCTGAAACTACAGTCAGAGCTTCTAGAGCTGCTGGTAGAGGCCGGTGTTCTTCAGTCGTGCGCCTTGTCTAATCCAAGCTTCCGACCTGGTCTCACTTGCGCCATCAGGATATTGAATATAACCTGTAGAGACCCCACATATAGCGATCAGGATCTTCGGGTAAAATACAGCAACAAGGCTGCCATGATTGAAGAGCAGTTGATAGTAGCTGGCTATACCTCTGCTATACATGCACGGCAGTGTCCCGATTTACCATATCTCAACTACGAGTTGCGCGCCGGTTGTCTAGGCCCAAGAGATAGATCCAAGTGGAGCCATAACGATGATATCTTTTTCTCCAACATTTGGACCAAGGCCGATGCAATGGGGAGGTATTACTCTGGCTCTCTAGACCGGGACCACCTATATCGCATCTGCTCACGGTGTGGAGACAAAGTGCTTTCATGGGTAGGCGACGCGCACCCGACGGCATCAACCCAGCACTGTTCCATGGTGTGGCCGGAGCCCACGCAGTCTCCCTACACGGTCGTCGCCGTGCCACGCGGCCTGCACGCCTCGCTGGTCACGATGCAGGCGCATTGCGGCAGCACGCTAGCTCATCGGATCAGCAAGTGGATGATGGTCGCGTTTTTCGAATCGGCCTCCCAGCGTGAGCTGTTGCGCACATCGCCCCTCATTACGACGCATCCACTGATCCGAAAAGAGGGCGGCGGCGGCAGTGCCAATGACGCCACCGAGGGCTGGGTTGTCCCGATACTCCGATTCTGGAATCAGGACGGGCTGCCCGTTACCGATGAACCGAGTGGCTATGGTGTTGGGAATCCCTACTCCAGGGGCACTTTCGGGGAAGGGGGCGAACCGGGTCTGAGGTCGCCGTCGAGCCCTGCAATGTGCGGGGACCACGCTGCTACCAAGTTTGATGAGTCCGTCCTCGCCACTATGGATTACGATGATGATCAAGACGAGAAATCTAGGGAACAGCCTTTACTTCTTCCAATGTCTGAGCCGCTATCACCAACGCCAGACGGTGGTGTCGATGGTCGGTCAGCTTCGCCCAACAGTGCCATCTGGAGCCGAGAAGATGAACCGAGGCCCGCGAGAGAGCTGGGGAAACGGGCGGCAAGCCCTTCGCCATTGTTCGAATTCACTGCTGGACCCAAGCGAATCAAAATATGAAGGATGGAATAAATCATAATAAAACCAGGAGAAAACACGTGTAGTTTTCGGTTTGGATGTACAAATCACCTCTCGTTTGGCGCCAGCGCATTAGATTACGAAAACCAGTGGGGAGTATGGTTTTTCTACGGGCAAGCAATTTCCGGCCTTTCCATACTCAATGCGCAAAGATGGCGATTCAAATATTCATGGCTGTCATTGAACGTGCTCATTCTGGCGTGTAGATTGTGGATACGAGCCCCATTGCCAGTGATGTTCGTGTACTAATACTTTGGTCCAGTCATAGGAAATGGCTTTGGAAGAACTTAGCAGCCATCTTGGACAGACATTTACAATGGACGGAGTCTACATGATTTGCATTGACCAAGGAGCTCACCTGTCGATGATCAAAGACGTGGAAGGGCACAGTATATCGTGTGTATCATTATCAGAAGCAGCAACTGATGTCCCTATGCGATGGATGTCGCACACTGGGGGGTATTCACACAAGGTGAAGTAGCTCAAGTAGTGTTTGCCAAATCATGAACCCTTGTGATTGTGAACTCCTAACTACCGGAAACCATTCATAAATCCGGGGACGAAGCCATTCCCTTTTGCAACCCAATCCATGCCAAACCAACCATAGTCAGTTTACTGAGCCTTGAGGATCTCAGCCATCTTGTCCTGCACACGCTGGTCACGCTCGGCCTTGGTGAGCTTCTGGTGACGGTACTTCTTGGACTCGGCCTTCCACTCGTCCTTGGACTTCTTGGGGGCGTCCGACTCGACCTTCTTGAAGGGGTCCTCGCGGATGGCGGCGTGAGCCTCGGTGTAGAGGTCCTCGAGAGCATCAGCCTCAACATCGTCGTCGATGTACTTCTGGAACTGAGAGCGGTAGCGCTCCTCATCATCATCGGCCAGAGTCTCCATGTACTCAGCGACGTGGCCACCCATAATGTACTTCTTCAGGGTCTCGGCATCGAGCTCCTTGCTCTCCATATCGTAACCGGGGAAACGGTTCTCGGAGTGGGGGATGAGGATACCACCGTCGGAGGCACCCTTCATAGCACCGAAGACACGGGCACCAGTGGAGGTACGCGCAAGACCAACATCGAGGAAGGCCTTGAAGGGGCGGCGCTCCTCACCGTCCTCCTCAGCAGCCTCAGTGAGGGTGTACTCGCCATCAGCCTCCTCGACACCGGTGAAGGTCTGGTCGAGGCCGAGCTTCTTGAGGACACGGCGGGCGATCAGGAGACCGGTGCAGTAGGCAGCGGCCCAGTTGGTGAGACCGTGCTCAATGCCGTAGGCCTTGAGCTCGTGAGCGTAGGCAGAAGCGAAGACCTTGTCGCCAGTGATCTCGGAGGTCACGATCTGCATGATGATGTCGCGGTTGGTGAAGCGAACCACCAGGCGGTACTTGGGGGCATTGTACTTGTTCTTGGCCTGGGTGATCAATCGCTTACGGGCGTAGTAGTCGGTCTTTCCGGATCTTCTGCGCTTGTACTTGGTCTGGAAGCGACTGTTGGCGGGATTGTTAGCGAACCGAGGATCACCAAGGCTTCAAGAGGGTGGGAGAAAATAAAGTCAAAATTGCTTACCTGTAGTACGCGCTGTTCTTCTGCAACTTCTGGAACGGCTGTATTCACGATAGACCTCGAGTCAGCAATTTGCGCTTCAGAAGATTTCATGGTGATGAAAATCACGCTTCCGAAGCATCTTGCATAGACTCTTTTCAAGAGAGAAAAATCACAGACACAACACGAGCCGTTTCTGGCATTGGCTGAGCTGGACGCAACGGCATTGCGGCATAGCGGATTGGATTGGATTCGTAGGTATCGAATGGATGATCGGATCGGTGTCTCAACTTACCATCTTGTCTGATTCGTGTCGGTTGACGGGTCACGATACGAAGTTGGTGCTGTTTGGCGGGTTGGTTAGTGAGGAGTTGAAGGAACTACTAGGAACTTTTCCTCGACCTCGAATTTCTGCAAAGAAGGCTTGTGGGCGCAAAAATCCACAACCCTGGCCCGGCTTGGGTGTGCGAATCGAGTGTGGTGGGGTACGATTTTTACCAGTGGTGCTGGCAGAGGAAAGTGCGGTCGGCTACGATTGGCCCTGCCTGGATTGGGTGGGTCAAGGTGCGATAGCGATAAGCCAGACCGACTGCATGGCACTAGGTAAGTAGGTTTCTCTTTTCTCCAGCCATGAACCTCCAGCCACACCTTCTCAACTTATCTCCATCCGCCCAAATCCTTAGCCACACCTGCATGAACCGAGGCTCAGGCATTTGTCCCGTCCCGAGGACTCCAGATCATGTCTCGGCAGGGGATGTATTCAATATTCTTGCGTTGGCGATCTACATAGACTAGAACCTCTTCATACATGTATTTACCTCTGATCCAGACTCGTTGAGTCTGACTCCAATCTACCTAAGTCCGCGTACATTCTTAATACACTGAAATGGCTGCGATAACTCAGCCAAAAGTCATCTTATTTGACATCGGTGGGGTAGTTGTAAGTGCCCGCCGTCCGCTCCCTCCAGTCCTAGCCCCCGTCTCTCCACCCAAGGTGAACTCCATTGTCATCAACAACATGTCGTTGTTTTCCGGGGAAGCAAATACCCGAATACCCGGCCTTGCAAGCACTTGTGTATCTCCTTGCTAGCGATGATGGTTAATGAGAATTCCTAGGTGGTGTCACCATTCCAAGCTATCCTTGATTATGAGTTGGGCTTAGGTATCCCTCCGGGATGGGTCAACTATTCCATTTCCAAGACCGCTCCCAACGGATACTGGCATAAGATCGAACGAGGTCAGATACCCATGGACGATGCCTTTTTTGCGGGTTTCAGCGAGGACCTACACGATGCTTCGAGGTGGGAAGCATTCTACAAGGCCCAGCAAATTAAGCTTCCCGGTCTGCCAAAGGAGCTTCCCCCGGTGCCCAAAATCGACGCCAGGTGGCTGTTCAACTACATGATGACAAGCTCAACAGGCCCGGATCCTTGGATGTTCCCGGCCCTGAAGAGCCTACGAGACAGTGGCAAGTACATCATAGCTGCTGTCAGCAACACCGTCATATTTCCGCCTGGCCACGAGTTATACCAGGAGGACTTTTTCAGCGGGCCTGTGAAAGCCCTGTTTGATGTTTTTGTTTCTAGCGCACACGTCGGCTTGCGCAAGCCGGATCCTAAGATGTACGAGTACACGCTTGCTGAGGTGAACAAGTTCGCCCTGTCCCACTCCGGAGACAAGAGAGGCAAGACCTTGCGACTGGAGTCTGGTGTACGGCCCGAAGATGTCTTGTTTCTCGATGATATAGGAGAGAACTTGAAGGCGGCCAAGAAAATCGGCTTTCAAACAATCAAGGTCAACTTGGGCAGGGCTTTCGAGGCCGTGGACGAACTTGAGAGGATTACTTCTCTGAAGCTCGCGGGAAATCATCCCAGGATACCCGTCAAGCCCAGATCAGGCGGCGTTAAAGCGAAGATTTGAACCACACACTTAAGCAGCTTGTATTATCTCTCAGAATTATGCACAGAATTGCAATGTCATAAGAACTGTTTTCAGCTGCTGGGGACTGGGCGTTTTCCAATTTCACAGCATGTTTCCCTTCAATTCTCTAGAGATAATGTACAGAAAAGTGAAGCGATGTTTGTACCATTGTGTCCGGAATTGTTGGGTTGGGAAGGAGTGGGCCTGGTTTGGCGTTTAGCTGATCAGCAGCTACCCCCACCATCAACTCCCCTCATGGGAAATGGGGATGATCACGTTGACAACTATCAACACCCAGGCAATAGACTACAGTCGTTTCCCCTTAACCTCCCCTTGAATACTACAGAAATTCTAGGACAGCCTTTGCAAGCTACCTCGACCAGAACACTGAATTTATGAAGACGATGGCAGCCGCAGAGAACCCTTCTAAGAAACCCCGCCTCGACAGCGAAGCTGCCCTGCCCGAGCTCCCAGATGGACCTGTCATCTACAACCAAGTTGTCTTGCTGGGTGATTCGTTATTCCAGTTTTCTACTAAGGTTTCAGATGGTTTCTGTTTCCAAGGTGCTCTCCAAGACTGTACGTCATCACTATCGATCAGAAAGCCAAGTTAACATCTACGGCTAACCGATATCATCAGTGTGTGTCCGTCGCTTAGATGTGATCAATCGGGGCTTCTCCGGGTGGAACACCAAGAACGTGGTCAGATACTTGGAGACGATCTTCCCGCCTCGCTCTGAAGCCGCTCCAAGGATCGAGTATCTGGTAAGTTACCCGGCTTGGCAACACTTCTTCACGGCGTGGTCTGACAGTGAATACTTAGCTGGTGTTACTGGGAGCCAACGATGCAGCCCTTGAACTAGACACCGCGTCGCAACATGTCGATGAAGAGGACTATAGGGTCAATCTAAAGACCATCATTACACACCCCAACATAACGGCCCACAGCCCCAAGATCCTCCTCGTGACCCCTCCACCTTTGGACGAGATCATGGCCGAGATGCAAGATAAGGAAACTCACGGGCAGGCATGTCGACAGGCGGCCGTGAGTGCCAAATACTGCGATATCGCCCGCCAAGTAGCTGCCGATGTCCCCGGAACTGTATTGATCGATCTGCACGCGGCCATCATGAAGGCGGCCGTTGCAGCCACCCCGGATCTAGACGACAAAGGACTTAGCAAGGCTGGCTTGCCGCTAGGATACCCTGGCAGTATCAGGGGTGGCTTGGAACAGATGCTCCCAGATGGCCTGCATATGAGCGGTCAGGCATATCGTGTATTTTTCGACGCAGTCAAGGAGCACATCGGCCCCTTCCCCGAGGATGACGACACGGGTTTCGTCTTGCCTGCTTGGAGGAAGACCAATCCAGTCAACCACAAAGGCGAGAAGATTTACGAATGAAGAAAGCCACTCCGCGTAGAGAGATAAGCTTAGTGTGAGGTGCCTGCGGTATGTATGGTAAGATCAGACTAGCTTTGTGGCTTACAGATTACACAATGATGGACTCATACCAAAACATGCTCAATTACACCATGCAGATGCAGACAGCATGCACCTGCGCAACCGAAGCCGGGGATTGGCATCCGGTTCGCCCCGTGAATATGGCTGCAGGAGGAAACATCCGTTGCAGACATCGATTATGATCTATCACATTGCCTCCCATTGTCCGGGTTTGGGCATCTGCGCTGCGCTACGGAATGATACCCGGTGCAGAGCACTTTTCGGGTAGTTACATTGACACCGCGAGCCAGGATCGATGTTTCGACGCCGCCGAGGCTGCGGAGCTTTTGGACATTACTCGAAGATAAGAGTTGACTGTCGCATTCCAGTTCTGGCCGATGAGAACCTGGAGCTGGACGGATGGTGACTTGGCCCAATGATCGCCCATGATGCATTTTCGACTTGCTCTCTCCAACGGGATCACAAAGTAAGTTTGGGCTTGATTTGATATCACACACGGACAGCTCTAGCAAACGGCATGCACGTATGAGGTCAGGGAGAGGTAACGATGAATAGACAACCTCTCATGAAGACCCTGAGATCTTATGATGATATCTATATGCAGCCAAATTTGGTAAACGTTGCGGCTAACAAAAAGGCAGTGTAACCAAGAGGGGCACCTTGTTGCCAGAACACATAGTTTGTGCCATGCAGTGCGATCAACCGAATCTATGGTAACGATGCATTAAGGTGCCTTACCTCCCGAAAAATCATCCTATTATGCATGCATTGCATGTACGTACCACGTCTCAGTTGTACAGGCCTTATTTTGACAGACGAGGGAATAAGTTCCGGTGATACGCGACCCTCGGTCGGTTACCCGGTCTGAACCCCCTTAACCTTTAACACAATAAAAAGCAGGTTCCCGTGGTGCTCAGAGGCTGGATTGTGTGCAAACCTCGTCATCCAAACCCCCTTTCACCGCTACTTAGCCGCATGGCAAGGGGTGTGTGGCTGCAGCTATGCTACATCGTTCATCCCATTCGTCTCCCTTCAAGCTATCAAATCAAACACATACGCTGGATACTCACCCTCAACATGTACGACAAAAAATGACACCACTGTCGCATGGCAAATACGCCAGCGATAGATCGAGTGTAGCATTGCTCGAACCTTGTACGTGTTTAGCACTCGTACCTGTGAGACCCACGACGATGAGCTCGCGGCAGCATATGCAGATTATGACTTCTTATCTCTGTCAACTCTCAAATATCAGTTCAGGGTGAGGGGGCTCCGGATCAGCGCATTAGTACGAGCTTCATATACTCCTCATTATCTCGCAAGTCCTGAGCAATTGGCTGTTAAGATGACTGAGGAAACGCTTACCTGCTTCGACCTGGTGGATCTTTTCATGGTTGTTTGCTGACGCTTCGCCTCTCATATCCCGTCCCTTGCGTCAGGGTAAAACGGCAGTCTGGACAAGGCCCAAGATCGAAATCGGCCAGGGCTGATTGCTTGTGGTCTTGCATGCCCATGACATAATATCGTTCGATCTCGACGGGCAATGACCTCGAAGGAGACGACGAGGTCGGCGGGCAGTCATTACCTTACCTTGCCTAGTCGTCAGGGGGGTCGTCCACTCGAGCTAGCATACCTCGTTGCGAGTATATAAACCTCGAGTGGGGACAGCACCTACATGAACACCTAGTCTCTATCTACTCAGAACACCAAACCACCACAACCCCTCTCAAACGAACCCTTTCCAATTCCAGATCGTAATCAACACAAAGTCCAAACCCCAAACATGACTACCTCGGCGGACGCTCAAGTCCACCAATACTCCCACATCAACGGTTCGTCAGTGGACCTCCTGGACCGGTTCGCCGTCTCGGAACTCTGCAAAGGCTGGCCCGTCTATCGCGATGCTTCGGAATGGAAGAACTACCGCAGCTTGTTCTGCAAGGAGGCCATGGTATGGACAAGTAAGTCAAACACCCCACTCTCTTCTATTCATTCATCTATCTACAAGTTGTAGTTAGTAGCCACGCAAAACCCTGAGAAAGCTGTATATATTTATAACTTCCATACCGAAGCCATATGTTTGCTGTTCATGAGCTAACACTCAATATCTAGCTTGGAGCAAGGGCCAGACCGTAGACAACTTCATCGCCATCTCGAAGCGCGGCAAGGACCGCGGCGACTTCATTATGCATCGCGAGTGCGGGACCCTGGTCGAGCTGTCCCCATCGCACCCGGACCGCGCCATTGGCAAGATGAAGGCGACCATCACTCAGCGCTTCCAGACCCAGACCTCACAGGCCAGCGTCTTTTGTCCTGAAGGGGCTGAGTACGACGTCGACTGCGACTGCCGCTTCATTTTCTTCTGCGTCAAGGAGGAGAATGGCGGAAAGAAGGAGTGGAAAGCCAAGTACGTCAAGCTCTTCTACGAAAAGGACAAGGTCGTCCCCGTCGACGGCAACCGGGCGCCTACCTTCGCGCCCGAGCTGCTCGACTCGTTCCCTGAGGGCTACCGTCACCTCGCTGCCGCGCAGAGCGGGCTGGGGTACCCCGTCACTCGCTGTCTGCCCACGGCTCGCGACCATAGCGCTTGGCACGCCATGTACGGCAAGATGGAGCAGTGGCTCGCGGGGTCTGACGTCGACCTGCTCTGTGATGATGATGACAGCAGCAACGACAACGTTGAGGAGAAAACGAACGGCTTGAAGACGAATGGGTTCAAGCGGAAGGTAGGAGCCAACGACGATGAGGGACTTCAGGACGCCCGTTGTGATTCCGCTAGAGTTAAGACTTCTAATGGCACCAACAACGGCACCCACGATGGAAGCGGAAGTGGTGGTGCCTCCATCCCTGTAAACTGCGGGCTGGACTATGAGAAGAATGGACTGAGCACGGAGGTCAGTCTGGGGAGTGTGCGCTGAAACGGAACTGGGACTGGATTCCCATGGAGTTGGTCAGCTGGCATGTCGTCACTCAACTATGCTGTTGGCGTTTCTTAAGAGCTAAAAAATGAGATTTTGTTTTCCCTTGGATATCAAAAAGGGGGTCAGGGCAGACAGATAGTTTACGTCAAACAATATGTGAATTTACGCTTTCTCAGTCCGTGTCCCGCAGCGCCACATATCCGAACATGTTTGTCCGTCTCTTGATTGATTTTCGGAGTTCGGAGTTCGGAAGCGAGCAGCCTGACGGAAGGAGGTCAATGATCGCGGCTACGTGATATCACCCAAAGTCAAATTGCCGTACAAGCGCCTGGCGCAAAACCTCATTATTCTTCGTACTCCAGATAGCGGAAGATTGATTATTCAAGCCAACGATGCCGCCCGTAGCGCTGATAGCGGTTTTGTCATTCTGCTGTTCCTTTCTTGCCCCCCTCACATTTTGGCCTGGGGATCCCAGCTATGCTCGCGAAAACCTTCCAGGAAAGACATCACCGCGCTACCCCCGGCTTGGAGCTTTGAGCGATGAGGAATCGTATCTTCGATGGGGCTTGAGGGGTCCATGGTACTGGCCTCGAGGGAGGCAAGCTGGGAATCCTCGTGCAAGAGAGCGAGGGGAATAGGAGGCGACTCTTGCTCCTTTGCTTCTCGCCATGACTTGGGGATCCCAGCTACGTTTCGAAAAGGAGTTGAGTTGACAGATCCCAATATCGATTCTTACTAGTATTTCCATGCATGGGCTTGCAGACGCACAGTCATCCGATGCCCGCGAGTAAGTTGTGAGTTCTAGATTATTGGGGTTTCTGCGACGGGACAGGTTCGAAAGGGTTCCGTGGAGTTTCGGGTTGTCATTTGTTGGTCAGTTAGGCAGTCCGTCGCGATCTGCGAATACCAGATGAAGGGGTATAGCTTGGTTCTCGCCCTATACATATGGGGCTTCCATTCTATACTACTAGTAGTGTGTAGACCCTGAATGCCCAAGGAGGCGCGGGGAGAATAGATGATCTCCGACGACAGCCTCACTTTTGTGAACGGATGGATGAACTGGGCCCCGTCCCACCCATCGCTAATCTCCAGCTAGTACATACAACGAGGATAGCCCAGCATAGTAAGTCAACCAACCAACCTCCTCCCACTCGTTAATTACCGTCTGTCTTTGGGCAAAGGGTTCTTGCTAGAGTTCTAGATCGTCGGGATGCGCAGCGGATGATGTGGCCATGCTAGGCCGTTATACTCCCATCCGCCTTGGCATAAGGGGGTTCGGCTCGCATAATGGGGCCCAATATACCGTATAGCACGATTGGCTGGCCTCGAAGCGGATCCGGGAGGAGAGGAAGGGTCCGGTTCGCGGAGAGATTCGCCGCCCAACGTCTCCAGTTCATAGTAAGGTATGCATTATATTGAAACTGCCAGTGGTAGCTCGACGATTAGGCGCTCTGGCTAAGCACCGTCACAGCGGGTCAGATGCTCTTAAGTGAGGATTCGTTCCAGTCCCAATGCAACAGCACTTGCAGTCTGGGTGAGGAGTCTCTGCATTTCTGCATTGAATTGCGGCGCAATTGGCCCTGTTGCTTACATAGTGGGTTGTGGTAGTGGTAGTATTGTTTACATCTTTTCATGCTAGTTGGTGCATAATCTAACGTCCATCATTATCTGCACCTGCACCGATGCCTGAAGCTATCCTAACTTATGATTCGGTCTCGTCTAATGTACGCACGTTACAGAGCACCCAGGCAGGTACAGTAAGCAACTAAGCAAGAGATGCAGAGCGTGAAAAAAGTTAATCTCGTTTCTGAGATTCAGGGCTGAACGATCAGTCCGAAAACCTTGCTGTCGCTGAAATCCGATCTGATCTGATCTAATTGTACGGAATGACAGATTATGTACATACAAGCCAACGTAAATTCACGGGTAAACGGCTTGGGGGTCCAGGCTCACTCACCCACTTCGGACAAGATGGATCCAGGAAGGGCAGTTGTGATTTTCAAGCATATTGAATGATAACGAATATTTCGTGCAGTGCCTTTTTGGTCAGCATCATATCAACACTACGTACGTGCTTCTAATTCTAGCGCGGTGGTTGGTTAGAGTGGTTGGACTTGCAGTATAGAGTGCAGATCGACTCTCCCGTTTTCAGTTGTGCTAAAAGGAAGTAGATAGGATTCGTCATCAATGCTGGTGTGGTTCTCTTCGTTTTTTTTTCTCCGGAAGTGCCAGCGAAGGGGTAAGAAAAAAAAAAGCTTGGCTCTGGACGGTTTGGGCATTGGCTAATAGGAACCACCCCTGCGCACGATTGGTTGGGTGGGAAGACTGGGGAACGCCAGGCCCTTGCTCGCCCTGACGTGATGCTGCATGGGGAATTCCCTTTTTGAGGTCCCCTTCCAGCCCTCTTCCTTGGAAATGGAAAAGGAAAGGGAAATGGCGGTCTCATCAGAAGGATCTAGAGAAAAAGAAAGGATCGTTTTGCCAAATGGAGATGCAATGAGCCGTCTTGATGGTATCATTGGATAACATATGCACACCCAAATAACCGTTTTTGGCTTTCAGGTCCCAACTGCTCTTCTTAGAAAGGCCTGCCGACCGTCTTCGCCCATATTGAGATTCCAAATATCTTATCACAGGGTACATCGTGGCAGTTAGGTTAGCTAGTACACCATGTTAAACTGCCGTATATCCTTCAATCTAGAAGATTGGAGACCCCTATGACGATTCTGGCAAGATGACGAGATGACGATGCTGACGGGAGGTCAAAGAGCACGGCGACGCCAGTGCAAGTGCGGGCACCGGTCGACCAGTCCATCTACCGAACCTGAAGATAGAGTTTACTGAACTTTTGCGCAGCTGCCCTGGCTTGGGTTCAAGTTGGGGTATCGTCTAGTAGTATTCGACTATCAGAACTATCAGCTATCTTTCCCGTCTGATCTGGCCCCGAAGCTGCCTAGCTAGCTGTTTATTGAGTTTTCCTTTTCCATGCTCGCGACAGGCTAGCTCGTCAGTCTACCGAGAAAACGTTAATAGGAAAGCGTCGATCTAGAGTATGCCGGTACCTCCGAGGCGAGGGTTCCAGTTTTTCGCGTCTCGTCCCGCACGTCGCCCGCCGCCCGCTTCTTACCACCCCAGCGAGCGCCGTTCCCGGAGGACGTAAAAGAGCGAGCACTTTCAATTCCCTCGTGCCACGGAGAGTGATAGAATGATCGGCCTGATCGACCATGATCCCAGGCCTGGAGTGGCATCCCGATGATGCCGCTGCTAACGTCAACGTGCATTACCTAACCTGCGCCCGCCGCAAGTTCGGCTTTCGGCCTGGACAGCAAACACATATGATACTGGATACTGGAGAGAGGAGAAATGAAAGCACAAGGTCATCGGATGGCAAACTGGCTGTTGGTTAATTGGCTGATTGACTGTTAGTTCTTCTTCCGACTACACCGCATAAGCACATACCACACGGCGCGAGGTTAGATGATTTGCTTTACTGCCTGCCCGTTATTACTCCGAACTGGCATTCCAGATTACCGAGCTGAGCGAGAGCTCCCCGCCGATGAAACCAACTGTGAAGAAAAGGCAAAGCGATATTCCCGGGTTATTAGCGAAACACAGCCGGTGGTTGACGTGTCGCAAAGTAGCTATTATTGTCGTGTGTGTCGTGTGTCGTGTGCTGTGTGCCGTGCTCCCAAGTACTGAAGCTATGCTGGCGGTCTACCCGTGACACACTAACCACCACTGACAAGCAACTCGGTGCTGTTGCTTGCTAGTCTCACTGAGAGGCAGGCCTGGTCGCTTCGAGTTGATGCTAACCTAGTGGATTGGCTGGGGACCAAGGGTACGGTACATACAGTACCTCGGAGATGTTCATCTGAAAAAGTGTTCCTCTCTTTTTACATGCGTCGTGCCATCAAATCGTTCAATACATATTATTATCTTACATACCTACATGTACATACGACTAGGTTAGATATGCACAGCAGGGCCGCTAGGCTTGTGATACGTCGTTCGGGATCTAGGTATTGTATGGGCTGACGCGACACACAGCACCCTCAGAATTTTCAATAATATCCTATCCCCTGGACAAGTTCCGAGTTCCGCAATTCTCATGGTGCCATGTCCCTCGCGCCTTGGAACAAGAGTAAAATCTGCTGCCAGGGGTGTGCTCGTGACGCGGAGCAGCAATCTGACACTCGCCATTGGCCAAGCAGCTCCCTTCTCCGCACCCGCCGGGCCTGGACGCTCTTCCCAAAATCCTGCCCGTCTAGGCATTACTTCATTTGCGGCACTGACTCGCGCTGGCACTGGGGACGACTCCCAGCAACCAGGCCAGGGCGGGCACTCATTCACTCATTCGCTCTCAGTCAGTCCATGGCCCATGTCCAGGGACCTATGACTGGATGTCGCCTTGATCTACTACTATCTAGATGACTCCTTCCAAAGGCACCTGAATTGGCGAGGCGAAGAGCGCAAAATGAGCACGAGTCCGAGACCCATGAATGCGGTGTTTCTGTATGCAGGTGGTAGTAGCCATGCACCTACATACTGCCTGCATCTCAACCAACAGACGGCGCCCTGTCTGTACTGTAATTTGGAAGGATATTGTCCCAGGGTTCCAAGGGTTGCCGACGAAGCCGCGTCGAGAGGCAGAGAGGGGCGCTACGGACTAGGGTTCTTCACCTTGACGCTATGCTATCCTAAGCCCCCAGTCTTTGGGATGCCATGCCTGGCCATGCCTGGCCTTGCTCGATTGGGGAGCACTACATCATAGGCCGATCATCTGCAAGGTTACTCTCGACCAGTCCCTCATAGCCGGTTCAATACCAGTCGGTCGTAGTCCGTAGGTAGTCATCATAGTCATCAACATCAGTATCGCATCAATTGCTTTGCTTTGCTTTGCCTGCAACCCAAATCCTCAACTCAGCAACACGACTGCCAGACAATCTAACGTTCATCCCACCAGAGCCAGCCAGCCTCTCTCTCGCCACCATCCAATATCTATCCTCTTTCGGTTCGCATTCGCAAGATCGCCTACCTGCGACAAACTCACCTGCATACTTCTGTCTGTCTTTTCTTCTGCGACCGCCGCCCATCAGAAACACCGATCGCCAATTGAACGGTTTGATTCGGCGTCGCGCGAGCCATTTCCCATTTCCATCTCCCGTCAGATTATAGCGAGGGGCGGGGGAATTGAGACAAGCAGCATTTTGGAACCTTAGGACCATCTGGACCATCTGGACCATCTGGGAGAGTGTGACCAGGACCTTCCCTCCAAACTGCAGACTGGATTTGCTTTATCTCAAACAGCAAAACTCTTTCCGGGCTCAAAGACAAGACGCTGCTTACAGTGCCTCCACGGTCGTCTTTTTGGGGTACCATAATGACTTTTTTATGATTCACTGAACCCGTAGGTGTCCCATTTCCCTTTGTCTTATTCTTCTTATTACGATTTCATACCTACACACACAATATATGGGGGGCCACAAGCACTGGCAGGCACAGATCACAGATCACAGAATCCCATCCCCATCCGGACAACCACCATCAACCATGCTGCTTCCCTGTTTTGCATTCCCCTCCACATAGCATACAGTACAGTACATGCTTTACCTCCCAGGCCTAACCTACCACAATGATCCCTACATGCCTGTGATGCATTCACCGCCCAAGCCAGGCCAGCTCATTCGTTACATTTCTCCTAAATCTCGGCATTGCCGCATAATAAGCTGAGGTAGCTTATTGTTCGCGTCGTCTCGCCTTACCCAGCGAGTCGTGCCTAAAGTCATCCCGAGACAACTCCTGGTTACCCACTCTTATTCTATATTCGACCTATACTACTATTTCCCTACCTTGTACTCCTGTATTAGATATTGCCCTAGGCGCCCCCCCTTCCCCTTCCCCTAGCCCTGGGGCCTCGGATTCCTGAAGATGCTGTTGGTGTTTGCGACACGTCCTAACAAACCGCCACAATGACAGACTTCGAAGACCACATCCTTCGGACAGACCAGCATTCTTACCCGTTGACCGGTCACGTCTACTACAGACCTCGCCGTCACCTATCAAACCGCCCACCCAGCCTGCCAGTGCCCCCTATACGGCCCCGGACACGACGACCACAATCGATCCATATCGTCTCATATCCTTCAGGCTACATTCCTCCCGAGTTGAGGCCCGCCAACTACCCGAAACCCAAACGATCCTTCCGGGTTGACAGGGAGCGCGCACGAGGCGATCGACAGCCCAAGAGCCCCAAACCCAAAAGCTCCAAGAGAGCCACCTTCGATAGGATTTGGGCGCCCATCAAGGAGCACTTCTCCCACTACGTGGCCAACGACAGCGCCTCCGCCCGCAGCGAAACCCCTTCTGGTCGACCTAGCACGTCTGGCTGCCACCGCACGTTCAGGATACAGCCAGAGGTCTCGACACGGCCCATGTCCATGGTCTCGGTTCCGTCAATTGGGGTATCGGGTATGCCTCCTTCGACCATGGTTGACAACCGCCGGGGCGGTCCCCTGCTGAACACAGCATTGCAAAACTCGCATCGCGGTAGCATCATGTCCATACGCTCCGCCAAAAGTATCATGAGCTCGGTGACCGAGGTGCCCAAGCCGGTCGCCTCGGGAAGTGGCGTGTCATGTTCGATTGTGCTCGCCGAGCCCAACGTTTTCTTGACCGGATTCGAGCACGACGGCCACCCGCGGCACGAGACGGCAAACTCGACTGCGCTTTTGAGGGGCAAGCTCCAACTTGATGTCACGAAGAATGTGAAGCTCAAGTCGGTCACATTGAAGCTTGTCGGAAAGGCAAGGACGGAGTGGCCCGAGGGCATCCCACCCATGAAGGTTGAGCAGTATGAGGAAGAGTCGTTAAGGACACAGGTCCTCACATTTTTCCATGCGATGCACGAAACTTGGGAGACATCGTACGGCAACCAGTGCAATTACAGCATCCGTGGCAGCTCGGAAAACAGCTCCAGTCTCTCTATGCCGGGATCCCAATCGCAGCTATCCCTGAACCTGAAGAACCAATCGAGGGGCAATTTAACGGCAAAGGAATACAAACGACTATCTTTGCAATCGGTCCAGCAGCGCAGTTTTGGAAAGGGCGAATCCCCCAGTGTTAATGCCGTGCAGAAGGGTTACAAGGTCTTTTATCCTGGGACGTACGAATACTCGTTCGAGCTGCCGATCGATCACCACCAACTAGAAACGACGAAGCTCCAATTCGGTTCCGTGAAATGGTCGTTGGAGACGGTCGTCGAGAGAGCCGGCGCGTTCAAGCCAAATCTGCACGGAAGCAAAGAAGTTAGCATCGTCAGAGTTCCCGACCAGCTTTCGCTTGAGATGACCGAACCCATCTCCATCAGCAGGCAATGGGAGGATCAGTTGCACTACGATATCATGATTTCGGGGAAATCCTTTCCCATTGGGACGAAAATCCCCATCGCCTTTAAACTTACGCCCCTTGCCAAGGTTCAGGTGCATAAGCTTAAAGTGTTTGTCACCGAATCGATTGAGTACTGGACCAACGACCGCCGCGTTACTCGCAAGGACCCTGGAAGGAAAATCCTGCTACTCGAGAAGTCTGCCGGGAAACCGATGGACAAGCAGTTTGAGAATTCGGAGATCAACATTTTGAGCGGAGGCGAGCTTTCGCCTGACGAGAGACACGAAGCACGAGTTGCTGCCGCCCGCAGGCGGAGCTTGGAAGCATCGAGAAGCCACACTGCGCCTCACCCGTTGCCCGATCCATCCGATAACCTACTGGGCGATTTGGATCTAGGCCTGGAGTCGTATTGGGGTTCAACCGAAATCGAGATGAACGTGCAGATACCGACGTGCGAGCAAATGGCCAAGGACAAGACTATCCGTCTGCACCCTGATTGCAGCTGGAAGAATGTCAACGTCTATCATTGGATCAAGGTAAGCGAAGTTGCGGAACAACCCATTCTCGATTCATTCAGAACTAATTTTTTTTTTTTACTTGATAGATTGTCATGCGAATCTCGCGTCTTGACCCTGAAGACCCAGCTGGCAAGCGCAGGCGGCACTTTGAGATCAGCATTGACTCGCCGTTCACTGTGCTCAACTGTCGTGCAACTCAGGCTAACACTAGCTTGCCCGAGTACTCTGGCGCGGAGCAACCCATGTACCACCAGCAGGCGACTTGCGGATGCCACGACGCTAGCATTATTGCGACGAACCCGTCGCCGGCTTCGAGCACTGGCACCATCCCCTCAGTCGAGCCCACACCCATGAGCGTCGAGCCGTCGCCCCTCGCGCCACCACCCGTCGCACACCTTGGATCACAAGCACAAGCAGGCGGTACGCAAGCGGTACAGCGTCAACAAGGCGCTACTCTGCAGCAGCAGCAACAGCAACAACAACCCGCTGTGTCGCGACCTATTCATCTGATGCGCTACCCCTCATTCAACCCCCCCGCTTTCGAGGAAGACGAAGCGCCGCCGCCGTTGGCGGATCTGCCCCCGCAGTACGATGCTGTCGTCGGCACCCCTAGTGTGGATGGCTTGGCCGACTACTTCGCGCGACTGGCCGATTACGATGATGGCGACAGCGACAGCGGCGACGAGGACTTCGGTCACCCCAGCCGCATTACCGGCCGCAACGGGCGCGTTAACGTGGCGAACCCGCGCACACCTGGCGGACGGTCGATCCCGAGCCGTAGTGTGGAGATCTCGAGACCGGCCCTACCGACGCTGACCATGGCCGGCGCTTTGACGCAACGACGAGGCTAAGCCAAAGGCCTTTTTGACGTTTTTATATGCATGAAACGTGCAGGACATATCGACGACTTGAACGGAAAGAAAGAGAGAAGGAAAGAAAGAAAGAAAGCAAAATCCTGCTATTTCGAATCGTTGGGGCATTAATGGAGTTTAAGGAAGGGGGTTTTACCTGTTTGATACCGTGGAAAAGATGATACCTTTTGATGAAGCAAATGTGCTGCATGTCTGTCTGTCTTTGGATGTTGTTGTTCGGCAACGTATCCGGCGTCACATTGGAATTTTTTTCTAAACAAGGGGAAAGGAAAGGTAGGGGGAGGGGGAAAGAAAGATGATACCTATGGCATGGCATGGCATGGCATGGCATGTATGCATTGTAGACAAGGAGGGGGGCACACAATAGATGGATGGCTGGGTCGGGGGGTTAATTACTTATTTCTCTGGTTCGAATTCTCTCTGAAGAGGGAGCGCGTCCTTTTACTACATACCTGTTCGGGTTTTCATCATGGCTGTCAGCGGCATTGTCGGCATCATTGTCTGGGGCATGGCATATTTGTTGTTTGAAGGCATTGGTTGCATGCATACCTAAGTAACTACCGTTGTATATATACCACAATTATCATAGCTTCCTTATTAGTCGATGATTGGATACCTGTTGTCTGTTACCTGCCTACCTACTTACTTACTTACCACTTCACAATTCTCTTGGAATGTGTGATGTATGGTGTGCGATGGGGACTCGGCTGTACTCTAAAGTCTGTGTCTACCTTGCCACGTTTCGCCGTAGGATTGCGTTCGAGACATGCGGGAAAAAGGGATGATGAATGGTGTGGTGCTGTTGGTTTAACCCCTTGACAAGAATCTGAATCATCGGTGCTTTTATGTTCCAATCCTTCCATTCTTCAGATCAGGGGTTCATTATATGGATCTGATATAAGTCTTTCTACACAAATTGGCAGTATCCCCGTGCCGATGCCCAAATAATGATTTCCAATTGAAGAACATAAATACACTTCTACTAATAAAATCTGTCATATATATTGGTTTCTATCTTACCCCAGAACCTAGATACTAACGGAGTTTAAGTAAAGAAAATGCCAATGTCTATTGATACAAGAGGATGAACTCAAGACATGGGCCTCTCGTCTCTGCCAAAATAACAACTTCGGCCCTAGTGTATGTGGCGTGTTTGTAAGTGACTGCCGTGCCAGCATCATGAAAGGCCATGTTCTCGAAACGTCGTCAGTCGTCCAAAAAGTCAAACATTCTCCCTCAAAGTCTGTTTACTGTCCCGTTCTCTTCTGCGTCTATCAGAATCTCCCCCGCGATTTCGTATGCCCGGTCCATCATTCTCCGCAGAGCGTATCTGAGCATCGAGAAGGTCGAAGAGGTGACCAGCAACCCCTGCCTACTTTGATAGGTGGAACCATTGCGGTATCTCACAAGTCCCCTGAGCGTATCTTCTTCCCTAGCCCACATATATCGCTGTCGGCCGACCTGAAGCCCTTTGTAGGTGACGTTAGTATTAGCCACTTCAAAATGACCGACTTTGTCGTCTTGTAAAGTACCGGCAAGGGCTCCAGACACAGAGGATCGGAAGGCTGGTTTACATCATGACTGAGTAAGTAGATAGTCTCCCGTGTTAACGTATCTGGAAAGTCTTTCCAACTAGAACTTGAAAATGCCTACAGTTATTGTAAATGTTGTAGCTACCACCATGAATGTGGTAGCTGTGGCCATTACTGTAGTCATCAATGTTGCCTAGATGCATCCTGGTGTTGTGCCCGAAGGTGTTCCTTGAGACTCCTGTTGGTTGGGTAGCAAGGCCATAGCCTGCTGGTTCTGGAGGCCTAACATCGACGTATGGGTTTTGTATTGATCGATTCATTGGAAAGGAATTCATTGAGTAGAATGAGTATTGATATTATACCCACGTGCTTTCCAGAGAGACTGCACTTGACAGGCTTAGAAAGATGGTAAGGTCGAGTGGCAGGATGGAGAGGTTTTGTCAAGGATGATAGCCGCTAACTACACGAGCAATATATCTCACTTACAGAGTAGGGCTGACGACAAGTCGAGTGGTGGGTAGATGTTAGCTATCAGGCTGTGTCCAGACTTCAGCTGCCTGACCATGTGTGCCAAAAAGTGGCTTGACTGCCGTGTCAGCGACATCCAGGGCCTTGAGAGAGCCTTTCGAGCGGGCTCCGAGACATTTCTTTTTCGGAATCCCATCGATCAGCAGGACTTCCATGATTGCCGTTTCTCATAAGGGAGTTTCCTGGGAATCATGAGACCAAATCAACTACAGCGAGATCAGAATAAGCAAATGCGAAAGCTGGTGAATGTGTTCTCGCTATCCTTTTTCACGGGCTAAGTGAAGTATCCATCCACCGAAACAGGGCGAATTCCTAGCAGTACCTTGCAAAATGGTAAAACAATTCTCACACCCCCTTTCAGTCATCGACCCTGAAAATCGGCCTTTGCTAACATGATCAGGCTGAAATTTTGGGCACGGCTTCCGCTACGGTCACTCTATTTGAGACCGCCGTTGACCTCATACAAAGAATCAGGGCAGCCCATCAGCGCGTGCGAGCAACTTCTAAGACCCTAGAGGAGACGACGCAGCAACTTGACACCTTGTACCACTCCATTGCCTTCGTAAAAGCTGAGCCGAATCTCCACACGGCCGGCGTCGTTGGTCAAGTATCCCGCGTGACCGAGGCTGCGAACGAGCTGAACGCATTCTTTGAGAAGCTTCGCCAGTTTCAGCAAAGACAAAGCTCCGTCCGGCAACACTTGCATGCCTTCGCCTTCGGCAACGACGAAGAAAGGGAGCTCGCTGCCATCCTTTCCCGCCTACGCAATGCCAGGTCTGCTCTCATGCTTGATGTTCAAGTCTCCGGGGTTGGACTCGTGGGCGACCTCAGGAATGGGTTCCGTGTCGTGGCTGCCACCCTCGATGAACTCAACGGCAAGGTGGAGGAGGCCTTGGAATTCAAGTTGAGACTCCACCAAATGGTCGCTAATCGCGTCACGGGCAACGGTATGATATTCGATCACCGGGGATATTGTGGGACATGATGCTAAGGGAGACGCAGATGGCACAATTGAGATCAGATTCGATGAGATTGCGAGACTCAGCCGCAACAGAACCGACATGCCTGATATCAGTGATGCGCCGTTTGTTGGTAGTGACTTTGACGCCGCCCAAAACACCACACCCAACGTCCAAAATGAGATATACGGTAATGTGACGCTTGATCAAGCCCGTGTACTAGCTGGCGATATCGGAGTTGAGGAGTGGCAGAAAAAAACTGGGATCACGCAACGGAATACGATCAGAGACAACAATTTCGGGAATGGAGCCCATATTGTGGCGGGAAACGTCTCGGGTGACGTAGGGAAGGACTTCCTTCAGCACTTCTTTAAGTGAGCTGTGGTTGTGTCATGTTTCATTGCGTAATCCCCTATAATGTGAAGTACCTGGATAGTTGGTACCTTGGATATGCTCAGGGTGTTTCGCGAATTGTATTTACAGTCTTTTTTTTCCTATCGAGTTTGAAATGGAATATGTCAGCCTGCGGTCGAATAACAAATGTGTACTGGCTCAGTTTTCATGATAGTCAAGGACTTCATCCTGCTAGCACTAACAGCCTGACTTCATGAGAGTTGTCAAAATATGGCTTTTCTCGCAACTCCTCCCTCGTCATGCCTGTGCTGCAAAGAGATGCATGTCCTCAAACGTGCAACTCATGCCCTTCTCACCAACCTGGGCACTTGTGATAGCCCACGATGACGTTGCCCCAGCCGGTCCCATCGGGCCCCACGTCGAACAGCTGCCCCTGGGTCCAGTGGTGCTTGTGCAACGTGTACGAGCACTTGTCGTAGATGACCTGGGCGTAGTCGGCGAGGGTGTTGCAGGCCACGGTGCTCGGCGACGTGTTGTCGTTGCAGAACCAGATGGCGGCGTGGTGCTGGCAGGCCACGATGTCGCAGTGGCCCGGGCCCACGCCGTCGCTGCACTGCGCCGGGTTACCGGAGCTGTCCTTCTTGTCCCGCAGCTCTTGGATGGCGTCGTGCGTCCAGCCCTTACGGGCGCGGATGTAATCGGGGATGTTGCAGAGGGGGCCTCGAGGGTCCTGGAAAAGGAAGAGAGGGAGAAAGGTTAGTAAAGATCGGGACAATAAAAGGTTATATGTGCAATTATGGCTAAGTTCACACAAGGAAGAAAAGTTAGCTGATACAAGTTCTGGGTTGTCAGGTTCGCCGCAGAACTTGAGGAGGATAGCAATCGCGAAGACCGCCTAAGGTGTCGTCGGTGTCTACAGCATTCGTTTTCTACCGAGCTATCTCAGGTTGTCCACCCTCATCTTGGGCACTATTGAATAAAAAATTACCACACCCTGGAATTCGTAAGACGGTTTCCTGTCCGCCGGCCCTTCAGCAGTGCTGGAACCCGACTATAACGTTGCCCCAGCCGTTCCCGTCTGGACCGACATCAAACAGCTGGCCCTGGACAATCTTGTGATTGGCCCCGTCCCTCTTCCTGCACTTGTCCACGATGGCCTGGGCGTAGTCGCCGAGCAGACTGCACGGCGCCGAGCTCGGCGCGGTGTTGTCGTTGCACATCCACACGGCGCCGCCGTTGGTGCAGGCGACGCGCGCGCAGGTTCCCGGGCCGGCCCCCGCAGTGCAATCTCCGCTCATGGCGTGCAGTTTCTTGATGCTCTCGTCCACCTTCGAAACCAGGACGTTGCTGTAGCCAGGGATGTCGCAGAGGGGGCCGCGGGGGTCCTGGAAAGTTATAGCACGGTATGATACGGTATGAAAGACAGAAGGAAAGGAATATGTGTGAGGAAAAGATTCGGCTTACCTGGCCGCGGATCTCCAAGCCAGTGGCGTTCATGATGGCCTCGTTGGCCATGTCGGTGCCGATGGGGCTGGGCTACAGGGAATCAGCAACATTGCCATGCCGCAGAGATACTATTACATACCACGGCGCTGATGCCTACGACAAATGCCGAAGCGGCGAGTTTGCTTAGAAGGTCTTTCATAATATGTTTGTTGGCGGTTGTCAAAATGGCAGGCTTTTCTCGATTTGATTAAAGTATGGAGTAGTTAAGTTCAGAAACTCCTGAAGATCAAGTTTCGAGCGGCAGACTTTATATGTGATTCGGTGCCTAGAAGCACATATGTATTCAATGTGAGTTGGGTATTCACTCATTCTTTACATACCCGTATCCCTAACCATTGGCCACCCACTGGAATGTGACCAAACAAGTACAACGGGCAAACCGTCACGCACCAGGGGGGAAGATAAAAAGTCAACCAACTTGAATCATTTACTGTGGCATGGGCTCACTGTCTGGTAGCTCTGGGACTTGCCTTGTCACTGTTGGAATTTGAAGATGGCTGCTTACACCCGATCATGACACTCCATGAAGCTACGTCGCGCTGGACGGACAAGGTTGCCTCATCTTGCCTATGTTGGACATGAATAGTAATCTCCCCTATAATTGACTGTAAAGACCGCCATGATATAGGCGAGCAACCCAAATTGATTCAGATCATAGGGTTTCTCAAGTGCGACCCCTGAACAAGGGGCGGCCAGAGTACTGTATCCAGGCTCTGCCCTAGCCGATTGAGTATATTTCGGTAGGGTCTAATAATACAATTTCTCTATTTCATTTAGTATGTAAACGTGAATTTGATAACAAGCTTGCTTATTTTCCGAGAAACGGATCAAGCGTATGGAGCCCTCCATTGGTTCTGGTGGACACCCTATGCTTGTTGGCCATCAAGGTTGCTGGTAACTGGACCCCGACGACCCTGATCACGCAACTCACGAAACCCATCGTCATTGCCTATAAATACTATTAAAATGCCGATGTATCTGAATATAAGAAATGGATCGGTTAAAATCGTCACCGTGTCGGTAGTAAGGTTTTGCTTTCAGAACTTCGTGAAACGATTCACAGGATTTCTACCCATCGTGAACAGTGAAAATGGGGGCGATATGGCCGACTCATGAGAGAAGGTCTAAGAAGAAGTAGGCTCCATCTTAGCGAAAACTTTTTGAGAAATACGATACCCAGACACTGACGGTGGGAAACATAGGGTCGATTGTACCGTCCTTCCGCTGCTCACGTTCGGGCTCCTGGCCGCCCAGATAGACAAGATGAACCTAGCCAGCGCCCTCACTGCCGGATTCGCCTCCGACATCAACGTGGACCAGAACACGATTAACCTAGGGAATCAACTGATGTACCTGGGCGTCGTGCTGCTCGAGATTCCTTCCAATTTTCTACTGCAGAGGGTAAATGCTTTGACCCTCCACTCATGGTGGTGTATGTGTGTATGTGTATACTGACTCTTACTACTCCGAACCCAGGTAGGCCCTCAGAGATGGATCTCAGGCCAAGTTCTCACCTTTGGCTTCGTCGCCATCTGCCAAGTCTTCATCACGGACAGGACGGGCTTCCTGGTCTCGCGGGCGGTGCTTGGGTTGACGGAGTCAGGATACATCCCCGCGGCGCTTTTCACGCTGTCGACCTGGTACGCGAAAGAGCAACTGGCCAAGCGCTTGGCGGTGTTCTTCTTCGGCATGTTCGGTGGGAACGCTATAGCCCCTATACTGGCCTCGGGGATTCTGAAACTGGATGGCATGCGAGGCCTGAAGGGGTGGCAATGGCTCTTTCTAGGTGAGTACCTGCTTTTCCAGGATCGCCAGAGAGAAAATAAGTTGGATTGGCAATGCTAACACCATGGGCGGATAGTTGAGGGCCTGTTTACATTGGCCATTGCCGTGATGATGTTCCTTTTTCTCCCAAAATTACCTGCCACTACGACCACTTCTGGCACAGCTGAGTCGTCATCAGCCGCTAGTCAAGAAGATGTTTCATGGACAAATAATGAATCCAAATCTACGGCGAGAGGAACTGATACAGTAATGAAGAATTTCGACTTTGGCGTAGTCTGGAAGACGCTTGCCCATTACCGCCGCTGGCTACATTTCGTGGCGTCATTTTGCGTCTTCTCGACGTGGAGCCCCTTAACGACTTACACCCCATCCATCATCATGTACGCTCAACTCAAGTCGGATCGAATCTACAAGAAAAAACCTGCAAACACTGACACATAATGAAAATATTACTACTGAATAGGTCATTAGGCTTTGACCGCATCACAGCTAATGCCTTAGCCGCCGTGGGCCCATTCCTCGCCCTCCTCGTCATCTTCGCCATGGCCGTCCTCAGCGACCGCACCAACAAACGGGGGCTCGCCGTCATCCTCGCCGTCTGCCTCTACCTAATTGTCTTGGTTGTCGCCCGCGCGGTCCAGCCGCATGCCGGCAAGTGGTCGCGTTGGGGACTGTGGACTGCCGTGAATGCGCTCGCGGTCGGGTACCATCCCGTGCACAACACATGGCTTCAGCTCAACTGCGAAGATCCTCGGGAAAGAAGTATCAGTGTAGCGTAAGTTTTTCTAACTCTGCTATCTTTACCTACGAATAGTTATCCTGACAAGAGTTGGTATTGCAGGATGTGGGTTATGGCATCCCAAGGGGGGCTGATGGTAGGCACGCAGTACTTCAGGGGCGGTGATGGTCCTTAGTAAGTAAAAGAAAACAGTCCGCACGACTCGAGAATAACAACGTTAACAGATTTAGCAGCTACAATAACGGGCTATGCATTATGATCGCCATGGTGGCTGTTGGGTTGGTACTCATGGTAGCGCAGTCTATCGTGTATACAGTCCACAATTGTCGTGTCGCTCAACACGGAAACCAAGATAAAGGCACTAAAGAGGTGTGGTTGTACACCCCATGAGTTGGTTTAAATGTTCTTGGTCGGAAGTAACGAATGACGAGATAATGTAAAGCATATGATCATCAACGTCGGATCAAATCGTTTCTCGTTGAGGTAGGACGCTGTAATGGCAAGCGGTGATTGGTTACTTCAGGTATTGCGCAAAGTAAGGAGGTGATGACTTGCAGCCAACGGTGTCAACGTCCAACGGCCATATTTACTTGGAGCCCAAAAGGAGTCTCAACCCAACGGTTGCCGCCACAATTCTTCACAGTGGTATCGTGATTTACACATGAAAGCATGCGTACCGAACTTCGGCAAGCCGAACTCGGATCACGTCGCTTAAGCGAGTTGTGGTGTGGGCGGCTAAGTGATCGACGGATAGTCCTGCCGTGGCTGGCGCAGCATTTCCATCCTGTCGGGTACTCTGCTCAGCGAATACCAACGAACCCAAACATCCTATCATAACTCAACAGATAAAGGTGAGAGATGAAGGGAGAACGGAAAACACGATGCAAGAAGCTCAGTAAACAAGAAAGTGACACTTGATGATGGGTTGCACAAACCGCAAAGACGCAGACGTCCCAGCCTTACACCCCCTCCTTTCGCCATACCTGCTGATTATGTCGCCGCTCTGCCTTATTTGGTCGTAGGACAGCACTCACTCACCCCCTCCGTGTTTGATACAGACGGTTCCATTCAGCCTGCATTATGCATTAGTAGTAGTAGTAGTAGTAGTAGTAGCGTAACCAAGTCTGCAACCAGAAGCCCGCTGCACGTCCTGCTTGGATGTTGGTTCCCGCGCAACTTGGCTTTTGCGGAGAAAGACCAGAGACCGTTATCATTAGGCCCCCCACGAAAGTGCCACAACCGTCTGTGACGTGCCGGGAAGTAAGTCTTGCGTTTCTGTTCTCAGAAGCAGCACTACACGACGCTGTCCCTGTCGTAGTAGCTTGCCAAGCTACTATCACGAAGAAGGGGTCTACGGCATGAAATATCCGGACTAAAGACCCTAATTTGGAACTTGAACGCGTTTCAGATTGCGGATTGAGGCAGGTGGTTTGACGAAGGATGAAGTTGCTGCGCGTAGCCGTCGTTACAGGAGGCACGGTGTTGTGCTCACCAGGTAAGTAAAACCAAAGTCGTCAGGAGCACCAGCACCAATGTCATTCTTCTGTCGTTGGAATTTTTCTCTTTGACTACCAAGTACATAATCGTCGCCATCGAGATTATGCTATCTCCCAAAGATTACAATGATGGTGACTGGCGACTGACAAGAGGAAACTGCGAAAGGCCGGCTTGCAGCAACAGCAACAGCTCAGTCAACCGTCTGCAAGTCCCCGACGGCAATAGGGTCCGCTGCAGATGCCGCAGCACTCGCTAAGGGCTGTTCGACTATCGAGGGCGACCTCACGATATCCGCGGCCGCCAGTGGAGACGACGGCATCATGCTAGATGGAATCAAAAACATCACCGGCGGTATCACTATCCAAGACTGCCCGGATAGATGTGCCGGCTTCGCGGCCGGCACCATCTCGAGCTCGACCCTGGAGAACGTAGGGCGCGACATACGGATCAGCGACGTGGGAGGCTTACACAGCCTCCTGCTCCCGGCCCTGCGCGACGTGCGCGGCAAAATCACCCTGGAGAACCTGATGGGCCTGAAGAACCTCGACATCGCCAGTCTGCGCTCCGTGAACGACTCCTTCATCCTGGCCGGCGCGCCCAAGCTTGCGAACCTGACCGCCCCCGCGACGGGGTTCGACGTCGCCGGCGACCCGGCCCGCGTCCGCGTCTGGGACGTGGGGCTGGGCTCCGTCGACCCCTTCCTGGTGGCGCCGTCCAACGCCCACACGCGCGACGTGAGCGTGTCGCGGATCCCCCACGTCGTCTACGCCGAGCTCGCGACCAGCAACGGCGGCCGCGTCGTCATCGAGGGCAACGGGCACCTAACGCTGGGCCTGGGCAACTTCCGCAACGTCTCTGCTAGTCGCGACTCCTTACTGATGCCGGCTCACATCGAGACGCTGAACGTCTCGGGGCTGGCCGGCGTCCGCTGGAGCAGTCACAGTTACAACGACAATAGTGGAGACCGACAGAAGGGGAGGCCGGGGGAGTACTACACCCTGGGGTCGCTCTCGGTGCACGACTGCACCCTGCTGACGACCCTACCGGTCCTGTGGGAAGGGACCGGCCGCCTCGAGATCGCCCGCAACGACGCGCTCGCGGAGCTGGCGTTCCCGGCCGACCCGGACGCGGCGCGGGCCGTCGCGTCGGCGCTGCGCAACGTCGCCATTCGCGACAACCCGAAGCTGGAGCTCGCCACCACTAAGGAAGACGGGAAGAAGAAGTGGAACGGGACCGTCGAGACCACGAGCTGGATCTGGCCGACGGAGGACATGGAGACGTTCGTCCTGAGCGGGGCGGTGCACGATACGTTCTTGTGAGTTTCCTTTCCTTCGCCCCTTCTCCCCCAAGGTCGTTAGGAGGTATAAACCCAACCTGTTTATTCACTCTATCTATCCTTATCTCCATCCATCTCAGTCCCCCATTCAAAAGCGGCGCAGAAGGAATCCATCTCAACCGACTGACGAATGCCGGCGAAAAAACCAGCCGACCCCTCGAGAAGATCCACGGCCTCACAACCTCGTCTGACCCAAGCCCAGCTAAACCGCGCATCCTCGACGACTTCGAGCTCGCGTCCAGCGTGGCCGCGTTCCACTGCGGCACCATCGACCAGATGCGCATGCACGGCGTCTTCGTCGGCAAGTACAGCTGCAACGGACACGGCGTGGACATGGTGCCGCCGCACCATCATGGCAACGGTGCCGCTGGTCGGAGGGGGCCTTTCGTCGACGACAAAGCACAAGCCATGGTCATTGTCTTGCTGTCCGTGTTCTTGTCGATCATGGTAGGCTAGGTGGTTTAGTGCAGGTTGGATGGCCGCCTAGTTCGGGAGGGAAAAGGGGCTCGCTTAGATGAGATGGGTGGGACCAATACGTATATGGATTGACGGTTTACTTGGGTGGGCAGGCTTCAACTTGTGAGAGCCACACAAATAGTTAAATATATCCGAACGGAGCACTTATCTTGTAGATTGCAAAATAGTCAAGCAGTGCTTGTCCGGATTCTGATGGTTTGATCAGCGATACGAGGGTCACAAAAGCTATGTTGTCGCCACTTCGTTCCAAACCCAGGCCGGAGAGCGGGCTGATGTAGAACCAAATTACCTTGGAGCGCCCCCCAAAGTCGCCATAATTTCCTCTCAAAACATGTACAGAGGAGCGTTCTTGGGTGTGTGTCCCTGTTGCAAAAGCACTTTGCCTTGGGTATTATTGCCAGCGGAATCTTGCTAGGCCTTCTCTCTATAGTTACACATTGATGGATTGAGTTTCGCAAACTGAAAACACACTGATAGATTCCATCCGCCTGATTCCCTTCCGATAGTGATGCGCTCTGATGTTGAGATAACCGGATATATGTATCATCGGTGTTTCCTTGTTCCCATATTCCTTTGCCCTATGCCATTTGCCATTGCCTTGTCTTGCCAGACAGTTTTCGCCATTTAAAAAGAAAAGCAAAATGTTTATACACACTTTCATACGCCCTGTTATCAATCCTCCCTGGATGATTCGCACTGGTGGTTAGGCGAGCCAAAGTCGATATGAAACGCCCCTCTCAACCAAAAAGCTCCCATCTCAAGGGTGTATTTGTTTGTTTGCCATTTCTGGCCTAAGTCAAGTAGCAGCCCTCCTTCTCGGGTGGGCGAGGTCTTGCCTCCTTGGATGTTGCGTCTCGGGTTCCATGGCCGGAATGAGGGAGAGGAGGGGGGCATGGTGATCGAAGACCGGGGTCTATGCTCGGGCCGCTCGTGCTGTTCTACATCACCGCCGTGCCCAGCATAGAGCCCTCCATTGCCATGTTGTCCATGGGGACCTCCATCTCGCCGCCCCGAGTCTCCATGCCCGTCATCCGGGCCTCCATCGTGATCATACGTTGTTCCATATCGATTAGCCGCTTCTCCATGCCGTCGATTCGCTGCTCCATGCGGTTGAAGCCCTGGTTCAAGTCATGGCCGATGCGGTCCAGCTTGTTCGTCAGGCTGCGTATGCTCTGGGCGATCGGGGTGTTCTCCTGTCCCGGGGGCGCGGCGGGCACGCGGGCCTCGTGGTTGTGTCGGTGCTCCTGCATGGCGAAGCGCCACTGGTTGTTGAGGTTGACCTCGCAGACAGCCTTGGCGCGCCAGGGGCAGTCAACCTTGCGGGTGGACGGGTTTCGCTTCTTGGCCGTGCTGTTGTATTTGACGCCGCCCCGGTCGCACACCAGGTCGTAGCGCGTGGGCTTCCCGTCGCGGTAGTTGCTGGCGCGCAGCTTGACGACGCCGTACCCCTGGTCTTTCGCGACGCGCTGGACGTTGGTCAGGAGGTCCTCGAAGGTGCGGTAGATGCCCTCGGGCGGCGGGGCGAGCTGCCCGAGCTCCGACGGGTTCGACATGGGCGCCCCCGTGCGGGCAGACATGGGCGTCGGCGTGGGCACGGGCACGGGGGTGTGTTGGATGCCACCGCCGGGGGCATTGTTGGGGTTGCCGTTGACGTTCTGAGGGGTGCCGTTGGTCAAGGGGTGGCCTGACACGCCGCCTGGCACGGCGGGTGACGGCTGGAGGGGAGTTGAGAGCGAAATGGTGGCGGTTTGAAGGGGGTGGTTAGGGGGAGGTGGAAGGAGAGAAAAGGGAGGAACGGGTCGATGGGCGGATGGTGTGATGGTGAGGAAGGATGAGTTAACGAGGCCACGAGGCCGTCGTTGGACGACGAGTCCAAAACGTGGATGGTGGTCGTTGCCTGATTATATCTAGAAATGCTGTCGCCCCGGGTATCCTTTTATGTTTTGTGTCGCCTGGCCGGTAGTGCTAGTTCAATGACACGCGACTTGGAAGACGCGCGGGACCTCAAGTTTTCTGGGCTATACCGTGGGCGCCGTTGGGATTGTCGAAGTTGATACTGTGCCTGAGAAGCGATGAAGAATAGGGAGATGGGTTGAACAGGCTCAGCAGGCTGGCAGTTTGGCGTGGGTTGGACCCAATGTATCACTGTGCACAAGCACGGGCCATCGTTCGATGGAAAAGGGATTGATTACGGTAATCCCTGGATCTGAGCCAATCAACTCCTTAGGTTAGGTTAGGGGGTGCTCTCTGACAGCAGGCTTTCCACTGGAAAGCTGTACGTCAGAGTTAGAGTCCCTCACAGCGTAAAGGTCAACGTCCTAGATGTATTGCAGTGTTGTGTCTGCTCAAAGTGAAAATTGAAATAAAACCAAAACAAATTAAACAATATTCTACTATATATTTCAAGCACTACAGTGAAGTTGAAATCCAAAGGCAGCGAATCATCACCACTTGATTCAGTCGATGGCGGTCTGTAAACTGAATAACGCTAGAAGCTGTAAGCTGACGCAAGGAAGAGCGTTCTGTTCTGTGGCTGAGGTGAATTGAAGGGTGGCTCGCACGCCTATTCCGCATTCCGCATTCCGCAATAAATCAGACAAGCAGTTTGCGACAACATCTGCTCAACCTACGGATCTGCCTGCCCTGTACTGATTTGGTACTGTAACTCTTCGACTCTCTCTTCTCTTGACATGCCGATGCAGTAGACAGACGCCTCCGAAAAAAGCACGGCCGGTAATGGCGACCAAACAAGAGGCAGCGGCCGACGCCAAGTTCGTGAAACAGGAAATGCCAGCCAATGGCGAATGGAGCGAAGAGCAGCTTGAAGAGGGACTGAAGCACCTCAAGTTGCTGCACATCAAGGCAAGGACACTTTTGCATGCCTCGATTTTGAGACTCATGTGGGAGATTTGCTGGATTACTCGTACTGACTTTGCGTGCCTGTCGCAGTGTCGAGAGCTTCGCACTTCCATGCCACGCATGCTAGACCCCCTGACAACGCAACACGCCAGCAGTATGTCGTCGCCTTTCCCTTGCCCTCTCGCCGACCCGTGACCTGAAAGAAACCAATTTTGATTGTTATTGCCTATAGACGAAGAACTAGCCGTCTCCTTTACGAAGGCGGTCGGCACAGCTTCCAGGGAGCTATCCGACTTTCGGACCCTCTACCAGACCAACGAAAGTAAGCAGGTGCTGGAGCATGCGAATAAGAGTCGCGCAGCCGATCCTAAGGACATAAAACCCTGGAGGCCCAAGGACCACCCCGACTGGCTTGAAATGGACCAGTAATATATACAACACGGTGCTATGCTATTGCTATTACCTGCAACCAAGGGGCAAGAGAAAGCTTGCCGCCAGCCGAACGATTGCTACGATATTGGACCAAGGTATTGACTCGAGGAGTTATGGATTTATTTATTTATTTGGAGTATGTCATAGAGGCACTGCAACTTGGGCGTCTGGTGCTCAGGATCTCGGCACGGGTAAGGGAGGTATGGTAATATAACCGTGATTGCGTCTGAGAGATGCCCATCCCTTCAGAAGGCACTGGCTCATATGCGCGATTATAGCCAAGAAAACATCTGGCTGTTTAAGGTAGATAGGTCATGTATAATCGACATGGTCTTGCTGTAGGAGCAATCGCTTGCAAAGCAAACCCCTTGAGGCTGCCAGCACCTTTCACGATATCGAGTTGCCAGCTGTGGGGATGACTAAGCAGATATTGGCAGCTGGCAGCCGGCCACTCCAGCTTTGTGACCCAGTCCCTGGGGTACATGGGTGGCAGCCAACACCCGACAACATCAAACTCTGCAGGCTGTTTTGGTGATTAGAAAATTCAATTCTGATACTTTTTAATTGAAGCAAACATTTGTAGACTTTCGTATTTTTCTTTTCAAGGGCTACCTGAAAAAGAGTTGCCTGCGAGTTGCGCCTGCTGTTGAGTCACTCTTGAATTTGCTTAGGCGGGTAATGCTCGCTACTTACTGCTGCAAAAAGCACCAAAAAAGCACCGACCTGTAAACCCCACCACGTAGAATTCACAGAATTTAATTTTCGACCCCTCGCATTCCCTCTCCCAGGCAAAACCCACTTCAACGTAGTGAGTAGCGAGCCATTATCCTACCACCACTGCCCCATCCTGCCCATCGCGGCCTTTTTCACTTCTTGACATCAAGTCTCCTGCGATCCCCAATTACCGACCCGATTTAATTTTTGAAAAAAATCGGCAGGACCGCCAACATGTCGAAATTCTTTGCCGGTGGCGACAGCTCCAGCGAGAGCAGCTCCGACGAGGAGGAGCTCTACTCTGAGGAGGAGGAAGAAAAGTTCCAGGGACAGGCCGAAGAGTCCTCCGAAGAGGACTCGGACGAAGATGATGACGAGGACGACTCCGAGGAAGATTCCGATGACGAGGGCGCTGGCAAGACGGGTGCCTCCCGTTTCTTGCGCGGCGATTCCTCCGACAGCGAAGACAGCGACGAAGAGCGCGTCAAGACCGTGAAGAGCGCAAAGGACAAGCGCCTTGGAGAGGTTGAAGCCACCATCAAGGCCATCGACAATGGGCGCAAGATCAACGATTGGGGCTCCATTTCCAGCGGTAAGCACAGACCCGGCCGGCTTCCACTCGACCCGAAATCCCCTCGGATAACTGACGGACTGACGGACTGACTGACTGACCTCGATGATGCGCAGAGTTCGACAAGTTGAACCGACAAGCAGCCAAGATTGGCGAGGGCAAGCAGATCCCCAAGATCTACATCAAGGCCTTGGTGGAGCTCGAGGAGTTCATGAACGAGACGATCGCTAAGCAGAAGGTCACCCCCAAGAAGATGAACGCCACCAACGCCCGAGGTCTCAATGCCGTCAAGCAGAAGGTGAAGAAGATCACCAAGGACTACCAAGACCAAGTCGACAGCTTCCGCAAGGACGAGGATGCCTTCATGGAGTCGGAAGACGAGGCCCCGGCCCCCAAGGTCAAGAAGTCCAAGCCTACCGATCTTTACCTCGACGAGACCACGGCCGCTGAGGCCAAGGATGACGAAGGTTTCGTGACCCTGGGTAAGGGTGGCAAGGTTCTCCAGTTCACCCCCGAGAGTATCCTGAAGCACTTGCGGGGTATCCTGGAGTCGAGAGGAAAGAAGAACACCGACAGACTGGAGCAGATCAAGATTATGGAGAAGCTCCTCGAGGTGGCCAACACACCTTACCTGTCCCTGCGGGTGCTTCTGACCCTCGTTTCCGCCCGCTTCGACCTCAGCGCCGGTTCCACATCTTCGACGATGCCTCTTGATCAGTGGAAGGCTGCCGAGAAGGACCTGCAAACTCTCTTCGAGATTCTCGAGAAGAACAAGGACCACATCGTCATTGAAGGCGCGGAAGAGTGGGAGGATGACGACAAGCCCCCTACCGTTCCCGAGGGCGAGAAGTACCTCAAGGTTCCCGGAAGCATTGTGTCCTACGTCGAGCGTCTCGATGACGAGCTCACCCGGTCGCTACAAGCCATTGACCCTCACACTTCAGAGTACATTGAGCGCCTGAGCGACGAGGGCAACCTGTACAACACCATCTTCCAGGGCATGCTCTACTACGAGCACCTCCAGAAGGATTCGGAGCTCCAGATTCCCCAAGACAGTGTTAACCGCATCGTCATGAGACGGTTGGAGCACGTCTACTTCAAGCCCGCCTCGGTCGTTAAGATCCTCGAGGAGAACGCCTGGAAGAGCGCCCCTGCTAACGCCGTGTCTGCCGTCACCCCCCGCACCGAGGAGACCGATGCCACCAACCTGCTTAACGTTCTCTGCAACTACCTCTTCACCAACAGCGAGGGTATCATCCGTGCCCGTGCCATGCTGTGCCAGATCTACTTCTTGGCCCTGCACGACGAGTACTACAAGGCTCGTGACATGATGCTCATGTCTCATTTGCAAGAGTCCATCAACAACTTTGATGTCCTGACCCAAATCCTGTACAACCGCACACTCGTCCAGGTCGGTCTTTGCGCGTTCCGCAAGGGTCTGGTGTACGATGCCCAGAACACGCTGCAGGAGATTTGCGGCAGTGGTCGCCAGAAGGAGCTCTTGGCCCAGGGTGTTATGATCCAGCGCTACAGCCAGGTTTCGCCTGAGCAGGAGAGGCTCGAGAAGCAGCGCCAGCTGCCCTTCCACATGCACATCAACTTGGAGCTGCTTGAGTGCGTGTACCTCACCTGCAGCATGCTTCTCGAGATTCCTCTGCTCGCCCAGACGGGCTCATCACCCGACATCAAGAAGCGGGTCATCAGCAAGACCTACCGCCGCATGTTGGAGTACCACGAGCGTCAAATCTTCACCGGCCCGCCCGAGAACACGCGTGACCACGTCATGCAGGCGTCGCGTGCCCTGGCTGCCGGCGAGTGGAAGAAGTCGATCAACTTTGTCCACAGCATTAAGATTTGGGACCTGATGCCAGACACCGAGGGCATCAAGACGATGCTCTCCAAGCAGATCCAAGAGGAGGGACTCCGGACTTACCTCTTCACGTACGCCCCCTTCTACGACACTCTTTCCGTCTCCACGCTGGCGACCATGTTCGAGCTCGAGGACCGCAAGGTTGCTGCTATTATTAGCAAGATGATCAGCCACGAGGAGCTCGCGGCTGCTCTTGACCAGGTGTCTGCCACAGTCATCTTCCGCAAGGGCGTTGAGCTGTCGCGCCTGCAAAGCTTGGCGCTTACGCTGTCGGACAAGGCGGCGGCCCTCATCGAGACCAACGAGCGCACACTGGAGCAGCGCACCCAAGGCACAGCCAATGCGTTCGACCGCAGGGGCGCCAACCAGCGAGGTGGACATCGGGGAGGCCGTGGAGGCCGAGGTGGTGGCCGCGGTGGTGGTGGCAACACCGGTCCTAGACAGGCAGGTGGTACGCAGTTCACGGGCGGCGCTCTCGGTGCGGCGGTACGGGGTTAAAGAACGGACCATTGTTTTCTCGTTTGTATGTAATGCATCAGGAGTCACTGAGGATTTGCCTTTTTATCAAAAAGCATGGGTGAGAGGCCGGGCAAACTATTTCTGCAGTGTTAACCCAAGGCCCCTCCGTTCCAGGCTGGTATGGATGGTCTAGAGCTTAAGAAAGAAATCGACAGCTCGTTTCATGATATACGTTAGACTAAGTTTGTTTTTCTCGTGGGCTCTGATGTGACTGACTACCTAATCCAGGATGATGACTTTATGTATGTGTAGAACGAGGGATAGATACGAGGGCGTGCTATGTATGTATTGGAGAATCCAGCTTGACTTCGGCTTCGGCTTCGGCTTCAGTGTACGGTGACTAGGCTGTACTTTTCATGTTCAAGTACACACATCTTCTTATTCCTATCCTGCATATTATACATAAACCCGTTGATCATGTCTCAGATCTAATAAATCCAATTGCTGAGATCCGAGACTCCAGACTTCTTCTCCCAATTGCCAGCCTGACTAATAACCGCGCGCGGGCTGTCGTCCGCTGGCCCCGAAACCCCACTTGAGTCGCCCACTGTCCACCCCCACTAATCAAAAGGCCCCGATCTCAAACCAAGTGATTTCCAATAGCTGACTTATACGCAGAAAATCCTCAGCCAGGCCCGAGTATCTTAGTATTGCAGGTAAGGAAGGGTAAGGTAGGTGTAGTCAGAGGTAGGTCGAAAATTCGAGTTCCCTCCCATTCTTTTCTTTTTCGTTTTTCTTCTCTTATACAATACCAAGCACCCGCCTAGAAATATAGAACTGGACATGTTTCGTAATCTTCCCTCATCTTGATTGTCGCATTCGTCGTTCGTCTGTCTCTTGCTGCTTGCTCTCTGCCCCCCCTCTACTCCGTATGCACTTTCCGCGACGGCTCCCACGCCTCGTAGCATCGACACTACATCTGCTTCCCCTGCTGCGCCCGCAACAGTACCAAGCCGTCGCTTTCACGGCGCTCAACACGGTAGCGACCAGTCCGTTGACCTGCCCCGCCAACTTCGCGCCCGCCTCGACGCTCTCCTCCTCCAGGCCTACGAAACCGCGACAAGCCTGTGCCATGTCGTCTTCCGCAGTCTCTGCCTCGGCCGCACCGGCCGAGCCCACCCTCGCAGGAACGACGCCGAACGATTCCGCCGCCACCTGCGCCGCGACTACTTCGAACACGAAAGAAGAAGAAGAGAACAAGCTGCCCCCGCTCTCGGCCGCCGAGTTCAAGGCCTACAACCGCATGGCCGAGGACATGGACATGTTCCACGCCCACTTCCGGCAGACGTGGAACCTGCTGTGGGGCGCCGCGACGAGCGGGAAGCGGCCGGCGGGCATGTCGATGCGGGCCTTCATCCAGGAGGGCCTGCAGTTCGTGCGGTACCTGACGGTGCACCACAACATCGAGGAGGCGCACATCTTCCCCGTGCTGGCGCGGAAGATGCCCGAGTTCCAGACGGGCCGGGGCAACGGGGCCGCCGAGCTGCTCCGGCAGCACCGGCAGATCCACCACGGCATGGACGCCATGGAGGCCTACCTGAACGCGTGCCGCTCCGGCGAGGCCGACCTCGAGATGCGCGTCCTCAAGGAGAAGATGGAGCCCTGGGCCGACGTGCTGTGGACGCACCTCGATCAGGAGGTCAAGACGCTCGGGGCGGAGAATATGCGCAAGTATTGGACGCTGGACGAGATGAAGAGGTTGCCTATGTAGACGGCGGGTGGCGATGTGCGAGATGTGGTTTAGAATAATGATAAACGATACAATTGCTTTTGGAAAGATAAGAAGAAAGAGAATAAACAATTCACCCCTACTTCAGACCTACTTCAGACTAAGTCAATGAGATGAGGGTGAGAGGACAGTGAATATAGCCGAACATGTGAGATATTACTGGTGTCCAGACGACGACGAGAATTTTTGAGAGAATTCAACATTTTGGGGCGCTCAATTTCATAATAGTCATGATAGTTGCCGTGAGGTTTCTACCAACCGTTGATCAACCGCTCTTCCACATGATTATCTCATCCTGCCTATTGGCCAGATGTATATCCTTTTTCTTCTGGACACATGTTGGTGTTTGTTTGCATCGCGTTCCTCCCTCCCTTCCTTCCTACAACCTAGTAACCCTCTTTCCGGTTCACCTGGTTGATAAGCTTCTCCCCCTCGCTGAACCGCTGCAGGTTGAGCTCGAGTACGTCGGCGATGCGCGGGCCCAGGCCGTTGGACATGGCGCTGATGTGCGGCGTGATGATCAGATTCTTGCGGGACCACAGCGGGTGTCCCTCGGGCAGCGGCTCCGGGTCCGTCACGTCGAGGGCCGCGCCGCGGATCCAGCCCTCGTCCAGCGCCTGCATCAGCCCCTTGGTATCGATAATGGGCCCGCGGGCGATGTTGGTCACGAACGGCGCGACCTGCGCCCCGCGCCGCCCGGCACAGTCCGACAGCCGCTTCAGCCGCGCCTCGGAGATCAGGCCCCGCGTGCTCGGCGTCAGCGGCACCGCGATCACCAGCCAGTCCAGCCCGCTGCTCAGGAACGCGTCGATCTCGGCGTCGGACGTGCCCGAGTACCACGCGCTCGGGAACTCGCCCTCGGGGTCGCCCGTGCCCGGGACGATGTAGCCCGTGTCGCGGCGCGAGGCGGGCGTGCGGCGCGGGTGGTTGGTGTAGGCGACGACGTCCATAGCGAGGGACTTGGCGATGCGGGCTACTTGGCGGCCGATGCTGCCGTAGCCTAGGATGCCTCTGTTTTGTGGGGGGCGTAGGTAAGCATGGGGAAATGGAGGAGGGAGTGGAGGCAGTCATGATGAGAGCTAGAGAGAGAGTAAGGGGAGAGAAATACTTACACTCGCTGTTTGACACCGTCTTGCATGCTTTCGGTAGGCCATGTCTGTTTCCATTTGCCTTCTTTCTGCAGGTCTAGGAAGTACGGTACTGTAAAGGGATTGCATCAGATACCATCAGTCAAAAGACCCTGAGTAGAGGCATAGGGGAAAGATCGTCAGCTATGTAAGTAGGGACACCTACATTGATGGTTCAGGGCGAGGAATGTGCCAATAACCCATTCGGCGATCTGCGGTCTGTAGCAGGCCATGTCAGCAATTCTATCTTCACCCGGGCCATATACCAGTCTCATTCTCAAAATCTCCAACCAATACCGGCCGGGCCGGTGCCGACCAGGAGCGAAATGCGGACAGAGAGCAGGTAAACAGATAACAGACAGAACGACGAGCGAACAAACTCACCCATGAACTCCATTCGTTGTACAGACCGCGACATCCGTCTCCTTGAAGATGGGCGTCTGGTTGATGGGGTCGGCCCCCGCGCTCTGGAGCTGGATGTACTCCAGTTTCGGCGCGACGTCCGGGGCCGGGAACACGGCGCCGCTCAGCAGCATGGTGGCGTGGGCCCAGTCGAGGTCCTCGGGGAACGCGCGGTCCCGCCAGGTATCCTGGTCGTGCACGACGATCTTCAGGCCCGGGTGCTTCTCCCCCACGCGCTGCCGCCACGCGGACCCCGGCTGGAACTCGGGGAAGCGCGCCGCGTCCGTCAGGATGATGAGCTGGTGGCCGTCTAGATGTTTGTTGGAGCTGCTGCTGTTGGAACTGCTCTCGGCGGCGACGGTGGCGGGGGCTTCACCAGTACCGCTTCCGCCGGCTTCGGCGCCGGGCGCGGACGAGGCGAGGACGTCTCGGATGTACATCGTGTGGTATTGTTCTTTATGGAGGCGTTTATCGTATATGAGTGTGACTTGCCAGCGACAATTAAAGACAAGGGAAACCAATTGCAATGATACGCCTTTTATAAGAGGACTGATTGACCGGCTCCTTGGCAAACCGATACCTTAAGTCTGTAAGAGCAGGTACTTGAGTTGCGACCAGCTTGACTCGAGCAGGCAAGATGAGACGAAAGCAAACTCTCACTCAATATGTATGTACACTCACGTCACTGACTTCTCCCAGGTAATTGTTGATAATACGGGGAATTCGTTGGGGTAGATAGTAGGTAGGTTAGGAGGGGGAGAGAGAGGCTGCGGCTCCGCCGTATCGTATCTATCAATCCGGTCGGAGGTGGTGATCCATGATTAATAATTAACCAATCACCCCGACTTGGGGTGGCTATCGGACCAATCGGCGGCACACCCGCCCCCGCCTGGGACAAATGGTGTCATCGTCGACCCCAGATGGCGACAGACAGCCCCGACTGAGTGATAATTATTGAACAGTTATAATTATTGAACACTTAACATATACCCAGATAACCGTTGCAAGTCCAGCAGTGATATGCCACTTTATATCACCGGTCTGCAGCTATTGCCAGATGCATTCCCGCCGCCAGTATGTGAAGAATTACATATGAATAATCCCGTCATGTATTCAGTTTCTTCGAGATAGGTATATATATATGCTATGTAAAATGCAACTGAAAAACATATAAGTACATAACGCCCAACCTTTTGTGTTGCTGAAGGGGGTATCTCTCGAGTATGATATGAGTGCTCCAGTATTGGAACCAAAAAAAGGACAAAAGACAAAAAAGCAATAAAACAAAAATAAGTATTTCCCGTTTCGTGTGTTGCTGTCTAGTATTCCCACCCATGCTATGCCTGTGTATGTATACCCCTTCATGAAAAAAAAACGCCATGCTGCTGAATCCTTGCGTTCAGTCCTTGCAATGCTACTTAATGCGGTAGTAGTAATGGTGGTGGTAGTATGTAGACCTTCTGGTCATAAAGAAGACAGACGTCAGTCCATTCTGTCGTATTGCAAGACTGGAATTCGGATGGATCATCATTCCTCTGTTGTCCGTTTTAAGCCTCATTCTGGAGGGCCCCCAGGCTCAAGTCCTGCTGTATTGTTGTTGTGTGCGGTCAACATGTGTTCCCAGTGTTGTTTTCACCACTGTTCCACCGTCAAGTCCTCCATCAGCTGTCGATACTCATCCGGCGTCATGCCCGGCGAAGTATTGCCCATCCCCAATTGCTGCTGCTGATGCTGCTGCTGATGCTGCTGCTGATGAGTGGGGTCGTCGCCCCCTCCTTTCTGACTATGAAACTGGGCCATCTGAGGCAGTTGCGGCGGCGGCGTCACGCTCCGTTCCGGCGTCGTCGAGTCCGCCGACGAGACCCCAAAGTAATTAGACGAGTTGGAAGACGACCCGAACGGCGACGCCTCCTCCGCGATCGTGTACGTCCCACCCCCGCTGTTACTACAAACGCGGTTGCCAGCACCCAATTGCTGGGCCGCCGCGAGACCCCCAGAACTCGTACTGCGTGGGGCGTTGTTGCCGTACTCGACGGTAAAGGGCTGCAGAGCCGGACCCGGCGGAAGCAGGTTAATCGAGCCCGTGCTAGGCGTGCGGTAGTGCTGGTGCTGCAGCGACGACGCCGCCGAGTTCCTCCGCTGCCCCGCCGCCGCAATGGCCGCCGCCGCCGCGCTGTCGCGGGCCGCGGGCTTGGCGTACAGCCACGCGGGCATGTCGTCGTCCTCCCAGGCCGCGAGGTACTCGTCCCCGAACTCGAGGGCGCGGTTCGTCGGGTTCTCGCGGTTCCGCCCCAGGATCTCGCGGAGCCGCGCCGTCTCCGTCTCCCAGTGGCCCTGCAGCCAGGCGAGCATCTGGCTGAGGCGGGCCTCGTCGGCCTTGGAGAGCTGCTTCAGCGAGCCGTCGCGTTTCATCTTGCTGCCGTTCTTCTTGCTGTGCAGGTTCGCCAGGAAAAGACGCTTCTCGTCGTCGAGGGCGTACTGCCGGTCCGCCTCGGATAGGGGAAACGAGATAAGCCGGTGGCTGAAGTCGAGGGCGTGCACGATCTGGGAGAACTGGTGATGATTGAAATTGTTGCCCTGCAGGTCGAACATGACGAGCCCCTGGTTCGAGGCTAGGACACGGCATAGCTCCGTCATGTCCTCGGCGTCGCCGATGTTGTGGTTACGCAGCCGCAGCTGCCGCAGCGTGCTGTTGTGCTTGAGCCCGCCCAGCGCGCCCGACAGGCCCCAGCCCATGTGGCTGTCCTCGAGCTTGCCACTGTAGCCCGACAGGTCCAGGAACTGCAGTGTCGTGTTGCGCTCCAGGAATTTGGACAGCAGCGTCAGCGTTTTAGCGCTGGCGCCCGCGGGGGACCCCGTGCCGACCAGGCTCAGGAACTCGATGGTCGAGTTGTTCGTCAGCGCCTGCAGCAGCCGGTTGAAGTTCTCTTCGATCCGGAACTGGACCATGTTTAAGTGAAGACGGTTCGGGCCTTCGTTGCCCTCGATCAGGTCGATCCAGTCCGTGGATCGATCCTCCAGCGGGTTACCGTTCATGTGGAGATGCATGTCCCTGCCACTCCCGACTCCACAGATGATGGCGGTCGCTATTTCACCATCGATACCGCAGTGATTCAGGCGCAGCTGCTTTAGCCCATTGGACTCCTCAGTCTCTAAGTACCTAAGCAAGCACGCTATCGTGTCGAAGTTGGCCTTCCACCCAGATAGATCCAGATACTCCAGACGCCAGACGCTTGACTGAAGCGAGTTAGCCCATGGCCGGAACAGTGGCCCATCCAACCCCCCCTTCAAACAGTACCCGAGATCCAGATGGCGTATCTTGGGGGTTTCGTGTAGCGTTTGGGAGGCCCTGGACGCCTCGAGCCGGCTGAAGTTGTTTCCGAACTCCAAAGTTTCCAGGTTGGAACGCTGTTCATGTATGGCTTCCCAGACGGAAATCATTGCCAGTTCATCAAGGTCACAACGCGAGAGGCCGAGGCACCGGATAAGACCTGCGTAATTTTGAAGAGTTTGACCTAGTAAATTTTCTTGTTAGTTAAATAAAATGGTTTTTGCGGGTTGTAGTCAAGACCAACATATTTCTGAGACGTCCGTGGCGCTCATTGGGTTGTTGTTCAAGTATATCGATTTGCATCTCGACTGCAGGGACCTCAAGAGAAGAACAATGGGCGGGACGAGATCGCAGCCCCTATTTTGCGGCGAAGAGGCCTCGGAAGCACCTGAGGCCGCCGATACGTATTGGCTGCTTAGGACCCCGTTAAAATTGACTTGCCGGACCGACTCGGACGCGAGCAACAGGCCGACAATCTCCTGGAACAGCACCGCAGAGTGTTCCATGACTTCGTACTCATCGCGCGTCAGACTCCGCTTGCCCGTCCGCGAAAGCCACGGCGTAGGCTCCAGACGGTTCGAGTTGTCGTAGACCCCCGAGAGCGCCGAGAAGTCGACCCGGTCAAAGTTCAGGGACTTGAAGTAGTCGTTGAAGCGTAGGGCGCGGAAGACGGCGAGGAGCTGGTGCCCGCTGTACTTGGTCTTGCTCGGCGGCCGGAGCTGGAACTCGGGGGCGAACCGCGCGCTCTCCCAGTTGACGCGCCAGTTGACGGGCGGGCAGTGGTACCCTTCGAGGTAGGCGTCCAGGGTCCTCTTAAAGCCGCCGTAGTCCTCGCCTTCGGGGAGGTGGATGTGGTCTGTCTCGCCGTCGACGAAGAAGATCTCGCGGCGCGTCCAGAGCGGCCACGCGGGCTTGAGGTAGGTGTCGGCCTTGAACAGGCGCGAGATGATGCTGCGGTGGTGCCGGCTCGACAGCTCGATCTTCTTGGGCGCATCGAGGGGCAGCCGAAAAATAAGATCGAAGCGCTCGTCGCCGAGATGCGCGTTGACCTTGGACAGCGTTACCAGGCCGAACCGGACGATGTTGGGATTCACGCGCTGGCCCGTGGGCGACTTGGAGAACTGGGCGAGCATGCAGACGTTCTTGCACAGGGCCAGGTAGAAGGACGATTTGTCCCGCCAGCCCTTCTTCACCTCGTTGCCCGAGCTGGATGTGGCGCGCGTGTAGGGGCGCCGCGGGATCACGGGGAAGATCTCGGGACGCGCGTTGTTCGAATGCTTCGGGCTCTGCGCGGCCAGGATCTGCGCAAAGTCGGCCTCGACGTCCGAGGGGGTCCGGTCCTCCAGGAGAGACCGCGCACGCTGCTTGACTGCCAGGCGAATTTGCTTCAGCCAATCGTCGCGCTCCTCGGGCAGGTTGAAGTCTAACTCGATACTGGTGAAGGTGGAGCCGTCCACGTTGTCCTTCCACCACACCTCGACCCCGAAGCAGGGCTTGGTGCCCTCGTCCTTGAAGGCTGATACCACCATCTCCAAGGGAATCTGCAACTCGGCCCCGAGCTGTTGCTTACTTGCTGATGACGCATAGTCCTTCAGCGACATGACCGAGTCGACGGGGGAGAGGCCGACGTCGACCGCACTCGAGGGCACTGATAACGAGATCTGCGGGAACTGATCCAGGGCGGCGCCGCGGCTCTTGAACTTCATGAGGGACGCGGGCGTCAGCACGAGGAACTCCTTCTTCGTCTTCAGCAGCGACGACTCTGCGTGCAGGGCGCCGGCCTTGAGCACGCCGACGAAGTCGCCTGAGATACTGGTTCCCTGGCTGCAGCTGCCAGCCGGACTGGTAGGCCGGGTGGAGACGGAGGAGCCACGGTCCGTGTAGTCCTGGGACGAGGCCTTGGAGTGGGCGCGGGCCAGCTCTTGTGCTTGGCGCCCGTACGAAAACGAGGTGGCAGTAGAGGGAGACGGTGAAGGCTCCGAGGCGTGCGCATGGCTCTTGCGGAGAGTGGTGCGCTTGCGTTCATAAGCGGGCGTGCCAAGTAGGGCACTGTCCGACGATGAGGCATTGGATGTGCTAGACAGCTGGGAGGAGATGCTCAAGGTCCGAAGGGCCCGGAGCGGGGAGCGGATGTGCGAGAAGGAGGAACGGCGCTGGCCCTGGGCTTTGCTGCCCGAGCCTTTGCCGTCGATAATCTCCTGCGCAGCATTTTTAGGAGGCGGTGGCTCCATAGCAACGGCGTGGCCGTGGTGATGCTTGATGTTCAAGGTCCCCGATAGTACTGGCAGTAGTAGTCGATCAATGCCGCCGGGTTTCTCGGGTCTGTTACTGTCCACGTCTCTCATAGAGACCCCATCCTCTCTAACAGGGAAACCGATCTGGGGGGTTAGATCACCACAAAGCGAAACCGGCCAGAGAAGGCATTGATTCCCGTATGATGGGAAACAGGGCGATGGGGGGACCGGAAAGGTGAGATTTCTCGAAGTCGAGATAAGCTACCGGTAACAAGAGGTGCCACGCTGCCACGCAGCAAAGGTGCCAGTGCTGCCAAAACCAAGATAATCAATGGATCTGGGATCTGGTTCGCGATTGGAGGGGTCCCGCTACTTTACGAGACCATGCCGTGTCGGGTTCGACCAGTTGCACGTTTGCACTCAATGGTGTCTGCTTGGAACCAGATATTAGTTACTTGTTGTTAGTCCCGATTCGGTTGCGAAGAGGGTGTGTTGGGTGTCGTGTTGTCCGAAGGGTTCAATAGTATCAACAACAACAACCTGTTTTCGATGCAGCATGCAAGTAGGTAGGACGGAATTGATCAGGATTCAACCCAGCAAGCCAGCGTTGACAGGACGCCGCACCAATAGGAGGATCCTCGCGGGGTTCAATTGTTCGTTTAGAAGGCCCAGCGCCCAGGGGCAAGACTCAAGAGAAGAAGGAGGGGGGGCAACACATGGACTGCGCCGCCCAGCGCCAATCAGCGTCCCGGGCTGGCCGTATCAACTTGCCAAACCCAGCGAAATTCGAATTCGGATAACACGAGTTGCTCGCCTCGCCCTCGGGAATTCAAACTTACATCAGTATTTGCTAGGGTATTCACAATTGGCACTACCCAAATAAGTGATCGACACAGCATTCAGCTGCTTGCCGGTGCTGGTTGCTGGTTGGGCACACTTGCTTTAATATTTTCCCTGATTTGTTAAGTATATATATAATTTCTGTATCGTGCTGCTTGATGCAAACTAGACGCAATATTGATCTGATCAATGATGAACAACACGCCGCTCGCTCGTTCTTTTTTTCATCTATTGATTTTGATTTGGAAATGAAATGAATGAGTACAGTAGCAAGTCTGCTTAGCTTCACCATTCCATTCAGCCCAGCTCTCCTGTGACAAGACCCAGAATTAGGGAGATGAGTTATGATGTCATGATCTGGCGGGATCTCATGGTGGGCCCTTCAGCTTGATTTGAGTGTTGATCTGATCACTTGCAATTACCTTACTTGCATTCAGAACACGGGTTGCTTCATCTGAGTATTGGGTTTATGCTGTGAAGTGGGATTCGTTAGGAATTTATTTACTACTTGCTTGCATAAGATATATACGGTTTCGACCTCACCACTGCTATGCCACAAGCTTCTCTCTCACGACCAAGAAATCGTCAACAGCCTAACCTAGGTAATAAGCGCACCACCCACCTAAGATCTGACTTATGGCGGAGCGTCCCGCGGACTGCGAACGTAGCCTGCTAGTACTGGACATTACTGTATTTTTCTTTCCGTAGTGCATTTGACTTTCATTCTCGTTGGGGTGTTCAAACGCGCTTCTGAAAGAGAAGCGTCTGTGCCAAATATTGACTGCAAGAAGCAAAGCGCGCCACGTTTTTTTTTAGTGAAGCTTCTTGTCGGTCGAAACCCTGATATTCGTACAAACTGAGACCAAATGGCATCATGCACGCGTCGAGCTTCTTTTTGCTCTTCTCTCCTCCGCGGGGAAGAGAAACTGAGTTTGTTTCATACAACCAATCATGGGATAGATTCTCAGATGGGCCATGGCCCTGAATTTCACGGGAGAACGTGTTTACAGTTTTAGAGTTTGCAGTAAGCATCGTGGCCTTGGAAGAAAACACCGGGAAACATGGCGCATGGACGGATTCTCGAACACTGGACTGGGAAGTCTGGGCTAAAGGATACCGGGAAGTCCAGGTGATCAGCCTTATTTCCCAGCACCACGCTTCAGCACATCGTCATAAGTATGGAGAAATGGGCAGAGAGAGGGTTCTGGAGGGGAAAAGAAGACCCTTCGACCCTTCTTCTGTGGATGGACTTTTTAGCTTTGACTTCGATTCGTCTGTCGCGCAGCAATTGGATCGCTGGGACTCTGGAACATGGTATTATTAATAAGGTTGAAGATACATGACTCTACAGCGGGCAGACAATTGAACCCTTGCGTGGAGCCAAATGTCTTAAACGAGATGGTGATGAGCTCTTGTTGATGCTGCTAGCCGACACCCACTGCCACCTTGCAGCGACCAGGTGCCAGGCTGGCTTGCCATTCATGATGACATTGCCAGCAGTAGGAGCACTCTCGTAACGCGGGCTTGCTGGCCCTGGGAGGGATGATTGCAGGGGAGACCCAGGTATCGGGTAGAGACAGTTCATCGGATTGCTGATGCGGTTCCCCCCCTTCTACCTGGCCTCGTGCTTCGTAAGCAGCCCGTAGCTCTGGCCGTCCGTGTATGCAAGTCGCAAAGTTGCTTTTCTGGGGTAGCACAAGCTCATGGCCGAATAGGCGCTGCAGCGCAAGCAGGTGTAGTAGTTTCAGATGGTATGTATTATCTGCATTCGGTGATAAAGTCGGTGGACGGGACAGGCGAGCGCGAAGCGGTCTAACAAGGTACAATACGATACGACGACAACGACCCTACCTGCCAGCCAGCCCCCATCCCATGCCAGCAAGCCAACCCAGCCAGCCCGCCATCAACAGGCGGCATTGAATGCCAGATATTAAGAGCAGCAACGATGTGCCGTCTCGCAACAAGCCCTGATACTCACTCGCAAATTAACCAGGGACCTGTGGCCAGGCGCCAAGAGGTAGGCGAGTAAGTAAGTAAGTAATCGCCATGCTGTAGGAGATAGGGAGCTTAGAAGGCTGATGGGGGAGAGCTATTCTAGGATACACCTATTAACAAACAACAAAGCTGAGAATTCTGCGAACAAATGAGAAGCTTTGTTGATAGAAAGGCCTGCTGCTCCGACGATCAAGCATTACGCGCACGTCTTCAACTGGACGCGCCAGCCTACAGTATACCATCCGTCACCCAAATAGATCTGCGAAGAGGAGATATACTACAGACTACATGACCACCACAATCGAGCATGGGGTGTGGGCCGCTCATCTGAAGATGTCTATGCGCATGAAGCGAGATTCTCGGGGCGGGTAGTGAAGGCGGAAGGGGAGCCCGAGATAGGAACTGGCTGACTCCAGGATACCACGGGCATAGCACTATGTACAGCTAGCATACCAACTTACATAGCATCATCACGATACCTATGTGGCAGCACGTTAAGGGAAGAGGTCACATTGAATGACAGTGTGAAGAAGTTGCCAACGTTTGGCGAAGGGGATAGATAATAAGGTTTGTTTACAGTCACAACGCTCCGAAGGAAACCTAGGCACAGGCGCTGTCAGTGCTTGCTTGCCAATGTGACAGTGTGCCAGTGTGCCAGTGAGCAGATGTATCGTTCAGTGATCGCTCCATGTGCATGATCTCATGATAGGCAGATGGGGAGGGGGAGGGGGGGGGGGAGGGGGGGCGTAAGGGTTGAACAAGCAGACAACAAGAAAAAAAAACAATTCTCGTGCGCAAAAAAGAGGAAGTCTGGTATGTTTTCTTCTGCTATTCGCCGGACAGCTTGGCGCCCTGAGCCACCATCTTGAAACATGAAACCCGCCATGTTTTGACGCCGGGCCCACCATGCCCCTCACTCGAGTGACTCTTTCGCCCTTTACCCCTGTCGATTGCTCGCGGGTCTTGGCGGGACGAGAGATGTGTGCCATGCAGATTGGAGATAGGATAGGACAAGCAAGAAAGCAAAAGGGCGGAGTGTTTCGTTCTTCGATAGTGTGAACGCTGGACAAGAGCTGGCTCCTTGGACAGCGAGTAGTTAACTGGGCAGACTGGAGTATTCCAAGCGGAAGTGCTGATACCCGCCTGCTCCGGTGGGCAAGAGTCTTGACTTGAGATCAACCTCGAGCATCCAGAATTTCATTGGCTATTCTCTCTCTCTCTCTCTCTCTCTCTCTCTCTCTCTTGCTACGGGTAAACCCAGGGCATAGTTTCTCGAATAGCTCAATTAAACTGAGGCCGTCTTCTAGTACCGTTCTAACCTCCAGTCCACCCGGACGCTGACTTGCCGCGTGGCAGCGTATGTAGTGGTCCTTTCGCCTGTGCTTCTAGCTTGAGGAATTGATAGTAGTTCGATAGTGGTTTCTTCTATACGTAGCATCGTAAGCCTTCCGTGCATGCTTATCGCGTGGATGATCCCTAAAAATAAGCATGGGCTTTGCTGGCCCTCTACAGGCCATGGATGCTCATGTTGTGCACCTTTATGGTGGCCACTGTTGGCGTCTCTTCGCTGCGACGCTGGCAAATTAGCAAATGGCCAGAGATGCACTGAGCACTTGATGATTAGTTTCCCAAAGAGGCAATACTGCGAAACATCCGGGGGATGTGCGTGCAAGGTGGCGAGATGGGATGGGTGATGGATGGTGGATTGGATATTGTACCGCCCATTAACGTGTTATGTCGTTGGTCCTTCCTATTTGTTGTTTGTTTGTTTGTTCGTTTACGGGGAGGGTCTTGGCCCCCTAAAAACCTTCTCGACGGACTTTGCCGCCGCCTGCCTAGTAGTCATCATCAGTTGTCGCCGCTCGCGAGTTGCATCGTCCAAGAACATCCAAATAACACCAATCCTACGTGTGGTTCCATTCGCGATACAGAGTATGTAGTTTGGCTCTCTCCTGTTCACGGAGTAGAGAGCCCCCTGTAGTTCTCAAGGGAGGACCGATCACTTGGTTCTGCGCTTGAGTGAAAGTCGACGACTAATACGGCAAGTAGCTTGGAACATCCCAGCTGGCCGAGGGCCCGATGGACAGGTCAGCTAGGCTGTTAGTGAGCTGCTCCGTTGCGGACCCCACCTGCGCCAACAGTCATCACGTACACACATGCACACACAAAGGAGAGAGTACTCGATTGTACTTCTCCCTCTTCCTCCTCTGCTGTTTTCCGGTAAATCATCTGTGGAGTATCGAGAGCACCCGATCTCCGGCCGGCTTCGTTACTGGACGATCCAGAGAGACGACGATCTTTAGCCAGATGGGCACAATTTCCAGGTAGTGGAATCTTGCTCGCTCTCGTCATCCTCTCTGGGGCAGAGACAGACTACTGGACGAGACGGCTATGATTGATTATGGAGTCGCCTGCGTACCTGACCTGCGTGTCCCGGCTGCTTTAGGGGGGGGGGGACGGGAAAACATACGAGAAAGTCGCTCATATTGTTCTCTATCTCGCACGCATTCAGTCCAATCATTTTATTCGCATGTGAGGGAGGAGGAGTAGGAGGTTGCGGCAAAATAATCCTCCCCCCATCCATCAACCCCCCATCAGCTTACCTTCTTTAGGCCTCTAGGCTCCCCAGAATCCCCTGGCTAACGGGCCTGGCGGGTGACTGGGCGAGTTTCACACCAGCAGGCGCTGTGCCTTTGCCGTTCCCTCGAGAAATTGTCGGCCAATCATGGCTCGTCGTTTGCCTCAAATGTCGGGCAGGATGACCAGATCGTCGCCGCGCCTGCATTCCGCCATCGTCCACAAGAGATTGCTTTTGCACGCTTATATTTTTTTCTCTTGCTCCTGTCAACCGGCACCGGTGGAATTGGACCCTGGAAATCTAATTAGAGAAATATCTTGTGATGGGAGAGAGAGACGTAAGTCGTTGAACAATGGCATATTTAGCCCAAAACAGCATGTGCATCGAGCTTACTACGTAACCGTTGTGTCTAAAGGCCTTTGAACTCGTTCTTTGACAATTATACGCTTCCGGTTACGGCCATGGCCAATGATCGTCAACCGGTAGGTAAGTCACCATGTAACTCAGTACGTAACGTAGCCGTGGACTGTACACATTCATGAACTGGAGATTCGCACGTTCAACATCCACGGAGAGAGTTCAAGTTCAGTGTTGAGGATACCAGTACTATAGTCGGAGTCCAGGCTGCAGGGTCGTAATGAGGGGATCGGCTTGGACCAATCAAGGACACTTTCCCCACGGCTCTGGGTTCGTTTTCAGCAGACACTCAACTCTACTAGCATGGCAATGGAAAGGTTCGTGATTCTGGGAAATCAAATGTTGATGGCGTTGGTATTAGCTGGTGTAGTCTGTAGTAGGTAGTCATAGTTCATGTCTTTAGTCGTCCCGCCACAGACGGAACACCTGAGAAGATTGAATCCAGAAAGACCGAAAGTCTGGTCTGGACGGGAGGCTCTGCTCCCAAGGCTAGTGGCTCTCCGGGTCTGGTCGGTCTACGGTGTACCATATCGTATCAACAATGAACGACCGTAGCGGTAGCAGTCGCATCGTAGTACATATGTATGTATGAGTTGATCCGCAGCGAATCGGCGTCGTCGCCCAAACGCTCATCTCAAAAACCCCAAAGCTCGGGGACGTTGTATTTGGGATAGAAGAAGGTTATCCTTTCTAAAGTCGCACACCTAAACCTACCCACATGAGAGGGTACAGGTAGTATTCATCAGACGTAAAGGAGTTGACGTTGTCGTGAATTGATTGATAGCTGAAGCTACGACTCAGTAAGCAGGCAGCGCCTGATAGCCTGATAGCCTGATAGCCTGGCGTGCCTGGGCTGTTCTGTCAATTGAGTGCCCAGCTGCTGGACCGGTGAAGCGAGCCGTAAGCAGAATGTACAATCAATCCATTTAATTCAATTGGCACAATGGATCTTGAAGGGCTGTCCGTCTACCCGCTAGAAGCGGAAGTACCTGGAGGTACTGCATCGTCCATGACACTAATAAGAGATAAAACATAGCGAGGTGCGCTAGACAGGTGGAAGTCAGAAATAGGGTGGCATCCAGTGGACGCAACCAACGCTTACTTGAAACCACCATAGAAAAGGAGGGACCTAACAGCCTACGTGCCTACGTACCAGCGTACCAGAAACGTACATGCCCCGACATGCCCCCCATGCCACCCCCCCATGCTTCACTAGGTGTACTTCCATACATGTACTTGTAGCCAGCGCCAACCAGCCCGAAGCCAGGGTCCAAAACTGAATGAAGCGGAAGTTCAAGTTCAATGCAAGACCAAGCATTTGCATTTGACTGCCACTGTCAGCAAACAATCATTCACTCACTCCCTCACCACTCTCACTACTAATCCAACAGCCGACCTGCCCACAGACACACGCTGGCAGGCATCTTCTCGTCATTTTTTCTCTCTCGTTGTTTTGAATCGTCGAACGAGAAATCCTAAAACAATCTCCTTCCCCTACCGACAGGCTCCAGGAATCTCGACCGACACCTTGACACCTTGATAAGTCGAGAGCCCACCTAAAACTTGGTTTCGAGCCTGAAGTACTTGCGGCCGGCGACATCTGATCTTAGCTGCGCTTTGTTCCGAATCTTGGACCGACTGGAGTCACAGATCCATCCGAACTTCCATTTAGCCCAGCATTACTTGTACCAGACTGAAAGTTACAAGTAAATAGACGACATACCGACGGCTTCCGGTTGTTGTCACGCCCTTGGACCGAAATCCCACCACATTGATAATCATTGGCAGTTCGTCTCATGCCGAACTAAGAGAGGGCAACCACCACCACCCCTCCTCCATTCCTTCTTTCAACTTCCTCCTCCCAAACCGACCCCTCTCCTCCAGCCTGAGCTCCTGGTAGGACAATATGGCCATGTTGGCTTCCAAGTCCTCCTTTCCAGCTTCGCTGGCTTCGACTGGCACCACTCTGACCGCCAACTCCGCCTCCAACATGCCGCCCTCTCGTAGGGCTCCCGCCAACATGCAACAGTCGGGCACGGGCTTCGCCAGCCCGACCAACTCGGAATTCTCAGACACCGAAGGGCCCGATGCCGTTAAGAACTGGACCGAGGACCAGGTCTGCGAATACCTGCGGAGCGTCCGCTGCGGCGAATACGAGAAGCTGTTTCGCAAGAATAACATTAATGGCGAGAACCTCTTGGAAATGGACAAGGATGTCCTCAAGGAGATGGGCATTGAGAAGGTCGGCGACCGTGTTCGCCTGTTTCTTGGCATCAAGAAGTTAAGAACCAAAGCCTACGCCAACGTGAAGAAGCGCAATAGGGTGAGTAACCCCCCTCGAGCTGACTGGAGAGCAGAGAGAGAGTTTGTGTGAATGCGAGTCGAGAGAGATAGAGAGAGAGAGAGAGACTACCCCCGCGGTCGCGATCGGCTCAACTGACTTTTATGAATGGTAGGATTCCTTTGGGCATCTGGAACCCACGCAATTCACTCCCTCGACCGGCTCCCCGAGGCCGTCCAACGGCTCAGCTGGTCGTGCCATGCCGACGCCACCCTCAAATAAGAGGTATTCCCGACAAATCGACTTGTCAAGCTTTGGCATGAACCCTCCCGCATCCGCATCCCGACCGAGCTCCCCGTTACCTAGCGCAGATGCGCGCGCTGGCCGACAGCAAAGGTACCCCAACCAGCAGCACTATATGAGCAATGCTACGCCTAACAGCTCGAGACAACCCGGGTCTCCCCCTGAGCCTCAGTCCGGCCGTCTGGTAAATACCCACACCCGCAACCAATCTAGTGTGGACGGCTCGCTGATGGCTGCTCTTCCACAGGGCCAAGATGTTATTCGTGTTATTTCAACAGGTGGCGTGACCAAGGTCGTCAAGATATCCGGATGCACCACATGCGAGGAAGTGATGCGCACGACGTTGCGGAAGTTCGCCCTTAGAGAAGACCACGACCGTAACTACTGCTTTTGGGTGCTAGCCGGTGTCGACCCCGACCCTAAGCAATGTCGGCGGCTTGGAGACACGGAGCTGTGGCGAATCATCAAAGACCAGAAACGACCTGAGCGAAACCGACTTATTCTCCGAAGGGTTCCCTCAGGGGAGCCCGGCGAGTCGGAGTTGCAAAGAGCTGCAGCCATCGCCATGGAAGAAGCTCAGCAGAACCACACTCGCGCGATAGAGAATGTCGATAAGAGGAGCCAACTGAAGGTGCAGAAGCTTCTTGGTGAGAGCTGGGATGAGGGTCTACAGCAACCGCTTTCGCCGATATCGTACCAAGATCGGGAGCGCAACTTCCAAAACGCCGCCAAAGACCTGGAGCGACCGGCCTCTAACGAGACCAGGTCATCGCGGAGAGGCAAGGGTCTATTGAGACCATTTGGTAGCATGCGACCCCCAAGCGAGCTTATTACCTCTGATTTGACATCCTACTTCCCCGACCACCCGCGCGAAGACATTGACCGAACTGTTCGCATGTCAATGCGCAGATCCACGCGTCTCAGCAAGGTCAACAGCCGTTTGAGCGTGGCAAGCAACCTCAGTTTTGCTTCGAGTATTCAAGATGCCCCTCCGATTCCCACGATAGCCGATAACTGGCTAGGCGCGAACCAAATGAAAACGCGACCACGCGACCCGAGCCGCCTGCAGCACCAATACCGTGATTCCGTTGCGTCCTCGATACTAGGAACGCTGCAAGAAGAGTCGCCGGTTGAGCCCAACCGCAAGTCGTATGTGTCATTCGCCGACAGCAGCTCTGACAGTGCCGGTATTAGCGTCACCGACCCTGATGGTCAAAACCACGCCGTCCGCCAGAGCAGCTACTTTGATGAGACAAGTACCCAAGGCTCCGGATCTGCAAAGGAAATTAGTGCTGCCCTTGAAGAGGACGGAGAAGATGCCGACGAAGAGCTTGCCAGTTTCCTCGCCGGCGAATCTTGGGACGACAACAAGTGGATGAAGGGTGCGCTCATTGGACAGGGTTCCTTCGGTTCCGTCTATCTTGCACTCCACGCTGTGACGGGAGAGCTGCTCGCTGTCAAGCAAGTCGAGGCTCCGTCTCCTGGCGCCAACAGTCAGAACGACGCCCGCAAGAAGAGCATGATCGAAGCCCTCAAGCGTGAGATCAGTCTGTTGCGTGATCTCCGTCACCCCAACATTGTGCAATACCTGGGCTGCAGCTCATCGACGGAACACTTGAACATTTTCCTCGAATACGTCCCTGGTGGCTCGGTCCAAACTATGCTCAATTCTTATGGAGCTCTGCCAGAGCCGCTGGTGCGCAGTTTCGTGCGACAGATTCTTGACGGTCTGTCATACCTGCACAACCAGGAGATTATCCACAGAGATATCAAGGGCGCCAACATTCTTGTAGACAACAAGGGAACCATCAAGATCTCTGATTTCGGTATTAGCAAGAAGCTCGAGGCCACCAACATTCTGAACGGCGCTGCCGCGAACAAGCACCGCCCCTCGCTTCAGGGATCTGTCTTCTGGATGGCTCCCGAGGTCGTCAAGCAGACCTCGTACACACGAAAGGCCGACATTTGGTCGCTAGGTTGCCTGGTGGTCGAGATGATGACTGGAACCCATCCTTTCCCCGACTGCTCCCAGCTCCAGGCCATCTTCAAGATCGGCGGTGGCAGAGCATCACCGACTATTCCCGAAACTGCCAGTCCTGAAGCTATCGCGTTCCTCAACCAGACGTTCGAGCTGGATCACAACCTGAGGCCGAGCGCCGACGAATTGATGCTGAGCTCCTTCTTGACGCCCATCACTTAGGAAGTTGAAGACGACAAGGAGGTCGAGTCTCCAACGTCGAGATGCCACTCTTCGAGCATTTGACGTGGGACTTGGTTGGCGGGGCTTTCTGCGAAAGCTTCGTTATTGCCTCAGAAGCATTGCCCAACTGACTGGGTAGCACCACTGGGCAACCAACTATAACAAGGAGTTGTTGAAATAGGCGTGTGTTGTTGCCTATCACTGAAGAAGAACTACCACCATGACATCAGCGCAGGCGAACTGGGACATGCTTGGGCCTTTTTTCCCATCTCCAAATTATGTTCACTTCCCTTCTCCCCTATTTAGAGCTTACACCTTTTCTTCTTCTACTTCTTCTCTTCCGTCACACTTTCGTTTGTGACGATCTTTCATGTCTCTTGGCCTTTTCCACTTAATGATCAACGAGACACTCCAGGGATTGAGGGGCCTTTTCTACTTTTATTTCTTATACCCACCACTCGTTACGAGGTGACCTTCCTCTCCCCCTTCTTACAACCAATCCCTCTTCTTGTATAACTAGATTTTTACTATAACAAACTTCGACCTCTTGACATCCACTCACTTTCGAGCGGTTGGAGAGGGTGCGAAGGACGAGACACATGATTCATACAGGAGATACACACATTCACACACACACACACACACACACACACAATATCACAAGATGGGAAGGAGAGGATAACGCATGGAAACGGAAACGGAAACGAGAACGAGGAATTGATCGTTGGCGAGGGGCGCATTCCGGACGAGAGAGAAATTCGCCGAAGGAAGAAATCTCTATAATATATTGGCAAGGCAGGCAAGGATGCAAATGCAACGGCGATTTTAGGCAGCATGGCGAGGTGTGGTTGTGGGCGAAACGAGCATAGCATAGCGCAGCAAAACCCGTGCAAAACAAACTTGGACTTTTTTCTTGAGACTTTTTATTGGCCAAATAGTTTGAAGTGCCTACATCGGTTTTTTATTTCATGGTGATGTATGTGAGGTATGGTATGTAACCTGCCTTTGATTGGCATCTATGTATTTCCCTACGTGATCACATAATCCACTCCTCGGGTTGTCTACTTATTTTGTAATCACAGTACCCTTGACACACAGCCCGCCATACTGGTTCTCGATCCAGACATCGTGCTTCAGCCCCTGCTTGTATTTCTTCGAAGGGCTCCTGACACACACCGTCATCTCGTCCCCGACGTACAGCGGCGCCAGGTTGCGGTAGTCGATTCGGGAGACGAGTAACTGCTGATCTTCCTCTTCTCCCTCCTCTCCGTTCAAATTCTGCGTTTGCCCTCCCTTTCTTGGATGCTCTGCTGGCTTGCGGTGCTGCTTTTCTGTCGTGATGGTGTGGCGGTGGCTTCGGCGGAGGACCTCGAGCATCAGGTTCAGGCACAGGGGCCCGTGGACGAGGAGGCCGGGGCGGCCCTCGACGTCTTGGCTGTAGCGCTCGTCGAGGTGGATTAGGTGGGCGTTGTAGGATAGGGCGCTGAAGTGGAAGAGGAGGGTGCGGTCTGGGGTTAGGGTTTGCTTGTAGGTGGGCTCCTTGGGGAATTTGATGAGTTTTGTTGTTGTCGTTGTCGTTGTCGTTGTCGCCGTATCGTTACTATTACTACTGCTACTGATACTCCCCTCCTCCGTATCCGTGTCCCGCATAAAGACCAACGTCCGCACCTCGCGCACCGCGAACTTCTCCACCTGCAGCCCGCCTGTCACCAGCTCTAGCCGTCCGGTCGCGGCGTTTTTCCGCATCTGCGGCCGCGCGCGGTCGTACCGCCGCAGCACGTCGACGAAGAGCTTCTCCTGGCCCGGCGTGCCACGCAGGGCGACGGCCTGGATGCGCTCCGCGCACACGGCCAGGGTCGCAGGCTGGAGCTGGAGCGGCTCGGTGTGGTGGTTGAACTCAAGGGAACCGCCGGCCCACATGCGCCGCGTGAAGGGGCCGCCGGGGCTATGGTACGGGTCCGTGCCGTCGGGGCAGAGGCGGGAGGGCGGGAGGGCTAGGGGGAAGTGGATGAGGTGGTAGCCCTGTTTGAGCGTGGTGTATTTGTTGTTACTGTCACCTGTTGTTGCAGCGGCATCTTCTCCTCCTTGAGCAGAGGTAGTAGTAGGAGGAGGAGCTGACCAAGGGTATTTTGGTAATTTTGCGTGGTCGCTGTATTTGTTGTATTTGTTGGGGCCGCCTAGGTAGTCGGCTAGGGTGAGGTCGAGCAAGTACGACGGGGTGGGCGTCAGGGTGTCGTAGGTGAACTGCTCCGGCCGGGCCAGCATCTCGGCGCGGATGGCCTCGATGTCTAGCAGCGGGGCGGCGCCGGAGAAGGGGCCCTTGCCGCCGTCATTCTCCAGCGGGGGCAAGGCGAAGGACCGGGAGCTGGAGAATCCGCACTGCTGCCGCCTTGCTACCATGGAAATGGAGGGGTGGAAACCACCACGGTACTCATGGTGGTAGAGCTGGGTCAGATGACGGGCATAGTTGGTGCGGGCGGCGTGCCTGGTCGCCATTTTTGGGAGGGACCAAGGGGGGATTCAGAGGCCCGATGTCCTTTGCACCACGTTCTCCCGAGTCTAAATACCACTTACAAGTACTTATAACATAGCATGACGGAAAAGCCCATCAATTGAGTGAGTGAGTGAGTGAGTGAGACTACCTTTGCAAGAGAGACAGACTCGAGTTATAGACTTCGACCAATCACTGATAAATGCCAACTGGAAGCGGCTTAATTGGTAGCAGGGATATTGAACGGATGGACGATGCGCTAAAAGTCCCAAGTGCAGGGGTCCCCCAATTCTCGGGTCGGTCGCCTGGTCGCGTCACGACTTTTTCTGGTGTCCAGTTTTAGCCGGTACTTTAGCACCCTGTCGAGTTGCAGGCAGCAGAGCAGGTACCTAATTTACGCGACCAAGCTTAAGGCAGGCGCGTCCATCCATCATGGTGCCGTCACGTCAAGCAAATATACTTACTTACCTTATCCATTTGGTGTAGATCTCGTCCGCAACCGACTGCACCTGCACACCCATGCTATGCTATAAACAGCCCACTTGCCATAATAATTCTGCATTGCTGGCTGCCTGATATAGTACTTGCCTAATTTGTAGCATCGAAGTGACCGACATCCTTTTCTTTTTCTTTTTCCGATCATCTTGAGCCGTCAACTCTACTCTTCGGGGGGGGGGGGGGGGGGGGGGGGGGGGGGGGGGGGGGGGGGGGGGGCGGGGGGGGGGGGGGGGGGGGGGGGGGGGGGGGGGGGGGGGGGGGGGGGGNTTTTATTTTGTTTTTCCGATTATGTGTAGCCGTCCAATATACTCTTCGGTGCCCCCCCCCCCTCAACCCCAAATAAACAGTCACACGAGCAACGCAGTTGCCCAGTCTGGCTTCCATCCGCCAACTCGTCCATATTGCGGCGAACACGCATTTGCGACGAATATTCCTGTCTGCTGCCAACAATCGCAGAACCATCACCACCATGGCGCCCAAGCAAGCGACTTTGGGGTATGTAAAGTCTTCCCAGACCACCTTGGGGTGGGTGCCCCGTCGTACAAGAGCGCCCCTCGCTCGCAACTTGCAATTCGTCCCTGTCGCATACCTGCTCTGAGCCATTGCTAACGAACAATTTCCCGTTGCAGCAAATTCTTCGGAAAGCCCAATGGCGCCAAGTCTGCGCCCCAACAGTCCAAGCTGTCGTTCGCTACCAAGTCATCAGCCAAGAAGACCAAGGACGAAGACGAGTCCGTCGAAGAGCCCGCCGAGGCTAGCTCCTCGGACAAGTCCAAAGTAAAGGACGAGGATTCCGACCAAGACGTCGAAGTAGCTTCACCCGCCTCCGAGACCAAGAAGCGATCACGAGCAAGCCCCAAGCCAGCCCCCAAATCCGCGAAAGCCAAGTCGACACGATCAGCTGCCGCCAAGGTGAAGACAGAGGAAATGGAGGTGGACGAAGATGAAGAAGAAGCTCCTGTTTCAAAACGGCCACGCAGAAACCGCAACAAGATTGAGGAAGAGGACGAGGACGAGGATGAGGTTATGGCCGACCCCGAGCCCATAAAATCCAAGAAAGCTGCGACCCCCAAGAAGGAGACAGCTAAGAAGGAGACAGCTAAGAAGGAGTCAACAAAGAAGGCGGCACCAGCATCTTCTGCAGCTGCTTCCAAGAAGAAGAATTCTCAAACCCCTGAACCCAAGGAGGAAGATGAAGCAGTCAAGGAAGAATCTACAGCTTCTGAAGCTGGATCCGACGTGGACATGGATGAGGAAGACGTGAAGCCCGCGGCCGCTGCAAAGGCTCGAGAGAAGGTCCAGGCGAAATTCAAGACCAAGGCAAAGGATCCGTACCCTGATTGGAAGGAGGGCACGCCCGTACCATACGCGGCGCTGTGTACGACCTTCTCTCTCGTGGAAATGACCTCAAAACGCCTGGAGATCACGGAACACTGCGCTCTCTTCTTGCGCCAAGTCCTACGTCTTACCCCCGACGACTTCCTCCCTACCGTCAACCTGATGATCAACAAACTTGCCCCTGATTATGCCGGAATAGAGCTGGGTATCGGCGAGTCACTTATCATGAAGGCCATTGGTGAGACGACCGGCCGTAGCCTGCAGATCATCAAGCAAGACCAGAAGGAAATCGGTGATCTTGGCTTAGTCGCAGTCAAGAGTAGATCCACACAGCCGACCATGTTTAAGCCCAAAGCCTTGACCGTTCGAGGCGTTCATAAGGGCTTGATGGAAATTGCAACCATCCAAGGCAGCGGCGCCCAAGGCCGTAAAGTGGACAGCATTAAAAAGCTACTGTCCGCGTCTGATGCGCACTCTGCCGGCAAGATTGATGTCAACAAGGACAAGGGTGGCCCCAGCGAGGCAAAGTTCATTGTGCGCTTCCTGGAGGGAAAGCTACGACTGGGACTGGCTGAGAAGACTGTGCTCGTCTCGATAGCCCAAGCCGTCTGCCTCCACGAAGCTGACCAGAAAGGACAAGTTCCAAGCACATCAGATATAGAGAAGGCCGAGCAACTGCTCAAGACGGTCTACAGGTGAGTCTACATGTTCAGCGGGGGGGAAAAAGGGAATGATACTAATATTTCACTTAGTGAACTGCCCAGCTGGGACCAGATCATCCCAGCGATGATGAAAAATGGTATTATGAAGCTGAAGGAGTCGTGTAAGCTACGGCCCGGCGTACCATTGAAGCCCATGCTTGCCAACCCCACCAAGGCCATCACCGAAGTTCTGGATCGCTTTGAGAACCAGACCTTCACATGTGAGTTCAAGTATGATGGCGAACGAGCTCAAATACACTACGTTGCCAAGGAGCACCAAGATGAATACATCGACGGTGTCCCTGGCGCCACCAAGGAGGCGGCTAAGGGCATCGCGTCGGTCTTCTCGAGAAACTCGGAAGATCTGTCCAAGAAGTACCCTGATATTCTCGCCAAGCTTCACACATGGGTGAAGGAGGGCACCAAGAGCTTTGTCATGGATTGTGAGTCAGTGGCCTGGGATGTTACCGAGAAGAAGGTCCTACCATTCCAACAACTCATGACGCGAAAGAAGAAGGACGTCAAGATTGAGGATGTCAAAGTCAAGGTCTGCGTTTTCGCGTTTGACCTGCTGTTCCTCAACGGCGAGGCTCTGGTCGAAAAGTCCCTCCGAGAACGACGTGAGTTGATGTACGAGTCCTTCAAACCTGTGGAGGGCGAGTTCGCCTTTGCTACGAGTATGGATGGCCAGGAAATTGAACAGATCCAAACGTTCCTCGAGGAGAGCATCAAGGCATCCTGTGAAGGTCTCATGGTCAAGATGCTTGACGGGACCGAAAGCGGATACGAGCCCAGCAAGCGCAGTCGAAACTGGCTCAAGGTAACACTTTCTCCAACTAATGCAATGCACCGAAACTTTGTTACTGACTTTCATCATAGATCAAGAAAGATTATCTCGCCGGCATCGGTGATTCGCTTGATCTTGTCGTTTTGGGCGCATACTACGGCAAGGGCAAACGGACTTCGGTCTACGGAGCTTTCCTCCTGGCTTGCTACAACTCAGCAAGCGACACTTATGAGACAATCTGCAACATCGGCACCGGATTTTCGGAGCAGGTGCTGGAAGAGCTCCACAAGACGCTGTCAGAGATCGTCATCGACCGCCCCAAGCCCTTCTACTCTCACTCGTCAGGCGGTCAGCATCAACCCGATGTTTGGTTTGAGCCCCGCTATGTCTGGGAAGTCAAGACTGCCGATTTGACGCTGTCGCCCCGCTACAAGGCCGCCATCAAGGAGGGGGCCGACCCGGCTGGCGAGAAGGGCATCAGCTTGCGTTTCCCGCGTTTCATCAAGGTGCGAGACGACAAGAAGCCGGACGAGGCCACGGGCAGCAGACAGGTGGTGGAGATGTACCGCAAACAGGAGAGCGTGACCAAGAACAAGGGCCCCAGCGTGGATGATGACTTTGAGTATTGATTAGTGATGCCAATAGCATGTAAGTGGGCGTTTGATGTCGTTGGGCAATGCTGTATTTGAGGAGAAGATAGAACGCGAAGGAGAAAGGACGGTTCTTTGCCGAAGATGCATGAAAGACATGGACAATGTGTCTCCTTGTTTGCTACGATACTACTCCATAGCGTTATTATGAGCATATTGCAATTAGCTGTCCAAACTGATATTTACAACCAATCCCCTTTTTTGCGAATTCTTCTTCTCGAGATGTCACGGGCGACCGAGGAAGATTGATTACCAGGGCAAAGGATCCATTGGCCTCTGGAGGATATCACAAGACATCATATCCTATGGTGTCTGCGACTCAATTGACACCAACATACTCAATGTTGAGCTCATGTGTTTGCTCTGGGAATTGGGCGACAAGATGTGCAGCTGGCGGTGAAGTTCAGTTTCGGAGTTACTGTCGTTTGCTGTATGTATCATGTATGCGCCTCACCTTTTTCACACGGAAAGCCACAGACGGGCTCACAGCACTGACCTCAGACAGAGGGGGAAGGAAGAGAGGAGACAGGTTTTGGCCATTCTTGCATCCTCGCAAACGGAGCAGAAGATCGATCAATCGGACTGTCGGACTTCTCACGGTTTACTTGAGGTGGCTCGCGATCTATCTATCTGGTATTCATATAGGTGCAAGACCTGCCCTTTCTGGGGATTCGGGTCTTCTTTACTTTCTTCATCGTCTTCCACTTTCATTATCTTGGCCTTTGCACGGTATCTTCTTTTCTTTCGATACTCACTTTTTTAATCCTCATTGCCTCTATCCAGATAGGGGCATCTGCTTGTCTTGCTGGCAACCCTCTTCACACCCCTCATTGCTGCAGGTCAGCTATCACATTCGTGCTTCTACTTCACTTGCGCACCACACCTGTGGTCCATGGTAGTGACCATAGACTGGCTAGCGATCTTCCAATTCGCCAGTGGCACTGCCTATTTACTCTCAGTCTGCCAAGGTATTTGACACATGTGTACTGACACCATGATCTCTACCATGAGATAGACATACATTTATCCTTCCCTTTTTCCTGTCTCTTTTCTAATTCATGGCTTGTGTCTACTTATATATACGAAAACCCAACCATACCAGAATATTCTTTCTTATGTTCTCACACCTCTTGGCCCCAGCAGGCGGTCGCAGCCAAAGGTAGCCCATTCAGGCTCGGCCCCCCCTGGATGGGCGTATGGTATTACGCTGTCTCCTCCCTCCCTTCTGGAATCGGTTCGTGTATGTGTATTTCTCTTATCTGGTCTCTGTTCTCTGAAAAGCCCGTTCTCCTTTCTCTTGCAATGTGACAGCACCAACAACTAAAACTATAGACGGCCAAGTCTAGGGCACACGATGCTGGGTTGATGAAACCTGGGACTGACAAGAAACGGGCCAGGCTATGTCTTGTAAGTAAATTGTTTCCTTCTTTCACGTAATAGCCCTAATGTCCACCGGTCGAAAAGACACGCTCTCCTTTTTCTTTTTTCCTGCCTGTGAGGATGCCGGTCATGTGTGTCCTATATCACACGCTATCCATCTATCTGTGTTTCCTTTTAGTGTCAAGAGAACACGAAACAATGAAGCTATGCAGTGGCAAGCATTCTCCAATTCTCTAACTCCCTTTTCTTTTTCTTTTTCTCCGTTTGGTTTCCTGCACTCACACAAGTTCTCGCTGGTGATGGATGTTAACCCGTATCTCACTCCCACCGGTCCAGCTCGCTGTTCCACTATCCGACATTCATGATCGAGGAAGGCAAGGCTCTTTGCCGGCTCCTTCGAGAACATTGGGGGACCTGCCTGATACATATGCAAGAAGGAACCCGAGTTCTTCGTCCGAAGGACGTAAGTTATATCCATACACCATGCAATGACGTCTAGAGGATTGTGTGTGTGTGACGCGGAGTTGGCACCATGGGAGCGAGCGCCCTGATGGCTTACTTCGCTCTGTCTTTCTGTCTTTCGTTCTGTTACTATCAAAGATCAACCAACTTCGCCAATTTCTACTGATGATGATATTGACCAACATGCAGGGAGGGAGGGTTTGGAATCCATAGATTGTGGGCTCAAATGGATGAATGCTGGGACAGATGCCGAAGGTATGATATTACAACCACCCTTTTCTCTCTTTTTTACTACGATATCTGCCCTACAGTTGCAAGACAATCCTGATGGCCACAAAGCTATACTTTTCAAAGCAAGAAGCGCTGCTACCCCGCTTCTCTCTTTCCTCCCACGTCCCACTTTGATGTGTGCATACTGAGAGTTGCCGTCGTCGTGCGCGGCCCCTAGGGAAATGACACGAGCTCATCGTTGATTCTTTCTCTTTTGGTTTTGACGACGTTTGCGTTTATTGCGGCTGGCGGTTGATCAATTGGCACACCTTTCGAATTTCGAATCTATTCGATACAATGGCTACCTCCGCCAATAACAACGTCTATCCCATGTATCTCTTGGACATAAATTCAGAGAATCCCACATAAGTCCATCCCAATGACCAGGAATGATGCAAGCTAATCAATTGCAAGAACGGCTGATGTGGTTCCCGAGACCTCACCTTCGACACCTTCGTTGATACATATTTCCGATTCGCCTAGTGGCATACCTCTGGAGGGCAGCTACCCTGTCATGCAGCCGACGATCGCTCACTTTGGCCATCAGGAAGTGCCAGTAGTCAACACACCCAAACTGGCGCATCGATATGTTAAAGGGGTGTATGTATGTGCTCGAGCTACATCAGCCCGGCCAACTAGATCTTTGTACATGGCTTTCGCTATTACTCGGAGGGTCAACGCATATCTTCGCTATACAACTACGCACCATGCTCCTGGACCTCCCAGAGCAGGAATATTCGAGGTTTTGATGAAGCTGTTCGCCGGTATCCCTTTCTAATACTGTGCGACAATAACACATCCCAAGACTTGACTCCCTACGTTAGCCCAATTAACTGCAACGAGCTGCCTATCACACAGCAAGATTGGGGCACAGTTCCTGCTTTGAGTCTGCAGTGGATTGTCCCCCTCGTGCAGCAACACAATAGATTGTGTACCCTCACATGGTTTTGGTCCGAAGAAGATATGCTCCAAGTCCCGAGCATTCCGTCGAATCTTCACTACTCAATGTCAGTTGTTTCAGCATGTCGAAAGTTACCCAACCATGAAGCTGACCATATGATTAACAGGCAGCCCTTCAATGTTGCGCTGGAGGCCGGCGGTTGTACCCGAGACGAGGATGGCAAGCGAGACGGCAAGACGAGGCTTCCAAGGAGGCTTCCAATCCGTCAACCATCTTCTACTTTTGCTATACGCTCTTCTTGTTCACCCCTCCGGTAAATTCACCCAATCATTTCTTCAAACACCGACGGCGCATGTGAGTTGTCGAACTGTGTAGAGACGCTATTGCGTCCCGGTTACTCTATCACTTGGGCGGGGCCTTCCTTGTCTTTCTTGCAGCCCTCGGCCTTGTATCTTAGGACGATTACTACCCTGAGACTGGAAAGGATTCGGCCAACTGAGATGTCCAGGAAGACAACATGCAGCTCTTTGGGCGTGCGCACCAACTCATCAACCCGTGGATGGGTAGTTTCCCTGCCTGGAGTCATTGGTCTCAAGAAGAAGACTCGCAAGGCAAAGTGAGGTCTACTGAAAAAGGAGTGCTGGTTCGCACACCCAGAGCTGAGACGTTCGAACAAGAAAACTATCACCCACATACTCCGTCGCCATGCAGGTCATCACGCCGAGCTCCGTGCGCGATTCGAGTGGATGAGAACCAGCCGCAGCCAGTTCCAACACGTGGGTTCTAGGCGTCATATACGACCATGCTTTTACTCGGCTGCCATTACAGTATTTCGTCAATCTCCATGCTGTTGCACTGCTTCTATGGGAAACCGACAATACATCATCGGGAGGAAGATCGCCCCAATTCAATCTGATCCGAATCGCCGGCTGCTCCATCTCAGCGAGGTCGACCACATGCAGTTTAATCAAGTACTCCACACTGCGTCCGCCTCACGGCCCGCTTCAATAGCGGCGTCTGGATACCACCTTCTCGGACCGACGTCCGTCTGTTTGAGATGCTTCCTCCACTTCCCCTGCGAATCTCTGCGGGAAAGTCTTTGTGTCTTGGACTGCTGCCGGAACTTGGATACAAGCCGCCACATTCGGCGTGTGGCAATTTCTTCCCCTAACAGATCCCTGTCTTGGTGTTTCTCTCTCTACTACATATTCGTGACACGAGAGCCGAAGCGTCGACGGTGGTGAACGCACTGCTACGACCTCATCAAAAGGCGATTGCAGACGAGTTACTACCGCGAGGAGAGCTATGACTGTCGTCTTGCGCACGTCACCAGTTGGTAGCTCAATGGCGTCCCGCTGTTTGTGTCTATAAGTCGCCAAATCGACCTGATCAAGTTTCGGAACCGGAACTCGGCGACTCGAATACGCTTGACGAGAGCTTTAAGGGGACGCACTATTTTCCCATCCAGCAAGTCCTTAGCAATGCGGATGTGAGCCAAGAGACACAAAGATTGCGAAATTCACTCGTCTCGTCAGAAGAATATCCGTAAACTATCGGTATTCCCAACCAGACATTTACTAAGATGCCATCATTAGCTGCCCCACATATACAGGGGCAACAAAGGGTATAAGCAACCGCTGGCAGCTGCAGGCCACATTGATGGAATTCCTCAAGGTCCCTTGGTGGTGCTCTCACGTACTATGAGCCTCACAGATGATACTGATGACTACACCGACGAGGATACGGGTTGCTACTCGGAGTCTGCACGCGAGCCCGCGTGGGACATAACTGACACCAATCTTGCGCACCCCTGCACCAGAGTATCATCATTGGGAACCACGGCTGTTGACTAAGTGAAAACTTTAGTCTGATCCTCGCTCAGAGGATAACAACAAGGACGCATAGCTTGAAATCGACCGTTTGGAGACAGCTGACTGCAGAGATGGCAGCCTGGATTTACCAAACAGTGAGCCCCGACATTTTACCAGGCACTAGAAGAGGTCTCCTGCCCAACCGAAAATTCATGTTTACCGAACACGGGTCGTTCAAGCGCTTCGAGTTAGTACAATCCGACCTGGAAGACTCGTAGAGATGCAAAGAAGTCGGGCCCTACGTCAATAACACGCGCCTTTCCACCAAAAATTCAGACGGCACTCGCAGGTAGCTTGATGGATACTGTGGGTTCGAGATTCTAGATGACTTGTATTTAACGCTGCCGGGCACGTTGAATCCCCTGGAATTATGGCGCAAGAAAGGTCTGCACCCGGCGTGGACGTGTGGACGTCCCGCGCTATCACCGTTTCTACTGGATCCAAGTAACAATGGGCAATTTTCCTGATGCCTCTCGATGGGATCACCGCGGAAGAGCTTCTCAAACAAGACCTTAATGATGGTTCCAAGACAATAACCACAATGGAATCACATTGACGGAAGAGTTCAACAGATTCGATGGTGTCAGTGAAGAGCCCGTCCGCATTTACATGGCAAATTCCTTGTCGTCGCAGGGCCTTCGATTACCGCCAAGGGCAGCAATATGCTAAGTCCCGAATTTGTCAATCGCGTCCGAAGACATGAAGCGGTCCCTGGTCGATGAAAGCTATGATTCAGAGCAAGGACTGCAATTCGTACCTTCTCTTGTTCTAAGGCTATGGAGACGATTGCATCTATCCTACTTTAAATGCACATCCACGTTAGAAATCAACTGGTGCTCCAATATATATACGTCAATCAAACCAGATCTCTTTTCCTCTATCACTTACCATTCTACCGGAGGGTTGGCTTCAGCCGGCGACTGCAAACGGACGTGGCCCGTCCAAGATGACACCGTGGGTGGGCCACCGGGCCCCGTTTCCTCCCCTCTCTGTTGCGGCGCCCAGGTCCAGACCTAGAGAGTACTGGTGCTGAATACCATAAGGGAGGGCTCCATGTGTAAATAACTTGGGATTCGAAACACCGCGAGGGGTGTCTCGCCAATGATGACATCTGACAAGAATGGCAACAGGAATGCTGTTGACGAGGACGAAGTGTCCAGAGTATCCATCCATCAGTTTCGCGCGTCTACGCTGTCAATTAGCGCCCATCCCCTCCATACGTCTGTCGGGGATAGTTGTTCTTCATCCCTGACTCAGCCAGATATTTGGTAACAATCCAATATCATGGCTACATCCGCCACTCCATTAGGATGAGTACCTGACGGACGTTCACCGATCCGCCCAATGGGTGTAGTGGTAGATCACAAGCACTCCAGATCTGTATGATCATGGGATCCTTTGGGGTCAGATATTTCGAGTATATCCACCGCATGCGTTCCGGTCAGGATGACGAAATTATCACGAGCAATCTTGGGGGAAAAGATTGAAGCCTATGAGAAAAAGAGCTATGTACATCATCTGGATCTCCAGAGAGGACGCCCTAATAACTACGCTCACGGATAACGGCCGGCTGCACCACACCACACCTCACCAAGAGACCCAAACAATTCGATGGCCATCAAGAAGTACCAACTTGCCGTGCTGCCCAGCATACAATCGAGTTGGCCGTTCTACGGCAAGTATTTGTCCTTGTTTATCCCATCGTCGCCGCTATCCAGACAAACGCACCCTGCATGGCTCGATAAAAGCGGCCAACGATGCGAGCCCGCCAGAGCCACCTCGACCTATGTTCCAATGCCAAGGGTATGGCGAGACATCTGACGGCCCGAATGCCTGTCTACCATGAACATCAGCAGGACACAAGCTTGTTTGCCCTTGGTAATGGGTTTAGAGAACGCCTGTCGTGTTTCTCCCATGCTCTCTGCTTCCTGCGCTCCTCCTCTTTGGGAAACACGGCAGTACCGCCTGGACGATACAGTGTTCTTTGGGCAACTGTATAACGACTTTAGGAACACCGAGGACACATTTGAGACTTAAAGAGCATACACATTGCGCTGGCAGCTCTGCAGCCAGTCGACTACAACGTGGCTTTCAATATCAGACCTTCTCAGGGGGACGCACACTCGCACGGCTCGACAAAGGCGGGCAGCGAAGCATTGGTGGTCAACAATGGGGACTCTCTAGTGTCAGCAGGTATGACCCATGTCCTCGATGAACCACTCTGATGCGCCACATCATCCCGACACTATATATGAGGTCGTTATAGGCAGGCCGTTTACTCCTGAATAAGACAAACGTCGGAGAAGATACTCCCTTAGTGGAAAACTCCCAAATTGCACCCAATTCTACAAGGTCGACCCAACTGGCACGAATGGTCCATCGACTTCACCAATGCCCGAGTCATCATCGGCAACAACTGATGATGGGGTTGGTCGTCGCCATTTCGATGAAGCCGTACAACACCCTGACGCTACCCAACAGGGTTCAGTACCAGAACTGTTGGTGAACACAATTGACTCGCCATCATCTGAAGAAATCAAGTGAGGCGCGAGAAAAACTTTAAGCTGCGCGCAGAAAGCCGTACAGGACCCTTGAACCCAACAGTATGCTAGGCAACATCGGGCATGTCTAGGACACAGTAAGAGGTTACGCTCCTCACACAACCCACCACTGGGCTTGCTTGAAATGCAATTCAAGCCTTGCCCGTCGACTCGCGTCGGACAACGCCTGCTTCCTTGAAGCACCTTCCAGGTCAAGAGGGACGCGCGCATTTGCTACACGTCTCTATTGAACCCTCGTGACTGTGTGTTGCTGCGCCACCGCAGCCACATGGTAGGCCCTCGATAAGATGTAGTAGGGTTACCATGGGTGCAAGAAAAGCAGCGGCCGAGTCCGAGAAGGCACCAGCCAGATATGACGATGCCGAGCGTCGTATCCGACTGATCTCATGGCTTCAACCCAGCTACATGCCTGTTTTATATATATCAACCACCACATTCAAATCATGACTGGCCTCCGTTGAGGCACTTCAGTCAATTTTCTTTTATCTTCTTCTTAGACACATCTTCTTCCCATTTGCAATGGGATCCTGGATGTGTTTACTCCTCTTCCAACTGGTCACGACGTCACGATGATGACCACCTCTCAAAGAGGAATTGGAGAGTCGAGTTGCCCTTGCTTGTTCACCATGGCGGCTGAGGGCAAAGGTGTCGCACCTACGGCTGGTCAAGTTAAGCAAGCCAGCGTTTTCGAATCCTGTCCCAGCTCGGTCAACCCTGACAGCTTTAGTTTCGTCATGGTAAATGGAGATAACCCACATTTGCCTCGTCGACGCCAGTCGATGGGGCTCGTGTATCTGGCCTCACGAGCCAACTCCTTCAAAGTCTGGGCCTCATGGGGCGAATTCATCCCCAGTCGATACAGACCGATACAGACCGATGAAGACCAGTGCCGAGCTGGCTGGGGACTTTGGAATCCTGGTACTGGCTCTGTCAGTCGCAGGGATCCCCCTACACAGGATCTGAGCTGCGCCGGTGTTCTGTAACCAGACTTTGAATCCGAGCGCAGAAAATAATTTACATAGGCTGAGGCAGCTGACGGGACCGAAATGGTGTCTTGGGGCCGGTGAGCGACGATCTGCCAGACACGGGTCTAATCCAGATACCGATCCCGACTTGCTTCAGCGAACAAGCACAAGATCATCTGGCCAGCCTTGCTGATACGGAAGAAGGCTGGTACTGTCTTGAAACGGTCATGAAAAGCGACCTACCGGGTTTAGTAATAACTCGTCTACGGAATGACGATCAACCCAGCCAATTTTCACGACCCCCTTGGAGTCTAAGGCTATCTAGCCGGTCTCTCCGTCCGGCGCGAGGACCCCCTTGCGGCTTTTACAATGTACTCACTCATCCCACCGCTACGTTAGAATGCAAATCCCCTGTTACTGAGCAGGCTCGCCAAAAGGAGTGTACATTCTATTCATCGGCTAATATGAAGACACTCTATGCAGCTTGGGGGATTTGGAGGTGCGAATCGTAACTTGTATTGTGTACGAGGAAACCCACGGGAATACTCCGTACGAGAGGTTGACAAGCACAACCGACTTGAGTCGGTTACTCGAGGACCTTGGGCCACAAAACCCGTGAACACTTCCTTGGATTGGGTCCTCTGTGTTGTTCAGCGCCACACCCGGCTCAAACCAAAAGCCAGGTTGACTCCGCAGGGTCCGACGCCCAGGATAAAGTCTACATAGACGAATTACAGCCAATGGGCCTTATGAAGTCCTCGGGCCAGGACTGCTACGAGTCCAACGGCGCCGCCTAGGCGCTCTACAACGTGGCCCTCCCAGTCGTACCGTTTTACTCGGTCGCCACCCATAAAAAGCGGCTGCGAAATTACGAGTCGCATTCAACCGAAGGCACTCATCTAGATCAGTCACACCCGACACGAACCTACAGTCAGCAGGCGTCCAAAAACGCGGGTCGCTGTAACGATAATAGCTGCGACAGGCCGACAACGAGCACGACTTACTCATACACGACGACTAGACATCTTCTATCCACCTACTTCCACTCCCTCTTACCGTATGACGATGTGCACCAATGAATCAGTCCCTGTATCATATTCATAAGACGGGAAACATCACTACCACCACCCTGAAGGCTCGCTGCATCGAAATCTACCTCGAAGGCGCCTACGATGTCTTGTCGGGCCGGAGATGGAGGTGTGGGTTACAGCAACCCTCGCTTCCCACGCCACCCCTGCCTCTGCCGTATAGTATTTTCGGGACCCGTCAGAAACATGTCCCGCCACCGGAAAACTGGTCTGGATCGGCCTGAGCCCGAAAAACGGAAGGCGAGCTCGGGATCACCCTCGGAGCTCAAGTCAAAAGGCGGCAATCCACCAGCCCAGTATCACCATCGGGGCAACAAACCAGCATCACCAATTGGTTCACCCCAAATCTGTTCGTCCAGCTGGACCACGAATTTTGCAATAGATACATAGGTTGCAATTTAGGACTTTACTGATACATACGACCACATCCTGCTGAATACTAGGGATCCCGTCCGCTCTCCCATATATAAGCAGCAGAGAGCCGAATTAGTACTAGGGTCGGTGACGACCTGGGAATCCTCGGTGTTGTATGTTTTTGCCATTTTTTGTTGCTATTATCTTGTCTTGCGCTCTTTCTAACCGGCGGTAAAGAGGTTGCTTCAGGCGTTGTAACGTTTAATAATCGAGAAGCACAACCTGCCAGAGGAGCTCCCCATCCTCGTAGAAAGAAAAGTCACAACCAATTATGACGACAACGTCTCTTCAACGATGTGCTGCCATCCCATCACCAGCCAAATATGCGGCTACGATGTGGCCGACGACGTCTTCGTCTTCTGCGACGACTGCTGTGTCATCGCCTTTGAACCCTATTATGCAGCGATTTCACGACTATCCATTGGACTACCAAACCGTCCCCCTCCAGTACTCCTCGACACAGTTTCAGTATGTTGGTGCCGACACACCTGAGCGATCCCGCATATGACGGCCACAGACACTCCCTTCTACCTTGGCTCCATGATAGCGTATTACAGGTTGTTGGTGACGGGTTATCATTTTCCAATATATTACCAATATCGATATCCGACATCGACGTCTTCTTGTTTTGACAAGCCTGTGAGAGCTGTCCGAAATTTCTGGTCAATCACCATTAACTACAATGCCCGTCAACCAAACATGTGCGCCGTATCCTTCAAGAGCTCCACCTCCTCCACGGAGAGCCGGGTGGGCTCTTGTTCAGGCGCTCCCGACCGGTGAGCGACCAGCGTCGAGCTAACCTACTACTTTAGCCGTACTCGTTCTGGCACTGGAGAAACGAAGGGGTCCGTTCCGAGGAATATAGCAGGGCTAACGAGGGACGCCCTTCCAACATGTACCGAAGGACGATGCATCATCATCATATGCACCATGATGCACGCATACCCATCGCGCTGCATGTGGACGGTAGCCATGGCCCCCCCCCCTCAGCGCTTGCTGGGCATCGATCAGCATGGCGGATAATCATGGCACCCCATTATCAAGTCACTACACTACAAGATGGGATTGAGCGACAAAGAAGTAAGTCGGCCGTATTCTCTGGCTTCCTGTCGTATCACCAGAGGATATCGATGGTCTGGAAGGGTTTCTCGGAATAGCCCAGAAGAATAAGAGAAAACGGCGAAAAGCCCAAACGACATGGACGGCTATGGAGGACGCGGCATTCCGCTCCGCGCAGAGAGATGGGAGGCATGGTGCCTTGGACCACGTGATGTACACGGTTATTTCTACAGGACGGTGGATGAGCTTGCCACGATAGGTCCTGAGCCCGCCCCTGACAGGTGCAGACAACAGCGTCTCCCAGCCAACCTCTGTAAAGTTGGTCCCTGGAGAATACTCCTTCGTATGGCCAACCCCTAATTAGCCCTTCTTATCCATTCTGCTTCTTACGACGCGAGATACTATCGGCGACAGAGTAAATCTTTGTCCCTGAAGGAGGCAAGATGCGACGAATGAGTCAACCGGTCAACTTTATCAAGGCAAGTCCATAGTCCCGGCGAGGTCAAACAGCGAACATTATTTGGATACAGGGTTTGGGCAATGAGGAATACAAGGAATTCGCCCGCCAGCGCCTAGTTGACAGACCCTTCTATACCGCAAGGCCAGCCCTCGAACATGGGCTCCTTAGTACGGCTCAAACAAAGCAGTCAGTATTTATTCACTGTACATCCCATGTGCCCAGGGAAACCAACGTACCCCTAATAGAGTTCGGATACAGATATGCAGCCGGCTCGCACAATGATGGACACCGAAGACTAAACACCATGTTCGCGACAGTCGCCGTGGCTGCTCTTGGGCAACGAAGGTCGGTCTGTCTCTATACCTATCGAATTAACCAGGCTAGCCCAGCGATACCGAATCACTCAACTTCTACACTACACAAATTTTGAACTCGAAAAAAAGAAGTCTCTGTCCAACAGCCGAAAGACCTTCCTATCAAGTAGATGATGGGGCAAGGCAAGGAGATAAGTAAGACACACACCCAACGACGAAGATTCGCATCCGGGGTTGCGCCGGCCGTTCGCCCCAGGGTCGACATCGCCTCTCCGAGACGATATGATTCCGGACTTCATAGAACGCTTCGAAGGATGAACCCAAGCAACGAAAAGATTCCCGGCCAAGTCTAAGAAAGGGTGGGGCGCAATGTTACTGTCATAAAAAGGACAGCATTGCAAGCAAGAAAATCCTACGACCGGCCTGAAGTTCATTCATAGATCATCGACGCCATTTTTTCATCTACGACTTCAATGGACTGCTTTACTAAAGCCCCAGCTACTTACATAGCACCAATGAATGCAGTGGAGGGGAGACGAAACGAAGAGAAACATCAGCCACATGGATTGTCCCACCTTCCTACTTATCTACCTTGACGAAGAGGAGCGTACCACAATTCAATCCTCGAAGTCCAGACGCAACCCCAGGCTCAAGCCAAAGACTTCTTGAACGACTGGGCGACTCGCAGAGGCTTTCAGGGAAGCCAAACAGGTACCCGTTGAGACAGCCTACCCTACACTGTGCTGTGTACCAACGTAACCCTCTGCGATATCCTAAACTATCTATCACTTCATCTCCTCTCCTCTCCTGAGACAGTCATCTATCTCTGTGTTGCCACGGCCAATCGCACACGTGACCCGATTCTCAAGTACATTTACGCATTCATTGCGAACGAGGTGCTGCTCCCTACTACTTGGGATCTCAAGAGACACATATGTATATCATGTATACAGATTATCTATCTATCTACTTATGTAAATACTGCAAATCAAGCATCATCAATCAACACACATCACCCCAGTGACGTAATTAAGTAAATGCGACAGAGCCTCAACATCGGACATGACACCGCCCTCAAAACCCCAAGCCCATGTGCAGACACAGGTAAAACTTGCACTTACCCATCATCCACACCTCACACAAGTACTCCTGAGAGCAGTTCTAACCGACCCAGAATATATCCCCATCTCATGTACTTCGGATAGGTAAATCATACATTAAGTATATTAAAAAAGAAGTTGTTCGACCAAAGTCACTAGAGAAAAAAAACCCTTCATGCTACTACTACTTTCTACATACAGCCTAATAGCTGCACTATACATATTCTCCTGTGAAGGGTGGCCGGGGCGAATCCTGTTACGAACGAAGAACGAGAAAGGGGGTATCCATCAACAGGAAAAACAAAACACAACCAAACCAACACCAAAAGGGAAAATGCCAGCAAAAACGACAACTATGGCAGTAGTCGACCCCGTGTGTGCCCATCCATCCATCTCCTATTCCCTATCCCCCATCCCCATTCTCTCATCTGTCCAAACCAATCCATTCATCATCCATCCAGGAGAGAGAACCACCCGTCAAGGATGACAGCCAGCACCCAAGACGTATTCACTGACCCTACAAACTATCCCCCACCCCCATCGGCGCCGCATCCTGCCGCCGCGGCGCCACCGTCTCCCCCTCAACATCCTCCCGGACGGCCCGCGACGCGTTCTGCGCCGCCTCACGCTGCACCTCGCCGACCACCTTCTTCTTATTCTCCTCCCCCCTTTCCATTTCCTTTTCCCTGTCTTCTTCTTCTTTTTCCTCCTCCTGCCTCGAGAGCTTCCGGCTCCCACTCCCACCTCCCTTCGTAGTATCCTTCCCCCGGCTGCCGCTAGGACGACCGCCGCCCCCGCCGCGCGAATCCACACTCCGCCGCGACTTGCCCAGCACCGTATTGATATGCTCCCCGCTCTTGACCGCCGCAATCGCCTTCTCCGCGAGCTCGACGCTCTCAAACGCCTGTCCGCGGCCCCACTCGCCCAACTCCAGCCCATGCTTCCCCCCGGGGCTCTCCGCCCTTCCTCCCCCCTTATCCGCGCCGGCATCCGGGTCCCGATCACCATGTTGATGATACGCCAAATGCGGCCTCCGATGCAGGCGCGCCGCAATGCTGCGCTTCCCGTTCTCCGCCAGCACGAGCTCGCCCAGCTGCCGCATCACGTCGTAGCCCTTATACGTCTCCTCGGAGATCTGCGCGCGCTCCTGGGGCGTCAGCTCCAACAGATCGCGCTGCGCCTGCACGATGCGGGCCCGCCGTACGTAGCGCGCCGGGTTGTGCCGGCGCTCCAGCTGTTTCGAGACGCCCTTGAGCGTGTACCCGAACGGCGACACGAAGGCCGCGATGGGCTTCAGCACCAACCCGCCGAACCCCATGGCCACGCCGCCGAGCGCACCGCCGAAACCGTCTTGCTTGGCACCCTTGACAGGCAGGCGGACGATGCCCGTAACGCCGTCGTAGATGCCGAAGACAAACTCGTGACCCGCCGCTTGAAGACCCGACTTGATACCCGTCACTCGCGGCGGGCGACGCACCGTGTCGTCTCCGTATAGCCGTGGCGCGTTATGGAAACCTTGCGCAATAGCCATGGCCAAGTCAACAGGGGCTTGAGCGATGGCCTTGCCAGACTTCTCCAGTCCCTTGGAGATATCCGCACCGTACTCTTCAGCGGCATTGTCTATGCCCGGCGTAGTAGCAGTGAGAATCGAATTGTTAGTAAGCTGCGTATGAGCAGTCGGTCTTGGATTCTGATTCTGTTGTTGTGGCTGTTGTTGTTGTTTTTGATCTTCGGCCTGCTGCTGCATATCCGTGATCTCGGTGCCAGAAGGGTGATTCGGGAACGGAAACTCGTTCGCACCGCCGTTGGCGCCCGGGGCCGTCGTCTTGGGCGTCTTGGGCTCCGCCGCCCTCTTCTTCTGCGTCAACTTCTGCTGGCGCTTAGCCTCCTTCTTCTTCTTGCGCTCCGTGCGCTTCGTAGACGTCCGCGCGATCCGGTAGGGCACGCTCCCGAACCCCGTGAAGAACTCGGTGAAGGCGCTGCCCATAGCCCCCGCGACACCCGTGACGGGCTCGCCGGGCCCCTCGAAGTCGTTCCATTCCTGGTGGCGCACTAGCCGCAGCCGCCGCCAGGACAGCAGGCCCTTCTCCACGAGGATGTCGGCCGCGACCGCGCTCAGCTTGATGTTCGTGTCCTTGACCTTCCAGACCGCCACGCGGTCGCTCAGGATGGAGCAACGCATCGACTTCTCCCCGCTGAGCACGAGGTGGTTGTGGAACGACTTGACGGCGTTCTTGGCGCCGTCGCCTTCGGCCTCGATGCTCTCGGCGATCTTCATCGCAGCCTCGCGAGCCTCGTCCGTCAGGCAGAATTTGATGCCCTCCGCCAGTTTGTCGACGTCGAGCCGCTTGTAGGGCACGGCCTCGGGCCCCGCGCCCGCAGTGCCGATCATGGTGCCCCAGAAATGCTGATCTCCAAAGAATGGCACAACAAAGGTCGGCAAGCCGCACTTGAGCGCGATCGCCGTGGTGCCGGCTCCACCGTGAATGACGCACGCCTTGACCTTAGGGAACAGCCAATCATGCGGGGTGTTCTCGAGCATATAGATGTTATCCGGTGTATTTTCACCACCCAGTCCGCCCCAACCCTTGGAGACCAGCGCCCGAACGCCAGCCTTCTTGACACCCTCGAAAATCATCTCTGTGAATTTGTCCGCGTCGTCAACCACAATCGAACCGAAGCCGATGTAGATGGGCTTCTCCCCACCGTCGAGGAACTCGACGAGATCCTGGGGCGGCTCAAAGGTGGATGCGAGATCCAAGAAGGTGAAGCCCGCAATATCGATCTCTGGGCCCCAATCTTCCGGTTTCGGTACCAAGCCTGGACTCCAAAGATAGGTATATGGCACATGTAGTCGATACGTGGAACCCGGTGCCCACAGTGTAGAAACGGGATCAAGCTTCAGCGTATTGACACGGAAATCATTAACCAAATCGCCAAGTCCTTGCCACACCATCATCTCTACCAGGGGGTAGGACATAAAGTTTGTATACCCAGGGTCGACGTTGGTCTTCTTGATACTCGCCAGCGGATGTGGGAACGCCTGAGTCGGAGTGTAGGGAAAAGTGAACATGAGATGCAGCGGGATCCCCAAAGCTTCGGCGCAGTGAATATGGGCGAAACTGGGCGGGTTAGCAATAATGGCGTCGGCCACGAAGGGAGCGCGGTTTCCCATCATCTTTAGGTTGGCCTCATCCTTCTCGTTATCCGTAGCGTTGATGCAGGCGCGCCAGAAACCGTCAAACATCTCGGCCATGGCGTTCCGCCGGCGACCAATGTCGCCGGCCTTGACCGACTCGAGTTTAGGGATCATGCCAGGATTCTTGACCATGAAAGCCATGAGCTCCGACGGGTCGCCGCCAACCGAGAAGAACTCCAGACCCGAGTCCTTTTCGACGAACTCTCGGAACGCGGGGTGGGTCGCGATGCGGACGCGGTGGCCATAGTTCTCCTTAAGCACCTTGCCGATCTTGAGGAAAGGCTGAGCATCTCCTCTTGATCCAATGACCATGATGACAATGTTCAGTTTCGGTCGCCTGGCCGTCTGCGATGTAGTGGTCGTGGCCGACGAAAGACGCGACGGGCTCCCCCGTCCCGAACTGCTCTTCTCCGCACCGGGTACGATCCGTTTGACAGCCGTTCCCAGCGCCTTGGCCAGGTACCCCGTGTTGCTCGTGTCGTTGACGGTAATGTTCAAGCGGCCGTCTCTCTTAACCTTGCCCTTGGTGCTGTAGTTATCGTTGCCGACCTTGAAGCGGCGGTACTGGTCGTCGCTCCGTCTCCGCTTCTCCTTGGCCGAGGTCTCGCTGCGTTCCAGCGGGGCCGCTCCCGCTGCTGTGGCTTCGTCATGACCGTCGTGTTCGTCTTCGGACGCGGACGAGTCGGAGCTGTCACTAGTCTCTTCCTGGTCGCGACGCGCCTGGAGGGCCGCGTTTAGCACGGAGATGTTAGTCCCGGCTCGTTTGATCGCCGGGAACGCAGAGATGTGTCGGTCGAGCCCGCGGGGCGGCCCGTCGGTCACAAAGTGTCTCTGCCCCTCGAGGGACGGGCGCTCGTCTTTCGCTTTCGGCTTGGAACTGGACTGCACCGGCGCGGAGTTGGTCTTGACGGGGGCGCTGATAGTGCTGGGATCGGAGGGTTTCGCGTGAGGGCGTTCGCTGTCGGCGGCCGCGGTGCGGGGCGGCGAGACGGGGGACTGGATATCGGGTGGGACGATGCTCGGGTAGACAATGTTGCCTTGGGCATCGCGGACGACGGCGCCGGGGCGGTTTTCGATCTGGGTGTCTTCAAACTGGAGGGTCTCGTCGGAAGGGTCCTGCCTGATGGGACCCGAAGGCGGCTTGTCCAACTCAAGTCCTGGCATCGATACCGACAGTCACTCCAGAGGGAGCACTGGGCTAATGGGTTTTGGCAGCTACCTCCGTCGTAGCTCGCGTGTGTCGGAACAAGTCGTGAGGTTACAGTGCCTTACGCAACGGGGCAGTGAAAGCACCTTATAGATTACTTCTCGGGTTTCGTTCAAATCAGGGCAATTTTCCTGTCGGTATGTCTTCGAGGCCGTTTGACTGCTCTTTGGGCAATTGTAACGCTGAATCGTGGCGTTCCAGTGCGGTAGGGATCAAGCTTCCAGTAGGTTCGGGGTGAATGCACCGGTGCTTCGTGGTGGCCGATCGTCGTATCCACAATCGATGAGGATGGTGATATTAGTAGAGGGCTGTTAGAGGGCTGTGAAGAGACAAGTCAAGTGTATGCAAATGGGCAATCTATTGGGTGCAAAGATCGATATCTGGGTATATTGATTAAGGAAACAGGAGTCTTGTTCATGGGAATTCCGGCATGTAGCAGAGGGACAGTAAACGCCCATGACACACAACACTCAAAGCGTTCCGGGAGGGAGAGTTTTTGGCAGGTGAAGATACATGACATCACATCTCGATCCCCCTAGCAGTAGACTGCCCCCCAACGCAGATGCGGCTGGGGTCGCGGGTGGGCTCTTTGGCGGCTTTGCCTGTAAACAATCATAGCATCAGCGCATTAGCGGCTTAGCCAGGGGCTAGACGGGCTAGAGGGCGCTGACGAGAGCCCCTATCAAACCCAATGGAGAGGCTCTAAAGGGCTGCGCCGGAGTGATTAGCCCGGACACGCCCAAGCACCCCTGCGAAATCGTGCCGCTCTACCCCAGAGTTCGCAACCTGACTGAGCATGGGACTTGCCTGCAAGATTTGATTGACCATGTGTGCCATCACATTCAAATACATTACCGTATGGTATGCGCTGTTCATTCTTCGAGACACAAACGACAAGACACTGCATGACGATATTCGTCATCACGGCATTCTCTGTACAAGGGTCGCTTTATCCATTCATTGCCGAGGAGGAATCGGATTGATTGGAGGGGAAGACTGGTCTGCTGGCTATATCTCGCTTCCAGAGGAAATAGCAGAGAGACTCCCACAACCAGAAATAACAGGTTTTTGGAGATGAACCCCGGACTCCCGACTTCGTGTTGGCTGAATCGCTTGCTTTCAGGCCTTGGAAGTCGTGATTTTAGCGAATTAAGGTTAATGTGCGCGCGAAGGAAGATCTATTGTCCAACTTCGAAACGACCGCAGATTGCCGGTTGAAGGTTGACTGTCGCAAGCGTCGATCGAGAGGCCAAAGGTCAAAAAATGTATCCAGAGTACGACTCAGGAGGACAGAAAATATGCAAAAAGAGAAGCTGTTGCACTAGCCGCGAATCGAACGCGGGGCCCATCGATGGCAACGATGGATTTTACCACTAAACCACTAGTGCTTGGATTGTTCTGTCTTGAGACATATCCAAAACGGCTCTATTTTCAATTATGTTATTCAAAACGTAGCAAAATATATACCCTTATTTTAACTCCATGTCATCGGGCAACGCAAACACACCGGCGGACGTCTCATACAATCGAACATACGGAATATCTTATCATAATGCTTCTCATTATCTCATTTCCATATTCTACATCCCTATTCTAACCGCAACGCTCAGCCGCATCACACCGCAGCAGGCCAGATAAAACGGTGCACTCTCTCACCATCTACCCCTTCCTTCCTCCTACCTATCCAGACAGTCGGTTTAGATACCCAGGAAACCCATCCAAACTGTCTTAATGGTTTCCCTTTTCACCCTACCCTAAGCCTCCCCTCAGGAAAGTAATCATACCACCTCAACTCCCGACCATCATCACAGGCTTGCGCTCTTTCTTCTCCATCTATAGAGGAATACTCCTGAGTCTATCCACCAAGATAGCCAACTCCATCTTCTCCCCCTCACCCAGCTCAGATCCTTGCTGCAGCTTTTCCACGCCGCTCACCAGCGGATCCACGAATCGCTGCTCAACCGCAGCACCCATACCGGACGGCACCGCGCCCTTGAGCGCGGGGGACGAGAACAAGAAATAGCCGAAGTTGGCCACCTGAGACAAGAAGATATTATTCTGCACCCAGTACTCTGCAAGCTCGCCGTGCTCCATGTCCTTGACCTGCTGCATGTCCGGGAAGATGATGTACTGAAGGTGGTCGAGCACCTCAGGGCCAAAGAAGGCGTTCGCGGGGGCGCCCTCCTTGTTGGCGGCCAGGAGCTCTTCCTTCAGCCAGGTCACGGCGACAGCCTTGAGCGAGGCGAACATGCAGTTCTCCAGCAGGTCTTCGAGGATGTCCTGTCGGTTGTGGTCGTCGGGGTCCGAGTGCAGCACAATGCCCGCGTAGGTTGTCGCGGCATTCCGCACGTATTGGTCCGGGTGGAAGACGCTAATCAGTGTGAGACTGTGGTGGTATGCCATGACATTCGTTTCCTGTGTCGCCGAGATGCGATCCATATGTTTGAGACCGAGACCCACGGTCAAGAGCGCATCCGCAATTCCCGGGTTCTCGACAATCTCGTTTTGCGAATCCGAACCGAGGAATCGCTCCAGGAGCGTCTTATGCTCGGGGAAGAGGTGCATCTCAGGTGAGGGGTGATTGGCCTCAAATACTTCAGCCGAAAAGATCCAGTATGCTATCACAGAAACGGCACCGCCGGGCGACAGCTTAATTTCATCGGCTGAGTCGAAGTTTTCAAAATTCGCCAGAGGGTCGAAACCGCTTGCCCTTTCGTATATGCTCTTGACGAAAGATTGAGAACAATCGTCGACTCCTAGATCACGTAGTATTGCCTGTGTTTCCCAGGGTTAGCCAAGTCTTCCATAAGCATCAGACTCGTGACATGTTTGCACTTACGACAAACTGCCCGACCACGGCATCTCTCTGTTGTAGGTCATCATCCTCAGTGTACTTCTGCGTCATAGTTTTCCTGCCCGGGACATTCTTTTCTGGGTGGTACTTCTCCAAGAGTCGGGCGGACCACTGCATCTCGTTATTGTTGATATACCGCTGTAGAATGCACGTAACAAAGGCCTGCAGCAATTTCGACTGCATCATCTCCTCCGTCGGGTCCTCCTGCTCGGCCTCGGGGTCCGGGGCGTTCTTAGACGCATCGCCGTCCTGGTCCGGGTCGAGGACGTTGATACTCGACTTGCGGTTGGGCAGGGGCGGCCGCTTGCGCCCGGAGAGTGAGCGGACCAGGTTGATGACGGAGGCCGTCATCTCGGGTGTCGGCTGGTAGGCCTCGTAGACCTTGACGAGCGACGAGCCCAGGAACCGCGAGGGGTACTTGGTCTTGATGCGCCGGTGCAGGATGGCCAGCATACCGAGAAGTGTGATGAACCGGGCCGCGACGTCCATGGGCGGTTCAGCGGGTTCCTCCTCATCAGCCTCCTCCCCTGTTTCGTCACTCAACAGCTCCAGCGCCTCCATAACCTTGATCATGACCTCGCGGGGGTTGCCTAGCCGGGCGACTGTCTCGAGGCATGTTTCCGCGCGCGGAATGCGCAGCAGGATCTGGACAAGGTCCCAGCCAATCTCCTGGGTGAGCTGGGGGTCCTTCTCGAGAACCTCGTTCAAGGTGGGCAGGACCTCGGGTGAGGTGACATTGTACTGCAGGATGGTGAGGTAAGTGAAGCGGTCCTTCTCTTTAGCGCCCTCGCGGATGGCAGTGATGGCCTCAGACAGCTCCGGCATGGTGACGGATGACGTGCGTTGAGAGCTTCTGTGGAAATTGAACAAATTCAATATTTGTGAAAGGAATTACCTAATACAATGATATAGGTGCAGATACAGCAGTCACAAAGGATACTGTACATATGCTGGAGGGATGAGGTTGTGATGAATAACGAGTCTGAACGAATGTCTTGGCAGTGGGTGGTGGGTTTGGAGGTTTGCGTGGGCAGGTGAGTGTGACGTGTGTGTGGTGGGTGCTAACAGGCGTGAGATGGGGAGTTGGCTGGTCTTTTCCCTTGCTTGGGTCTTGGGCCCAGCTGGGCTGGCTGAATGAGGGGCACTTTTGCTTTCCATTGGCACTACGCTGGATCTACCAGTCCATTGATCCACCACCAACCATCTACGCCGTACTCCGTACTTACTGCTAGACTGTTCGCATCCGTCAATGCAAGTATAGCCGCAACCAACTGACCTACGTCGTATTCATTCTAGCGTAATACTTGCAGGCTGCTAGAATCCATCAACTTTTGGTAGGCTACAGGGTTCCGTCAACAGGGCTACAGCAGCGCCGATGGCTCGCCTTGCGCTCCGCTTAGGTTACTGCTTGCTTCATCAGTGCATTTGACTGCATTGCCCCAGGGATCTTCGCTACCCCACCATCTGTGCGGGGCAAATCACCTACCGATTCCCAGAGACTGTCCAACCTCGCCAAGGGCCGAGACATCTATTCTCGGCTGGACACTTTATATAAGCTATGTGTGCTCAGGTAGCTGTTATCGCGGTGTCTGTCTGAGAGAGAATGCGAATTGATGCAATGTGACATGGATCTTGGACTTGAAGGCGAGATAACTGTTAATAAGACACACTGCCCTGGTTGCTGCTTTCGAATAATACAGGTCAAGGAATAGGTAGACTTGGACGACTCGCTCGGCAAGATACCTAATGCGAAATGCACCTCTCACTTCTCCTGACTTTCGCCTAATGCGCCTATCCGTCCATCAACGTCCTCAGCCGCCTCTCCATATCAGCCCTAGCGACCAGAACTTAGGTAGCCCCCCTGGCCCCTGTACCTGACGTGTCTCACGTCTCAGCCATATCAACTACACAATTCTCCGAGCCGCAAGCCAACCCCTGAGGGGCAAGTCATATATCTGAAGCCGGGTTGGAAGAGTTATACGTAAGCCCAGTGTCGAATCAGAGACTCGGCGGAACGAAGCATAATATTGCAGCGAATTCACTTTGATGCGAAAGAAACAGGAGACTGTATGTGGCAAGAATGTAGATTTTAATATTGTGTAGTAGTAGAATCCAAAGACCATATGCAATTCCTGAATATCGTGGCCGAGCCCTTTTTGGCTACCTGTCAACTTTCAAGTTGGGCAAGCCGAACACAGCGCAGGCGCTGATGATGATGAGCTCAGAGTTATCTGAACCCTCCAAGGGTCCAGTAACAGGGGGGAAGTAGGTAGGCACGATGCCTACCTACTCTTGGGGGTAATATATATATATATAATAACGAAATGCGCTATCTGGCATCTCAATAATGCTTCACCTGGCGGCGTGACCTTCTCCCACAAGCATCGTTGCCTCCTCGTACAAAATAGACAGGCGTTTCGTTCCCGTCGTACAGATAAATATAAACACAGAAGTAAACCACGACACACCCATTTCCGACTTTTTGACGATTTGTTTTCTCTATAATAAGAGCATAGCGGCAAAAGCTACTCCAGCGCATAATAGCGAGTAAGCCGTCTTACCCGCCGCGGACGCCCCCGAAGTCAACGGAGCACCCCCCGTGCCCCCAGGCTGCCCGGAAGCCTTGGGCAGACCTGGCGAGGAGCCCACCCCGCTCAGGGGGCTGATAGCCGCCGGCCTGACGGTCGGGTTCGGCATCTGGGGCGGCGCGTCGGTGGCGCTGAAGAGGCGGGTCATGGTCGTCATGCCGGAGATGGGCGACGTGATGAACATCTCGGTGTTGGAGTCGATGGGCCGCGTGCTGAACTTGGAGACGACCGTCGGCGCCGCCGTCAGCAGCGGGATCGTGACCAGGTTGCCCGTCGCCGTGGGGAACAGCGATGAGGGCAGCACCATGGTGCTGGACGGCGAGAGCGAGGTCGGCTTCGGCAGGATGAAGGTGCCGTTGTTGGGGTTGGAAGAGGGCGGGGGAGGCGTGCTGCCACCGATGGTGTTGTTCGAGTTCCTCCACGGCGCCATAATACACTGCATCATGACTTGGTTGTCGACGAACTTGCCGTTCTGCTTGGAAGGGGTGAGGCCGAGCACGTAGGACGCGTCGAAGCTTCCCGCGGCCCATCCGACGAAGCCCACAAAGACGTCCGAGTTGGCGTTGATGAAGTTGTTCTGGGAGCAGAAGGCCTTCAAGCACGATGCGGCGCTCGATGCGCCGCTCTCGCTCACCAGGCCCTTCCTGCCATTGGCGCGGAGGAACGTCGCCACCTCCTTGAAGGCATCCACGTTGTCGGTAACGCACTCCTTATGTGTCCCCGAGTTGTCCTCGTCGAGGTACTTGTGGATGTCGAGTACCAGGTTGTCGGTGGTGCCATCGGGGTTCTTGATTCCCATCAGGGCGGCAGCGGAGCCGCTCGAGACCAGGGTGGCCGCGCTATCGAAATTCGTGCCGGGCAGCAGGATCATCTGGGATTTGGCGCCGGCCTGTCGGATCGCGGTGACCACCTTCTGGCACGTCTGGGCCCAGAGGTTGATGTCGAGGTCGTGCGGCTCGTTCATGATTTCGAAGGCGACCTTGTCGTTGGCGGCGTATTTGCTGGCCAGCTGGCTCCAGAGGCTGACAAATTGATCGTCGCTGGGGCCGCCCTGCCCTATAACACCACCGTTCCATCGCGCGAAGTTGTGGATGTCGATCATGCAGTGAGCGCCAGTTTTTAAGCAAGACTGCACCATCTGGTCGTATTTCCCCAAATTGCTGGCGTCGAGACTGCCTCCGAGTTGGTTGTTGACGAGGAATTGCCAAGAAATTGCTTCAAAAAGTCAGTTAACCATATCTTCCGAAAATAGCACAGGAACGATAGTTCGTACGAAGTCTCATCATGTTCATCCCGAGATCGCCAACAAAATGTTTCATCTGGTCCGCACCGTCGCCGGGCAGCTGGGCAGATGATATGGGACAGTTGCCCTATCGAAAGTTCGTCAGTCAACCAGTTCTCATCGGCCGACAACACATAATATAGTGTTAGGTAGGTTGGTGGTGAACTCACATCGATCTGGCATCCAAAGTCACCGCCGGCAATAGCAACACCCTTCTTGAAGTTAGCACCCGGATCTGGCAGCACCTGATGCCCGTCACGTCATGCGAGATCTAGATGACCTACCAGATATTGGACCTTGGCCTGTGCAATAGAGGCCAAGCCCAGGAGAAGTAAATTGTAGAACAACATGATCAACACGAATAGAGAAGAAGAATACGAAGAATAATACGGGACAAGGGCAAAAAACAGCGAATGTCAAATTCCAAAAAAGTGAAAGTAAATGTCCTACTAGGAACAGGAGCGAATGTAAAGACGTTGGCCGAGAGCGAACGGCATGAGGTAGACTGAAGGGAAAGGGGAGCAAGCCAAAAAAGCGAAAGCCCTCACAAGAGTCAGTCAACTGATCAAAGATAGGCTGAGAGCGCAGCGCGGGCGTTCGTAGGGGCGTTGCGCCGCGATTATATTGAAATGAACCCTTTTCTCTCTTTTGCTTGCGCTCTCCTCCCTGTTCCCACTTCCACTCCTAGCTGGTCTCTCCATCATGGATGGGAGCATGGGGGGCATGGGCTTCATGGGCTTGGGCACTTGGACATGGAAACTTTTGAGATACCCAATGGGACGGGCGGGCCAATGAGCATCGCGGGATGGCACGATGTCCATCCAGTAGAAGTTGGTAGCGGACAGGGGGGTTCGGAACCTCAAACACCTCAAGTCTCAAGCTGCACTTGTTCGGACCAATCCCCTTCTCAGCCAAAAAAACGAAAGAGTAAGGGGAGCAAGGGGAGCCGCGGCGCCGGCTGTGCTCGGGGCTAGACCGACTTTGCTTTAGCCTGGCGATCAGATATGGAACGATCCGAACTGGCTGGTAGAGAGATACTAGAGAAGGCCAACTCGGAGTCTCGGGCTAATCCACTATGCTCATCGTTCAATCCCATCCCACGGATCGGATCTGGATTGGGCTGGGCGCCGGTGTCGTCTGCTAAGCAAATTGGCCATCTAGCGCTGTAAGACGACCAAAGTCTAGCCTTTTGGCTTTGGAGCTCTTACTACTGCTACTACTAATTGAAGAGAAGGGGGCTGGGTGGGCTACTGGAGAAACCAGGAAACCGCTACTGGATGGCAGGCTGGCAGGCTGGCAGGGGCTATAAAATGCTGGATGCTGGCAGAACCGAAGGGCCTAGGCCAGGACCTGGGACTTTGCATTGTCCGATATGTCCAGGATGTCAACGTACGAATACTAACTATACTTGGTCAACCTCCATGCAGCTTTCTGGCCGCAGCAGCTATTCTATACTTGAGGATTGATATAGCCACGGCTCGACTAACGAGCACACAAAATGATGAATAACATGTTCTATAGTTTTTAATGTTATGAGATCGGTATTATTCCATCGTTCAAGATATTTGCGCTTGTGCCATGTCCTCTCATCTGTATTGGAGACTCGGAGACACTACTAGGCTACGTACTTCTGTACGTCGGCTTCAATGCTAATGTTGTTGCGGTACCTTTAGGCCCTGCATGAACCTCCAAGCCACATGGACGTCCCATCTTAATCAATTAGCCACACATCATATCATGGCAGGTCAGTTGAGCAGGTTGGTTGGAGCGACCAACTTCCGATGACCTCTCATAACAATGCATCATCAGGGCTTTTGATCCAGCCTGGCAAGCATTGAGTGCAACGACACGGAAGATTTCAGATGTTCCAGAAACTGAGAAGAAGGAAATAATTGAGATCTGACCGTTCACAACATCATTTCATCAATCCACCACAACTATACACTAGGGATCGCTGGTTCTAAAAGAAGAAACAAAAGAAATCCGCAATCCAATCCACCCGGACGGTCCGGGGCCCAGCGAGCCAGTGTGTCCCAGTGAATTCAACTCCTCCATCCAGGAGGATCCCAGGCTTAGGCTAGGTAGGCAGAGTCACTGGAGAGTCCCAGAACCTAAGGAAACCATTGGCGATCTGCCCACTCGCTCCTTTGCCCCACCCGCGAGTCGACACAACTTACATGTACACCATTGACTAGGTCCCCAACAGCCAATCCAAGCCACTTCTCGTATTGCAGCATTGGAACCAGCAGCCAGAGCAAAAGCCAAAGCAGCAGGTGAACGTCATCAGTCAACATGCTGCGCTGGTGGCTGAGACAGCAGCTGCCCTCGCGCCTCTTCGCCCGACGCCGGTACGGCACCAACGCCCCGTACGACGCCGACATCAGGCTCAAGTTCCCCGTCCGCGTCCTCGGGCCGACCATATGGTGCACCACGGCCATCGGCGCCTCCTACCTGGGCTGCGCCACGTGGGAAGTGTACCAAGACGTGCAGCACGTCAAGCAGGACCGTTCGCGCTCCAGCGGCTGGCTTGGGGGCTCCTCCTCATCCTCTTCCTCCCTGACCTTTGACCAGCTCGAGGCCGAGCGGGCCATGTCCCACGTGCGCAGCCTGCACCGCTACCGCGAACCGCGGCAGCAGCACCGGGCCGTCGACGCCTGGTACCCCGCATGGCTCGCCGAGTCCAGCGGCGTCGTCCGCGCGGCCATCGGCGCCAACGCCGGCATCTACGTCCTCAGCCACCTCATCCCCTCGACCTGGGAGCACTTCGCCCACGTCGCGGCAGGAAGCCGCAACTACACCCTCTTCACTTCCATGTTCGGGCACTCGGGACTTATGCATCTCGGGTTCAATATGTACGCCCTGACACAGTTCGCTCCTCATGTGCAAGGGAACCGCATATTCCAGGGAAGCAACAGGTAAGGCCGCTTATCTTTTTATTACATCCCCTTCATCGCAGGAGAGGTTCTCCAAATCATGGATTGTGCGCTTGCGCGACGAGGACTCGGTTTGCCCCATGTCGAGCGCAATCGTCTTCTAGTATGTGTCGTTGGATGGGATCACGTTTTCGCCATCGACTCTCGTCCTCACATTCATACCATCATCCATCTATATTCGTATCTTTATAACTATCCAGTTCTCCATAAAACTAACACGATTCTTTCTCAGTCACTTCGCCGCCTTCTACCTCGGCTCTGGCCTAGCCGCCAGCCTAGGCCAGCACCTCTCCGCCGTCTGGCCCAAACCCCTGCACCGTCTGACGGCCGGCCTGGGCGCCAGCGGCGCTATCATGGCCATCCTGGCGTCGTTCGCTCTGTCGAACCCACACGCCGAGATCGGCATCATGTTCGTGCCCGGCAGCCTGCCGGCGCAGCAGGCCCTGCTGGCCCTGACGGCGTTCGAGCTGTACGGCCTGTTCATCGGCATCCGCTGGCTGCCGTTGGGCCACGCGGCGCATCTCACGGGGCTCGCGGTCGGCGCGGCGTACGTCCATTTCGACGGGCGGAAGCACCTGTGGAAGCCGGCGCGGCGGTTGGCGTTCAACTCGATGCGGCGGTTCGAGATGATTTGATATAGGGCGGGCGACGATGGCTCATAGGTTCCACGGATAGGAAGAAAAGGAGAGGCATGGTTTGGTCAAGGATGCACAAGTCGCAGACTTCAGGTCGACAAATTACGTAGACAGCTCGGCGGCCCAATTCGGCGGGATGCTTTTTGGTAAACACCAGTCCGAAATGGGATGTCACAGGAGTTTTGTGAGTTACGAAGGATCACGAAACCTTCGAGTTTTCTGTTTGCTATATAAGGAGATACCCCCTCAATCATAATCACGATTACTTCATCACCACCCATTTGCTCCTCGAACATGATACTGCTACGTGCATTAGGAGTACACGACCAGCCTACCTCAAGTGGTTTGGACGGGCGGGTTGAAGGCAGACACGTTTGGTTGGAGAAAGCAAATGTGGTAGTCGTGGTACAAAATGCTATCTGTGGGTGGGTTGGTTGATTGCTAGCCCCCAAGTAGTTTGGAGACCATGATGCAGGAAGCAAGAAGACATCAACGCTGCTAGGGGACAGAATAGGACGACAAAAAGAGTGAGAAAAGTCCTGCCTGTCTGCGAAAAAGAATCGTGAGATGGATATGTGAGTGAGTAGGGGAAAAAGAAAGGAAAAAAAACAGTTCTCTCTGGCGGGGAATTGAACCCCGGTCTCGAGCGGATCTGACATTGAAGATCAATGACAAGCTCGCATACTGACCACTATACTACCAAAGACTTGAAACAGTCCGAGTTGTTTTCAGATGGTTGGATTGCTGTTACTAGAGCTTATGATGAGCCCTACACGCTGCCTGTCAGGCGAAGAAAACTCTACCACCCACTTCCCTACAAAGCAAAATGTGGGGGCGGGGCTTATGGCAACTACAGGAAGACAACACCCACCACGGGGGGCGACGGCCCCAAGACCATCGTGGGCAGAAAAAGCTTTCAGTAATCTTCACGCGACAGATGAGAGGATGCATATGTAGACACTGGCATTGGGAGAAAAACTTTTCTCCCTTTTCCCTTTGCTCCTGTCGTTCGGCCAAGACAGGCAATTCCAAAATTTCTGTGATGCGCCCCCCACACCCAAAACACCAAAAAGACATCGTGAGAACTCCCCAAACCACAACTTGCAGAAACGGCAAAAAAGAACTCTCTGGCGGGGAATTGAACCCCGGTCTCGAGCGAATCGATGTTTTGAGGCATGACAAGCTCGCATACTGACCACTATACTACCAAAGATTTGATGTGGTTGAATACATGTGTGATGATCGACTAGCTCTTATCCATAAATAAGTAAGTCCACCAGCAAGCACTCCCGCGGTAGTTACAACGACTCCTTACCCGGGTTGGGGCAGCACGGCTTATTGATGGAACGGTGGCAAAGCACATCACATCGGACGAAGGGGTCGGGCACGATGGATACGTACTTCCTAAGACATACAGTACCGGGGAGTGAGTATCACGAGAGGGAGAGAAAGAGAGAGAGAGAGAGTAACGATGTATCCAGATGACTGACGCCTTAGAAACAGGGCGACCTCCTACGGGAGATGAGAGCAGTGATGCAAAAGAAGGGATAGAAGACATACAAGAGAGGAAGCCCCTTTCCCTTCCCATCTCCCTGCCCTGCCGAGCCGGATTCCCAACGAGCCTCGCTACATAGCTGCCACCCTGGATTCGATACCAAAATAAATACTCGTTGCTCGCAATAATACGTCCCTTCCACTAGAGGAGCCCAAGGTCAAAAAGAGAGAAACTGCAAAAAGAGAATCCCATGGTTGTTGCACTAGCCGCGAATCGAACGCGGGGCCCATCGATGGCAACGATGGATTTTACCACTAAACCACTAGTGCTTGGATCGGTTTCTATTGCGATTGATGACTAAGTAATCACACATTGTTGTATATATATCAAGAGACAAGTCACAGCCGACGTGAACACGCCCTCTATCCCTCACTTGCCATGTACGGGCACGCATACGACGGATACAGTGCACTGCTGTTGAAGTACGCCGTGACTTCGGCAAGATAGGCGTTCCACGCATTGTCCACCTCCCCCATCAACCGACTGGAAGCAGGCGTCGATACCACGTCGCAAGCCGTAGTGTAGTTCACAGACAAGGGGAATGAGGAGTCAAGTAGGTAGTGTGTATATGTAACAAAGCAAAAACGTATTGTGGTATATAATATCTCTCTATGTAAGGGGTGTGTGTGTGTATAATGATACTGCCAGCTGTGCTGTAATAGCTACAGTTCTAAAGGTCCCGGTCCGGTTCGGTTCGGTTATGGTTGGGTATGGGTATAAAAGGTCATTAATCCGTCGTTGTTGACCTCCATAGCCATGGTACATCCCGTATATATCCCATCCTTTATCCCCAATTTCCCGATCCATCCCATTGTGGTTGGTAAGGGAGTCCGCCCCAGCCCCGACCAACCCCTTATGTATATATCCTTGATTCTTCGTCGTGTAACCGTAAGCGATGGTGGTGAATAGCCCTAGTGATGCAGTATAGACGAATGCATCGTTGTAGGTTCTGTGTGTGTGTATGTTGATTGTTCGTACAAGGGGCGGGCACCCCAGGTGCCTGACCCATATTGAGAAGACCCAACAGGTAGGAGTAGCCAAGAAGGAGCTATGCTCGGCAATGATGTGAAAACGTCCTTGGTTGATCAGCCCCCGGGTCTAAGACTCGCCGTGCCGTTGTTTTTTCGAAGCTCTACCCATGGGCCATCGCTTGTGGAAGTTGGCGGTAGAAGGCGGTTCGATCATCGGGGGCGGTGGTGTTAACGACCCATCGTTGAATGTCTCCCGCGTCGCTCTTAAATGGCGAGAACAAACAAGATGGGCCGGACAACGACGCAAGGACCGTAGTGTTGTGCGAGGCAGCAAGGATGGACGACGCATCCATACCACCAAGTACCAGTCGTGCGTCGTGTCGAGAAGTATTAGATCTCTCCCAGAGAGACGGAGTGATTGGTTGTTAAGGAGTTGCAACAAAAGATTCCCCGATCCAATCCCCATCTCATCACTCTCGAGGTCGAATAATATCCGCCATCCACCTGGCATCGTTCGACAAGTCCTCCAGCCCCGCGTCGATGGTCGGCAAGTTAAGGAGGGTCGTGTTATTGCAAACGGGCAGTCCGTTATCGCAGCGAGCGAGGAACTGGGGCGACTCGGCCGTGGCCATCGTGACGGTCGTCTGCGACATGGCGACGGACGCGTCCCTCTGGTGCTTCTGTTCCGCTTCGGCGACGGTCTGCGGCGGCAGGCTGTAGCCCGCGAAGGGCTGCTCCTTGCCCATCAGCTTCTCGTCGTCCCCGGAGCGCGAGAGACGCGGGTCGTCTTCCTCCTCCGTCTCCTCGTCGTTGTCGTTGAGGTCGCCCTCGAAGTAGGACGAGCTGCTGGCGCCCCGCGAGCTGCGCGAGAGGCTCGAGATGCTCGACGTGGGCGAGAAGGGCGTCGTGATGGCGGACGCGCTCGGGGACAAGGAGAAGCGGGACTTGGGAATGTGTAACTTGAAGGCCGCCGAGTGGCGACCGGCGCTGTGCTCCGACAACTGCGTCGTACCGGTTGCGGCAGCAGCAGACTGCTGCCGGTCCTGGTGTGGTGACACGATGGTGTCGGACGACACGTTGACGCATGACGTTATAGAGGGCGACGAGACGCTGCGGAGGAAAGGCGGAGGCGACAGCAGTGTGCTGGGTGCCACCTCGCCGGAGGGGGCATGAGAAGGATGAGAAGCGAAGTTGTCGTCGTCCTCGTTCTCCTCCATGATCTGCTCGGGTATGGAGAGTCCCTGGTTGGTCTCGACGGGAGGCGTGGTGACGACGGGCTTGTCGTCGCAGAGGAACCTCCGTAACGCTTCGGGGGACATGTCGCGTGATCGGCTGCCGCCCGAGGGCGTGGTGCTCCGGGTGGGATGCTCGGGCGGGTAGCTCCGGGTGCTCAGGCTGCTGTGGCAGCTCTTGACCGAGGCCGTGTCCTCGTTGTCGCTGTTGGCGGCGGCACCGCCGTTGCTGCGGTCACTACTGCTTCCACGCTTGGATGGCTTGAGGCCAAACAACCGTCGTGCCGAGACCCATCGTGGCGTGGGTGACTGTGAGCGTGAAGGCCTTTGGGGTGACAACACCTCGACTGGTAACGGCCTCTGGATTTGCAAGGCCTCGGATGGTGATGAGCTAACGAGACTTCTAGCCATGCCAGGCACCGTGGGTGCCGGGCGGGGAGATCTGAACTTGTCCATCGGGTTCATAGTCCTGTAGTCGGCGGCTGTGATGGAAGTCATGGAAGCACTCCTGTGGCGAGAAGGATGTTCAGTGGGAACGTCGAGGGTATTTACAGTCTGGCCCGGGAGGTAGGGACAAGCAGTAGTGCTGGGCATGGCAGGATCGTGTGTCTCAGTTGACCCGTCTATCTCGTACTAACAAGTAGATTTGTTAGCCGGAAGGTACGGACGTAGGGGTATACATACGCGGGTAGATTTGGGTCTGAGCTTCTATTTGTCTCCTGTAATAAGGTGAACTTACGTAGTAGTAGTATGTCTGACCCATTCTGAGACCACCGGTTCGCTTGGGAGAAATGAAGCTCTGATCACCATCACAGACGATGTCTTGGAAAGTGTGGCAGCCTCGCCATTGTCCCCGGGAACGGCGAGCGTCCCGCTCCATCTTATATGGGTTGGAGAAGTTGTCCCAGGAGCCAAACAACTGCACCGACTGGATGGACTGATGCGTGCGACTAATGCAAGGTCAGCATATTGCAAGCTCATATTGTGCCTGGGTGCATGCGACTAATGCAGGGTAGAGTAAAATCAACGCGACATTGACATGACTTGGTTCTTGGTTGTAAGGCTGCCTGTCTGGTGCCTGTCAAGCTCAGCTGTGTGGTATGGCCGTTCTGGGTCTGCCAACCAACACGAACATGTTACATCCTTCCATCGCTCACTCGGCAGTGGATCAATATCCGGGGTCAACTGGGAAATAGAAACAATACACAGCCATCAAGAAACATTCGTCAGCTGATCGTGGGCCATGAGAGCCATGGGAGACAGGCATGGCCCATCCTTCCCATTCCTAGGAACTCCATACTCCTCCAACTCCAACCATGCCATGCCATGCCGACTTGGGCGGATGCGGCGCAAGCCAGGGTGGCCGGGATGCGTGGCGGGCTGCACAGCTTGCACAGGGGGGACGAGAGGAGGGGCACTTGCTCCAATCCCAGACTGCCAGGTTCCCGACCGGCATGACCGGGGCTAATTTGCTCAGTCATAATAGGCTGTATAAGAAATTATAGCCACCATCGATGAACCATCGACCGGGGAATGGGCCATGGACGTTTCTTCTTTCTTCTCTGTTCGCTCTCGCTCTCTCTCCAATTCCTGAGGGAATTGAAATTGCCCGTATACGTACTTTCCCATTCGGGAAATTGGGTAAGGCTGAATATTGAAAATGCGCAATGGAATGAAAATGCAATGCCGGCGCCAAGGGTGTTACCCCAATGGGGCAGAATCCGACCTTGACAATGTCTCTCCCTTGCGTAGATTACGCACCAACAAGAGAAATGCGCTGGGCTCTGAGCTGGAAGTAATAAGACACAAGGCCCTGTCTCGTACGGACGCGGACGGGCAGGGCACACGGCTGACGAGAGCCCTACACCCGAGTGGTCGGTATGCTCCTAGGGCTGCACAACGGAACGCGAACGGGAAGGGAAAGCCAATAATGACGAATTGGGAGGCGTTCGGCTCCAAAAAAGAAGAAAAACGCAACGCAATCAAAGAAAACGATAGAGCAGCCAGGCGGGCAGCAAATAAATCAAATCAAATCAAGTCGGAAGCGAAGCAAGCGAAGTGGCGTGAGACTCACAGTAGGAAAGTAAAGAGCGTGGTCGAGGGATCCATGATCGTGCATGGGGGGAATCGAGATTCGCCCATATTTGAAGTCGAGACACCGCCGTCCATGTCCATTGCCGAAGGTAATGGCAGGGTGTCTTGACGCTATTCCAGGGGTGGCCAACCAAATCTGCCAAATATAGGATATAGGGTAGCCGCGCAGTTGCCAGTCTTGGGCAGGCCAGGGCTTGCTTGGTCAGTCAGATTCGAACGTATTATTGACAATGAAACACGTTGGCTCTCGCTGCCGACATGTTTCAGTAAACGCAGTATCCAATCAGTTGGTGGTTCGAGTTTCTAATTGTAAATTCCAGGGGAATCCCCAATTCGAACTGAAATGAGCCAATGGGGATGATTTGGTTTCAGTATGCCGTGTCGTCCAAAAGCGCCGTGATCCTCTTTTTGGAGGCGATGGTAAACCGAGTGAGATCTTTTGTGCCAATTGCGTATAAGTCCCCCAAATTCACACGACTGCGCTTATGCTGACGGGTTGGCGCTTATGGGAAGCGAGTGAGCTGATGCAGGGCTCCCGAATCAGGAAATATAGTGAACACGGGTTGGCGGATCGATTTCCTTGTTCGGCTCGTATCCTGTCTCAGCGTAATGGTTCGAGTCGCCAAAGATTCCCGAGAAAATGCCCGCCAGTGGTACAATAAGAATGATAAGTGGTGGCAATGATGATGATGATGATGATGATGCTGCTGCTGCCGATGAGAGCGGTGGTTGGTTGCTTGGTGGTGACAATGCTAGATAGCGCTGACAGGACAGCAACAAGACTAGAGACTTTGGGTTCGAGAGGTGGGAAAAGTTTCGGGTGTAATAGATAGTCGCAACAACGTTCTTTTTGATCAACACTTGCAAGGGAAGGAATGGGGTAAGCCGGCCTGCCGACGAAGACTAGTAAGAAGCTGAAGCTGAAGGCGCTGACTGCCTCTTTTCTTTTTGCCTGCTTTTCCTGCCCTGCTGTTCGCTTCGCTTGCTCGTCGGGACGGCTAGGTGCTAACTTGTAAGATTATATCGTCAAGATAGAGGGCCTGCTAGTCCAGGAGTAGGAGAGATTCGGCGCCAAGAGTTCGATGGTTCCTGTCAGGGACTCCAGACTTTGCTGGATCCCGTTCGCATGTGAGGCGTGGGATTGGCTGGGAGGATGGGCCGCTAAAACTACAGAGGCTTAGACTGGCGGGCATGGTCGAGGCAAACGTTCAGAGATTCCCAGTTATTCGTGGTGGGCCATGTTTGAGAAGTGAAGCTAAGCTAGATGAGCTGGGAACGGCGTGTAAAGCCGCCAGTTCTGTTCCGATGCGGAGACGACGAGAGAGACGACCGACGGAGCTGGAGCTGGGCAGGCTGGAGAACAATCCAAGGCAAAGTTGCGATCCAAGGCAGGGCAAGGCAAGCGGCAAAGTAGGCAGTCGATCATCCAGAAATCGACCAAGATCGCAAAAGCTATAGTAGCACGGTACTATTGGTAGCTGGAAGGAAAAAAGAACAATGTTGTGGACCTAGGGCCGATCTCGAAAGCGATGAAGGACTGACAGAAGGAAAGAGGGTTGGCTGGGCGGTATGCAACTATATTACTTTCTAAAAATCAGAGGACATCGACGAATGATTCTACAGTATAGCAAGTATGTACAGCCAGTACACAGCTTCCGCTTTAGCTCTACCCTGATTTCTGGGAACCGCGAGGCACCCCCAAAGTCGTGGGAATGACGACAATGCTTCGAGGTCAGCGCAGCTAGTGTGGACGGAATCGTCAAAAGATGGTCGGAGGGGCTGAGACTGAAAGGGAACGATCGGCACAGGGTCCGGCGAATGGAGTTGCCGCTTTCTCAAACACACCTCCAAATCGGAAGACGGGATTCGTCGGCATGGCGAAAGCGTCTACTGCAACCCGATTCTTTTCAGCTTCGCAGCTTTGTAACATTGACACTTATTAGTCGTAGAGGTCAATATGTCGCTGCTGTCACTGACTGGAACTGTATTCATTATCGGAATGCATACGTCGTAGCAGCAGCATGCCTGCATATAGCACCTGAACTCAAAGTAAAGGACTTGCATATTTGTACGCAGCAGAGCATGTGTAGGTCATCAGGTCTGTGATACACACATAGACTTATGTATACACTAATCTCACCCTCTGCTCTGCGTCGTCTGCGTGACCCTGTGCATCGCCGAGCCGTCACAATGTGGTAACCAACACATAGATAAGAGGGGCAGTCTGTAATCGCAGGAGGCAAAATAAGAAGAAGAAAAAAAGAGATGGGTAACAGTGGTAAGCGTTTCGCTGCATCATACCCAGCACGAGGTCCAATCAACGGCATGTTCACCCATCCATCCCGTCCGGCATAGAGCCGACAATCAGGTTCTTCTTGCTCGGCGGTGTTGCGAGCGCGAGCCAATGGCCGCTTCGGCCAGGCACAGAAGGGGAGGAATATGAAAAACGTGGTGGATAAGATCAGCGGGGAAGGTTTGCTACTTGCCCAGACCAATCAGAGAAAGGCCGTGCCTGTCTCTCCAACACTAGCGATATTATCATCTTGTAGTCAGTCATATTGATTTCCCAGAATACATGTGTCCTAGTAAATGGATTGGATGTTTGATGATGATGACAGTATGGAGGGATAGATGGATTGATTGATTGATTGAACCCGTCTGTGCGCATTAAAGTTCTCACATCGCATCCTTTTTTTGATCAGCCTTCGCTTACAGCAGTGTTAGCATTGCTCCTTTCGTTACCATGAGGCCCAGAGACCCAGAGACCCCAGCTGAACTGCCCCAGACCAGAGACACAGGCAAACAAAGCAGCATGCAGTAACTAACATGCAGTCCTCGGAGCTGGGCTTGGACGCTGTCTCAAACCCAGCCAACCAACATCATTAGACGACATGAGCCACCAAAGTTCCCAGTCTTCTCGTTCTGCTACGGCTTACATATGCGGGAACAGCTCATTCATCCCTCTAGCGTATCCTGTAGCATGGACAACCAGGAAACAGGGTTCTTGTTCTGCAAATGTTGATCTCGCTGGCTTCGATGCTGTTTCCCATTGCCATTGGCGACTGGCAACAAAACACCTACGCACTCTACACTCTAACGCCGTCGTCCGTACGCCGTTCTAACCTAATGGCAGGGCTTGGCTAGGGAGACAACAGGTTTTTTCGACCAGTTCGTCCTGTCAACGCTAGCTCCCGACTCCTTGAAATACACTAAAACAAGCCTCAAGGGAGTGGTGGGTGGTGGGTGGTGGGTGGTGGAGGACAACGGCTTCAACGGCACTGGACATGAACACAAACACACACCATGGCGAAAAGGCTCGGGTGGCCATCGGCAATTGCAAGAGCACACACACAATACCTGCAATACCTATTGCAGCACCTGCATGTATGTTACGGAGTAAATATGCAGTGCATACTCACAAGATGTGGGTTAAAGTGAAGAAGAAGTGTGTAAACGCCTCCGCACTTTTGCAGATGGTTTCCATGTCCTCCCATCTCCCGGTAGCCCATGATTGGCTTGTTACGTCTTCACATCACATTCATAAAATTACAAAATGCACAATGCATGTACCTTGCATACCGCTACCACGATTCGCAGAGCTATTACGGTAGCTAGTTGGAGCGCATCATCTCGCTCTGGAGTCTAGGGCATGGCCTCTGCTGCAAAAGAGAAAATCCGAGCTCTTTATGTCTGAAATTGTTTGTTTGCCAACCTACCTGCTGCATACTGTCGTGAGAACCCGGAAAAAGGGTCAGGGATGCCACGGCAGTCCGGCGATGGCTTCGTTGCCTGTCAGCAACCCATGATAGAGTTACATGAAAGGGATGACAGCCCCAAGACAGTTCGCCCATGCGCCTCGAACCGAAGGGGGCACCTTGGCCCTTTGGCCGGTGAGGAATAGGCTCGGAGTTTGTCAACTCTAACATTCGCGTAGTCGTAGCTTGTATCATACACGTAAGGTCGGTTGCACAAGTGACAAGGCCATCCTCCTCATAATATCAAGGAAGTTTAAATCATCGTACCTTGTCTCATCCTCAAACCGATCAGATCAGGATCGGATATCTCGTGCTAAATAAGGGCCAAGAAGCCAGCCCGGGCAGGCTGACTGGCGAGGCAGGGACTGGTAAAATCGTGAAATGAGCACCCAAGAAAACCACCACGACCACTGGCAGCACCACTATATCGATCGATTTTCGCGCGCCCTCTCGTGCGTGCGCCATCGAAGCGGGAGGCGCAATCTTATTTCGGAGAAATGTTGAGAGAGGGGGCACCATACATGCCCCCCTGCTACGACTACGCGTTAAAACAAAAAGTCCACGATGGCCTTACTTATATGGGTACGAAGAGATGGATGTAGCATCCTGGTCTCCCACGAGATTAATGTTGCATTAAACTACAAGAGGAGCCGATCACAATGGATACAACCTTTTGTGCGCGTGTGCTGGCTGTTTCTATTGGTCACACACACAAATCTTGAGAGAGAGGGAGAAAGAGAGGAAACCAAACTTGAGTCTTTAGGCGCGTTTTGGCCGCTATGTAGGGAAGCCCTTGGTGTTTCAATCGGATTGCTCGTCCTTGGACATTGGAAATTCGGGTCGGGTTTGGGGGGGTTCTCCATGTACCACAGTGGTCCTGTAAGCGAACAACAACGTGGTAAGGCGTGTAAGTCAGGCACCTAGTATCCAGGCATCCTAGTAGTAGATGCTCCCTCCAATTTGGCATGGCCGGTTTCTTTGTCGCTAAGAAGCGTGTTGCTGCTGCGAACTACTTCAAAGTTGCGACGAACCGATTACCGTACTAACCTTACTGCACTACACCGCCGAGTGAGCATTGAGCAAGCGCTTACTTGGTGCGACCCGTTACCAATCATCCAGTAGCTCAACGATTTCTTTTACAAGTGCCTCCTCTCCCAATTCCCCTAGGGCAGGAAACACTCTACGGCACTTTCATTGCCGGGGGTGGTGGTGCGGATTGTTCCATGACATCAGCGCCTCTCCGCTCCCACCTGGCCTGGTCTTTTTTTTTTATTCTCCTTTCGGGGATCCGATCGGTTGTCTTGCCCGCATCATCTCCATAGCGACGGAACCACGGCCTGGCCTAAGCTGGCACGAAACAAACTGGGATCCCCGAGCAAACCTGACGAGATTTTCTACAATTTCATGGAACCAGACATGGGATCACCCAGGTCGGAAATCGTAGGGCAAATTTCCAAGCTGGAATAACCTCATTCAATGTAGACGGGATTTTGCTTGTATCACAAATGAGCATGTAGTTTTTCTTCAACATAGCTCACCCGCGAACCCCCGTAGGTTTTTAGTGCGTGTGCGACTAGACGCGATGCACCCAAGAAAGGTAGATACGCATCCGTGATACCTACAGGCTTGGAGGGGCGTGAGTCCAGAACATCGTATGAGTCGATCTGCAAGCATGTAAGCTGTTGTAATGGGTCTACGATGACCCTACTTGCAGCGATCGTGACCTTTGCCTGCTGCCTTGCTCCATCGTGTTCTCGAACTATGCGCGCTGCCGCTGCTGCGCTCGGCCGACAGAGACACACATTCGGTGATACTTGCATTCAAATACCGCGACGGGTGACCGCTGACATATGTTGCCTGCCGACACAGCTGTGGGAATGGTCTAAGTCTTGTATCGGCTTAACACGAACAAGCCACGGCAGTCGACATTCTCGTCCGGGTTCCCTTGAGCAGCTGCAGCCTGTATGCAACACCTCCTGGTATGATAGTGGGATATGTATGATCCGCCATCGTGCCATAAATTCTTACAAAGAATACGACGTATTATAGTGGGTGTCAGGTGACTTATAGCATGATAGTATAGCCATTCTTCAATCCAGGCTCTTGGAGCTACCTATCTTTCGGATATACGTGGATCTTCCCTGGCTGCTCTGGGTGCGGTGTTGGGCAGGGAGTATCCTGACCGAGGAGCTATGCGAAAAGTCTCTGGACATGGCGTTGTGAATAGGTAGACAGTCTCCAAGATGTCGAAATGGTGAGGGCAGTATGCATGTGAGATAACACCGACTGGAGGCCATGCTTACACTGCGGCATAGATATTTTCGGACGACGACGGTTGCAGTATCACGACATGATGCTCCAAGCTCCATTGGTCCGTCCCCCTTCGTATACATACCAGTATACATCCTACTCACATATCTAGACACCCAGTCGTCTCAGAGATTGGAGGAGGCCCGGCTGCTGTCGTAACACGTGCCATTGCGTTCGTGAACGGTGTAGCTGAATCCGGGTCCTCCGTTACCCACAGGTCGGGGGTCATGGGGTGAAGGAGAGCAGAAATCCCAGACTTGAAAACAAGGAACTTCGGTGTGCATGTTGTTCTCGACGTGTGTCTTCTTGTCAGTTGCTACCAGGGAAGGTAATGTCGGTCATCGCGTAGCCATCACATCCATGACCTCCAGATGTTGCTTTCACATGCCAAATTTCTGTGAGTTCCCATCTTGTCTATATCGAAGAGTAATCCACTATCCCTCGGTCCTTGGAGGTCAACGGTGGCAACACCCTGTGGCGGTGAGTATATATCCTTATTGGCCACTGGAAGGTGTGTAGCCGTAAAAGATGACGTTAAGGGTTCTTCCGTAGGACCTTGTCGGTATAATTTTCGTGGTGTACGGTATTCATCGAAGACGGGAGGCGAATCATCGCCAGACCAAGTAGCCAATTTCATGCCGTTATTATCACTCATCCAGGACTGAGCGGATGTTATCATTGCACCTTAGAAGTAAACTCGTTACCTTCATCGTTTCTCCTGGAAATGGTGACGAAAGGACCGCATACCCAGTTTGTTGCCTGGATGCGTGTAGCTACATTTGTACTTGTCTCATGCGCCCAGAAGATAACGTCGGGTACACAGGGCCGAACACAAGAAGCATCATCCCACGCACGTAACTCCCGAGAAGGTAAATATGATGTCTTGTTCTGAGGCAGGAGAAAGTGTTAGTGGTACGTACGAGTGTCTTGGCTTGAAACCATGAGGGGCACGGCTGATGGCGCCGCTGCTGCTTTTAGAAAGCTTCGTCCGGAAGCTCACCGACATTCACTTATGGTACTGTCCCAATGACAGCTTTCAGATCCCTTCGGTTATCGCAGCATCAGTCACCTCGATGGCTATTCTCACCTGGACGAGCTGCTTTCCCTTCATCTAGTACATCCTCCGCGTGCTCCTTGTGACGAAGGGTAGATGTTGCAGGTTATTTCTCGCAGCATCTAACCCCTGAACATCTCGGCACTATGAAATGGACACTTATGAGATTCAAAACAGCTAGTTTCACACACTTATGACCAAGGAACAACTGAGCTTAAGCTATACGACGTCTGCCAATATGGAAAAAGCGCCACTATTGACTCTAGGTATCATTGTGAGAGAAAGTTGAAGGCATGGCATTTGAATTCCCGCCAGAGCCATGCTCAATCATATTGGCCTGGCCCCTGATCACCAGCAACTAATAAACCTCGAGATACATTCCGGTTCAGCACTGTTACGGCTGCAACCCAAAGCTCCAACCAACTGAGTCAAGAGGAGGAGAATCCATGTGAACACATCCGATTTTCATTGAAGCTTACCGAACGTCACAGGTGGAAAGAGACTCACCATGACCACGGCAAACCTTTACGATACCAAGGAAATATCCATCTCGTTTTCTCTTCGTATTCGCATTCTTCTGGCCTTTCAAGGGACAGTCAACAGGGGAAGCTTGAGGACAACAAGAGCTCAGTGGCACACATAGACATGCATATTCAGCCTCGATCACGAGTCCATTCGCCGTTGAAGTCAAGTCACCCTCTACCGACTCGTGATTTACTACAAATTGAAAGAAACAAAACCATGGTAAGCATCCCACCACACTTCCCCAGGACAATTGCCAGTTTCTCGCACAAGAAGTAGAGAAGGAGATCATACTAAGCACCAACGTCGTACCGACGCCACTGATTCACTAGCCGACTGTTCTCAGCGTCTCTTACGCCTGCAGCTGGCCTTGTACGCGTAGCGGCTAGTATACCTATACACTCGCTAGCACTTTCATCTGTTCTTGCCCCTGGACTTTTTGTCCTTCTTGTGGCCTTGGTGCTTCTTGTCCTCTATCGGGAGTTGGATCCCGACCGGATCATGAAGCACCATCGCACCCGGTTGTACTTGGTGGCAGTGTTGGTAATTGGCGTAATCGTAATCTATCGGGGCCAGTGGTGGTAGCTCGCCGCATTGGCTCAGATAGCGGGACCTCGCTTCATCGTACCGGCCACGTCAGTAGAGGTTTGAGATGACGTTGTACGCCTCCCTGACATGGTCGGAGAGTGGATTGAGTAAACTGCCCTGTGGAATGAAGGTCGCTTTGGTCACGCGACACTTTTGGTCAGTCTGCGGGGTGCTCTAGCATCACCCGGGGCAATGGAATAAATGCAGTATTCCATACTTAACTGTCGATTAAGTCCGTCGAGTATTTCTTGTCCACTCGGATTCTCGCTGACCCCTAACTCCGCGTAGTAGTTTCGAGTAACGTCGAACTGCTGAGCCGCCATATATGGAACTTTAAAACACTTTACAGTGAGCGCACGCCGGAGTTCGAACTGCAAGTTTTCGAGTGCTTGCGAGGTGGCGGTCATACAGGAATCTCGACAGAAAACCAGCTAGCCAGCAAGAGCTTCAAGGGATGGGCTGGAAGCCGTCTTGATATGAGTTCTGAAGTGTTAGGTAGCATGCCCGATGTGCTGGGATTCTGTGGGTGCCCGATCTCCAGCTAGGCAAGCCATCGCTCACATGTGAAGAAGCAGGCTATTTCCTGTGTGGACGCCACGCACTAACTCACTTCCTGAAGTGCGTAGCCCAGCCGATGTCATCAATTTTGACCTATCCAAGAAGCCTGATTGAAACAAGCTGTGTTCTCTTTCAGTGTTTGCCCACGTGTGTACCACTGCTTGTCCCTGAGAGGTGGCCTTCACTTCGGCCATCATTACGAACATATCGATGCGCTGTCCTTGTGGCCAGAATCACCCCGAAACCCGGGGCAGCCATGGGATTTGGCTTGACGCAATCCACATGCCATGCCTCTTTCATCAGCCTCAGCGGTAAACTTCCATGTGTGGCCAGAGGTGCCCAGCGCACAGGGAAGGGCCTCGCTAGTAGCCTCGGAGAAGCCTACCAAACTGCCTTGCGGGACATGGCTGGCCGTTTGGGAAATACCATGATATCATTGCGATGGAGCCTCAGCCTCAAGGCTTAAGCAAGCCGAGGCATCGAATAGCCCTGAGAGGACCGGTGTTGCAACTCCTACGAATGTGCGAGTTTACCACCCCCTTGATTAACTGCCGACTGAATCTCGGTGGAAGATGTACACCCAATTCCATGGAAACCAGGGCGAACCCCCGCCATCTCGATATTCGACATGGATAGAAGCAACTCGCATCTCCAATGTCCGGCATCTGGTTGGCAGCCAAGGGGGTGATACATCCCCAGCATTGTTGTGTCTTGGTGATTTGGACAAACCCATACATGATGGAAGGTCATAGCAAGTAACGCAAGTCGGACCCTGCTTGTAGATTTTGGAAAGCACTATGCCCACCTAATCGACATAGGTTTTCAAAATGCGTTAAGATGTGGTTTCGATGAATTATGATCATCCAAGATTCGAAGTCGATATGTCACCAATCAGCATGACTCGGTCCAAATGCAGGGGAACTCGAGCCAAGAATGTTTCAAGTCGCCCTCACGTTGGACGAGCTGAAAACCCCACCATTTTAACCTTAGCTTGAGTCGTAAGCCCTGCACCTAAAATAAATCAACTGTCATCTCATGTGCCTGCCTACCTACATTAGGTACCCTACAGCCACAGCCTCCCGTCATACCGTCCTGCCGTCGACCCGACTATAATGACTTCGGTAATACCAAACCTACTTATATATAAACATTGAGTTAACCTTGCGCCGGGAGAAGGCCTCTGCAAATTCCGGCTGTTTGATGGGTCAATTGATTCGCGTACGCCATTGGCGATCTCCATGGAAATCGCAATTGTTCCTCTTTACCGGCATTGGCCTTGGCGATCAGTTACTACCCTGTCAACCAGTCAGAACCCGTGTCGCTCGCGGCATCTACCACCTATAAATACTGATTGATTGAGTACCTGAGACACACATCACCGACATAATACTACCCACTCTCGTCTCCCAAGAGGTTTGCCACGCGTCTCTCCGTTTCTTCCTTCACCTTGGCCCGGCCGGCCAACGAAGGGATTGACAATTGAGGAAAGAAATCTGCTACATGGCTTTTCGGGCTTGCAGCTTATCATTCCCGACCTGTGACAAGTCTGATACAAGGGGGTCTTCGGCGCGCCGTGCTAGCATCTCCTCCTAAGAACCGTGGGTCCTTTCCTGTCTTTGTCTTTGGACGGCCAGCCAGCCAGAGTCTTTCCCAATGCGACATGACAATAGACGACGTGCCAAGCGTATGAAGCATTGGGTTCTCGGGCCCTTTTACCTGCTGGAACCGTCCGCTGTATTAGATGTTTCCAGGCCCGGGCTTTAAAACATTACATCCTATCGCGGACCTCGGGACCCGGTGACGCCCTGCCTACTCTGTAGATACCTTCCTACGACCAGCTTGGCTAAGTATGTAGCCTAGACTACCTAGGCTAGCTGACCGAACCAGGTCGCCCTCACGTTAGCTAGCACCCGCGCCACGTTCTCGTATGTACAGTATTCTGAAATCTGAATCCGGCACCCCTTGATGGCCATTGGTGCTGCTTCTTTCGTAACGCGGAGGCGGGGCGTCTTGTTCCTGAGCGAAAGTACCGGGAAAATCCCCACCCCATGCACCTATGTAACCCCCGTACATAGCATGCAGGTGTTTGCTCAGCCCAGCATGTGGTTCTAGACCCCCAATCAGCCAACTTGTCATCCTCGATCTTACATATGTATCAGACCTGCCGCTGCTGCCACTTTTCACGCCTGGCAACTAATCCTTCGGGCTATATTCACTTTGGGACCTTTCAGCCATAAGTAAAACTTCATATTTCCTTGACACTACTGGTTTCTAGTGCAGGGTATATACACATGATAATAAAGGCGACCTAGCTGGACACGGTAGCTTGCTTCTTCGTCAACATGGGGCCATTACATCTCGCCTTACTATTTCCCGCCTTGGGGCTCGCCAAGGAGCCTCTCTCGCACCTGCCTGACTTTGGCTCGTGTAAATCATCAGGTCTGCTGGGCGGCGGCATCCTGGGACAAGAGGCCGCTTGCTCGCCTCATGGCGCGGTGCTGGAGGACGCCAACCAGACGGCGTTGACGGCGGCGAGCTGGCGACACACGACGTCGTGCTCGGCGGGCGCGAAGAAGAAGTTCTGCGCGTACGCGAGCCCCGAGTTCGCAAATGGCCGGGGCATCATGATGCTCACGACGCCGGAGCGGGCGGCCGAGGTCGAGCGGTCGCGCATCTTTACGGAGCCCGAGATCTACGCCTCCATGACGAACCTCAACGCCGAGACCAGCGATCGGTGGAGGATCGAGGCCGTCCCCGGAAAAGGCATGGGCCTGATCGCGACCCGGAACCTACAGGTCGGCGACCACATCATGAGCACGACGCCCTCGGCCATGATCGACTATGATGTTTTCTACGAGCTGCAGGCGGACCAGATCCACCAGATGCAGGGCGAGGGCATCTCGTACCTGCCCGAGCGCCACCGCAACATCTTCCTGAATCTGTCCACCCACGACGGCGCCGAGGACTACAACTCGCGCGTCAACAAGATCATCCTGACCAATGCCTTCGATATTGACAACACGGGCGTCGTGACGAAGCAGGCCGAGGGCGACCGCGAGTCGTGGTACACTGTCTTCCCTGAAAGTAAGCTTACCTCATCCTCCATCCTTCACATGGCACCGCCCCCGTGTAAGCCCACTGGTTGACCTTTGCGCCTAGTTTCCCGCATGAACCATGATTGCCGGGCTAACGCCGACTACTACTTTGACGTGGAGACGTTCACGCACAACATCCACGCCGTGCGACCGATCTTGGCGGGCGAGGAGATTACCGTCTCGTACATTGAGTAAGTCTTGTCACGTCCAACTTGCTCTGTTTCACGAAACAATAATACTAAACATTTCACACAGCCCCGTCCTGCCGCGAGCTGAGCGCCTGTCGCGCCTCAACACGTCGTGGCACTTCCCCTGCTCGTGCAGCCTGTGCGCGCAGAACGAGCACGCGACGGCCGCCTCGGACGCGCGCATCGCCCAGATCGAGGAGCTGCGCGCCCAGTTCCGCGACTACGAGCCGACCTCGCAGGCGACCCCCGCCATGGGCGAGCTGATGGTCTCGCTGTACGAGCAGGAGCGGCTCTGGTCGTCCATGTACGAGGCGTACACGTACGCGGCGCTCGAGTACAACGGGGCCGGGGAGCCGTGGATGGCATCGAAATGTAAGTCTGCTCTCTCACCCCTCTCTACACTCTCTTCTTCAAGTTATTCGTTGCTAATATGAGAAAATCAATAGATGCGCGGTTGGCTATTCAGCACGGCTTGGCTGCCGGCGGTCCTAGGGATTCGGACGTCCTCGCCATGTCGGATCTCGTCAAGGACCCGTGGGCGCACTGGAGCTGGATGCTGCGGACTAAGAGGAGAATGAACTGGCGCTCGAACGTGGAGGCATAGAGTGAGCCTCATTTCGAATGGGTCCTGGTGCATTGGGTTTTCACGATGGGTTATTTTTATTTTCTTGGCGTTAGACAAGTTACGGTGTTCACGGCGTTACTCCCCCTGGCAGGAGACTGTTGAATTCGTTGGGTTATACGAGGGATTGTACAAAATTCCGAGTGCTAAGCCTTGAGTGGGTGTGATATGTAGACATAATACATAACTGTCTCGTTCGATCTACGACTCTTTTTCTTCCAAAACACATGTCGAGGTCATATTTATTGATTGATGGCGAACCTTGAATGAATGCATGCGTCTTTCGCGATTATGCTGCTAAGGGAGACGTCTGCGAATGGCATCCATTGCACTGCAACAACCCTGGTATCGATAAGAGCTTATGAGTGCGTAAGTGCATAATTCGAGGGGTACGGGCGGAAAAATGTGTGGTTGTGGAAGGTGGGCTGCGCGAAGTCGGGCCCCAGTTGCCCCTCCATTTGGCATTTGCAAGGCAATTGGGTAGTGCTAACGCTCGAGTGAGTCAAACAATTGCCCATTGATATTGATTGATATCGACCACCACCACGTCGTCGCTCCCTCGACTCTCGCAAATTACACCACCTTTTTCTTTTCCCCTCCCCGACCGACCGATCGACCGAACAATTGGGAAGAGAGAAATCATGGCGCCGGCGGCTACCGTTTCTACCGAGGACCTCATCCCCGAGGTCCTCCAGGCCCTGGACAAGACCGACCAGATCTCCTCGTCCGATGCCTTCCCCGCCGTCCCCTTCGAGAAGATGAAGGCCGCCCTCGACCGCCTGGCCTCGCGCGCCATGGTCACCTACAAGCAGGTCGACATCGAGGAGGCCGTGCTGGAGCCCGAGGCTGAGACCATCGTCAGCCACGGCAGCCACGAGGCCCGCGTTTTCGATGCGGTGCACAAGGCCCTGGGCGGCCTGTCGATCCAGGATCTCGAGCAGGCCATTGGCGACAAGACGGTCACCAAGATGGGCCAGGGCAAGGCCTTCAAGGAGAAGTGGATCAAGAAGGACGGCGACAAGCTCGTCGCCCTCACCGACAGCATCACCGACGTCACCCGCGACCAGCTGCGCGTCATCCAGCAGACCAAGACGCACGAGCCCAAGATCGTCACCGACCTCAAGAAGCGCAAGCTCGTCCGCGTGCAGAAGACCTTCTCCTTCCAGATCTCCAAGGGCGCCAAGTTCGCCCTCGAGATGATCGTCGAGGAGACGGACCTCACGGCCGAGATGCTGGCCTCGGGCTCGTGGAAGACGGCCACTTTCAGTGAGTGGTGGATATGCTGCAGAACGAACGCTGGTAGAAGGAACGGGAGACTTACACGGAATTCATCTTTTAGAACCCTACAACTTCGAGGCCCTGGGCGCGGACCAGCACGCTGGAGCCCTGCACCCTCTGGGCAAGGTGCGCGGAGAGTTCAGGTTAGCCAATGCTGATCAGATTTTCAAAGGGAGTATCTGCTAACTGGTGGCAGACAAATCTTCTTCGAGATGGGCTTCGCCGAGATGCCTACAAGCCAGTTCGTCGAGTCGGGCTTCTGGGTATGCTATCAAACGGCCCCCTGGATGGGATGCAGTGTTCGCTGACCTGAGCTTCTACAGAACTTCGACACACTCTTCGTGCCCCAGCAACATCCTGCTCGTGATCTGCAAGATACCTTCTACATTTCAGATCCCAAGTCGGCAGACCGACCTGGTCCCGAAGACGCCGACGACAAGCGCAACTACGCAGAGTACTTCGAGAACGTGCGCGAGGTGCACGAGAAGGGCAAATACGGTTCCATCGGCTACCGCTACCCCTGGGATGAGGAGGAGTCCCTTCGTCTCGTCCTGCGGACACACACCACATCAACTTCGGCGTCCATGCTGTACAAGCTGGCTTCGGAAAGCAGGAATGGCCAGTCGCCACCCGTGCGGTACTTCTCTATCGACCGTGTCTTCCGAAACGAGTCGGTGGACGCTACTCACTTGTGCGAGTTCCACCAGGTCGAAGGTGTTATCGGCGACTATGGCCTGACGTTAGGTGGCCTGATGGAGTTCTTGCAGATCTTCTTCGGAAAGATGGGTGTTACTGGGTATGTCTTACCTCGATTCCTCCACCATCTTTACCTATGTGCAATCACTAACAAACTATTACAGTCTCAAATTCAAGCCTGCGTAAGTTTACATCGAAGCGTCTTCCTCGCAAACCCCCCACCATCATTCCCCTACACCTGAACTCAGGGGTTGAAGAGTGCACGGACACTTGAATCGCCCAGGATCATATATGCTAACATTCCTCACAGCTACAACCCTTACACTGAGCCCAGTATGGAGATCTTCTGCTTCCACAAGGGCCTGAACAAGCTCATCGAGATCGGTAACAGTGGTATGTTCCGTCCCGAGATGCTGGAGGCCATGGGCCTGCCCAGCGATTACAAGGTCTACGGTTTCGGTCTGAGTCTGGAGCGACCTACCATGATCAAGTACGGCATCTCCAACATCCGTGAGCTGCTGGGACACGGTGTCCACCTGAACGCGATCGAGAAGAGCGCCGCTGTGCGGTTGGATAAGGACTAGAGTTTGTTACGAAAGAAATATAAGAACAAGAAATGAAATGAAAAAGGAAAAAATCTAGCCCCCCATCCATCATCACTCCAGAAGTTTCTCCAGCGTCCTCTCCGGTCGCTGCTGCGCGATCGACAGACTCTAATTAGAGTAGATTTTGCTGGCTTGTGAAGGTGGGGAGTATGTGTGAGAAAGAGGGAGCAGTTTATTGTCATCTGGCCTGAACAGACAAAGAAAGATAAGAGCTCATAGATGAAAAGAGATACCCTGAGATGGCACAAGTACCTGGTGTATTTCTTCCTATGCGATTAAGCGATTGGTCGCGAGTGTTTCTGTAATACTGTCAGCTTGATGGCGAGGTATGGTGATGGTTGTTCGTTTACCCAGTGACCAGTCCAATGGTGTTTATTATTACCGGACGAACCCAGAGCCGCGGCGGCCCTCGATTTGATTCTTGGAATTTGCACACGGGATTGAAGGGAGGCGTCATCTTGAGAGATAGGAAGTTATTGTACAGGCAGGTATCCTGGGGGCCAGTGAACATTCGTAAGTGGCCAAAGTCGCCGCTTTCTCTGTTCAAACGGATCTAGAGATGGCTGGTGGAGTAGAGACCATAACGTCGCCCGTTGGCTCCGCGACGGAGGTCGAGGGGCCAGGATCAGGGTTAGGTTACTTACGATATATAGCGGAAGATGCAGTGGTCTTTTTTGATCTCGAGGATGATGGGTCATGTGTAGTTTATGTTGGACGCTGCGAAGATACCAGGTCTTAATGTATGTCGTCCAGATCGGGCAGCTCTCCTGAGTCGGGGTCTTTCTGTACTGCCTCTCTTCTTCCCATTACGGTTGATGGGGTATACTGATGGAATACTGATTCTTCTGTCGCGAAATCAAGAGGCATCGAAGCCTTGTCTCTGTCCCTGTGTAGAGTAAAAGATTAATAGAGGTTCTCATGGAATGGATGGATAGCTCGATATCAAGGGAGGGGTTATAAATACATCGCTCAACGCTCTAGGGCCTATTCTGGCTTGTCAGCATAGGCTGAGACTTCTGGGTAAGGATGCTATAAAAAACCATGCTTCGAGGGAAAACGACGACGCTGAGGAGGAGATGATGTTTATAACTTGCCCCTGCGAGTCTACCTGTACTATCTATCAGTTCTGGCGCCCATGTTGTCAGCTACCAGTAGAGAGATAACTCATCTTGCTTTCATCCAATGAAGTTTGGCAAGAAATAATGCACTAGTGGTTTAGTGGTAAAATCCATCGTTGCCATCGATGGGCCCCGCGTTCGATTCGCGGCTAGTGCAACAATTACCAAATTTCCTTTTTGGCGTTTTGCTTTTTGCGTCCGTCTTATCCTTCTTGTCCATTCCTTCTCAGTAAGTCAGCTGCACCACTATCTGTTTTGTTTTTGTCTTAGTTACTAGCCAGGAAGGGGTGGTTACCCATTTTGAGAGCTCTCGCGGCAATGCGATAGGCAGCGTGCTCATGGTGGCTATCCTGAGGCTTTCCATACTTATTGCAGAGACGGGAAACTAAGACATGGATATACGACTGAGGGACCCTAGTTTGCACCTAGATATGTTGGATGCATATATATTTTCATCTGAGATCAGTTATCAAACCCGGATCTTCAACACTACCCAGCCCGCGATCCGGTACCCCAACACGATGCCCAGCAGGATCCCCACATTGCGTCCCAGATGGCCCGGCTCGTAGCCGTACTGGTCCAGGACGCCCTGGCCCGCGATGAGGCACTGGTCGGCCAGCGCGGTCGGGTACATGCAGCTGCAACCGCTACCACCGATGGTATCCTCAGTGCTCGTCGCCGGCAAACGGGCGCATTGGTAGACGCGCCCGGCGAACTCGTTGACCATCATGCCCTCAAAGACCCACTTCTGGTAGTCCCAGTAGTGGAAGCCGTACCGGTAGAAGACGTTGAGGACGCGGGGGCTCACGAGGAAGCCGCCGACGCTCATCCAGAGGCCGTTGGCGAAGGCGACGAGGGCCAGGGACACCACGAAGCTGGGGAAGAGTGACGTCAGGAGCACGACGAGGGACTCGGCGGCTAGTAGGTCGAGGAACAGCCATAGCAGGTAGGTGAAGAAGGCTGGGGCTGTGGGGTGGAAGTTGGAGAGCCAGTACGAAATGACGGAGAAGAGGAGGGAGATGAAGACTGCGTGGTTTCCAATGTGTTAATAAGTGCTATTGTCGAGACCGTTGGAATAAGAAATGAGAAATGGTAGTGGCAGGCTCCGATACGAAAGTGGCAGGTTGAGAAAAGGGGTTACATACACAGATACGGGATCCCGATCAGAAAGTTGGATATAACGAGCGCCGACGCGCCGTACAGTCCGTTGTGGTGCTCCTTGACGTACTGCTGGCGGTCCTCGAGAAAAGCGGGCACATAGGCCACGGCCATGAAGGACATGAAAGCCGAGCCGAAGAACTGCAAGTAAAGGGAGTCAGTCAGTCAGTCAATCGGCGGTTGGTTGCCTCAGCCAACCCTGGCCCAATCTTTATTTAGGCCATGCGTCCTTGCCCCTGCCGTCATATAAACCTACGAGGCCATTGGTAATCGGGATGATCGACGTCTGCTCCGTGCTGAGCCGCAGCCACACCGTGCCCATCATGACGGCGAGCCCGAGGTACATGGCGACGCGGATGCCGTAGGCCACGACGTCGCGGTAGCTCTTGACGAAGGAGCGGTGCAGCAGCGTGAGCACGACGTTCGCAAACCCGGGCTTGCTGCTGTGGGGACGATGGCAGTGTTCTGAGGGGTCGTTGACAAGATCCGTTTGCTTCTCGGTTCTACTAGAGGCGCCGGACTCTTCTATCTGGCGGATCGCCGCGCGTGTCTCGCGGCACCGCGACGACGCCTCCCACCCCCTCTGCAGATCATCGAGTTTCGTTCGCGCCGCGTCCCGGTCCGCCGCGAAATCCGTATTGACGAGCTCGAGGAGGAACTCGGCTGTATTCGTGTGCGCCGGCAGTGCCAGCCCCCATCCCCCTTCTTCCCGGGGCATCTCGCAAAAACCCCCGACATCGGCGACGGGACCAAAATAGTAAGGCTTGCCCCCCGAAAGCAGCAACAACTTATCAAACAGCTGAAACGTCGCCGCTGAGGGCTGGTGGATGCTGGCAATCACGACCAGCCGGTGCCGCCGCGCCACCACGTCGCGCAGGTGCCGCATCACCTCCCACGCGGCGCGGGCGTCGAGGCCGCTCGTCGGCTCGTCAAGGAACAGGACCCGGGGCGCGGCGAGCAGCTGGCCGGCCACGCCGACGCGCCGCTTCTGGCCGCCGCTGAGGCCGCGGCGCAGGGGGGTGCCGATCAGGGTGTGGGTCTGCTCACGGAGGCCGAGGGAGGCGATGAGGTTGTCGATGCGGGACTTGCGGTCTTTGGCTGACAAGGCGCTGTTATGGTTGTTTATTAATTATCATTGACACCTCACTTCCTCTTCAAGATCCTGTTCCCGGGCATGATGCTAGGTTCCAACATACCTCGAGCTGGTAGAGAGCCGCGACGCAAAGTGCAGCGTCTCGGCCACGGTCAGGGAGCCGAGGAGGGCGTCCTCCTGCTCCACGAAGCCGCTGAGGTCGCGGAAGGCGGACGTCGACGAGACCCCGGCGCCGTTGACGAGGATGGTGCTCGTCGAGACCTGCTGGCCCTGGGCGGGACGGTGGGCGAGGACGTTGAGCAGCGTGGTCTTGCCGGAGCCGCTGGGGCCCATGAGGGCGCACAGTTCGCCTATTGTCGGGGTTCCATGACAGTATTAGACACGTCTAGTTCAGGGGTGATCTAGACCACGTTGTTTCATGATATTATTTCGTGCTATTCGGTGCTATGCACTAGGTATTCATCTTGGTTTTGCTCTCCCCTTTTCCCACTGTGAGATAGGATGGGAGACAGAAGAGACAAGAGCGAGCCACTGCCATCAAACGAAAGCAACCGAGGAAGAAAAAAAAAAGAAAACTTACCGGCCTCGACATAGCCCTCCACGTTCTCAACGAGGTTGCGCGGCGCCTTGGTCTTGCGGTCGCGGACCGTCACGGTGACACAGCGCCATGCGATGCTCGACACGGTCGTGTTGAGCAAGTGGGCGTCTACTGCCGTGGAACCGCCCTGTTCCAGATCCACCGACGCTGACGGCGAGGTTGGGGACTTGACGGCGGATGCAGATGCGGACGCACCTTGGTGGCAGCTGTCGTCGGCCATCGTGGGCTCACTGGTTCCACGTGTTATGGTGGCGTCTGGCTTTTGAGGCTAAGACAGGCCGACAGGTCCTGTATGTAGCAGACTGGTTTAACTGTGTGTATGAGCTTTGAGGTCTATCTGTTGGCAGTTAAAGTTTACACATGAATCGTAATTCAAGACAATGTGGGATAGGGATAGCCTCTCTAAGTTTGGCCCTGTTTAGTTCTCATGACATGGAAGTTTGCATTCTAGGCGATGGATATTCACGCTCTCTATAAGGCTTCAAAAGAGGTGGCCTTCAGCTGTCGGCATGCTTATGGTGCCTTGCCCGATCTGCTCACCAGTGATTGCTATCAAATCCTCAAGATGGAAAAAAGTCGTTGCGACCAATGTGGAAGCTGGGTGTCGCCGACTAAGCAACCGATACAGCCGATGATCTTGATCTCGTTATCACCCCCCACGAACCTGAGTTCACAGCCAACCATGGATTTCGCATACATATCGACATCCCATACGGGCTGAAAAGGTCCGAAAACTATGCTAGTTGACCTCTTGGGGATGTGCTCGAGCAATGGCATAGTCGTGTGGTCGAGGAAGCTGTCAGCGGCGACCAGAAGAAGGCTGTTGGTTGTTGGTAAGCACCATGACCAGTTCCTCCGGCGTCTGCTTTCGGAGCAGGAGAAGCAGCCAATCAGACCACACAAGGGTATTAGAAGTGTGTGTCCAGAGCGAATGTGTGTAGGGGACAGCTCGTAGATAAGCCCCTAACCTAGCTCTGTATCGACCATGAGTTGAGGGGCCCCGACAATATTGTGCGTCGTCTTTCAGACCAAACTAGATACGGACCCTAAAGTAAGCAAGGTATCCGACGTCCAGGTACAGATATGCCATGGGAGGTGTAATACGTAAATGGACCAAATGAACGGGGCTTATATCAGAGAGAAAGGCAAGAGGGGTCTGGCATGCTCCCCGTCGTTCCGATGGAGGGTTTGACGGGTCCCAATCCGGGGAAGCTATGGCCTAACCCTAGGTCGTAGGTCGTAGGTATCGTATGTTCGGCGACCTGCCACGCGGGACGTGGGGAGCACCAGAAGGAAATAGCGTTCCTCGGTGGAAAGACATAAGCCGTAAGCGGTCTCTGGCCGCTGAAAGGAGGTGCCCGCGGGCCCGAGTGACAGCGCCATCATCCAAGCAAACCGGGGGTCCTGGCAGCCTGGGGATCTCACGAAACTGCCGGCGACCACTTGATTGCCGAGCGGCATCGACAAGTGCTATTGGTGTAAACTTAACCTTTAGTTAGCATCCTGGCAAGGTAGGTGGTCGGCGACCTGAGAGCCGGACTTAAAGGGATTATGGTTATGTGGATTCCTGTTGTAAGATAGACACCAGTGGAAATAGCCGCCTATGAAGTTGACAACTTCAACCTCGCAATTCGTCCAAGTGAAGTGTTCTTCTATTGATTAAGAAGAGACTTCATACTTTTTGTCAATAACAACCAACCATGGAAGCATTGGGTATATTGCAACCCTGCTTCTTTGAACGGCGACCTGGAAACGTTGGACCCCGTCGCCCCGTAAGCTCGCCGACCCTTCTTACCCGCCCCCTGGAACGGACCCCAGTAGCTCCCCGTGCCAATCGCCGTCCAACGGCCCTAGCCAAAGCCAATAGAGGACTTCTCCAAGCACCCACCTCCAGATTGAACCCCGAGCCCGGCGACCACAGGGGCCACCACAACGACCCTTCCCTTCGCGTCTCGCCCTGCTCACCTTTTTTTTATACCTTTTTTTTGGTCCCCATCTTATCCCCCGGTGACGATCCTCCTGTGTTGGACTCTGGCGCCTTCCTTTCGTATAACTCAAATCCAGCAGTAGCGGAGAAGACATGGGACAGAGGCGTGGGATAGCTCGTTTTCAAACATGGCGTTTACGCGGCGCTGGGGACATGAAAAAGTAAAAAAGGACGGTGTGACCAGTCGCAGGGGGAGATTGCATGCATACATAGGTAAGAGAGCGGTCGCAAAGTAGAGCAGCAGTGCCGTTATGGATCACATATTCAGATTACATGGGGTGTGAGATGAGAAGTATGTATGTATATTAAAAAGCATATATCTTCAACCCATAGAATTGCTATGTCCTCTCGAGTTCGTCACTCTACTCGACTCGGAAGAAAAAAACAGGCCAAGACACAGAAAGGTCAACCCACAACCATCCCCCAAAACTCCACACAAACTCCATCATACCGGTATTGTTGTTACATCGTGCTGTCGGTGTCTTACGACCAGACAACAAACACCACACGCGCCCCCCAATTTCCACAGTTTTTGAACTATGTATACATAAGAAGGGGCCCTCTTCGACAATCCTCCCGTGTCCAGAAATCTCGCTCTCCCTTTTTCAAACCATGCTTCTCCTCAAAAATATATATGACTGGTTTGGAAATCACAACCCGACATCACACTGCATGCAGCTCTTCCACCACCAACATCATGAATGATCCCTCGCCGCCGCTGGCTCATCAACTCCCCGGCTGAAGCATAGTGTTGATATCGCTCATGATGCTCTCGTCAGACGCAATGCTACTAACAATCTCCTCCTGCGTGTAGCCGACCCAAAGCGACGCGTTATCCTGCTGCGCCTTCTTGGCGCGGTAGATCTCCTGCGCGACGCCCTTGACCTGCCCGGACGCGCGGCCCGCGGCCTTCCAGACGCCGCTCAGCTTGTTGAGGGCGCCGATGTTGAGGCGGATCTGCTGGCGGAGGTCCTCGTCGTTCTGCACGAAGTACAGGGCCCACTTGCTCAGGTGCACGATGGAACTCAGGGTCAGCACGCACGTGAAGAAGTGCGTGTGCGACGTGATGGGCACCGCGTACGTCACCATCTTGCTGATGGCGCACGCCGCTGTGATGATGTGCTTGGTGTGCGTGTTGAAGTGGTCGCCGCTCTTGACTATCTGGTGCGGGGCGCAGGCCGTCACGTCGCGGGCCGGCGACGAGTCGAGCTGGGAGTGAGGCTGGTGCAGGATGATCGAGCAGCTACAAGAAGCAGAAGAAAAAAAAAAGATCAGTCTTGGTCAGATAAACTTTACACGTGGTGATCGCATAATGGGATTGGGAACAGGTAAAGTGCAACTCACGCATGGTTGATCATGTGCGCCTGGAACATCATCTCGTCGAGCTGCCCGTCCTTGTTCAGGCAGTCGCGCTTGGACTCGGGCAGGTGCATCCGCCAGTTGGACAGCAGCGTCTCGATGCGGTCGACGTTCTCGTCGCCCGGGAAGACGCTCTCAGGCAGGCGCATCATGCGGCCGAGGTTCCGGATGGACGCCACCCGGTACGCGAACGAGGAAAACTCGCGCTCCTCGCCGCTGAACAGCTGGTCGTCAAAGTCTTCGAGGGACATGGATCGCGGGATGAACTAACAGAGCGAGTGTGTCAGTAGTGCATGAGATAACGAGGGCAAGAAAAAAAAGACGTAAGACTTAAGAGGGCTACTCGGTCAGCGACTGCACTTGGAAGCACTTACACCGGACAGGTATTCATGCTCTTCGCAAGGGAGAGCAACGTCGGCCACGATATCGAACAGGAGGAAGTTGGTCTGCCGATGGACCCCGGCCACCATGCCATCCACAATAAACAGATCCCACCACGTCCGCCGCCAGCTCTCCTCGAGCACGGGGTCGCCCTGCCCGTGGTTCGTCGCGTACGCCCGCTGGTACAGCCCGATCTCGATGGCGATGCGCTCGACGTCCGAGAGCAGGTCGCGGGCCTTGTCGTTCTCGCAGCTGCCGTCGAGGCCGATCAGCAGGATCACCATGGCCTGCACGAGGAAGCCGTCCTTGGGCGCGTCGGGCGCGTAGACGAGCCGCATGGCCTCGTCGAGCAGCGTGGCGCGCGCGGGCCCCCCGACGTCAAAGTACAGCGACCCCGTCCACCGCATCGCCGCCAGCAGCGGCTCCACGTTGCGCTGCTGCCCTTCCTTGGCGAGCCGCAGCAGGTGCGGCTTGGGCAGGACGCACGGGTGGCCCGGGAAGAAGTGGTGGTAGAAGGAGTCGACGCAGCGCTCGGGCAGCGCCTGCGGCGGCCGCGCGCGGTTGTCGAACTCGACCAGGGCGCCCGTCACGGGGTCCAGGTACGGGTTCCGGTAGAGCTGGAGGCCCGAAAAGCCGGGCGTAGCCACGAAGGGGGACATGGCCGCGGGCGAGGGTTCCGGCAGACCCAGGATGGAGTTGTAGGTCAGGGCCTGCGCCGGCGTGGCCACCGTCGCGCCGAGCAACATGGGACAGCTGTTGCTGTCGCCCCCGGCCGAGGGGGGCGAGTCGGACGCATGGCGTTTGTTGGGGTTCTGGGCCGTGTTCCTTCGGGGGCCTTTGTAGCCGCGCCGGGACGCAATGTACTGGCACAAGCTGTCGCTGGCTTTGCACCGCGTACACGGATTGAGCCCGTCGCACTTGAGGTGCTTGGACCTCTTTATTCCAGAACGTTCAACATCAGCTTCCCGGTCGATCTCCAAAAAAGGGGTGAGTAGTAGTAGAAAAGCATGGCAGTGATGGTGGTGGGTGGTGGGTGGCAGTAGTAGGTGTAGTAGGTGTAGTATCAGTAGTACTACGTAGTAGTTCGCACGCTACTTACGCAAGCGAGGCAAGCCGCCGGAACGGTTGCAGATGGCGCGCGCGAGTCGGTGGCGGGGGTCGACCCTACCGACATGGAGGAGGCGTTCGGCTGCGGCGGCTGGTGGTGGAATGACTCTGTCGTAGTGGTCATGGCGGACGAAGCATTCGAGGTCTCGGGCAGCAAAGAAGGGGGGTGGAATGTGGTGCCCGCGGATGACACGGCGGCGGCGCGTGGTGGAGCGGGCTCGGGCGGGTAGCGGTTCATACTTAGCGAGTCCATAGGTAGGTATAGAGACCTGCCACTAGGTGTAGAGAGAGAGAGTATGTGTGTGTTTGCGTATATAGATAAATAGTATGATCACGGGCCGAGAGCTTGCAGTGTCAAATATATTCTATGACGAACTTGTGAAGTAGCAGATCTGATGGCTAAATGAACGGCTCGGCATTAGTTGGCGCGCCGTTTGGCATTGGCAAGCAAATACCGAATCGAGTCGAAATGCGACGGTGGTGGTGGTGGTGGGGTGGAAAATGGGCCGTGAAAGTGGGCGACGCATGGATGGAGGAGGGAAGTGAAAGTATGGAACTAGGGAATCGAGGGACAGGACAAGACTAGCCAAGATAAAGAAGGATAGATAGGTGGACGGAGTATGGAGTAGGTTAGGTAGTAGGTAAATAGTAGATAGTAAGGTAGCGATGCTATGTGATACATACATAGATATACCTCTGAGACTTATTATTACTTACCTCTCCTCATATATAATAATAATATGAATAGACCTAGACCGGACAAGACTGAATAGACTGGGTAGACTGGGTAGACTGGAGGGACACAAGCACAACTGCATGCAACCACTCACTGCACGGAGACTCTTCCGGCTGGAGGGCTCGGCTCTCTCCCAGATGTTGTTTCGTTTCTGCAAGTCATAAGCAGTATAATACAACGTCCGTCTCTCTCTCTCTCTCTCTCCTCTCACACATCTGCAGCTGTAAAGTTCAATTGATGTCCCCTTTTCTCTTCTGTTCTCTACTCCCCTTCTCCTCCTCGAATGTAACTGTGCAATTCACCGAACGATGAAGAGTTTGTGGTGATACCCTACCCGGCACGCACCCACGCGTGTTCTGAGACAGGATGAAAAAGAAGTATGTATGTGCAGGGAAGAGGGCCCTGGGAAAGCAAAGCCCTGCCACCCGACGACCCGTAGATGGATAGATGGATAGATGGGTGCATGCACGAGGGGCAGAATACGGGGCATGGCAGGGCAGGGCAGGGCAGCAGCAGAGGGGCAGGGGTGCGGTTGCTCAGCTGGCCCAGGAATGGCCCAGGAATGGCCCAGGAATCCCCTGTCAGGATATGCACGAACCAGCGAGGACTGAAGTGAGGAGTCTCCGCCTATTACATAGACGATAGGTATACCCATGCATGATACACTGTAGGGCAGGTATTCTACATAACTTGTAGCCACATCCAGTCCAGCACATGTCTTCTAATAATAAGTCAGTCCGTCATCATGGGTGGATGTCAAGATGTGTGTGTGTAGAGTAAGGAAGGCGGAATGAATGCCCTGTAGCATGCATGTCCATATTCTCGTGGAGACGCGGCAGTGCAGTGCTAGTATCGCAACGACCGGCTCGCAGGAGGGATTCATGATACCTATGGTTAGCATCCTCTCGAGCTACTGTACTACTACCATGATACTATCATAGTGCTTGTGAGGGATGGGCGGATGAAAGCGGGAATTGGGCTGGCGTGGGCTCTCATTGGGGGGGCTCTGTCATCGTGAGTTTGATTGATTAAGATGATCGGCCTGCTAGACCAGTCGGTAAATCCAGAAACTGCAAAAGGAACCCCACCCCCTCGGAAGCGAGGTAAGGCAGGCAACGTCTGATTGGTGGTCCTCCTGCCTGCCGAATTGGCCATCTCCTGTAACCTTACCTGTTGTATTGTAATTTGTTGCTTGACATATCACGGGGAGAGCCGAGATTCCAAAAGAAAAGCGTGGCCTGTAGTAAGTTGAGGAACAACTCAACGTCGCGGAAAATGAAAAAAGAGAAACAAGATAAAAAGAAGAAGGAAAGAAAGCCCTCGTTAGGCCGTTGGGACGCCACGGCACCCGATCAACCCGCTACCAATTACTTAAGACGGACGGATAGGCCGCCTCCGATCAATGCTGGATGCTGGATGCTGGATGCTGAACCTGCTTGTATCATCGAGGCCGCCCGTCCAATGGCAGGCCGACTCTGCGACTCGATTCGATTCGGGTACTAGCTGCGCTTGCAGCGTGCGTGCAGAAGTGCAGCTTAGAAACATGCTGGAGGTAAGTGTGCAAAGTAAGTACCTCCTGTACAGACCAGACGAAAAACATGCAGCAGCTGTGCAGGAAGGAGGGCCTCCAAAAAGCCACCCGAGTCGCCATGTTTCCCAATGGCCATGAATCATGAATCATTATCTTAACCTTTCCATTGGATTGCTACTCCTCATTATCATCAATCCCAAGATGAAGAATATTGCCTAGTACTGGCAAGAACCGTCAAGCGTCGGGGTTTTGTTCCGCACCGCACCCAAGCATTTCGAGAGAGATCTCCCCACAGAAAGCCAGTACCATGGATGAGCGACCTTCGACAGATCCACTGCTACCCTTAAGTAATGGATTACTGGAGCCTCAGTCATCACGACGAAAACGGGTTGGGTCACGAGCAGCTAGAGTAGAGACGCCCAGCTAACCAAGCAAGCAATATAACTGTTCTGTACTCCGTACGTAGTAAAGCCCTAAGGTGACTGGAGAAGCACTAGGGGAGAGGTGCCGAGGTGCTTGCGCCCAGCGATATCCGGACACCAGATTGACCGACCTCCATAGATGGCCCGAGGAGTTACGCTACTCGGCCACCCTACTTATACTTATACGGTAACTGATGACTGACTGGACTCCCTGGTCCATTAATTCCCACTTCCAAGTCGAACAGCCACCCGGCGGCATGGGGCCCGCATGTATGCGAGCGAGGACGCATGCTGCGTCCATCGGGACAGACAAGCTGGATCGTGTGCCTCGAGCCTACGTACATACATACATACTTCATACATACTTACACACATACATGACATGACATGGCATATGTATATGACATACATGAAAGGAAGGGCCCCCTGTTGCGTTATCTGATCCGTCTAGCTGGGGTGATTCTCAGCTCTATCTTGACTAAGTAGCCCACAATATTTGCCAACGGTGCATCTTGCCCGCTCTAGCAGCATCTATGGGGGCCATGCAACAACGCACTCTGCACAGCCTCCTCCTCCTCCTCCTCCCGTAGGGTTCGCTCGTGAATGTCGGCAACCGGCACCGGCCACTTGATGATGGCTAATTATAGCCGCTTCCTTCGAGGTATAGATATATTGTGATTCGGCCAAATACAGTACGCAACCTGCGTCATCAAGTCCAAGCTGTCTGCATGCAAGGTATCAAGGCAAGGCTCGACCTCTGTATGCAGAGCCCATCTGGGTGTTTCTGTGGCCAACCGTTTGCAGATAACCACAGAATCAGCTTGACTGAAAGCCGGGAAGTTGCTTCCCATTCTCCAGTACTCTGACACCATCGCTTTCCGAGCGAGCTGTAGTGGAACATTGGGCGGGCGAGTTTGGCCCCTCGGTGTTACAGCGTCGCGCACAAGCAAGGCAAGGCCGGGGGACAGTGGGCAAGATCGTCGCAATGTTCCGAAGCCAACGCCCTAGCTTCGAGCTGATGTGTCACCCCGATCTCTTCCTTCCGAGAGGGCACCGCTGCTGTCTGTGCATGTATGTACCTGTGTCCCCCGTACATATCTCCGTCATTGACCAGGTTCCATTGCTGTCAAGTCAATGTCCATCCGCGGGCGGCTGGATGTGCGTCCCACTGTAACGAGAGAGTTGACGATGGCGAGGTTCTCGGCAGACTCATCTGACAACAGGCAACGAGGGTTTCACATGACAACTCTAAAATTTAAGTCCAGAAAAGATTATAAAATGGGACCATATCTGGAGACAAAAAGGAAGGATGGAATATCGAAATTCATGCAAAAAGAGGAGATTTAGTGTTGCACTAGCCGCGAATCGAACGCGGGGCCCATCGATGGCAACGATGGATTTTACCACTAAACCACTAGTGCTTTGAGTTGCATTACTGCATCTCATCCATGGAAACAAAACTGGCTTATTTGTATATATGGCTACTCATTATGTCCTATGAAAACGGATGTCACAGGTAAGATATGGTCGGAAACCCTCATCGCTGCATCCTCTTCGCGTTTGCGCGCCTTCGCTGACCGGATTAGCTCGCTGTCTGAGCTTCTATTTTCATTTGACGTGCTAGCTTTTCCCAGATATCAATTATAGAAAACCCATCACTTGGTGTCTAACCCTCTATCCAAAATCTTTCTCGTCTTGTTATCCCGTTCTCAACCCATATGGCTCTGCTGGCAGCGTCTGCATCAACATTGCGCCGGATAGTGTTTGTTTAACCCCAAGACATCATTGGATCTCCTGGAGTTACTTTTCATCCGCTCACGTGGATGTGGCTCTGACGATGTGCTCTTGCTTGTGCTTGTTTGGCGGTAAGGATCACTCATTATCACAGCCGAAAGTGAAGGTGTATATAAGTGGTTTTGTGTTTTCGGGTTCTCGCTGGCGATTGTTTTATACGGGTGGAAGTCCAAAACGTTCCGGCCACTGATGAATAACGGTACTGATACGAACGCAGTTTGGGTTCTCAGGGGTAAAGTGGTCGCTACGCATATGGGTCAACTTGTCTCTGGCCTGTTATTTGTAACATACTCCAGTGCGCCGAGCTAGAAGACCATAGCTATCGTATGGACGAACCTCGTTCTTCGCTCTCTTGTCTTTCTTCCAGGCATTGCCAAGTCGCTCAACGAGTATACGAATCACATATAACTCGTCTTTTCGCCATGCTTATTAAGACTTGAATTTCTTTCGTTCTCGAGACCCCCGGCCAATCGTTCGAAATCAAGGAGTGCAACGGCCCAATGCCGATGTAGTTATCTACCAAGGCGACTTAACTGACGAGTCCAGATCGACGAGTTTCGTGCCACCCTTTGATCTCCTGCGGCATTCCCCGGCGCCGCTGAAGCTACTCGCCCCCAGAACCCACGACCTGGCCTTGGACGGGCTCACCTTCCAGAAGCGTCTCTCGGAAGCGACGCCGATCATCGAGCTGGAGCTGGTGACGAAAATTCAGGGTGTCTTGGTAAGACCAGTCCGACGTTGGGGCAGTTTAAAGAAGAAAGATGCACGGGGATTGTACTGCTAGGAAACGGAGCGGTCCTGCGTATTTATGCGATTCCCTTTACCCAATCGTCCAGGGACTGGGCCTTCCAGCACCCTCCCGGAGAGATACATGGGCTCACCGTCGCTGACGATACCCAGATCGCCATCACGCACGCCCAGCCGCACGGCATCATGGACTGCACCGACTTCTACCTGCAAGCCGTGAGTATCCGGGTCTTTGAGGCCGTCGTTCGGGGGAGCATTTGCTGCATTGCTTCAGCCACATAAGGCTCTCTCACGGCGTGCATCAAGAACCGACCCCACGAACACACTGCAGAGTTGCATTACAGAACCATACACCACAGAGCTTCAACTAGAATAAAAGCAGGATTCCGCTGTTGAATGGTAACAATGATAATTATACAATCAGGGGGTTACACTACCCCTACCCCTATCCCGTCGACCCCGAGGGCTGCAGCTGCGCAAAGTACCACCCGTCCGAGAGATTGGGCTCGCCGAGCCCCTTCTTCATCCAGCACGTCATGCTGCCCTGGTAAAGCCCCCAGCCGGCGCCGACGCAGCCCGGCCGGCCCGCGCACTCGTCGAGGCACTCGGCCATGGTCGCGGTGGCCTTGTGGTCGAGGTCCTGGGCGCCGCGGGCGCTGTTGTAGTCGCGGCCGCACTGGATGTTGAACGACTTGGACGGCGTCGTCGTCGACACGTAGACGTTGTGGTCGTCCTGCGGGCAGCGGATGGGGCCCGGCACCGCGACGCCTGTGGAGCCGGTGCTGGTGGCGCTTGGCGAGGGCGGCTTGATGGACGTCGTTGGGGTTGAGGAGGATAATGGTACTGATGCTCCACTGTGTTAAGAGACAGGATCCCAGGTTAGCGAAAGTGATCGTAGGGATAATTGAGATAGACCATATAAATATCACACCGTAGCTGACATACTGGCTAGGTAGGTATGCTTCAGCGACCAATTCCCGTCCATCCATCTTTGTACAGAAGTGGTCTTCTCGTGTGCATAACAACGTATGCAGCTCTTTCTTTTTTCATTATTTCTCACCTCGAAGAATGCGCTTTGTTGCCGTTATCTAGCGCCAGCCCGACCCCGAGCCCCGTCGCGATGCCGCTGACGAGCAACATGGCCGTGATGGCCATGATGATGATGAACTGCGTTCTCTCGATGCCGCACACCATCCGCTGCCGTACTACGGGCCGCGGCGGCAGCGTCCCCTGCTGGTAACTGATGACGCTGGGCGAGAACCCGCCGCCGCCCCCTTGCGTGTAGGTCGTGCTCAGGGGTGACACGACCGCCGAGGACGGCGGCGGCGGGGGGTGGGGGTTGTTGGCGACCCAGTGGTGGGCTCGCGCGATGCCCTCGGCGGCGTAACTTGTTGGCGGTTGATTCCATAACTGCTGCTGTGGTTGCTGTTGTGGTGGTTGGTATTGCGGAGGAGGTGATGCTGTCATTGGAGGAGGACGAGGCGACGTGTGTGCTTGAGGCGGCTGTCGTAGCCTTCGGGCGACGCTCTCCCATCTGCCGTACACCGTTGTCGGCGTCGAGACCTCTGATGCTTGTCGTTGCAAACCACCACCGCCATTATTACTGGCATTACCACCACCTCCTCCACTGCCATATTGGGGATATGGGTGCTGGTTTTGTTGATACGCCATCGTAAAATCCTTGGACACCAAATAACTAAATGAACGACAGTATACAAAGGAAAGAAGAAAACGAAATGAAATGATATTACACACTTCTCTCTAGCAATTCGGGACCAACAGGAAATCCGATCCTATTCATTTCACCATTTCATCGTGTCGGGTCCGGACAAGCCAAGCCCAGAAGCAAGCTGTAGTAAGCAGGCTTGCTTGCTGCGGCACTTATACGCCGCGAAAGCCACTACGTGCAATTTCTCGTCTTACTCTCACACTTTCTCTCCCATAGCGATGAGCCTCCTTCCATCAGGGCGCTACTCAAGCAAGGTACACGCGCACACACATTGGCCATTTTTGTTTACCTGCCTACTTCGATCTGGGTCTCCTGGAATGGGGATGCTGACGACCTGCATCCTGATCCTTCGCCTTCTCGAAGGAGACACGACACACTGATTATGGGTATTGCAGCGCCTTGGCTTCAAGTCTGATTGGTTGGTTGGGGCCCTTTTGGAGAGCTTGAATAAGTATTTTAACCTAGAGGAAGAGGAAGACGGTGGACGGTGGCCGGGCCTCACCTCAGCTAAGGGGATGGGACCTTTCACACACTTACTCAGCCGCATTAGCAGCCCTTTTTACAGGGCTGGGCCGCAACTGTGCCGCTTGCCCACCTACGATGGCCAGTCGTTCTTGAAATAGCGGTAGTTTCTTGATGCGGTTGAAGGAATCGGTATTTCCGATCCAAAGAAAAGAGTTGGCAATTGAATGGACTTGTCACTCGGTCATGCGATTGAGAATAACCGTACTCGGAAACCCGTCATGACAGTTGGCATAGCTGCTTGACCTGGAGGTGCCGATTCAGCTACAGTAAGTAAGTTGGTGAGGGGACGGGGAGATCGTGGTGTATTTTTAGATATTAGCGCTGTTTATGGTCAACGCTGCGGCTCAAGTGCTGCTGCGGTGGCATTTAACAATGGATGCGAGCTGCTTCATCCATCTTGATATCTAGCTCTGGGGCTCCCAGTGCCCATGAGATCTAGCAAGGTTGTCGTCATTAGCTTGAGATACCATCTTTCCAGAAAACATGCCAACGTCCAAACTTTGACTTGACCTGAATGCATGATGAAGGTTGCAGCGAAATACGAAGAGTAATGCGAATTGCCGACTTCAGTGAACCGCCCAAGCTTGAAAGGCACGTTGCGCCCATCAGTGTTTCGGCGGGCATGTCTTTTCGAGCGTCATTGCAACCTTGCCGTTCAGACTATCTCGCTGTCATGGCAATACAAGTTCTCGCCTCTCGAGCGGTGTTTTGAGCGTTTAGAGTCTTGGGTTTACTATTGCCAAATTCGCCAACATCAATATTTTCAATTATTTCAAGGTACTTGAAGCTTGGGGCGAAATACTTGGTGAACCTTATGAGTTGACTAGGTCAGGTACCTGCTCGATCTGCAAGTGCAGGTTGCAAGTTCCACAGGGCAGACCCTTGCTTTGGAGTCTTTGACACGAAAATTAGGCGTCCAGGCCCCCCACTGACACGCTAAAGACCGACCCCCCGCGACGGGAACTCGCGATTCTGGGCTATCGCAAGAACTCTGAGCTTATCGTTCCATGCCTTGCATCCATGTCCATCTTTCTCCGATTTCAAGAATCACTCGACTAATGTAATCAGATAAGTTGGACGCGCCACCGAGACCTTTGACTCTTCTTTCAACCTCTTTAGAAAGCGCACTCTCCCGAACCACACACACACACAAAGAGAGAGAGAGAGAGAGAGAGAGAGAGAGAGAGAGAGGACTGGCGAGAGCCGCCGACGCCATCATGCCACCCCTTCCGGTGCTCGACAGCTCTTCGCCGCTGTCCTCGCCGGACTCGTTCAAGACCGCCACAGACTCCCCCAATCACCCTGGAGATATCACCATCACCGACATAAGCAGCCCCGACGATGCCGACACCGACACCCAATACCACCTGGCCCGACAATTACCACCGGAGCTGAAGCAACATTGCCAAATCTATCTGGAAGAAAACATTCACTCCATAGCCTTGAGCCTGTTGAACGACTTGCTCTCCTCGGGGCGCAATGACGACAGCAAGTGCGCCGCGATACCGGATACACCGAAAAGCCAAGGAACCTCGTATTCCCCACCACCTAACCACATAGCGCTCCTCACCACGCTCATCGTCCACCCCGACTTTACCAACCGGCCGAAAGAAGAGACATGGCCCGAGACGGCGAGCAATTCCTTGACATATCTGCATTGCCTGCTAAGAACCGTCGGCCCCATCAATGCGCGGTTCAAGGAAGCATTCCGCTTCGGAACCGGTCCCTCGCGATATTCCCGGGGAAGCTCCCCCATGTCAGACAGCGACAACGAGCTGCTGGAAGACACCTGGGGCGATGCGCCCATGGAGGGCAAATACTTCAAAGATAGCGTCTGGCGGCGCGGACAGGACTTCTTTGGCGTCGTCGGCTGGGCCTTCAACTGCAGTCAACTCTACCCCAACCGCTGGTACTACTGGAAACAGTGGCTGGAGTTCATGTTTGACGTGATCGAGGCAGATCTTTACGAGCGCTGTAGATTAGACATCGAAGCGGACCGTGCGGGTGGGCGGGAAAGCGAGGATAAGTTCCTCTTGTTGCGCGACTCGATTTTGGCCGGCTTCATTGGGCAGCAGAAGGGGCGTTTGGGAGGCCTGAAGTGGATCATGAAGGCCCTTTTCGCGGATGGGAGCAAGGGGTCAAGCTCCGTCTTCCAGGAGATGTGGCATAACGAGCACCGGGGTATCTCGAAAAAGGCCATAAATAAGCGCAAACGGGCGGAGGTGAACCTGGAGAAGGGAGAATACGGGGCATGGCTGGATGACGAATCCATTTACTCGTCCCAAGCCTCGGAGCCGCCTACGCCACAAAAGCTTCTGTCGAGCTCCGGAAAGTCCAAGCTGCAGACCTTGGAACCAGCATTTGTCGAGTCGATCCACCTCCGGCAGCGATTGTTTAGGATGCTTTCGTACCTTTGCCATTTTCTACCCGACCCGCCGGTGGCTCTTCCTGATCTCTATGAGAGTTATGTCGAGCACCTAAAGGTCCTACCTCTGACGGTCTTTAACGCTTTCATCACACAGACGACCTCGAACCTGCGCCTCGACAGCCAGATATCGATCCTGCAGGACCTCCTCACGCTGTTCATGCCGTCGAGCGCCACGTCGCCCGCGCGGGTCGATGCGGACCGGTACGATGCTAACGGCACCAGCCCCGCCATCATCGAGCGCTGCTTCCTGCCCAACGCGTCCAACACGATCGAGGCCGAGGACAACGCCAAGGTGAGCATGCTGCTCGAAGAGCTCGTGCAGCTGGTGTGGATGGACGGCACGGAGCAGTTCAGTTCCACGTTGGTCGACGTCACGAAAAGGGGCGTGTCCGCGCGCGAGAACAAGGTCCGCAAAAAGACGTCTAACCGTGGTCGTGGACGGGGTGGCTCCATCGTGGAGGACTACGAGGCCGAGGCCAAGGCGGTGCTGCAGGCGAGCGGGCAGCGGTTGTTGGTGCTGGCGCGCATGGTTGTTGCGTCGCTCGAGAGCGAAGGTGAGGGCGAGGGCACAGGCGAAGACGAGATTATGGCCATGGGCGGCGATGGTGAGTTCTATCTAATTGGCAAGTCGCAACATTCTGATTGTTGAATACTAACTGGGCTCCTTTTCCGAAACAGACAGTTTTAACGAAATCACCTTCATGTCTGCGCGGAGTACCTAGGAAGAACGAAGCGAGCCAGAAGGAAGAAAGGAAAACGAAGAAACCCCTGTTCGAAGAAGAGGACAAACGTCGACGACGACGACTACGTCGTCGGCCGCGCAGAAAGCTGCTGTTACCTTTGCTTCCTATGATAGAGCATGGGGAACTGAAGACGAAGTGATCCAGGGTATGTTCAAGAAAGAAGAAGAGGAGGGCTTTATCAGACGAATCAACACCCGGCTAACTCCGTATTCGCTCTCCAGACACGATTGTTGTATCGTTCAGAACAGATTTCTAGGAGGGACTGGATGGCGGTGGAGAAGGAAACGAGGATCCGGGTCCGGAGCATCGTGATCGCCGTCGTGCTCACGGGAAGTCGAACTCGAACTCGAGTGGTATTGAAGGATCGCGCGTCCGACAGTGTAATGTTTTGTAAGGCTATATGATGATACCCCCCATGTAAGTAAGGGCTGGCGTTTGGGTGTCTAACCCTGTTTTATCATTTGGCGTTGGGGGCAAAAGGGAGGATCCAGTACTGCTACTTTTTTCCTGGCAACCAACCAAGGACTACTAGTTGGTGAACAAGGAAGGGAAGGATAAGACAGGAAAAGTCTTCCTTGCTGTTCAAAAGTTGCTTTTCTGTATAGATAGTTCTCTCGGGCGCCGGCGATGGTGATGAAGAGACAAGCGTGAGAGGGAGAGAAGAGCCATTGTAATTACAAGGCAGTCCGAATACATACAATACAGTGCAGTACTACATGAACTTATATACACATACATGCCGGTATGGAACCGGAGCGGGCCATACTCCGGCGCCTTGTGTTTGTTGTTACAACATCCAAAGCATTGATGTGGGCAGGAAATCGCCACCACCATCACCGCCGTCAGGCTCTAATTCAATTTTTTTCTCTTTCTTTTGCTTGTTTGTTATTCTTACAACCGCGACAGGGGCTATCACCGTTTGCGGGCGTTGTTGGGGGACCAGGCGGTGGGTTGCCACTCTTCGCTGGGACCGGACGCTGTCGCCTTTTTCCACGGATCCTCTTTCTCTTCCTGCGTCTTCGTTTTCGTCGCTTCCTCGCCTGCTACAGCCTTTCTTCCACCTTGCTCTCCGTGCGTTGTCGTCGCGGCGTCGGACGCATTCGCAGATGTCGATGTCAGCGCATCTTGTGTAGCCGCATTCGGCGCCGGCTGGTCCAGAAAGCTCGGCTTGGCGGCCCAGCGCGCGTCGGCCTCGGCGGCGAGCACCTTCATGCGCTGCCGGCGCAGGACGTTCTCCTGCTGCTCCTGCAGAGTGGGCGGGTCGTGGCGCTGGTACCGCAGCCACTGGTGCCACTGGGGCGGGACCTGGACGTCCGAGTAGTGCGTCGAGCGCGGGTATTTCACGATGCGGCGCCAGCGGGTGTCGTCGGCGGAGGACTGGTAGCCCGGGCTGTCGGTGGGGGAGGTGAAGGTCGGGGGCGGGGTGGTACCGGTTAGGCGGAAGACCCAGTAGGTGTTGCCGGCGAGGTCGGAGCCTGTTTGGGGGAGGGTTGTTGTGGTTAGTTGATGTTGTTGTGTGACATCATTGCTTCTCTCTCGGGACGCATCAATGCATTGATGAGGGGTGGGTTTGATCCTCGTAGGGCAGGGCGCAGGGATGGAAAGAGAGGGAGTAGGTAGGGCTGTAGGAATGGACGTGGCTAATAATAACAACTGGAAGAATGGAAGAAATAAACATACCGACGAGGAAGCGTTTGCGCCAGGGTAGGCGCAGGCTCTTCCAGCGAAGCCAGGCTCGCGTCACCAGGCCGACATTCGAGGACGACATGGTGTTTGTTCGCTGCTGCCGCGGAACTCGATTTCCTCGCTCAAGATTCTTGTCTGAACAACATGCAAACAAACAAAGCTTGCTGCGATGCGGATATCAACAAACTAGCCAGCTGTCAAGTCAACAGAGTGCTTGCATTAAAAACAAGAGGGGAGCATGGTTATCTGGGTCTCGAGAGGACGGGAGAAGACGAATCGAGTATCTCGTTGATCATCGCCTTTCCGATGGCAAGATCGATTTGATAACCTCGATGGATAAGGCAGGTTAAGCAGCAGGCTAAGCTCAAGCTCGGGCGCCACCAAAATTCTTTGGGTTGCATTGAGCAGATGCAGGGAATACTTGCTACTAGCAACGTGCAGCGTTAGGCACGACATTATCATACATTTCCTGCTTGTTAGCCAGCGCTTACCAGCCACATGGGTGGCAGGTCGTGGCAGGTGTGTGCCCAAGTCAGTAGGTAGGTACCCAAGTACTTACCCAAAGTGCCCAATTCCAGGGTAACGTCATCCCGGGAGGGAAGGTGGGGTGGATGGGATTGACAGTGAGTGACTTGTACAAACAGAATGCCTGTCTCCTTACTTACCTAGTAGCAGGTAGGAGAATTGAGGCCCTGTTCAGTCCAGGCTGTCCTGTCCTGTCCTGTTCTGTCTTGTGCAGAGACACCCCCTACCCAGACTGGCCCCCCCCCAATGCCCCCCCTGCCCTCATTTAATTGATTTCCGTACTTGAACGCGCCTACTGCCTTGGTTCTTGGGTAGTAGTTTCCGGTCATCAATATATATCGGATTGGAGGGGAATACCACTATTGCTTAGATTGCCATATTGCCTATTGCCTTGATTCAAAACATTGCGGCTGGCAATGGCCTATAGCCCGTCGCATTATAAGCTTCTGTTCTTTTTTTCTTATCCATCATTTATTCCTCTGGGTCAAGACTCAAGCAAGTATCAAATTGATTTGATGAGGAGTCAACGGCCACTCCCAGAAAGAAAGGAGACAGGCATATAGATCTATCTGATCTATCTGCGTGTGCTGTGTGTGCTGTGCGCCCACGCGCGAGTGTTTCAGCAGCCACCCGACTCCCAATCGGTACCTAAACCCAAGCGGACGGAGGCCTATTCAAGTCTTGGGATTTGATACTAATAAGCATAAGCATCAGCATCAACGAGAAGTGACCTCATCCCGTCATTCCTTCGCTCTTTCTCCCTCTCACCCTCTCACCTCCCCTCTATTTGCGCAACCTAGGTTACCTACTGCCACATAATCGAGTCAAGCGCACATTGCGAATCCGATCCGAGAAACCAGAGAAACTACACCCTTTTTGACTACGACGACGCTTTTTGTCACTGCCTGCATACTAACACACACGACACCACCACCGCGCACATTTCACCTACGGCGACGACGACGACTATTTCCATGTTATGCGACATCGCCATAAACCACACCGCAATTGATTAGAAAATCATCTGCTATTTTGTCGCCCACCATGGCTTCCGTTTCTTCCCTAGATAAGGACTTGCGCAAGATGCGCCTCGACAAGTACACCCCCGCCGCCGCCAACCAAGCCCGCGCATGGATTGAAGGGGTCCTGGGCGAGCGCTTGCCGGGAAATGATTTATTAGAAGGCCTGAAAGATGGTGTAGCGCTATGCAAGTAAGTCAATCCTGTCAAAAAGTCCCTCTGGTTCGTTTCGGGCGTTTCAGACACAGAATACTGACCATGGCGCCTCCTATTTTCACAGACTCATCAACCTCGCCGTCGGGCCGCCAGGCGTCAAGTTCAAGCAATCTGCCATGCCCTTCGTCCAGATGGAGAATATTTCCCACTTTTTACGGGTGTGCCAGATGCCGCCCCTGAACCTGCATCAACACGACGTTTTCTTGACCGTCGATCTCTACGAACAAAAGGACCCTACCCAAGTCCTACAATGTCTTGGTGCCTTCTCCCGCGCCGCCCAGCAGGCCAACCCCTCCGTCTTCTCCACAGTTATCGGGGCTCAGAAACCCCCAAAGTCCATCCTGTCGCCGCAGAGCACCGGGCCCGCGACACCGGGTAGGAACCGCGGCTTCTCCAACGTTTCCAACGGCTCCTCCGCCTATGGTCGACCCGCTCTGGTTTCTAGCAAGACGGGCGACTCCGGTCGCTGGAGCCCGACTAAGAGCCCGACCGGTAGCGAGCGCGTGGGCTCGCCGACCGTCAGCAGCTGGAGCAAGCGGGACCACGAGGGGGTTACCAGCCCCGCCTGGAACATTGCCCAGTACGGATACATGGGCGGTGCGTCCCAGGGCAATCTCGGTGTCGCCTTCGGTGGGCGGCGGCAGATTACTAGTGCCGGACCGCACGTTCCCAACCTGGCCGACAAGGAGCGCCGCCGGAAGGAGTTGGAGGCCGAGAGCGAGCGCCAGCGCCAGCAAATGGAGGAAGAGGAACGGATGCGCAAGGCCGAGATCGCGGCCGAAGAGGAACGCGCCCGCCTGGCCGAGGAGCGCCGCTGGGAGGAAGAGGCGAGGATACTGCGCGCCGAGGAGAAGCGAAGAGCCGATGAGGAGAAGCGACGCTGGGAAGAGGAGGAGCGTCAATGGAAGCTGACCGAGGAGAAGCGCCGCCGAGAGGAAGAAGAGGCCGAGAAGCGACTCGATGAGGAACGCCGGGCCACCCGATCCCGGAGCAAGAGCAACACGACGCTGCAGGGCCAATACCTCAGCCAATACCAAGCCGAACGGGGTATGAACAAACCCATGTCGGACGGCGACCGGATCAGGGACTTGGAACGACAACTGGAACTTGCGCGCCAGCGGGAGCAAGAGTATGAGGAAGAGCGGGAGCGCCGCACTGGCAAGGTTCCGGATCCTAAGAGCCGGGCACGTTCGAGGAGCAGAGCGCGACCAACAAGCCGACCCGCGAGTCGCGCGACAAGTCGACCACCGAGCCGACCTCCTAGCCGACAAGAATCTTGGTCACGCGACGAGCGTGAGGTCCTGAAGACTCAATGGGATCGTCATCAAGAGGAGATGGCCGCTAACCCTGCAGCCGCTGCTCCCGTGCTGCCCGCCCGTCCATTGCCAGTACCGGCTCCTGCTTCTTTGCCTCTTAAGAAACAGCGCACAGGAGAGAAGCCGCCTATACCCCTGAAGCCCCAGCGGACTGGCGGCGAGTCCAGCCGGCCCTTGCCGGTTCCGGGCCCGGCTAAGAAGCAACCGATGGTGGGCGGGCCTATCTCCAGCCCCCCTCCTCAACAAGTTTCGAGCCCGCTCACGCCAGCGTCCAACTCGCGGCCGCTCCCTCAGCCTAAATCGCGGTCGCCGTTCGCCAACCGGACGGACCGCTTCCTGGCCAACAACCAGGCGCCCGTCACCCCGCCGCCTCAGCAGACGTACTCGCGCGAGCTGGGTGCGACGGCCGAGCAGGACGCCGAGGACCGCCGCCGCCAGCAGGCGCAGCAGCAGACCAAGGCAGGCGGGTGGGCCTCCAAGTCGCTGCTTGAGCGCGAGATGGAAATGGAGCGCCAGCGCCAGCGCGAGTGGGAGGAGAGCCAGAAGGAGACGGCCAAGGCGGTGCGATCGGGCGACGGCGGTGTTGACGGTATTGGAGGCGGCATCGGCGGGAAGTGGGATGTCAACCAGTGGACTGGGTACACAGGCGGGGATAGCCAGAACAAAGGGGGCGCGGGGATCGGGGCGGGAAGGCGACAGATTGTGGGGCCGAGGCCTTTGCCTGGACGGCCTTGAGAGTCTGTCAGGCAGGCCATGGATGAGTAAAGGAGAGAGATCAGACAGAGCATGTGTTTGTCTGTATGCTCTCTTCTCCCTTGCTTAGATACCTACCTAAACTTATAATAGTGAGAGAGGAAGCATGAGAGAGTGAGAGCAGAGCAATACCCCTGGGTGGAAGAGGACGAGAGAGTAGAAGTAGAGAGACGAGGCGAGTGGAAGAAGACATATTTGGTTCGAGTGATGATTATGACGAGAGTAAAACACTTTTTTAATATGATATATCCCAGATTGCAACGTTCGTTCGTCTTGTCTGAAGTGATTGTTCCTCGCATGTTGGCGGTTCTATCTGGAAGAGGGGGGTTAGCGCTGTCCTCGAGGATGGTGTTTATTTCATCTTGACGTCCTCTTTTTCAGCAAATGGTTTAGTGAGGAAGGAGCTAAGGTTATGGAACATGCCATGTCAGGCTACATAGTAGTCGATATGGCCTGCTCGAATTGATCGGTTCTTGTTGGTAGGTAGTGACGTTATCGGGAGGTCTGCTCTGGGGGTATCCTATTTGTATGCTGTGTGGATGTTGGCAGGGAAAGGATGGGCAGGCAGGTCGAAAGGACGGACAGACGGTCGAGGGACGTGGCTGGTTTGGGCCTGTAGGATAATCAAGAGGGTTTATTTACTTCTAGCATTGGTTTGGGTGTGTCTGTCTGTCTGTCTGTCTGGCCGGGACCTGGTGGAAGGAGCTGAATGTCTGTCTGGTGGGTGTAATGTAGCTCCCGAGTAGAAAGTGGAAGCAGATAGATAGATCAACGACGGGGAACTAAATTCGTCTATGGATGTCAAAGATCTCATGAGTTTAGCGTCAGGGCTTCTTCTCGCTCTTCTTTCTCGATTTTGAGGGCAGGGATACGTGTAGATAGACAAAGGGACGGGTCCAATGTCATGCCACGATGCTGGTTTCTAGTTGGCGTTTATTCCCTAAGTAGCTATACCGTGTGCCTGCTGTATGTGCTCTGCTCAGGTGGTTTGGATGCGGATTAGATGACCAATCGATCGTGCCGGGCAATTTGGAGGGAGAAAGAAAGGTCAACGTGATAAGACTCGAAGCCATAGAGGTCATTATTCTTCTGTATCGCCCTTCCCCGCCTACCTAACCATCACATGAATGCAATCACCTCATGAAACGCGTTTCTCACATATACACACTGTATCTGCCTGTCTGTGTGAAACAATATATGATATGTTCATCACCAAGCAGGAAGGAAGGAGGAGGAATATTTCCGTGGAGCTAGTTGACCAAAGCCATATATATCAATCTGCTTGCTGGTTTAAGGAGTAAGTACGCATGTAAGCAAGATACAACCCATACAAAGAGAAACTGGAATATTCACCCGTCTGGCAAAGAAGATCGCTACCTGTTGTAGCCAAAGAAACGAAACAGCCATGATGAACTCTGACTGACTGACTGGCCACCAACATGTTGATAGTAACTACCCATCGCGAATACAAGGTCAATACTGGTCAGGGAGGAGGCGGTAGGAATCAGTAGTAAATGCCTGTGTCTATTGATCGGTCATGTTTGGTTTCACCAATGGGTTACCCTAGACAGGCAGGCATCGCCAACTGTGCAAAGCGCTGGGCCAGCTTGGTCTTACGAGGGTCCAGTACGTCGCAACTCTGGCATAAGTATACTATGGCGGCTCGAAGGTCTCTATCTGCTTTTCAACAGACAGAACGGAGGTGAGACAAGTCAATGTGTGAGGTGGCGCAGAATGAGGAAGGGCAACCGCACTCGTTCGCCTCGCCGCCCGTTGCGTTACGGGGCCGATCGATCATGTATTTCAAATGTACCATCACTGCATGCCGGTCACAGTTGCCCATAAGTACACGTTATGCTACTTGAAAGCATCAATACAGTCTTTTGAGTCGTCTCAAATCGCTGCGTTGCTTGCTGGCTTGCTTGTCCTAGTCGTGTGGCACCGACGAGGAATGAGCGTTGGCAAAGCAAGCGACAAGCAGGAAGTCAGCGGCAAGGAGCCCGAAGAGCCTTGAAGTGAACAGGATTTGGCTGTCTGCCACTTTTGCGGGCTCTTGCATTTCAACCTTCTTGGACAGGACGAGACAATCTCTCTCTCATTGAGTTAGTAGTTACTGCTGCGAGCTGCGAGTTGACGATGGATAGACGCTGTGACGGAGCGCCTCACCACGCGCAGCAACCACGGCGGCTCGAGACCACACCCCCAGCGACGGGAGAAGCGAATATGGAGAAAGAAAAAGGAGAATCGATCGCATTATCTAAAGGAACCAAAAAGAAAACAATCATAACACATCCGCAGTGGAAGTGTGGTTGTGTAGAAGCATACCGGACACCCGGTAGCGAAAAATGCAAAAAAGGAAAGTTCTCTCTGGCGGGGAATTGAACCCCGGTCTCGAGCGGATCTGACACTGAGGATTCAATGACAAGCTCGCATACTGACCACTATACTACCAAAGACTGGCTGTGCTTGATAAAGCTGGTTGATGAAGACGGCACTCAAATTATTTTATATTCCTTGACGCAATGATAAAAAAATTCATAATGGGTAAAAAAAACCCATGTCCACCATTCGTTTGTAGGACGAGGGGTTCAAACAAATCGATTCATCCGTCGCCTCTTCAGGTCGAACACCTACAGCCAAATGCAAATGCTCTTTTTGCACACAGACTCAGCGCGATGATTTCGTTGCCTCTCTGCCTCCTTCTCCTGTGCATTCTCACCTTCTTCTTTCTCTTTTCCTTCTCCCTAGCACCTTCCTCATATCAGCCCGCCCTACCCAGCGTACCAGCACCCCCAGCACCGGACAGACACTCCATCCCCATCCCCATCCCCATCCCTATCCCATATCGTTCACCCCCCAGTCCATATAGCAAATGCGATCGACCCATCCTGTTCAGCGCATTGCCGTACATACGCACTATTCCAATAATACGTCCGTCGACACGCCATGCCCTGCTGCATAAACCTAGCCCAACCCAACGCAACCCTTTTTTCTGCATGAACGGGCGGGGCGCCTTGTGTGCCATGCCTCCCTCACCCATGAAGCGGGTCGCGACACATTTCTAGGTATGTCTCTTCCTACCCAGGGATAATGCGAGGAAGACGCGAAGAAGAGCTAGAACGACCCAGAGAACACACGAAAAGTAAATCAAGTCATCCAATACAGATAGATTGAAGAGACAAGTTTCAAGTCAACCAAGACAAGTCTGTTTACTTTGTTTGAACAAAAGGAACGTTATATTTGTCTGCCGTAGTGGCGGCGGGGTATTATACTCTTTTTTTTGCGCCTTCAATGGCCGCAAAAAAAACTCCCACAAGTGATCTGGTAGTCTATCATCTTCCTCCACCGATCGATCCCCTCTCTCATCACAATAGTCATCACGTAGTAGACCCCCTCCTACCCTCCTCTTCCTCCCTCCCTTCCTTCCTTTCCCTTCCAGTAAAGTTCTTTATGTACAGCGACCAATGTAAAACCCGGCCTCCCTCTCTCTCCCGTATAGGCCGGGAAGAGGTGAGAGAGACTCTCAATGTGTCGTTTTGGGAATCGAAAAAATAAGTCTCGGGTTTGAAATACACAGATATTTCCTCAACACCTGTTCCATGAATCGACCGACCCCCTTTCCTGTCCTTTGCCCGGAAACACAAAAAGACCAATGCCGATTCAAAAAATAAAAAGTGTCGCATGCTCCCCGTTCCAAACACCAGTCCACGCATCCGGATCCATGGGAAGAGCAAAATTAAGGGACCACCGTGATGCGATGAAAAAGTCCAACAATTAGCCAGCCATGAGCGGGAAGTGGGTATGCCAAATTCGTCACGAAATGAAGGAAAACCGTTCCTCATAAGCGCCTGGATATCTTGAAGCGCGCCAAATCACAAGAGTAGTAGTAGTAGTAATAGCAGTAGGAATAGTAGTATGAACTCTTTGGGGGGCTTGCGAGAGCGCTGGCACTTCGGGCAGACAGACTAATACGTCTCGCCCAGGTCGGCCAGCTTCTGCGTGTGGCTTGTCCTCCTGCTGGCGTTGCTTTCGGTGCTCATCCTACGAGGCCCCGGAATCCCACTAGGTGTCGGTATACCACTGGCTGAGCCGTCTGCATCGAATTTGCTGTAGGTGCCTCGTCGGCTCGGTGTTCGCCCGGCTTCCGGCTCGTCCATTTCGTCGAACTCGACATGGCTGCTGACACTTTGAGAGTGGCCATGCAGACTGCCGCCCATGGAACTGCGGGACCTCAGTCCCATAGGTGTCCTACTACCTCCGTAGCCCATCGAGGAGCGCGATATCGGCCGGGCTATCTCGCTTCGTGAGGCGGGCCGTTCGGGTCTCGCAAACTGAGAAGAGACACTAGCTCGACTGCTCGGCCGCGAGATGGAAACGGAGCTCGAATCAGGATCGTAGTTGCTGGTCCGGTTCGGCAAGGGACCAAAGGATAAACGGGAGACTCCCGACGTACTAAGTCGGGGGATGTGCTTCCCAGCACCGCCAGTAGACTGGCTAGGTGTGTCGTCGGCCACAGAGGAAGCCGTAGAGCCAGCGCCACGCTTCCGGTTGCTGCGCATGGTAACTGTCGAAGGCACCACGGACATGACAGACGAGCGCGGCGACGCCCGCGGGGGAGTTAGAACAGGCGCCGGTAGCTTGGAACGTACGTTGTGGACGCGCGCTTCCAAGCGTTGCATCTGAGCTGTGAGAGAGCGAATGTGGGTGAGGGAGTTGGACGTGGGGATTCTGTGCGAGGCCGAGCGGGCGCCTGCTGTCGCCCTCGCAGGTGCCGGGGTACGAGTGCCAGTAACTGATCGTGCCCCCGGCGGGCGTATGCTGGTGGATGAGGTAAGGGCTCTCGGCTTGGGGGTGACGCTCCTGTCGGCCGAAGGGATGCGCGACTTGGTAGTCGCCGGTGTCCGCAGCCTGGTCTTGGATGAGGGTCTGGGCAGTGGCCCCGAAGTGTCGGACCTGGGAGGCGAGGGCGGGTCTTGGATGGTAGGAATGCTTTTGCTGGGCGGGGGGAGAGTGACGTCGTCGGGGGGAGTGCTGATAAGAGGTGAACTGGCGGTGGAGAGGGGCGAGTGCTCGAAAGTTGGCGATGCGGGCATGGAGATGTCGGTACTAATGGTGGACAGGTGACGGTTCTCGGCCTTCTTGAGCTTATCTTGCAAGATCTCGGCCTCGACCTTGAGATCTGACAGCTCCTCGCGCAATCTCTGGGCTTCGATGCGCAGCGTTTCTCGCTCCTGCTCCCCAATCTTGATTTCCTCCTCCATCATAACGGTCCGCTCGATAGCCTGGTTGAACTTGGATTCCATATCCTCGAGCGACGAGGTGGTGTTGCGAGCTTGGCGCTCAAAATCATCGTTTACCACCTCGATATCGCGCAGTTTGTGCTGCATGGTCCTGTTGGTGTCGCGGAGAGTGGTAATCTCCTTCTCGAGCGCATTCTGGGCCGCATTGGCCTCGGCTTTGGCGTTCTTGCATTTTTCCTGATGGAATATCCCCATGTCAGTCTCGAGTCCGAGCCCAAGCAGAGTCCTCACGTTGGGTAACTCACCTTCCACTCATCTGCTTCAAACTGCAAGGACTCGGCCTTTTCTTGCAGAGAACGCTCCCTCTTGTCGGCAGCGTCGAGATCCTTCTCCAACTCCTGTTCCAACTCGTGACTGGAGTCGCGAAAGTCGGCCAACTCGTTTGCGAGCTGCTCATATTGGCTCTTGTACCATGAGAGGGACTCCTCGACGGAGGCATCCGCGTTGGGCGGGGAGGATGGTGGTTCCGTCATGGTTGCTGAGACTAGGCTGGGAGGTAGGAAGTGCAGACGGGTTATTTAGACCATCCACAACTGTCGCATTCGCTAGTCAAAGACGCGAATGCGCTGAAAATCGGTTGGGAGAGAAAGGGACAGATAAAAATGGCGGTTGGGCGGTGGGCGAAAGAAGAGATATTATAAATCGTAATTGACGAAGAATAGTCGACAAATGAAAGGATGATTTGACAGTGTACTCCTGACGAGGGAATTTGTTAGCATTGATTGCTCTTGACTGGTGCTGCCTCGACACGGCAGCGGTGGTGGTGGTGGTGGTGGTCGCGGTCGCGGTCGCTGCTGCCCGCTGATTGACTGATTGCTGGCTGTAGTTTGTCGCGCGCAAATGAGGGACAGGACATGGACGGGGTCGAGTGCATGCGAATTGGCAGGGGGCGGCGTGCACATACTTGAGAAAGAGGTAAAAACGAGCCGCCTTCACTACTCCCGAGACAGAACAAACTGGTCGCGATATGAAGCTGCACCTGCAATGACGAATGACGGAAGTCACTTGCAGTTGATCGAAGTTGGGCAGGTGGACTTTGGCTGGTCGTTCCCGTGATTTGTGGTGTCGGGTGTTTCGTCAGGCACGCTGGTTTGGGGGGGTTTTGGACTGGCGTGCGTCTACGTCTGCGTCGCCTTGGTCGTTGCCCTGGCGGTTTGTCGAAAGGAAAAGTGCACGAGTTCGTCGCATAAACTCAACTTACCGTATCATGATAGTCATGAGAACGGGGATGTGTTGTCGTCGTCGTGGGTCGGAGGCGCTGTCGAAAAGCTGCCTTGCCCGCCGTTGTCGAAGTCGAAGCGGTGGTGTATTGTCGTTGTTGTTGATGGGAAACCCAAGCGCAACTTGGATTGGAGTGCGGTTTGGCAGTGTCAATACAGGCCCAATCGAGCGAAAGGAGGTACATTGGTGGAGGTACCGAGCCCGACCTCCCCTAATTGTGCAGCCGCTAATACAGCACTGCAAGGACAGGCAGGACAGGCACAAGACGCAGTACTCAGTACTGTCTGGTGGAGGCACACTGGAGGGAGGCACCGCCAAAACCCCCCCCGGGGGACCGTGTGTTGACTTTTGGGCAGCTGCACTCTCAATTTGTTGATTGGGAGGGGGGCCATTGGGGGTCTCTGCCAGTCCGACTCAGTCATAGCGTCTCCACCCGCCACCAAAGCAAGTCCAGTCAGCCACTTAGCTGCTTAGCTTTCCTGCTGCTGGCATGCCGCTACTCCTCATTGGGCCAACCCGCTACCATGGGCAACCTGTCCAGTCTGCCTGCGTCTGCCAGTGATGCAGGTCCGGAAAACCAAAACACAAGCCCAACTTGCATTGACTGATTGCCGTGCTTTTTCTGTCTTCTTCTTCTGGGCAGTCAGCCAGTCATGAATCGGCAGAGGTACGTACGAGCTGGAATCATGGACAAGAAGGTCAGTCGTGGTGTTGCATTCATTGTACATTACGTTGATCCATCATCACCGCCATTTTCATTTTCAATTAATGTCCCATCGGGACTAGTCCTTCGTCATCCATCTCACCGTTCCAAAGCTTCGTCCCAATTTGTCCCAACTTGTCAGGTAGGTCCCGGCTCTAAATTGATTCCGCAACGGTTAGATCTCCCTTGTGATTGCAACCCTGCCTCATGTTTCATCCATGTGATCGACTGCCACCTTATTATGCCGCCTCTCTCTTTATTTGAACGTCAATGCGCCCCCTGACTGAGAGACTGGTACGAGACCGCCAAAAGAACATGACAGATGAGATGGGAAGCATCGCATCCTGGGGGTCAGGCAAAAAAATCGTCAGATTGGCACAACAACGACATCTCCAGATCTACGGAATATATATTGCGACACTGACAGCAGGCCCAAAGCCCGACTTTTCCACATCTTTCTGTTCGCGCCCGCCTTACCTTGCCTTACCTTCGGACACTACCGAAGCTACTACTGACGCGCCCCACCGTGCAAAGACGTGAAATGCCAGAAATGGTCACCTGCGCCAGCACATCGGGCGAACTACCTACAACCACTATGACCACCAAATCCACCATTGCCGCCGCAACAGTCTCTACAAACCCTTGGGGCCGCGGCAGCAACAGCAGTAGCAGCAGCACCTCCTCCTCCAGTTCGATTCCGCCTCGTTAATGGAACCAAACAGCCTCTTCCCCCCCGTCCGTCACCTTGGAGACCATCTGCACGTCTTTTCCGTTCGGGTGCCAGATTGCCCCACGATTGGGCCTCCACGGGCAAACCTGGTCCGCACTTTCCATGGTCCGGCCCATGATTGATCTGGTGCAGGTGCGTATGGGCCCATCATGACGAGATATTGTAGGGCGACTGGGTTACCCCTCCTCACCCCAGGGTCATTTGCACGAAGGCATCGTAGGCCTAACTGACGTTGCTGCCCGTCAACCACGTGCCGTGGGACCCTGTCACTACTCCAAAGGAAGACCAAGCAAGCATGCGAACATAACCCACTGGTCCACACGCGATCACATCCGGAGGGGTTATGGGATCCGCCGCTGCCGCCCATGGACAACCCCTCCCTCAAACATATTCGACTATCGCGAGACACCCCATGGCCATCGCGCATAGGCTGATGTCAGGGCAACCGGAGTGTTGTTTATTCGAAGAAGTTCTCTGTCCCCCCCGCTTCAATTGTGCACTGCTTCAAGAGAGGCTACGAGTGCATGACTGATTCTGAGGAGCCCGAGAACTTAGTCGACCGCACGTTGTCCTGACCAAACTGGCATCAAGTTGTGCGCCCAAGCCTATAGTACTGCCTTCCACAGCTCTTAATGGCCGGCCTAGAATGAGGACTCAGGGCCTGCCGCGATGCCGAAAGGAAGAGCTTCCTGTAGCATTAGGATGGCGGCATACACGTCCAATACCCCACGGTCTCGGTAATTTCCCATGCATTCTGAGAGACGCTTAAACGACACACTTGGACTCGATATATTCTGATACTCCCCCAAGCAGATGCTCACTGTGTATTCATTCATATGGTAGATTACTCATTCTGAACTGCCCATTGCAGCTGTTGAACTTTTGGGGGATCTCCAAAGTCTACTAACTAGATATTTACTATTCCCCGGAAATCCATGCCATGAAAGCCCAGTCTCAGCCTACTATATTCGGGGCCAAGGTCCCAACAAGCAGGCATGTGTTAGAGACAATGATGGAAAGAGAAAACGGTTCGTACAATGCAATTGTATCGTCACCATCGCCTGGCTAAACAGCTAGAGCTATGGCACTTACTGGGTTCAGTCATTGATTGCCTTTGCGGTCTATGGAATAGGCGACTCATCATAACGATGGACACAACCTTTAAGAATCTCTTAGCCCACATGGAAAGCGGCTGTGATTGTCACTTTTCTGTTTTCGGTAGCTTTTCTTTTACCTCGTCATGAACAAAGCGATATTTCCGTCTTTGCAAGTGGTACCCTTCACCACTAGCCTTTTCTACTACTGCGAGCTATTCCACTGTCTCGGCCAGATGATTGTCACTGGGCCAAGTTGATGATGACATCTTCAGGGGGCTTCAACCGCATGTGAAAGTCTTGTAGTAGATATCTACTTTGGAGCACAACGCAAAAGGTAGCATAAAGTGAACCCAACTACTCACGACTAGACTTGAACCGGAATTCATTTTTCTTTTCTTTTCTTTTTGAGCAAACGTGTTTTGCCATAAAGCTTGATGGGCCTTCTTTTTTGTCCTTGTTTATCCTGAGGATTGGCGATTGTCTTATTCCCTGCTTGAGGCCTGTGACAGCTTCCCTCTATTCCAAGGGTATAGACATCAAAAGTATACCAAAACATGAACCTAACGAACTCATCACCGAACTTATGTCTATGTCTGCTTTATTTCATTCTGGAAAGCAAAAGTGTCTTACTATTAAAGTACATGATAAGCCTCACCAAAAATGAATCTCACTGTTTGCCATTGGATTCAAACCGATAACCGCCTAATTCCTCTCAAGAGCAAGTAGCAAACGTGCTTTACCATTACGTTAAACGAACCACTAAGCAATAGATCTTCATTGACTATCATTCTGATACTCAGCGACTGTCTTATTCCCTGCTATAACCTTATAATGGATCTACTGTATTCAAGAAGGAATAGATGTAAGAAAGAAAAACAGATCCAAAAATGAGTGAAGCTCTCTGCTCGCCACCGGATTTGAACCGATAACCGACTACTTCTTCTCGGGAGAGGGTAGCAGACATGCTTTACCATTAAGCTAAACGAGCTTCAAAGCGCCACATCCTTCGGGCCTCATGATCATACTCGGCGACCACCTTATTGCCTATTTGAACCCCTTTATGACTGATGGTATTTTCCCTTAGAGTGAGTGAATGCAATACTTGGCCAAGGCTCACGAGGGAGTGAACCGGGGAATGGGAACGAAACTGACGATGTCACAATGTTATAGGCTCGGACAAAGAAAGTTGCGTTTAGCCAGCCGGTCTTGTCTCCCCCAACTTGGCTCATCGTTGTGCTGTAGGCACAAAGGCCCATGATGGTTTCAGGTCGAGTATATACTATCTCTAGACTTTCATTTGCTTGGTTCAGGAGAGGTCTAGAGCGCTCTCTAGCTTCTTGTATCAGAGCAATGCGGGAGCCCCGATCTGTCCCTCGGATCCGAACCCCTGAAGAGACTGGGGGCCAGTGAGCGAACCATCCATCTCGAGCTTTGTAATCACAGCAAGTCTCCCCAAAAGCCTGATTGTGGTGAAGACTATGTCAAAGTTGCTTCAATCTGGAGCAAATCATATACTTATCATCTTCCCCCCCTTTTTTCCCACAGCCTGTCTCTAGTCCCCCTTGACAAAAGGGGCTTTTGCTTACTGGTTAGACTCTGCATGGCACTCACCAAACCATGAAGATCGCTCAAGCTACCTCGATGTATTTTAGTCGTGGTAGCAAGGCTGCCACTACTGGATAACTACCCATAACCAAGTGATTCAGTATAGCAAAATCAGTAGAAGCAGGACCCGCTAATTTTCAAGGGGGAAACGATCCCTATTATAAGCCATTGCCCGGATCCTTTCCCAGGCGAGGTATTGGAACAAGAATAGCGGACCATAGTTCTGCAATGACAGGTAAATTAAAAAATTTCTTTTGGCAAGTACCCGCTACACATGTAAAAGTCTCCCTTTTCGCTCCCGCATCGGGGAAAAGAACCAACCATGCCAACTCCTTTCAGCTAACTGAACGAGATCGTGTAACTTAAACCCGTTCTATTCACTTAAACACAACCCGAACCCCCTTCGAATCCGCATGCCCATGCGGAATGAAGAAATCATGCACCACCTCCACGTCCCGCACCGTAGTCTCGTACAGCTCCATCTCAAACCGGTCGCTCCCAAAGACAGCCGCCAGGGTCAAGTAGATCTCCGCCGTCGCGAGGTTGATGCCCAGACACTGCCGCGTGCCTTTGCTGAACGGCACCAGGTACCTCTCGAGCGCGGCCACTTGAGCCCGTCTCGCCTCCTTTTCATTTTCTTCTTCGTCGGTGCTATCAGACGTCTTTAGCGGAGGGAGCAGCCACCGCTCCGGGTCAAACCTGTCCGGGTCCGGAAATAGGTTCGGGTCGCGGTGCTGCAGCAGCGCCGTCATCGACACGGGCGTGCCCTTGGGTATGACCCATTCCTTGCCCCTGACCCCTTTCCCCTCCCCACAATGATACCGCAGCGGCGCGTCGGCCGAGATGCGCTGCAGCCTCCCCACGACGCCGTGCGCAAACCGATGGCCCTCCTGGACCACAGCCCTCAGATACGGCAGCCGCTCTAGCTGCGCGACGGACGCCGTCCTTACGTCCGCGACCTGGCCCCGCAGCTCGGCCCGGAGCCGCGTGTGGATCGCCGGGTCGGCCAGGACGTAGTACGTGACCGTCTTGAGGAAGAAGGACGTCGTCTCCTGGCCCGCGGCGATCATGGTCTGGCCCTCGTCGACGAGGCGCGGGAGAGTTTTTTCCTCGGGCGGGAGGTCGCCGTTGATCAACTCGTGGAAGATGTTGGTGGTTTGCTGCTGCTGACCAGAGCTTCCTTCTTTTTCTTCTTCGTACTTTTGCTTCTCCTCTCCTCTTTTCGTATCCTGCATCTTCTTCTTCTCCTCTTGGTGGTGCGCCTGCTGCTGCCGCATGAGCCCGGATATTTGCCGCTCCAGATCCTTCTGTAGATTGATAATGTGCATCACGGCCGGATTGACCCGCTCCACGATCCACTCGGGCGTCGCCCGCATCACCGGATGTAGCCACGGGAACTGCTTATTCACATGACAAGCCCGGGTGCCCTCGACCATGACCTGTGGCCACTCGCGGCGCCAGTCAGGGTCCTGCACGCACCCGTACGACGTGTCGAACGCGTAGCGGGTGATAATGTCGGTAGTGAGCGCGGCGTACGCCCAGAGCACATCGAGGGGCTCCCCCGTTTTTTTGAGGGCCTCGAACCGGGGACACAGGACCCCGTGCAGCAGGTCGCGGATGAGCGGCTCCATGTGCCGCGCGATGGACTGCTTGCCGAAGAAGGGGTTCAGCGCTGCCCGCCGCTGTCGGTGCAGGTCGTGCGGCACCGTCCCGAAGCCCGAGAGGCTGTTGCCGAACATGCCGACAGACCAGGACCACTTGTCGCGGCGCTGGCCGGGACCGCTAAAGAGAACATCATAGAAATCCGGGTCGCGGACGTGGAGCTCGTAGGGGTTGATCCGGATGATGGGGCCTTTGGGATGGGCCGTCCCATGTCAGTTGCTCTCACTCTTTCTCTCTCTTACTCTCTGTTGGGTCAAGCAAGGAGGGAAAGCTTACCATATCGATCATGTAACTCGATGATCTTGACCCAGTACCTGCCCCCACACACGACGTCGTAGTAGAACTCGTACCAGAACGACAGGGCCGCCAGCTTCGGGCCCGGGAAACCGGCGATGGGGCAGAGGTAGAGGCGGTAGATAGCCAGGCCCAGCAGGTACACGAAAGATGCACCCGCTCCGGCCAGGACCACATTCAGTGCGGTGAAAGGAGACAAATCATAATAGTGATAGGAATCTTCCATTGTTGTGCAGATTCTGGAATAAACACTCCACGAATTGTTGGGGGAGGAAACACTTGAAGCGAGGATCAACCACGCGCGCCGATCTACCTGCAGATGGGGATGCCAGCCCGGAATCTTATACACTCTCTCGCCCCTCTCAATCAATTGATAGCATCGATTGATCTTGGAAATGCGGAGTCAAATCTGCTTGCCAAGGATCGAGAGATTAGGCGAACCAATCGGGCTTGATGCTTCATTGGGGTTACCTGTAAGCTGACACGGTCTGGACTTCCTTGGCTCGATTACTACTTTGAGTAGTCGTAGTAGTACAAGCAACGCATACTATATGTCACCATGAACCGTAGCTCAATGGTGCTTTCTCGAGAGCAGATAAAAATACGAGAACCGATCAATCCAACCCCCCCTTTCTCACACTCAAGCCGGCGTCATGCTGACCCAACATCCGTGGAGCATTGACAGGTTGATTCCCAGCTTCTGCACGGGGGGCTTCTCATCCCGCCGCTCGATCTGCTGGTAGGCCTGCAGGATTCGGAACGTGGTCATGGCGATAGCAGTCAGGGCAAACTGCTGACCAATACCTGCTCGACGAGAGATTAATAATGGGATATAGCTAATGGTCCAGGAGCATGGGGGTATTAACTTACATATGCGCGGACCCGCGTTGAATGGAACATACTCATACCTAAGGAGTTGTTGTGTCAGCGTCTCATATTCAACAATTAAGACATGGGCCATGGTGGCGAGGGAGTAAGCAGTTCATCACATACGTAGGTCGTATCGTCTCCCACCGCTCCGGCCGAAACTCCTCCGCATCCTCGCCATACAGGTCCTTGCGCCGCTGCATGCACCAAGGCTGGTACCGCACATTCGTCCCCTTAGGGACGAAAATGGGCTCCTTGCCCTCGGGGCCGCCGCCGCGGGGCAGCACCGTGTCGCGGACGGCCTCGCGCGCGTTGAGGGCGACGGGCGGGTTGAGGCGCAGCGCCTCCTTGATGGCCATCTGCAGGTACGTCATGCCCTTGAGCTGCTCCCACGAGGGGTTCCCGGTGCCCAGGGCCGCGATCTCGTCGCGCAGCCGGCGGACCACGTCGGGCCGCCGCGACAGCTCGAGGAACAGATACGTCAGCACGCTCGTCGTGGTGTCGCGGCCCGCGACGAAGATGCTGAGCAGCTGGTCGCGGATGACGTCGTCGGGCTCGCCCGTGTCGATGAGCTGGTCGAGGAAGACGTAGCGGCTTTCGTTGTTGTCCTTCTCGGTCGGCGAAGATGCTTTCTCGGCGCGCTGCTCCTTGACCTTGGCCACGAAGCGCGCGATGTACTGCCGCATGAAGCGGACGTACTCGTTCAGCTCCTTGTCGGGCCGCAGCTGCGTCAGCCAGCCCAGGCGGGCGCGCCAGGCGATCTTGTGCATGGAGGCGTCAAAATACTTGACGAATGTCAGGGAGTCCGCGTCGGCGCCCTCCAGCAGATTGGTGGACTGGCCGAACATGAAGTCGGACGTGGTGTCGACCATGAGCATGGAGAACAGATCCTGCAGGTCGACCGGCGCGCTGGCGCCCGTGCCGTGCGGGAGCTTGGCCAGCAGCTTGCGGGCGTGCAGGTCGAAGCGCTCGAGGTCGGTGAGCTGGTTGCGCACAAAGGCCGGGCGCAGGGTGGCGCGGGCATGTTGCCACTCGGCACCGTTGACGGTGAAGATGGAGTGGTAGCCCAGGACGGGGTGGAATCCTTGGATGCGGTGGTGGGGAATGACCCAGTCGTCGAACTTCGTGGCGAGCACCGTCTTGATGTTGTCGGGTTCGTCGGTGGAGATGGTCATGGTCCACTCCGGGAAGATCTGGTGGCGGAAGGTGTGGCCCATCTGGTGTTGTAGCTGGGAGCGGCGCTGGAGTAGCATGTTCTGCTTCATAGAGGACGCCGTCGACAGGAGGTAGCGTATCCCTCCTGGGTCGTTGCGGATCTGCTTGGGCGGTGCGCAGCCGTGCTTGGCCATGTTGCGGTAGTACATGTAGTCTGCGCGGAGGATAACATGGACGTAGAGGGTTATCACCCCCAACAGCAGCTCAAACCATATCTGCTTAGATGAAAGCGGTCCCGGTCGCAGATGGAGGACATCAATAACGAATGCGACCGTCGCAGCAGCGGTGGTTGCGGCTGCTGTGAAGTAGAGCCGGGTGGCAGCTTTCGCAGGTTGGGTGTCCATGGTCGGAAGTTGTGATTGTGACGCACACAGGGCCGACCGACGCCACAAACTGCAAGTCTCCAAGGACTTGAGGTTGCTGACGCTTCTATGCTACAGGAAACAAAATAAAGGCAGAAGATGGATCGTGTAATACTAGCTCATTGGGGACCACAGTGGGTTTGATGGATCTATATGGTTGCACTACATCTCCGACAAATCCGGGGAAGTTGGAGTTGATATGGGGCGGTTTACCATCTGCCCCTCTCTGCCCCCCCTGCAGCTGAAGATCATGTGTTTACATAAGACAGCCCAGTACGTTCATATGTTGTATGTACGCAATGCCTAACCTGACCTACATGTACCTATCAGCCATAGCACATGCATGAATGCCTGCCACGTGACACCCCAAGAATCACCTCGGTCACTTCTGGAAATAGCAAGCAACATCTCGTGTTACACTTATCATAGCTTCGCGAGAATTTTATTCTCTAACATTAAAACAGCCGGGCTCGCATCGCATCATCGGTAAACGGCCACGGCCTGCCCTCTGTAAACTCCCAATCAAGCCACTCTTGTGTCCCGAGCGCCCCGAAAAGCGCCATGACCCCTGGACTAGGTCTCCAGTCCCCAACCTGCCACTGTACCACCGGGGTCTTCGTCTTACCGCCGCTGTCACTGTCGTCGTCGCCGCCGTTACCACGGTCGGCAATATAGCGCACACCCCACCTATGCACGCTGTACTTCTCGTACGGTGCATCGCCCGCATATTCCTCTTCTCTGCTTTCCGAGGGCGACCACCAGACGTGTGCAAACAGCTCCGCGTCCTCCAATCGGGGCATGTTGGCCACCGCTGCCGCAAACCGCCCAAGCAAAGGCTCGATCCTCTCCCGGTGGGGCTCCGTGCGAAACATGTCAGGGAGATGATCGAGCTCCGAGTCCCCATTTGGAAACTCATCGTATTCTTCGTCAATCTCCTTGTCCACGGCTACGTCGTGTTCGCGAGGGTAATCCGTCGTCTCGGAAATGTGGAACCCACCTTCTCTCTCTTCTTGTTCCGAGTCGCTGCCGCTGTGCAAGGGATCCTCACCGCGCGGACCGACAAAGTACCACATCCCATCCGGGCGGAGCGGGTGGAACTCGACCCGGAGCCGCTGCAGAGAGGGCCACTGCGGATCCTCAGCCGCCCCGGCAGTGGGGAACAGGTCTTCTGTCACCAGAGCCCGTATGTCCAGCCTCTCGAGCTGCACAGCTAACTGGCACAGCCCCACGCTCACGGGATCCTTCTCGGCCGGGTGGACCAGGTCAGGTCGGGCCGCGCTCTGGTCTTCTACCGCGATCTGCTCCGGCTCCCAGAAGTGCAACAGCGCGTTCTTGAGACTCGCCGGAATTTGTCGGCCGCGGAGGAACTTCTCCTGTTCGCAAAGCGCATGGCCAAAGTCATGTCGCGCGTCCCGGAGGGGTCCCTCCCAGGGCCGGGCGTAGTGCTCGCGCACCGGTGTGCTGGGCGAGGCGTAAGACATGGGCCTTTCCCACATCCACGGGAGCAGGAGCGTGGTGAGATTCGGCAGGGCGGCGATGCACTGCAAAGGGACGAGAAGCGATAAGGGGCGGATGCCGTACAAGTTGCAGACCCCTTTATACGTCTCCGCTGATTTGACAGATAATCTGTGTATGAAGGGGAGAAAGGGCAGGGTCTCCGGGTCATGCAGATGGAGGCGCCGCGAATGGTACCTGCGGTGGTCGCATCCGGGGTAGATGTCAAAGGACTGCGCCGCCACCTCGATGCCCAGCGAGATACCCTCGGGTGCTACGGGCGGGGATGGGTTGGTAGTGGCAGCATGGGCGGCGAGCTGCGAGTACAAGGCGTGGATGCGGGAAGAGATATGGGCGCTGACGTATGTGGCCTCTTGGGCCGTCTCGTGGCATGCCAGGCGGTTTTCAGGAGGGTTAGTGAGGAGCGGCAGCGTGATTTCGCACTGTAGGTTGCCGCGCAGCACGCCGTCGGGTGAGCGAGACGCCTGGATCTTGGCCTGGGCTTGACTTTCATAGGCCTGGTCAAGCACAAGGAAGCCCATGATGGTTTGTGCGTGGTGGAGGATGCTGGTGTGCGATGTCGACGGGAAGAGGGAGGAAAAGAGGGGAGAGGCTGCAGCCATAATATCCCTGGACGCCAATGAAACAAGATGAGATTGCAGTTAGGCTCTGGCGGCAAAGCCCCACTCGATACTTGGATAAGGTACCTTGAGGTATGGACCAGTCGTGCTCACTTACAAACAAGTAGAAGTCGTCCCGTGAACCTCGAGTGTCACGATTTGCTAAACCGGCTTTGTTGTCGTTGTTGTTGTTATTGTCCAGATCAAGATCTCTTTTCTTGCTGACAGACCCGGCGACCACCGTGTTCCAGTAGTCGTCCTGGTTGCTGAAGTCGATACGCATCTGGGTACTGCCGAGGTCGCGCGGGACGCGCTCAAACTCGTAGTCGACGGTGAGATCGTAGACAACCGGCTTGAGGTGCGACGCAAGAGGCTAGTTTGATCATCCTCAGGGGAAGGCACCGTGCTCTTAGCAACGGCGCCCTTGCCGGGGCCACAACCCTTGGGCATCTGCAAGATAGTGCCAGGAACATCGTGACCGAGACCAATCTTGCCGCAGTTGCTATCGGCAGTGAAGTCAGTGTAGACCATACGGACCTTTTGCTCGCACTCTGTGACGGCATCGTTGCAGTCAAAGACGTCCCAGTGGGAGCCGTCACGCTGGTCGAGGGAGAACTGGAGTTCGTCAAGGGAGACGAGGACCACGAACTGGAAAGTGACCTCATTGTTGTCCGTGTCGTCGCCAGCAGATGTCCTGTCTGTCTTGAGGGTGAAGTCGGTGTCAACTCCGCCCTCGGGTGGAGCTCGAAGAGGTTCTTCGGCGGCGCCAGGAGGAAAAGGGGCTCGCCGTCTGACTGGCAGCAGGAGGGACGGACGCGGTCGAGGTGGATACCACAGGTCTCGCCTCCGCTAAAGTACGAGTCGATGATTGATCTGAACTTTCTTCGTGTCCGGCCAGTGACCGTTGCATAATTTAGTGTCGCCGAGGGCCTTGGGGTATAGTACCACCGACAGCGCCGACATTGAGCGTCATTCTAGTCGATGGCCCAAATCAGGTACCCGCCTAGACCAATCTCGCTGGCTAGGTCCTTCTTCTGCTTGAATGTGCTCTTGTCGTCAAACGATACCCACTGGTCATTGTTCCAAATGATGCATTTGACGCCAGCGTTCTTATCGTGCACAGGCTTGAGGTTCTTGGTGTCAATAATCTCCATGATCTCGCGGCAACTGAGGAAAGCAAGCGCCAGCGGCTACATCGATCCGATCAACGTACCCAGTCAAAGTCAACACCATCAAATGCATGTTGCCAAAGGAAGGACATCATATTCTTGATGAACCGTGCCCGAATCTCCTTTGAACTAACCATGTTGCTGAGGACCTTCTGCAGGGGATCGGAGTCGTTGTGCGTCCATCCACTAAAGCAATGATAGTCTTGAGGGCGGGGCTTTTCTTCTTGAGACTGGTAAAGTCCGTGAACAGCTTATATGGTAGACCGTCCATGCCAATGATGTTGTACTCATTCGGGGTGATGAAGGCAAAAGAGAAGTATAGATGAATCAGAGAATTATCGGGAATATCGCCCAGGCCCATATCCTGACATGTCGAGTTGTGCCGCCAAGCCTCGTAGTATCCAATGACACGGTTAAGCTGGTTAGGGGCCTTGTTCTTGGGGCCTGGCTGGTTGCAGTTGGATTGGCATCCACCAGTAGCCCCGTGGTCTTCCTTGTCACAGAAGCTCTCGGTCATTCCACAGAGACCCCATGTGCCACAACAGACGTTGATGGGGCACCTCTGGCCCGGAACCTTGGCGTTTTCACCGCACTCTGCTTTAACATCGCAGTTGGACCAGCACAAGCCTTCGCTGCGGTGTGTCTTCGCTGCGGCATAGTAACAGCTTGGCTGGTATATATGGAATGTGTTCGAGCTTAAAATTGGTCTGGTAGAGATAAGCTAAAATGCCGTCGGTATTTGATTCATACATAATAGAGATAGCTAGTGTAGCATGCTACCCTCCACTGGGGGCTTACCCCTATTACCACTGCGATGCGTAGTTTGTGGGTTTGGTGTACTTATTACCTGAGTTGGTTCTGATTTGGCCTGCCACCCCGTTCCCTTATTATTTTCAGTCGCTGCGGTCTTTTGGACGAACGTATGCAGGCCCTAGAGTATAGGGAGGATAATAGCATTTACGTGCTATTTCCCTTGAAATCATAACATGTATGAAATCTAGTTTTTCTAGGTACGGTAGCGGGTCGGGCAGTTCGGTAGTGAGCAGCTCGGTAAGGTCCTCCAGCGCTTTCCGATGACCAGCCCACCCTCTGGATTTCCCGTTGGCGCATTCTTCGTCGGGACACCAGGTGACGTGACGCAGCTCCTCGTCCAGGGCGAGCCCGTACGACGCAGGGTCCATCGCTTGAAGCCACCGAAAGTGGGGGCAGCCGAAGAAGAGAGCATCCAAGTTAGGCACCGCTACCCTCCATTGCCTCATGAGGCTCAACCCGCGTTTATCCAAAGTCCAGCGATACTCGCCACTATATTCGTCGCCCGGCTCAATGTTGATACTCCCATGACACACCTTGCAGAAGTCGTGTCCGTGAGTCGGCTCTATCCACAGGATATCATCCGAACCCGTGTCCTGTGACTTATTCCGCTGCAAAGTTATTTCTTGAAACCCTTGTGCCGTTAGGACAGTCTCAGGGTATGGCTTCTTCGATTCGAACCGAATTGCTTCGTGAGCGAGACCACCTGTCAGTTCGGCCAGCATGTGCTCACTATCAAATTTGACGTGATGACACAGAAGTTCGTTATAATCCAGGGCCAGTTTCGATAGCAGTGGTATCGTTTTCTCGAATTTAGGAGTGAAGTCAGGCTTGTAATCGTAACCTTTGTTTGCCTTGTTTTCGGACAAGGCAGCTCTGGTACTCAAAGGAAGCGGCATATTCCACTGTATGCACAAGGATCCGTTATCATCAGGGGGGCAATAAGAGGAACCACACTTTCCCGGACTTGACCGCCTTCCCTTGGGAGCTGCCGGAATATACGTAGCAGAGGGTGACATGACGGTGCGGCAAAGGGTCTCATCAAACTCTCTAAAACATATATCGCAACGTAGCATCCAAGGCGGGTTGTCATTTTCGCCTAGAGGTGACGTAATCAATGCTTTCTTCCAGTTCTCAATCGATCCAAACGATACCCAGCGATGTTGACAGATGGATATTCCACCCTCGAACATGATGCATACGGCCCCGTCCTCAGTATTGCGCTGTTGGGCTAAGAACATGAGTAAAGGATGTTGGCGTTTACATGCAATGCAGTGTTTTGTTCTTTCCCTCATCCCCCGCATGGTAGCCGAATATATTGACTCGCCGCCTGGTTCTGTTGGTGTCCTGAAATGGAGACAGGCTAAGCAACTTCCGCGCCGACGGAGTCGTTCACGAACGTCTGACCAATTTACTCCGAGGTTGGGAAGCTGGGTGAAGATCGGATACTCGCAACGGTAAGGACTGTTTGGTTTCCATCGTAGTTTCGAGAGGAGTTCTCCCGTGCGTGAGCCATGAAACATACTGGACCAATTCCATTCTGTGTCGGAGACGAATTCAAAATGGGACAGGATGCGCCGGAAACAAGAACAAGTTTGGCGTAGAATGTATATATCGGCTCCTTTGAGTTGGCGGCAAATCTCAAGTAGCAATTCATCGGGCAGCCGATAAACTGGGCTGAGGGCCGAATTGTATTGCGCGGCCACCGCCCACCATTCGTTCGATGATGATACAATAGGCTGTTTGACACGAAAAGGCTGTTGTATCGATTGCCAAAAGCTTTCACGCTTGTTCAGCTTTTGCTCCATCGTTTTCTCTGTTGAGCTTTCACTGATAGAAGGCCCCATCTTTCGGCGCCGGGACTGCTGCATTTGGTACTGAAGCATTTGTGATACAACCACCGACGCCATAGTGACGATAAGGGCATATGACAGAATTCTACTTCTCTTTTGTTTTGGATTCAGGGCCGAAATTGTCACAAAGCGACCAAGGGTAATAGGGTGGAGAATCAATAGTACAAAAAGATGGTAAGCTGGAGAAAGAGAGAACATACAAAACAAGAGCACTCCAGTGCCATATATACATGAATGGGTCTGGTGAGTAGATGTATTCAATGAGACTTTCAAAAATCTTCCAATTACCAACACGACTCCCGCAGATGGACAAAACCTTGTTGGCGCTATTAGCTTCTAAAATGACGGAGAATGCGTAAATTTTCTCATTCCGTCTCTCCGACCATTACTGTGACTGGTAGGCTTGCCTAATGTCACGATATATGTATAATTAACTCGTCCTCGGAAGGTAATTTCCTTCTTAGCTTCTCCTTGGTGATGCGCTAAGTCCAAAGACTGTGCATTCACAACTGACCACGTCTTCTAAAGCTGAGGCGCCATAAGCTCCAGTATCTCACCCATCTTCGTCCCCTGTCGGAGATATTATTGCATATCCCCGCGGCTTTGTACATGTTTCCTTCGCCATGAACCCCAGTGCCACTTTCACCGGCGTCCCATTCACGATGCTTCCCTCTTCCGCCACCGGCAGCGCGACGACAATGGAGCCGACCCCGCCCAATTATTTGGTTTTATTGCACCATCAGATGTACGTTGAGGTCAGCATGGTGTATAAAGTTGGTACCAATATACTGGGGGCGATAGTAGGATTTACCATGTCTCATCGGAGGCCTATGCAAGTCACGAGGGCATCACACAAGAGTCAAGTCGTTACAGTATCGTGGTTTGACGTTCCTGTCCTCCAGAGTATCTCTCGTTACGCAACGGAGTTACAAGGTACCTGGGGGTGGCTCAGGGGGGCCCTGGCCCCATCAACTCAGGGCTAGATACGCGGTACGTCATTGTGATTGGAAAGTTGCGCATCAGCTGGGCTTCCTACTTCGGATAACCAAGCCCGGGAATTGTCCAGGGCGCGCCGCGGCAGCTTCCGGCTTATATGCGTGTACGGTACCGAAGCGCCACAACTGGCAAGCAACCGAACGAAACGTGCTCTAACTCTGGCTGGAGGGGCAATCGGCCCCGAAGTAGGCGTGGGCATGGTATTGCTCGCGCACGATGTTGACGCTAACATTCATTCGATTGGTTGTCGAGCATATTATGACCTAAATTTAGCGTTCCTATCGCCCTTTTGTTCTTTTCGACATCAGTGAGGATCTTTTCGGGTTGCCAAGAATCTGGGAAGCAGCTGCTGAGTCATAAGAAGGCATTGTCTCGCTTCCCGCTGCGAGAGAGATAAAGCGAGAACCGACAGGTAGCAGGCTAGAAAGATGGGCCATCAATTCCTGCGTATCGTATACCGCGTATTACCTTGCGTGATAAGTTGACACTTGAGTGTATGTGGCTAAATGTGGACCAGCATTTGAACATATTGGCTGCAAGTCAACGAAGCAATGTGGGAGCATCCAACCAGGCATGGGTCGGGGCTGAAATACGCGAGCTACATAGAAAATACGCGAGAATCCTTATGGATTCAGGTAGGATTTCACCCACGTCCACTAACGCTGTTACGCTCAGTCCACATCCACCCTGATAAGTAATATTCTCTGGAATAGGTCACGTAAGCAAGCCAATTAGCAGGGCAATAGTCGTACAAATGTAGAGCGGCATCAGTATACATCACCGGAAGCTCCAAGTAAACGTGGCTATCAGGTCGATTGTGAGAATCTCACGTAAGAGCTTTAATAATGTTGGCGGGTTTTCGGGACCGTATAATGCTGCGTGGGTGAATCCTTCGTTTGATGCATACAAGGTTGAGGTTTCATCGTGATAATCCCACCCAGAATTGATTTCGCTCGCACCATACGACGACAACCCCTGGAGCTGCGGTCAGACTGGAGTAACACATACTGGTTCCAGCTCCGATTCGATGTCAAGCCCGGGGCTGTATGATGGGCCGAGCCTATAGATGAAAGAAAGACATTGCCATTGCTTATCTGCCCACATCTATGCATTTATAGTAGGTCATGTATCTATCATAGGTTGTAAACGCTGCTAAGATAAGTGATATCTGTTTTCGTCTCGTTTTACCATTCATATCTCTATCTCTATAGCATTGCTGGCCTCAACCGCCCTCACCATGGGTAGTGTCAATAGACACCACCCCCTGCGCCGAAGCTGTGGCTTTTGCCGAGCCAGGAAAATCAAATGTTCCAACGAGGCCATATGCGAGGCTTGCAGGAAGCAAAATGTCGATTGCATCTATGAGTCGGAGCCCCCCAAGCCCACAACCACACGCAACCTCTTGCAACAGTTCGAGGCTGAGCCCACCACAGCCACACCCGAGCGGGACTTTGCCCCGACCGCCGCCGGAAATGTCCTGCACCATGCTGCCGTAGGGACTCAAGATAGCGGCGCCGATTCCGAAGTCCTGGGCCTGAAACTGGAGACCATGTTTGCCGAAAGGTTCCTGGAGGACCACACCGAGGCGTCGCCTAATCCCTGGCAGAGAAAGATTTCTGAGCTTCATGATTTAGCCGTCGATATTGACACACCGCCCAGTGCATATAATTCGAGTTTAGGCAGTCATGGAGTCAACTATGGTGGGGTTCTATCAGTTATTGCCCAAGATCTCGTCGCCCTAGTGACGACCAAATTTGGCAGTTTGGGCAGTCATTACATCGACCATGGCGGGGGCAAGATCCTCATCCGAGGGCTGGTAGGCGATAAGACAGCGACCATGTTTGACCCGGTGGTGCCGGGGCCCAGCCCTCTCGCAGAATATGGAACGCGTCAGGTCATGCAGATTATCGACATCTGGTTCTCAACTCACCCCTTTTCCTTCTTGTTGTCCAAAACTCTATTCATACACCAGTTTAAGAGCGGAACGCACGATGAGGCGCTTCTAGCCATCATCCTGGCTGATGCCAACTTCTTCGTCGGCGACGAGATCGCAAAGTCCCGCAGCCAGGTGCTCTTGCGCTTCGCCACGGCTCAGCTCTATGAAAGGTCGTCGCACGCCGCATTCTGTGTGGCGGAAGGCGGCACGGGGCACACCCCTGCAAGACCAGCTTCGTCGGCCATTTCCACTGCGCAATCGCTGACCCTACTCGGCTTGAACGCGCTAAACCAGTCCCAGTACCGTCGCGCCACGTGCTTCTTCGGCATGGCCAGTCGGATCGCCACGGAGCTCAAGAACCACAAGTGGTCTTCGGCCAACGTCGGCCTCGGTGGCCACATCAACGGGGTAGACGTCGCCGAGGTCGAGAAGGAGGTGGTAGCGTACCTCTGGTGGGTGACGTTCACCTTCACGCTGTGGCACTTCATGCAGATGGATGAGAAGCTCCCTTGCCTCCCCCGCAGCTGTCTGTCGTCAATTTTCCTCCCCGTCGACGCTACCTCCTCTTTCCTCGTCAAGCTAGACGAGGCCTCTGACAATTTTTCCACGCTGCAGAAGCAAAAGACGACACTGCGAGACATGTGGCCGCTCGCGCACGAGAGCTCTCTCATTGCCCACATCTATGCCCTATACCCGGACGAGGCCTTGGCCCCCGACGAGGACGATGCCGGCGGATGCTGGCAGGAAACTACCGTGCGGGCGCTGCAGCGTCTACATGACACTCCAATGCCCCATAGCCTGGACTCGATCTGCAAAGAGCTGCACCACGTGCTCATCAACAATGTCCGCGTCTTACGGGAAAAGGTGAGCCCCGCGGCGTCAAGGACTCTCGTCACCGTTGTGTATCACACCATAGCTATCCAATTACTATTCCCTCGTCGGCCACCAGGGAGAGACCCGATATTAGAAGCGAGCGGCTCAAAGCCATCTAACACATATACCACCCGGGAAGTCATTGACCTGTTCTGTGTCTCGGCTGGAGAGCTGGTGGATGTCATTGCCGCAGCGAACGAGCCCTCCGAGCCGGGCCTTTTCGCGGCACCCGTGGGATGGCAGTTGCACCCTTCCTCAGCAGGAATGTTCTCTCTGGCCCTCGACACCTGTACCCGCGCTCTATCCCGGATTCTGCTTCGAGGATCCCAGGATGCCTCCAGGATTGAAGGAAACGATGTAGAAGCCAGCAGACCGAGGCTCCAGAGTATCGCAGGCCGGCTCCTCGCGCTGGCAGATGGTAGTCTTAGCCCCACCCCTTCCCTCAAAGCCGTCAAAGCTCAACTGCGGACCCTCCATTGCCGTCTGTCGGAGAGAGCTAGTATGACGAGAACTCGCCCCACCGTCCGCAAGAGTCCCGAAATACAGCACCCATGGAGGGCTAGAGGAGACCACCCAGCGGCGGTGTCGTCTCAGCAAACAACCCCGATTTCTTCCTGTGCTTTATTGTCTCCTGGAAGGGCGGATCTGGATCCATTCTACTTCCCCATGCCTTACAACTCGAGTTCTTTCGGTGGCGGGGATGGCATCCATGCCCATTTAGCAGGACAGCCAAGCTATCGGCATGTTGGGGATGTCGGAGATCACTCAAGCACACATACAAATGATGTCTCGGGCATGGACTCCATATTGGCTCTCGGAGATGATACGGCGATGACGTTCGAGTTCAGCAGTTCGTACGGGTGAATGTTGACACCCTAATTGGATAGTGGCATGTATGATTTAACCAACGTGACCCAATTGGGGATTTCCCATGGACTCAACAGAAGTATTCTCCTTGTAAATTACGCTGATTCTCGACGCAAACTTCCCACTTGATGCACCTATAGACCAATTACAGGCGTGATCAATGATGGCGACCTGGACTTTGTGCCTGTAACTCAGAAGCAAGTACGAACCTGGCCAGTATGAAAAGCACCCCTCCAAATAATAAGGTGGCACCGGAGAATACGATCATAGAGGTGTATCTGCCGTGATCATATGCAACCAAAGCGCCACCAATCGGTCCGCCTGCCAATACACTGTAGCGCAGGAAGTCAGCTTTTTACCGATAGTACACAACAGTGTACGAATAGCCCCACAGTTGGACTTACCCTACTGAGCATATGGCCATCAAGACGCCGATTTTGAGACCGATAATGTCGACGTTGGCCGTGATACGGGCGACGCACCCGGACTGTAGAGATATCAGACCACCTGTAAACAGCCCGTACAGGACCGAGAACGCGATGATGGTAGGCTTGGTCTCCATGACCAGAAGGCAAAACAGTGAGATACCGCTTAATATAGTCGTGACAATAGTGATATTGAAGCTATGAGTCAGACGAGTCAGTGCCAACGTTGAAACTAGAAAAAGGAACGAAGAAACAAATTCGCATGAGGGGCTAGGGCTGAATTAACATACACTCCGAGCCTGTCAGCCAAGAAGCCGGATGCAAGGCGACCAACAAACGATCCGGCGTTGAGAAACGAAAGCAGGTTTGTAGCCATTTCCGCACTCAGCCCATGGTCGATCCCGTACAACGGTATGTAATAGAACGGGATGAACATGGCGAGATAGGCAACGGTGAAGCCGACGGCGAGAGTTATGTACCCGGCGTTGACCAGCTCTGCCTTGACCCCAGTCATCGCCGGCTTACCGTCCGGGGCACCTTGCCGCGCCAGCCCCCCGGCCGTCTTGGGCGGCTCGACCACCAGGGCGGACGAGGCAGCCAACAAGACCAAGCAGACGAACCCGAGGATTCGCATGGCCCAACCGAAGCCGACACGTCCGAGTAGCTTCTCGATCACGAGGGGCCACACGATCCCGCCTATCGACGATCCAGAGACGACAATGCCCCGGGCCAAGCCCCGGCTCTCGTCGAACCACACGTTGACGGCGGATATGGTCGGATAAAACCTGCGGCGACCACCATACGCATCAGCGGATGAAATCCCCGGAGCAATGAACTTGCCTTCGGGTCGTCCTTACAGCAGTGCGCTCGCGATCCCGTAAAGAAAGCCTTGAGCTAGCAGGATCTGATAGAACTGTGTGCCGAGGCTTGTGAACATGAACGCCAGCACGTAGAGGATCGTCCCCGGAACCGTGAGTCGTCTGGCGCCGAATTTGTCGAAAGCGGGGCCTACCACCAGCCCTCCTATGAACAAAAGGAAAAGCTGTTTTTGTTGTTGTTGGGTCAGTTGTTGGGTCGTGTTCTTATTCAGCGTCTGTTAATGCGGGCTCGAGATGGAAGGGCACATACCTGGACCGATCCAATCCATGATATTGTGCTGGAACTTGTGCCCCGCAGGAGGTCCGTCTGGTAGAATGTCTGGAAGAGACCGAATGTGTTCATCAACCCTAATTAAAAGATTGTATTACCACTCAAGATCCTACTCTCTATATGAATGACTTAATACTTACCGAAAGTTGCGAAATAATTGATGAACCCCCCGAGAACAACACCCCAGGCCCGATAACCACTGTGTGGCTTCTGCGGTCCTAGTCCACCGCTCATCAATCGTGAGCTTTTGCGCTGAAGCGCCCATGGGTTGGGTGGGCTCATCGCTGCATGTCAAATGTGGATGGGAAGAAGATCGAGGAAAGCCAAGTGAAATTAGCAACTGAAGCGCTGAAAGCACCACCGTGATGTGTACTTGTTTGATATTTGACCGTATTCACAATCGGCGCCACGACTACGTATGGTTTTGTTTGTAGTAAGCTGAACGCAAGCGAAATAATAAGTCATCACAGTCGGGGGTTCAGTTGTGCCGAGTAAGTTTCGCACCGCCTCGGTCTCCGAACTAGATACTTACCGCCGCGCTGACACGGAGCCCCTGCCTTCCTTCCTGCAGCCAATTCACTAGTTTAAATAACTACCAGGCGGTCTTTCCGAAGTACACACCACTGCTGCCGCTCATGTTCGGAGATGAGTCAGCTGGATGATGGACATTAAGTTGGGATTGGTATAGGGGCTTAGTACAATAGCTGTAACATCTGCAATAACCGACTCGTCAATTTTCATACCGGATCATAATAGACTAACCCAGCTGAACCGAATCACCCATTACTTCCACCGGAATAACCGACCCATGTATCGCTATCGCTCCAGACATCGGTGCTCGTCCCCTGATACATTCGCAAGAGACTAATTGCCATTTCTTTCTCACAACACATAGCTAGAAATGGGCTACTCTGTTTCTCTTGCCCTTATTGGGGCAGTAGTCTGCTTCATGATCTGGCAACGATGGCGCCAGCCGAACCCCAAACGGATTGTCGCTTATCGACCGAGGGGATTGCCTTTGGTAGCAGCAGCAGCCAGATATGCCGAGGACCCCATCCAGACGATCCTGAAGGCGACAGAGGAGTGCGGCTCGATCTTTACCATCCAACTGCTGAACATCAAACAGGTGTGGCTTCGCGGAAACGACCTGAATAAAGTGTACTTAGAGACAAGGGAGGATGTCTGGTCATTTGGTGGTGGAATGGTACGCATCTTGCACCATGTCTGTCATCCCATGATGGTTTATTAACAATAGGTGGTGGTGGTTAGGGCATGTTTCTGGACAAGATACTGGATGACGGATTTCGGGACCACGTGAAGCCATTGCTTGGCTCCTTGAGTCGATGGCTTAACCGAGCTCAGACTTTGGACCACATTGCCGCTATAACCGACCAAGAAGCCGAAAGGTGCTTCCGGACTTGTGAGACGAAAGACAGCTTCCTGCTGTTTGAGGAAGTCTCGGGGGTCGTCCACAGCATCATCGTGCGCAGTCTCATGGGACAGGACTTTCACGACAAGTCCGCGCCCGAGCTGCTGCAATTGCTACACGAGATCGAGGCAGACATTGGCAGCTTATGGAACATGGTGCTCCCCTCCTGGGTTCCGCATCCACCGGCAAGACGCCTCGCGGCGGCACGAGAGAGATACCGGTCCCTTTTCCAACGCCGTCTCGCGGAGCGGACCCATGATCCCGAAACATGGGAGAAGTCGCACGATTACATCAACCACACGTTACAAGACAGAGCGACACAGCCCTTGCAGGCTTTCCTTCCTAGCCTGCACAATTTGCTTATGTTCGCCGCCCACACGAGCACGGTCGCGAGCATCTCGTGGACGGTGATATCGGTATGCATGCAACCAGGCTTCTTCGCTCCGACTTGTGTGAAGCATGATGAATTAATTGCAACTCACATTGACTAATTAACCGTCGCGACCAGATCCTAAGAAGCCAGGAAGTGCTGGATACGATACAGAGGGACCTCGCAGAGTCTGACCCAACCTTGCCGCAACCCATAATGCTCCAGGCGAGCATCAAAGAAACCAGTCGCTTCTACGCAGGCGTGGCCAATATACGCCTGGCCTGCCGCGACCACACGATCCCCGGAACATCGCAAGTGGTCCCCGCGGGCGCGACAGTGTGCATGTCTCCCTACCTCACCCACCACGACCCGGCCAACTTTGCGGAGCCGGATCGCTGGCAGCCGGGACGCTGGATCTCGACCGAGGGAGAGATAGTGGAGATCGACAACAAGACCGGGGGAGCCAAGTTCGTGCCGTTCGGGGCTGGCACGCATCGGTGCGTGGGGGAGAAGATGGCTGGGATCATGGTCAGTCGCACAGTGGCTTTTTTGTTGCGTCACTACGATGTGGAGTTTGCCCAGGACGTGAAGAGCGTTCCGTTTGAGGATCTCGACTTCGCGCGGCTTGGTACCCCCTGGCTTAAGGGCGATGTGGGCCTCAGAATCAAGCGAAAGGCGAAGTAGGATAGATATCTGGTTACTTAGTCAAAGCGATTGGGTTCAAATGTTTGGGGTTCCCGCCAACAGAACGTCGTAGATGTTACAATAACTGAGAATAATATGCAATTCACTGTCCGAGTTGTCCGTGTACGAATACGCCAATACCGATCACCTCTTCTCCACTCATTTCATGGACCAGTGAATTAGAAAGACTACCAATGTAAGAATATGCAAACTTCTGTGACGCGATGACCTCAAAGAGTTCACAGCCTTATCATGAGCGGTAGCTGGAGGGGAAGAAGTGATGCGGTGTTTGCTGAACTGTCCAGTGTTCCCCTGGCAATTTCCTCGTTGTGATTGAGTAGCCATCTTGGCGGTAAGCTCGCCCCCAACCACTCGGGAGTAAGAACTTGCGTTCAAGCACTTGGCACGGAGAAGCTGCTGCGCCTCGTAATTGCTGACGGAGATCCTCCGTCCAGCGTCGGAGGACGGAAGAAGGATCAAGTTTCAGTCTGCGGTCATAATGACAAGTAAGCAGGTAAAGGTTTTCGTGTTTTCGCCTAGCCCTCTCATCAGGAGAACAGGAGTCAATCCCATGCATAGTTACCCCGTTGGAATAGTTCCTTTGAGAGTCCAACACTCTCCCACTTTCCTGGAAACACATATAGATGATAAGAAAAATTTTAACTGGCTATACCCATGACATGTAAGCGATACTCGTCGATAGAGGTATCTTTTGGTTGATGTTCATCTTTTATTATTACCAGTGTTGCGATTGAAATGAGACTCATTGAAATCACCTGTCCAGCCAAGACCATTTGATGGATTACCAACAACTATTCGGCGCGCTCAATATGCATAGCGCAGCTGCATTCGCATTGCCCACCGCTAATATTTCCACTAGCGGTAGTGCCGCCTACGATTTACCCCTGACATGGACTCCGGCGGGATTCGTGTCTACTGCTTTGGTTGGAACCCCGCCACAAGAGCTCTCGGTCTTCGTAGACTGGACTTGGATCAACTTCTACGTACTCACGACGACCTGCTATGGCAGACCAAATACCCAGGCTAGCTGTATCAACCCAATACAGCCGTTCTTCAACGAGACGGCTTCGAGTACCTTTCGGTACCGCAAGGACTCGTACCCCAGTCGGACTTGGAACCCCAATCACTTCTTCTTCGACAGCGACCTGACAGTGGATCATGCCAGCGAGATTCTCACTGTTGGGCCCAGTACCGCCGATATTCTGATCCAGGCCTCCGATACTACGTTCGATGCGACCTCACTCACTTTTCCGTTTTCCGCCGTCTACGGACTATCACCTGTGTTCCAATCCGACAACGGTATGTATATTGTTCTTTTAAAGACTAACAAGTGAATATGAAGACCGGAGCTGACACACTTAACTACCGGCAGAATCCACATCCTCCGGCTTCTACCAAGCCTGGAAGAAAGGGGCCTGGCCCAGCCCCTTAACGGGATTTCACTACTGCTACGAAGGCTCGCCCGACAAAGACAAGGCCAGCTGCGGCGGCCACGACGGCATCCAGACCCTCGGCGGCGTCAAGTCCTCCGTCATCCGCCAGAAGGAGGTCTACTGGTACCGCAACCAGGTGTTCCCCGACATCAACCGCCTGGATTTCGTCTACGAGCCGGGGCTGTACAACTACTGGGCCATCGAGCTGGAGGCCCTCTGGATCGGTGACGAGCGACAGGACGTCGTCAAGACGGCACACAACCCCGCCCCCGCCGCCATCTTCGACCACGCTAGCTATGGCCGCGGCATGCCGCTGTCGCCCGGGGCTTACGAGCGCCTCATCCAGATCGCGGGCGCGACACCCGCTGCTGCCGCCGACACGGCCGCGGGCGCTGCCCCGAATAATGGCGCGCAGTCCTTCTACCAGGTGGCGTGTGGCAGGGTGCCCGACCTCCCACCTGTCCGGTACCGGTTCAGGGGCCACGCGAAGGTGTGGTCGATCGAGGCTCGTCACTACGTGGAGCAGGTGAGAGATGGCGTCTGCTTGCTGAACGTGCGGACTCTGGCCACCGGAAATGAGTTCATTGGCAACTTTGGCGAAACCTTTCTCAAAGACAAGTACGTTGTTTTTGATTTCGAGAAACTGGCTGTTGGAATTGCGGATGTTCAATGGTAAAACGGGGGTGACGCCCACCGGCATGCGACCTTCGAACTATCTCTGCCGCGTTAGCCTCTTATGCCCACTATCGTATGGAATAGATCGATGGATTATATTCTACCTTTTCCCCGTATGCTGCCTACATAAAATGTCTTGGAAAAGGATGTGGCTATACTGTAATGTGTCACTGATAGTTCAACGAGAGGCGATAGACTACTGGTCTGCATATACAAAGTCAGAGTAGCTCCTGTGACATTATCATTGGAGAAATCCACTGGTCGTACCTTCCAGAACGCAAGAAATCTCGCGAAATTCCAGCTGGGGGATGCACGAATAATAATTAATTTACGCGACTGCACCCATCAGTAAACGCATCCCTTATCTGTCGACCTATACCTGTTTCAATGCTGAGGCAGAATGCACATACAGCGTAGGGAGGAAATCAATACAAACAATACTGCGCATCTTGATTGAACAGATCCAGTCGTCTCACCCATCGAAAGATAACTACAGAATTGTAGAAGGATGGGTGTGACTTTTGACGGGGTGCTTATTGCCTCCGAAATTTGTCGGAACTGCGCCGCTCTGTCACGGACAGGGGTTGCTGGGTCTAACCTGACAAGACTTCAGCAAATAACAGCCCTACACACCCACTCTGTTAGATGAAGAATCTAGATCTGAATCTTGCTGTATTCTTGCTACCTCTCTTTTTTCTCGGCGTATCCATCCAGTCGGTGACGAAGACCTCGAATTGCAATACACAATGGGCTCAGTAGATGCTGACGTACTCATCGTAGGCGGCGGCATTGGCGGGCTCGCGCTGGCGGCCATCCTCCGGCGCCTCGGCGTCTCGTTCAAAGTCCTCGAGCGGTCCGAGACCGTCCAGCCCGTCGGCGCCGGCATCTCCCTAGCGCCCAACGCGTTGAAGCTCCTGGACGATCTCGGGCTCTACGACGAGATCCTCCGCCGGGGCCAGAAGCTGCGCAAGATCCAGATCCTCCGCAACCGCACCGTTTGGAACGTCCTGGACTGGTCGGCCTGCGAGACGACGTTTGGATACCCCGTCATGAGCATGGAGCGACACGCGTTCCACCACCTGCTGTTCGACGCCGCCGGCGGACACGACAACGTCTTGCTCGGCGCCAAGGTGGAGGACGTCGTCGACGACCCGAGCCAGCCGTCCGTCCTCGTGCGGCTGCAGGACGGGCGGGCCCTGTCCGGGCGGTTCGTCGTGGGCGCCGACGGGATCCGTTCGGTCACGCGCCGCATCCTCGCCGGCGCCGCCGACGACAAGTCGCGCAACACCATCCGCTTCACGGGCCGCATTCACATGTCGGGCATCACGGCACCCCTGCCGAACCTGGGCAAGGAAGAGCTCGGTGTGGCCAACTGGGTGCTGTACGATGACTCGATCCTGACTACGTGGCCGTGCCAGGATAACCGACAGTGGTTCATCGGCGTTAAGGTGAGTCGATTTTTTGAATGTGGACACACGAGAAGCTATTTGCAAGGTTCTGTTCTCGCTGATATTGTGATTTTACCATGACGCAGGGTGCAGCTGCCAGCCCGGATCCGGACCGGTCGGTGTGGACCGGGACCTCACCCGAGATTATCAAAGAGGTTTATGGACACAGGTACCACCCGTTCGCTGAAAACGGGGTTTTCGCTCAAAGTAAGTTGAACCAGCCATGGCCCCTTTTCAGGAAGTCTGTCTGACATAGAATGAACAACCTGGTTTAGTTGTCGACCATGCGGACAGAGTCGTGGCTAGTAATGTGTTCGAAGAGGTAGCGTTTCCTTCCATGTCCCAGGGCAGGGTCGCTCTGCTTGGCGATGGTACGTTGATATTGCCCACCCCAAGCTCAAGTGCGAGAAGAACATCACTAATCCTCTTCGACGAACCGTTGATCAGCTGCTCATAGCATGACATCGTTCTTCGGCCAAGGAGCATGCCAAGCCATCGAAGACGCCGCTGTCCTCGGCAACCTAGTTCAGCAGCGGATAGCAAGCCGAGCCACACCAACACCAACGCAGACTGACAAGCACGAAGTTGACGACCCCTTTGGCGACGGCGCGGAAATCAGCCAGATGCTGGCCGAGTACAGCCAACAACGAGAGGGACGCGTCAAAGAGCTCTCCACGTTCTCCTCCAACTTTGCACTCCTACATATGGCTAGACTCCCTTATGGGATAGGACCGGCTGTTCGAAGGATCATCTACGGCTTTGTCCCTGCATGGATGTGGATTTGGTATCTCGGTTGGCTGTACGGCTACCAACCCACCCTTTCTGGGCTACAGGGTGCTGGGCTCTAGTGGCCACAAGAAGGGCGTTAGGGAGCAAGGATGAATGCATTCGTCGAAGAGCTTTTGTACTATGGAACTTTGCGCCGATTAATACCATTGATCGTACCATGTGAGATTATAGAAGGTCTGGCAACGCTACATTCATACACCTCCAATATCATACCTAGCGATCTTGGAAACATTGAGGCGTGTCAAGATGGAGAGAGCATCTGCGAGTAGGCTGCAAAGATACAGTCAAATTTTGTACAACTATGAGCGAGTTACATAACAGATTAACAATGAGCAGTTCCAAGATAGACAATGATACAACTTATTTCAAGACTCACGCCTGATCATCACTACTTTAATACTTGGCTATTTTGATCAGCAGAGACCCTACGCTCGTCCCCGACGCCCTCCAAAGCGGCAGCCCACTTCCTTTCCGTGTACACGAAAGGGTGGGCAAACGGCGTTGGGAACCTTGAGAACACCGCCGCCGACGTATTCGGTAATCATTGAGATGAATATCTGACGCACTACTTGGGTTATTACTCATGCAAAGACGATTACTCCAGTTAATACATCAAGTTGCGTAATGGGTGATGTTCAGGGTGGAATGGACAGACTAATTACCCCAAGTTGAACTCCAGATCAGTTTTGGAATGGAAATACGGTGAACTGGTTGTATTAGCCTGGCTGTCTTCGGATCGTAGTGAAGCAGATTTGCTTCCGTATTTTGACGGAGCTTGGCCCTTGCTCGAGTATCAGATCCTCCAGGATCCTCCAGGGGGTGCATCTCGGTGCAATGGCGTCACTCCAGGCGGCTGAACATTCTGCCGCCTGTCTGCTGCTACCTTGGCTTTTAAAAGTCAGATTACATCCAGTTTTAAATTGGTCTTCAAAAAGGGGCCAACTGTCACACACGTGTCAGACTTCCGTCTTCCTTCGCACCTGGTGCTCCAAAGCATGCTGAGATGATACAATAGAAACACAAGCAAGCCATGGAATAACTCATCACCGCTCGTAAACGGGTGGGCAGGGTTTTGACCTGTCGAGTTGTCAGCCTGGGACAAAGGAGCGATTACATCTGTATTTGGTCAATTACCACCGATAGCATTCACTATCTTCTTTCACTATAAGGCTGCTATAAATCCGATAGGAATACATAGAAGACTAAGTAATTGAGAGCTTCGACACTATCTGTGCTGGGCCAAGTCTCGCTCAGATTCATTACAATCAAATTTTAGTCATGGCTTCCGACAAGGGCAATGGGCAATATGACCCCAGTGTCATCATTGGGGCCGCGTGCCGAGTGCCCGGGGCCAGTAACCCTCGTGAGCTCTGGGATACCATTGTCGGCCAGAGAGACCTACGCCGAAAGATACCCGAGGATCGATTCAACGTCGATACATTTTACCATCCTGATGGCACGCACAAGGGAGTTGTAAGGCAAAAGGCGGCTTCCATTTCTCCTAGACATTGCTGACTGTGATCCAAGACGAACGCCCGGTATGCTTACTTTCTTGATGACGACATACGCGACTTTGATGCCGGTTTCTTCGGCATATCCGGTAAAGAAGCTGAGGCGATGGATCCTCAACAGAGACTGCTCCTTGAGGTAGTTTACGAAGCGCTGGAGAATGCTGGCATCGCATTGAGCGACATAAACGGTTCATCGACATCCGTCTTTTGTGGATCGTTTACAAACGACTACAATGCCATGTTGGCCAAGGACTTGGAATCCTACCCCAAGTACATGGTCACAGGAACGGGAAATGCGATACTGTCTAATCGCATTTCGTATTTCTACAATCTCCACGGCACGAGCGTGACTGTCGACACGGCGTGCTCCTCCTCCCTGGTCTGCTTTCACCTCGCCAACAAATCCCTCCTCGCTGGCGAGGCCGACATCTCCATCGTCGCCGGCTCGGCACTGCACTTCGACCCCAACATATTTGTCACCATGACAGATCTTGGCATGCTGTCCACTGACGGCCGTTGCCGCGCTTTCGACGCCGACGGCAGTGGCTACGTGCGTGGTGAAGGGGTCTGCGCCATGATTCTGAAGCGACAGAGCTTGACCCAGCGAGACGGGAACTCCATAAGGGCCGTCGTCCGGGCCACGGGCTCCAATCACGATGGGCGGAAACAGGGCATCACGCTGCCCAACTCGGCGGCGCAAGAGGCCTTGATGCGCGAGACCTATAGAAACGCGGGTCTCGACCCAAATGATACCCAATACTTTGAAGGTAAGTTGGGTTCATTTCAGATATGATAGAAAGTGATTAAAGACCTCCATGAGTAAGGACTAACAGAAAGCTCGACAGCCCATGGAACTGGCACCAAGGCTGGAGATCCAATCGAGACTCGTGCCATAGGAGCCGTATTTGGCTCCAGCAGGGAGAAGCCATTGTATGTTGGGTCGGTGAAAACCAACATTGGACATCTGGAAGGGGCATCCGGCCTGGCGGGTTTGATCAAGGCCATGATGTCGCTGGAAAGGGGCAAGATCCTACCGAACATGCACTTCGAGACGCCAAATCCCGAGATTGATTTCGAAACATGGAAGATCGAGGTGCCGCAGCGCCTGATGGACTGGGAGAGGCCGGCAGGCGGCGCTCGTCGAGCGAGTGTTAATTCGTTTGGTTATGGTGGCACCAACGCCCATGTCATCCTCGAAGAGTACAACACGAGCAAGCACACCATGGACCATGCGCCGTGGCACAAGCACAGTGCCATCATTGCCAATGGGGTACACGACCGTCCGTACCTCCTGCCTTTATCTTCGCATTCAGCAGCTGCTGGTCAGCTCTTGGAGGCGAAACTGGCAAAGTATTTGCAGCACGCTTCCCCGTCCATCCCAGATCTGGCTCGTACGCTATCGGACCAACGAAGTATCCATACGTACCGCTCTTTTCTTGTCTCCAGCCGCCTAGATGAGAAAGGCACCATCCCAGGTTTAGAGACTTCTCGTGCATCAGCACCTTGGGTGCAAGTTACCAAGCTCGAAGGTTTCAGGCTTGGCTTTGTCTTCACGGGACAAGGGGCCCAGTGGTTTGCCAGTAAGTGATCATACTTCCTGAGACATCCGGAAATGCAGCAGCATGCAATACCTGGCTGACACTTGATATGCGCAGTGGGACGGCAACTTATCAAGGAAAGCCCAATTTTCCGACAAACCCTCGAGTCTTGTGATGATGTTCTGCATTCTTTGCCCGATGCTCCAAACTGGACCATCCTCGAAGAGCTTTCTCGGTCTAAAGAGGATTCCTTACTGGGCGTGACTTTATACTCGCAGACTATCTGTACGGCATTGCAGCTTGCCCTAGTCGATCTTTTGCGACATTGGAATATTGTACCTTCGGCTGTGGTGGGACATTCCTCTGGCGAGATAGGCGCAGCATATGCTGCAGGGATTCTGTCTTTTAGCAACGCCATGATCGCAGCGTACTACCGTGGCGTGCACATGTCGTCGGCTCCCATGACGGATGACTCGGCAATAATACCGGGCACCATGATGGCGGTCGGTCTCTCGGAGCCGGACGCCACAAGAGAGCTTGCTCCCTTTGCTGGCCGATTAACCATCGCAGCGGTTAACAGCCCCAGCATGGTCACCATCTCCGGTGACGAGGACGCCGTGTTAGAGCTCAAGACTGCCTTGACGGCCCAGAAGGTGTTTGTGCGCCAGCTGCAGGTCAAACAGGCATTCCATTCGCATCACATGCTTCCCCTCGCCCCCGCCTACGAGTCTGCCTTGGAAACCAGCGAGCAATTCGAGGCGCAGCCCGCCACCTGCCGCATGTTTTCCAGTGTCACCGCCAGACTCGCCGACCACAGGACCATGGGCCCGTCCTACTGGGCCGAGAACATGACCAACGTGGTCAGATTCTCCGATGCCTTGACCGGCATTCTACTAGATGAGGACGACCAACAGAACATTGATGGCCTCGTCGAAATCGGTCCCCACCCAGCACTCAAGGGTCCCTGCAAAGAAATCGCCAAGTCGCTGAATATCGACATCCCCTACATGGCGTCGCTAGCCCGAGGCACACCCGATTTCGAGGCAGTCCTGAACCTGGCCGGGCAGCTGTTCAGCCTGGGCTATCCTGTGGATCTGGACGCCGTGAACCAGAACCTCAGTCTCGACGCCAAGGGGGAGCTTCTTCGCACCTCCCCCGGCGCGAGGCTTGCCGAGTTCCCCACGTACGCGTGGGACCACAAGAAATACTGGTCTGAGCCGCGCGTGATCAGGGAACATCGACAGCGTCGTTTCCGGCACGCCTTGCTGGGCCACATCGTACCCGGGTCGGTGGAAAAGTACCTGCGGTGGCGCAACTATCTCCGCATCTCGGAGCTGCCTTGGCTTTCTGATCACGTTGTCGATGGCAAGACCGTGTTTCCGGGCGCGGGATACATAAGCATGGCAATAGAAGCGGCTATTCGGCAAGCCGCTTACAGCAATGATAGCGGGATAAAGGCTATTTCTATGAAGGATGTCGTCATCAAAGCGCCGCTGATCCTCACCGACAGCGAGGTGGGGACGGAGATCATCCTCGAGCTCCGGCCCGTGACACTTTCGGCTAAGAGCAAGTCGGATGTTTGGTATGAGTTCGCCGTCTTCTCCTTTGACGATGTTGGTGTCTGCCAGGAGCACTGCCACGGCGCCGTGTCCGCCAAGGTTGGCGACCCGGAGCCGGTGGATACCCCGTCGGACAGCACTGTCAACCCCAAATCTCTCCGGGTTAAGAGCAACCAGTCTCGAGCCGCATCTTTGTTCTACCAGAAGCTCGCGCAGATCGGGCTAGAGTACGGCCCGAACTTCAGGCTTCTCCATGGCCAGGTGCAAAGTGGGCCGGGATTCGCCATCGCACCACTCAAATTCGACCCCAACACGATGCCTCGGGCAACAGAGGCGGACCTAACTTGTGTCCATCCGACGCTCTTGGACGCGTCGTTCCATGTCATGTTCGGTGCCTTCGAGGCGTGTCTGGGCAGGCAGCTCGACGAACCCTTCGTTCCGTCATTTGTGCGATCCCTGGAGTTCTCGGGACTTTTCTGTGCATCTCGGGCGTCCGACGTGGCGAGAGAGTACAACATCTCGTCCATGACCACTATGCCGTCAGCTCGCGTCGCGCTCAACGATCTGCAGCTGCGCGACGCGGAGGGGGCTGTTTGGATGGAGATCCAAGGGCTGCAAGTGACGTCTCTCGGGTCGGCCTCGCTGGAGGGCCAGGAAGGCCGCACGCTGTTCTTTCACACGAGGTGGCTTCCCTGCTTTGACCTCCTGTCGAGCCACCCCGACCTGTACAGGCTCAATACCACCGAGATTCTCGAGATCTTCACCCATCAGTACCCTGCTACAACCATCTTATGCTCCCCTGCGTCTGGGACTCCAGTTCATGACCTGTTGCGGTGTATTGGGGGCAACCCAGGGCAACGCCCAAGGGCCCGACAGCTCGATATATACTTGCCTGATGCGTCCGAGGACGAGCTACAAGAGCTAGGGCCCCTAACGGAGCAGTCAAACGGTCTGGTGCAAGTCATCTTGGAATTGAACCCGATCGCTGATAAATACGATTTGATTCTGGCAGCAAATATGCCGGAATCGGACTGGAGATCTATGACCCCGTCTTTAAAGGAGAACGGTGTTGCTCTCACACCAAAGGACTTTGGGGTTGGCGGCGATTTCGCCAAGGTGTTCTCCACCGCGTCGCTGAATGCTGTACGACGTATTTGTCAGGCTGGCGGTCCAGTTGTTACCTCCAAGAATGTCACTGTCGTTGTACCCGAGGAACCTTCCGATCGAGTTCACTCGCTGTTGGCTTCGCTGCACGACGCATACTCCACAGGCTTTCCCACCGTCACCTTCGCTCAGATATCCCGCGGACACAAGCCGGAAAAGAATAGTGTGATCCTCGTCCTGGCCACGCTAGATGAGTCGTGGTGGCGGGACGCCGAGGCTTTCCGCGCCGTGCAGATTATCTTGACGGATATGGTAAAGAGCAGACAGGTATGGGCTACGGAGGGTTCCGTCATGGAGAGCTCGCGGCCAGAGCAGGCCATGATTCCCGGTCTGATCAGGAGCGCAAGGAGCGAAAACGATCAGCTCGAGGCCGTGGTATTTGATTTCGCTGCCACTTCGTCGGTCAAGTCTATCGCGGGCAACTTAGTTTGCCTTCTTGACAACCCACGTAACCTTGACGAAGATGAGTTTGCGGAGCGGGATGGCTGTGTTTACACCCCCAAGGTGGAGGCCGACGACGATCGGAACACCAAACTCCACAACGGGCCCGGGAAGGAGCCCAAACTGAAGCAGTTCGCCAAGCAGGGTCCGCTCAGTCTCACCATCGGCAAGGTCGGCCTGCTGGAGACGCTGCACTTTGTAGAAGACACGGAGTTCGTCGACGGCGTGCTGGGCACCGACGAGCTCGAGATCGAGGTTAAGGCCTCGGCCATCAACTTCCGCGACATCGCCGCCTCGATGGGCCTCATCGACGACCATCGCCTGGGCGACGAGTGCGCGGGCATCGTCACGGCCGTCGGCTCGGCGGTCCGCTCGGACGACTTCCGCGTCGGCGACCGCGTGGTGGCGTGGCAGCCGGGACAGGGCGCGCACCGTACCTTTGTGCGCAATCCGGCGTCGCTGTGCTGCCGGCTGCGTGGGGCCATGGGCTTCGCCGAGGCCGCGGCGCTGCCCTGCATTCTCACCACGGCCTACTACTCGCTCGTCGAGGTGGCCCGCCTCCGGGCTGACGAGACAGTGCTCATTCACTCGGCAGCCGGCGGGGTGGGCCAGATGGCCATCCAAGTCGCGCAGCAGATCGGCGCCCGGATCCTGGTGACGGTCGGATCGCCGGCCAAGCGCGAACTCCTCCATCGGATGTACGGCCTGGAGGAATCCCAGATGTTTAACTCTCGAGACGACAGCTTTGTCAAGGGCGTGTTGCAAGCGACCGGCAGACAGGGGGTCGATGTCGTCCTGAACAGCTTGGCGGGATCTCTGCTGCACGCCTCTTGGGGAGTACTTAATGCGTTCGGTCGGTTTATTGAAATCGGGAAGCGGGACATACACGAGAGCACGAGACTCAGCATGGAACCCTTCCGCAAGAGCGTGACGTTTGCGTCGGTCGACTTGATCACCATGTTCGAGCGAAACAAGAAGCTGGGCGCCAAAATCTTCCAGGAGTGCTGTCGAATGGTCCACGAGGAAAAGATCTCGCTTCCCACCACGGTGCTGCAGCTGCCCTACGCCGATGTTTTGAAGGGATTCCGCTTGTTGCAGATGGGGCGGCACACGGGCAAGATCGTGCTCGTGCCGGGAGAGGCGGACATGGTCCCCGTGCTCAGTCCCAAGTTCCGCGACACCTGTCTGTTTGACGGTACCAAGACATACCTTCTCGTGGGAGGGCTTGGCGGACTTGGCCGGACTCTGAGCCAATGGCTGGTTAGGAGGGGCGCAAAGAGTATTGCCTTCTTCTCCCGATCTGGGGCGGAAAAGCCCGAGGCCAAGCGCACGGTGGACTGGCTCCAACAGCGTGGCATCTCTGTTGAGGTATTCTCCGGCGACGTGGCCAGCCTGCCCGATGTGACGCATGCCATCCGCCAAATTGGCCCCCGCCTCGGAGGTATCTTGCAGGCGGCCATGGTGCTGCAGGACAACCCGCTGGACAGCATGTCGTTTGCCCAGCTCGAGCGCTGTATACTCCCCAAAATAGTCGGGACACAGAACCTGCATCATGCCACGCTCGGCCTGCAGCTGGACTTCTTCATCTGCTTCTCGTCCGTGGCCACCATACTGGGATTCAAAGGCCAGGCCAACTACACGGCAGCCAACTCATTCCTGGACGCCTTCATGCGTCATCGCCGCGGCCTGGGCCTGTGCGGCACGACCATGAACATCGGCGCCGTGCGCCACGCCGGCGTCATCGCGGAAAGCGCTGAGCTCCAGAAGACCATGCTGCGGTCCGGGGCCGACTCGCTGACCGAGCAGGAGCTCATGTACCAACTGGAGGAGGCCGTAGCGGCATCGTATTCCTGCGTCCGATCCACCCCCGACGGCGTCGACTCTCATCAGATCATCACCGGCGTCGGTATCCTCCGTCCCGATGTTTATTGGTCGTCGAAGCCTTTGCTGAGGAATTTCTACGCCAATCATAAGTTTGTAGATACGACTCAGTCGGCTGATAAGAACAGGTCTATTCTGGCCCAGCTTGCAGAGGTCGTTGATACTGAAGAGCGGGTGGACATTCTGCTGAATGCGTTCATCGGCAAGATTGCCAGTGTATTGGTCACGCCGCGGGAGTCTATTTTGGCACACAATACTCTGTCTTCATACGGACTTGATTCAATCGTGGCCGTGGAATTCAGAAAATGGTTTCGAAAGGAAATCCAGGTCGACGTTGCTCTTTTTGACATCTTGGGGGCTCCTTCCATCCGGGCATTGACTGTCAAGGCCATGTCACTCATTGCTTCACCCACTCCTTCTTCAGAGCCACAAACCCTTGGCGCGAAGCAGATACCCTCAGTCGCTGGGCGGGAAGGCATCCATGCAGACCAAGTGTCCTCTGGAGATGGCGGTAGCACGGCTAATCCGTCTCTCAATACCATTCCCAAGGCAACTCAAGTCGGGGAGTGCATTCCCCTCTCGTCTTATCAGTCCCGGCTATGGTTTCTACATAGTCTCGCCGACGACAAATCTAGTCTCAATCTGGCCATCGTGTCTCACATGAGCGGTAAACCTTCTAGATCCATCCTGACGAGGGCACTACAAGAGATGGTGAACAGAAATGCGGTACTGCGTACAGCCTACTTTGAGGGCGACGACTTTGCTCAGCAGAAACCAGTGGACGGATTCGAAATCGACATGAGGTTCGCCGATCTTTCACGCGACAGTACCACTCCCAATGATGATACGCTAGTCCGCTATGTAGAGCACGCCAAGTCAGAGGAACTCGACCTCGAAGCCGGTGAAGCGGCGCGAGTCTCCCTGGTGAAACTCGCCGACGACCGCTACGCCCTAGTCAGCGTAATTCATCACATATCGGTGGACCGCGGCTCCTACGGCAATCTCTTGGCACAGCTCGCCCAACTCTACAATGCCATCCGGGCCGAGAAGAACTTAGAGACAGTCGCCCGGCCCTCCTTGAGCTATGTCGACTTCACCCTGTGGCACAACAACTTCTTGCGATCTGATGGGGCGAGGATGCAGATCGACTGGTGGAAACGGCAACTTTCCGGCATTCCCGAGGTCTGCAAGCCTCTGCCGTTTACCAAGTCATCGCAGAGACTGCCTAGCCAAGGAGAAGGCACGGGCGAAGTTACGGTGGAGTTGAATGCGAAGCTCTTTTCACGAATGAAGAGACTCGCGAGGCAGGTGAACGGGACACCCTACCATTTCATACTAGCAGCCTTCCGAGTCTTCCTCTACCGCTACACCCGCGAAAGGGACCTAGTCATCCTGACCGTCGACGGAAACCGGCCTCATGCCGATGTGGATGACGTCGCTGGGTTCTTCGTGAACCTCTGCCCAGTGCGGTTTGTGGACGACTGCGAGGACGATGTCAGCTTCGATGCCCTGTTGCACGCGACGAGAGACCGAGCGATGGAGGCCATCGCCCACAACACGGTTCCGTTCAACGCCATCGTGGAAGCCGTGCAGACCGAGAGAACGGCCAGCCACTTCCCCATCGGCCAGGTCGTGGTCAATTACCAGATCCACGGCCCGGTGCCGCGATACCCGACCGCGGACTTCACGATCCACGAGACGACCATGACGGACATTCCCACCGCGTGCGACTTGAACCTGGAAGCGCTGGAGACGCCGGAGCAGGGCTTGCGCCTGAGGCTCGAGTACGCGACGACGCTATACGGAGAGGAAGACATGCGGCGGTTCGCCGACAATTTCCTGACCTTCCTCACTGGAGCCATTCGCGATCACCGCCAACCCATCCCTGAAATGGCAATGTGTGGCGACCTCGAATTGACCCGACTTAAGGGGAAGTTCTGGAACACACAGTATACGGCGCTATCATGGGGAGAGGGAGGCAGTGTTTGGGAAAGGATCTTCGACATGGCAATGGAAAGACCATCGGTAACGGCGATCCTAACATCGGATGGTAGCAGCATCACCTACGGCGAACTTATCCAAAAGGGCCAACGCATCGCCTCTGCACTTCTTGCCGCTGGGTTCAAGGAAGGAGAAATGGTCGGTATACTTATGCACCCAGGTGTCGAGGCGGTAGCAGCTATGCTAGGGGTCTTGATGACCCGTGGCGGCTATCTCGCGCTGGACACCGACTTTGCGCCAGACCGTCTCGCCTTCATGGTAAACGATTCGGGATCTAAGATTGTTTTGGCCGGGGCAGGAGGCTTGCAGAAAGCTGATCATATCGCTGCGCATTGTCCTCTGGTAAGCAAGATAATCGATCTCGAGCTGGCGTGGTCCCACGCCCCGATGGATCGTGCAGTGCTGCCTCGGAGACAACCCGAGGATCCCTTCTACATGATTTATACTTCTGTAAGTAGCCTTTTTCATTCAAAATCCAGGGTGGCTTTTCCATCGACAACTGTTACTGACAAGATGAACGTCTGGAATCAGGGCAGCACAGGACAGCCCAAGGGCGTCGTTCTGACCGAGTCCAACACGGCACAGATGCTGGCCACCCTCAACAAGGACTTCAGCTTCACCGCGCGGGACCGCTTCCTCCACCACTCGTCCACGGCCTTCGACCTGTCCATCGTCCAGATCTTCTCGGCGCTGACGAGCGGCGCGACCATCTGCGCCGCATCCCGGGCGACGCGCCAGGACCCCGCGGCCCTCGCCGACTTCATGCGCGTGCAGCGCGTCACCGTCACCTACTTCACCCCGACGCAGTACGGCATGCTCCTCGACGCCAACGCCGCGGCGCTGCGGCAGTGCGCCGGCTACCGGGTCGCTTTCTTCGCCGGCGAGCGGCTGCCCGTCCGCGTGGCCCGCGCCTTCCTCGACCTCGGGACGCCTGCGGCGCTGTACAACACCTGGGCGCCGAGCGAAGTGGTCGTGCAAACCACTATAGCTAAGATTGATCGAGCCGATCTCAAAGAACAGGAGAATGACAGCGACGATACGATCAATCTTCCGATCGGTTACCCCTTGGACAACTGCCGCCACTACGTCCTCGATGCGCACCAGAACCCCGTCCCCGTCGGCGTGTCAGGTGAGATCTATGTCGGCGGCGCCCAGGTCGGCGCCGGCTACACGCGCCGGCCGAAGGAGAACGCGCGCGCTTTTGTGCGCGACCCATTCGCGAAGCAGGAGGACCGCATGCGGGGCTGGACGCGCATGTTCAGGACGGGCGACATGGGGTGTTTCCGGGCCGACGGCCAGTTCGAATTTCACGGCCGTGTCGCCGGGGACCGGCAGATCAAGCTGCGGGGTTTCCGCGTCGATCTGGGCGAGGTTGAGCAGAGGATCCGGGCTGAAGCTGCGGGTCTCCATGTTTGTCTTCGGGATGTGTACGTCGTGGCCCGGCCGTACGCAAAGGGCGAAGTGGACGACTATGGTGGCGGGGATCAACTTGTCGCATTTATCGTCCCTGTGGCTCAGGAGTTGGGAACAGAAGAAAAGAGGACATCCTTTATCAGGTCTCTTCATCTTTCAATTGCGAAGCATCTGAATCATTACATGCTGCCCAACGGCTACCAGTTGCTCGACAAGTTGCCGGTTACCATCGGTGGCAAGGTGGATCGACAAAACCTCCTCACCAGACCACTGGATCTCATCCAGCCATCGTCGTCGTCCATGTCATCAGAGTCGACTGAGACGTGTGCTGGTAGCCGTGAAGCAGAGCTGCAACAGAGCGTCTTAAGTCTCTTCCAGACTATCTTGGACAAGCGCCGGTACGTCAACGCTAACGACAATTTCTTCGAGCAGGGAGGCAACAGTCTGCTCCTTGCCCGTCTACAAGCGAAACTCCGTCGAGAATTCGGGACTACTGCTGTCCCGGCCCTTTCCGAACTGGTCCGGCAGCCCTCGGCCACAGCGGTCAGCACATTCATCCAGGGGAAAATAGAGGGGAGTTTGAATGGGAATGGGAATGGTTTCTCGACGACGGGGCTGAGAATCGATTGGGCAGCCGAAACGACGCTCCCTCGCAAATTTGCGCCGCGCCAACAAACCAAATTTTCACCACAGCACGAGAGGCGCATCAATGCCTTTCTCGTCGCGGGTGCCGAGTCCTTGATCGGGCTACATCTAGTTTTGAAGCTGTTACGAACGCATCCTAGAGCCCGCGTTTTTGTGCTGGGAACCAAAGAGCAACTCGAAAAGGAGCCTCTTCTGTCCAAGATGAAAGAGGAGTCTCTACTGGACTCGAAGCCGGTCAAGGAAGAAGACCAAGATGTTCACAGCAGCATGGTGGCGCGTCTCGAATTCGTCAATGGCACCATGGTCCAACCCAACTTCGGACTTAGCAAGCTAACCTTCCGCGAGCTGGGCGAAGCCGTCCAGTCCATCTACTACGTCGGCAGCGAGGTGTCGCTCCTCCAGACATACACTCGGCTGAAGCCGTTCAACGTCTCGCCCATATTGGACGTGCTCCGCCTCGCCGAGATGGGAGACGTGGGGGTGTCGAAACTCCACTACTTGTCCACCTGGAGCGTGGCGCACCTGCAGAGCTGGCCGAGCGCCTCCCGGCTGACCAAGAAGAACGCCATAGTTACGTCGGAGGAAGAGCTGATGGATTTCCAGCCACCGGCCCTTGGTGAGCTTGGTTATTTCAAGACGCGCTGGGTGGCGGAAAGTCTGCTCTGCCAGGCGGCCAAGCGCGGGTACCCCATCACCATCAGTCGCGCCTCGGCCGTGACAGCGGCCACCGGGGCAACAACACCAAGTAAGAAGCCTACCCGAAGGCCGGCAGAAGACCCCAACTTGGACCAGTTCAGCACAGGCATTATCACGAAGATGATGGAGGTGGGCTCTGTGCCCCGCTTGGGGGCGACGCATCTTGACTCCTCAATGCCGTCCTTTGCAGTTGACATTGTGCCCGTGGACTACCTTGCGTCCGCCCTTGTGGCACTCACGAACCAACATGTTCCACAAAGCCCCAAAGAAACTTCGGGGGAGTCACAACAGCAACCACCAACCCCGGCTGTGGAGATCTACCACATCGGCAACCCGAACCCCCTCAAACTAGAGGATTTGCCGGCCATCATTCTCGAGGCTAGGCCCGAGCTCCAAAGTGTCGGGTACGTCACGCCCGACGAGTGGTTGCGAATCATTCAAGAAGACGGTAACAGGAACGGAGCGGCGGAAGGAGAGACAGATATCCAGTCTACGGTACTGAGACAATACATAATGCGCGGTCATGTCATGTTCTCGCTCGACGGGACCAAGACGGGGGAGATACTGGAGTGCGTGGCTCCGGGCCTTCAGGAGACGTGCCCCGTCGTGGATGCACGGTTTTTATTGAATTTGGCGCAGCGGCAATAGGCATGTGTGAGGAGTATCACGGGAAGTTCTTTATGGGTGTCAAGTTGTGGTGCTTATTCTATGAAACCCCATGTTCAAGAATTCCCTGCGGCTTCTTTATTACTATGTCGCAATGAGTCGTTAGGGCGGTTATGGAGATTGACAATACTTCTAGTAAATCTAGGTTAGGAGAAAATCTTGAATTGATATTTATGGCCCAGATTGGTGATATTTGTTATTAGCAATACTTTACTCGCCATATCTCACTCTCATTTCTTCCTTTGTTATGACGAACTAGACTAGGCACATGCAATTATTTTCAATAATTCTTATCTACATGATAAAGGTGTCTTGACACTTGCCTAGCAATAGGAATGAAAATAAGTGCGTCTTTCATAAAGTAAGGCCCAGTCACAATGCCATTGTTCTTTAACAGGCGCCATGGCTGACTGGAGCAGACAAAGGAGTATCCAACGGTTGTTCATAACAACGTCCAGCGTAACCATCCATTAAATACCTACTTGGGCCAAGAGCCATCGGCTCCGCGACGTCACGTGTACTTTCCGGTTCTCTTGACACATGTTAACCATAATCGCATCCAAAGTCTCGTCACTCTTTTCGCGATTTGACAACAGGTTTCATCCTTGGAGCGGCGGACTTTGACACCCGAAGATGGCTGACCTATTCCAACTCCTCAATATCTCCCGCGACGCCGATTTCGAAGCCGTTCGAGAAGGGTATCTCGGGCGCCTCAAGCATATCAAGCGATCAGTCAAGGACGAGGACAAGAAGAAAGAGGCGATCCAAGAGGCCCTGAACGCATGGCGGGTCCTCGGCGAGGAGGGTTCGCGCAAGCGGTACCTGGCACAGCTCCGGCACGACAGTGTGATTGGGGCCGCGCACCAGGAGCAAGATGCACAGTTCCTACAGGAGTCCGTACGATACAAGAATACTGTCGGGCCTCCTCCCCTTCCTCCTCTCCCCCCTGACCCTTCTTCTTTTCCTCCCCTTCCTGCTTCTCCCGGCACTCTTCCTTCCCTTCCTCCAACACCTGCCCCTCTCCCTCCTCTTCCTCCCAAATCCGCTCCTGCTCCTCCTCTACCTCCTCTCCCTCCACTCCCTCCTACTCCTTCTACTTCAGGGGCGGCGGCAAGAGCGGCAGCGCTGGAAAAACAAGCAGCGGCAAAAAGGGCAGCGACAGCAGAAAGACAAGCCGCTGCAGAAATAGCAAAAATAACGGCCACCAAGCCGTCAGATTTCGATCCATTCGCCGTCGTGGGTACGGATTGGAGGGAGCAGGCCAGCGGATTTGGGCAGACAAACGGGCTTGGGTTGACCAACGGGTTTGAGCAGACCAGCGGGTTAGGCCAAGCCAACGGGCTGGGGTCGACCAACGGTCTTGGGTTAACCAGCGGATTTGGGCAGAACAATGGGTTAGGGCAGACCAATGGGTTTGGACAGACCAGCGGGTTAGGGCAGACAAACGGGCTTGGGCAGACCATCGGGCTTGGGTTGACCGACGGATTCGGGCAGACCAACGGGTTCGAGCAGAACAATGTATTTGGGCAGACCAACGGATTCGGGCAGACCAACGGATTCGGGCAGACCAACGGGTTCGAGCCGAATAATGTGTTTGGGCAGACCAACGGGTTTGGGCAGAGCAATAGCTTCGATATTATACCGGGTGAGAACTTCCAGCAAAGTACCCAATTCCAGCAGAACAACGGGCCTCAAGGACTTCAGCAAAGCCAGCAAGGCACCGGGCTGCAGCGGGGCAATGGGTATCAGCCAGGCAACGCATATCAACAGGGTGCGGGATTTCAGCAAGGTCAACAAAGCAATGCATTCCAACAGAGCCAGCAAGGCACCGGGTTCCAGCAGGGCAATACATACCAGAACGGCGCCGGATTCCAGCAGAATCAAACAGGTAATGTATTCCAACAAGGCCAGCAAGGGACCATATTTCAGCAAGGCCAGCAAAGCACTGGGTTCGAGTTGAATGACGAGTTCGGCTACGGATTTCAACTGGGCAACGGGTTGGGGCAAGGCAACGGAACAGAACAGGGCCATGCAATGGATGGCACTCTGGAGAGACTGCCAGCGCAGTGGTTCAAGCCGCTGGCCAACTACGCCCTCCAGACCATCACTAGGCTGAAGGCAGACCTCACCCGTACTTACACCCAGACTGACGGAATCCGTCGGCGGCTCATCGTGGAGCTACGCAACATGCCCGAGCTCGTGCCGGCGCTGAGCGAGTACTTCGCCATCATCACGACGGCCTTCGACATGGTCCTGATCAGGCTCACCAAGCTGGAGGACTACTGCCGGCCCGCCGCCAACCGCACGGTCCGCGAAGACTGGCACCACCGCTGCAGCATCTTGGGCCGGCTGGCGGCGGGCCGCGACCTGACGCACCAGTTCCGGGAGAAGGCGATGACGCTGCAGAACGCGTCGGACGAGCTGCTGAGGGAGGACGGCAGCGACCTGGACCGGGAAGAGGAGCTGCTGAACGACTTGCGCATCATCTTGGAGAAATGGCTGCGATTGATTAACACCTTCTACAAGGGGCCCGAGTCACTGCTCGACATCGCGCAGGACATTGAGATGCTGAATAGGGGATAAGATTGGCGGTCAATTGGTGCAGGGGGGTATTTTTAGGTAAGGAGGTCAGGGTCTTGAGCACAGACGAAGACCCTTGACCGCCTCACTTTTGGCTGTTTGGATTTTGGTTCTGGCTAAAGAGCTAGAAATATGAAATATGGGAATTAGGCCTGGGCCAGGAGGTGATAAATTGAGGTAAGCAATAAATGCACACCTGGACACAATGTCGCCTTTCATGCCGTGGCTTCCATGGCCGCGTATGTTTCCATGGAATGTGGCTTGTTTTGTTCCCGAGTTCAGTTCAACAAGGAACAAGGAAAAGAAAGGAACAAAGCTGGCATTTCAAGACAAACAAACCTCGGAAGTTCCGACCCCTGTTGATGCGCGCGAGCCCGAGCTTCCAAGTCTTTAGGTACAGAAGTAGGTACAGAAGTAGGTACAGAAGTAGGTACAGAATCAGATACAGTCCAAGATTCGCGGATCTTGGCGATGCAATGCATTAATAAAGATTACCTACCTAGGTGCGCGATCCAGTGGGCAGTGGAGTTGACTATTTTTTACTGGAGTTGGAGCCTCCCCCATTTTAAGGACTCCAACAAAAGACTCCAGTGCTGTCCAGTGCTGTCTAGGGGACTCCAAAAGACTCCAGCAGCTCAATCTCGCTGCCAATGCCCAGCAATGCGACCTCGTATTCCCCCAATGTCACGGTGCCTAGTCGCCGGTAGACCAGCGGCTCCTCCCTACCAAAGTGGAAACGATCATCACTGCCGGGCCGTCGGATGACGTTGCGAATGGCTGCGCCATCCCATCTTCCATCCCATCTCTTGTTGTTTGGTGCCCCGTGTGCTCGTGTGCCCATATTCCCGTCTGATCCATTCAATCGTCCGATCTGAAGTCAATATTTAAATCCAACGTCCATCGACTTGAGTATTCCCTTTTGCTTTTCCCTCACCACCGCAAATATCAACCTCCGATATTCAGCATACACTCGTTGCTATCCAAAAAAAAAAAAAAGACTCAGAAAATAATAATTTTTAATCAACCAACCCAACCAATCAAACCATCAAAATGCGTGCCTCCACCATCTTCGCTACTCTCGCCGCCACGGCCGCCGCCACCCCCGTCGCCATCCGCGCCGCCGACTACCAGTGGGACGTGACCGGGTGGGACGCCGGCTGCCACAACGACGACTGCAGCTACGATTTCAAGATTACCGGCGCCGCCACCAGCGACTACCCGGCCCGCCCCGCCTTCTCCGCCGTCTGCCACGGCGAGTCCCACGACGGCGGCATCGCCACCTCCTACGCCCCCTGCACCATCGACGACGAGGGCGTCAAGGCCTCCCTAGTCTCCCGCCTCAACACCCCTCCCGAGCTCCTCGGCGTCCGCACCGTCGCCCCCATCCAGGTCAGCTTCCAGTTCGCCGACCTGACTCAAGAGTAAGTTATTGCAGCCCTTCTTTCTTATCAAATCCTATCAATCAGTGGTTCGTGCACAGCCATACTGACATGGGACTCTAGCAACACCTACTGGAACTACACTGGTCTCGCCAACACCACCTTCAACCGTGGCGCCGGCACCCCTCCCCAGTCCTTCACCATCAAGCCCACCGAGTCCTTCGGCATTGCCTAAATGGGAAATGGTGTCTCAGTCTTGACTGCAACGAACAGCTCGAGGAGTCGCTGGTGATGGACGTTGGGAACTATGTACATGGTTCAATTCTAATGTAACTAATTAAACAGATCTGCACATAGCGTCTTTATTATTTATCACCTGAGTCAAACACTGGCCGTCTTCTGCCTCGCTTACTTCCTTGAATAAATGTGTGTGTTGCTATATATAGCTCGCTGTTTTCCGTGGTCGACTAAGTGAAGTGAGCAATGGCCACTGTCGATCGATGATCGGTGACTCCCAGAGTGGATAACGCAAAGCTTGCGGGGCCGATCGATGAAGCTATTCTTAGTATCTTGCTGATTATTACCGGATCTACATGGCTTAAAATGAATGCATCCACAGGAATGCTATGTTTGGCCAGCCTCGTATAAACCGTTATACGAGGAATTGGAAATGAATCGACCTGGAGGCATTCGATCTGTCCCAAAATCCAGATATGCTTTTTGAGTAGGGTTGCAAATCTGTAAGGGGTCTACTGCGGTTCTTCGGGTTTTCCTTTCTACTCGCCAGCGTAATAAGAAGCTTCTACCGGCATTCTTCATAACACAGGATGAAATTATTGACCCAACATGTTCGATAACCCAACTATCATCATGTGTCCCTCGCCAGTTATGCTCCGGTCTCTCATGGTGTTCGATGCCTAACACTCTTTGTACGTGACGTGCCCGGTATATCGTACGCAAGCTAGGGCTTGGGACATTGTGGCCGTGAACCGCAATCTGGTTGACCCGTCGCTATTTTGGGACCATATTCAATGTCTACCTTGGCTCAGCCGAGGCCTCCCCATGCTGCGCCATCTGCTTCTATGAAATGAGGAACGACCTGGCCTGACTGTCCATGGAAACATCTCTTCAAGAGCGTATAGCACAGGATGGGCGTGCAAAAGCCCAGCAGATAATTGCGATGGGGTTTTCAACCTAGTCAAATTGCCGATTTGATTATACTGTTGCCGCTATCGCAGATAAGCTGGTCTCCGCGAACTGCTAAGCACTCCTGATTCGCCGACGAGGTCGCTGTATCACCCGTCCAGCGATCAATATCAACCCGAAATGGGACACCTAGGCAGGATATTTTCACGATTTGTGCATATAATGAAGAGATAGAAGATTGGGTGAGACCTTACATGGTCTAGGAGTCTATTGAGACAGGCAATGCAGATATTATAGGTGCGTATCTAAGGCCGGACGTACCTTGCTGAATTGCGATGTCTTTCTTTTAGGCTGCATATTTTAACCCAATACAGAACGGATCGCACATAATGATGACTTCATCGCCAGCTGTGATTATCGAGAGATTCCGGATTGGGAGCGGTATCCACTCTGTGTCGGCCACCAGGCAAATCTCTAGCAATAAATGGCTTATGCCAGATGGATCTAATATAATGCAATTTTATAGCATTTTCTTTCATGGACAGTGTTCTTTTCACGCAAGGCATCAGTGGTTTAGTGGTAAAATCCATCGTTGCCATCGATGGGCCCCGTGTTCGATTCACGGCTGATGCAATTATGGTCTTCTATTTTGATGCTGGCCGTCTCCTTTTTGTCTCAAAGGCTGAGTTGGGACTGGAAGATCTAACGCTGGATGAAACTCATATGAACTTGCGCGCGCCAGAAACCTAATGCCGGCCCAGAATAGTTCACATTATTTGGATTGCGTATAGGATGTCATGTCAAGTGCGACGCCGATACGCACTAGGAAGTCAATGCAAGACCCCACTGGACTCGTCGCTTCGATGCGATGCCAAAATATCGTACTCAGGTCGCTACCAATGTTGACAGTGTCGTCGATCTCAGGGGTGACGAGTCGATGCTGATCCCAAGGCAACAATATGTATGCAACTACGCTTAGCTAGCTACAACCGAAAGTGATACTATTCCTAACCATGACTCTGCCGTTGGCTGAGTCTAGACAAACGACGGGATACTATTGCTGGCACTAATCACCGCACTCACCACCCCAACATAATCCATCACCACCTCCCCTTCGGCATGCAGGTCCTGCTGCACCCAAACCGACTGAATTGCGCCCCTTACCCACGCCACGCTGCGCGCTCCTCGCGGCGAGTTCCGCCCCGTCCGCTCGAGCAGGCTCAGCACCGCGGCGCGATCCTCGTCGCGCCGCGCCTCGCAGGCCAGGATGAACAGCGGGAAGAAGTGCTCGCAGCTGCGGCACGTGACCACGGTGCTCGTGAAGACGGCGCGGGTGAGCGCGTCGAGGCTGGTCGGCGTCTCCCAGGGGCTCTGGGTGGCGCGGGTAAGGTAGACGCGCGTGGCGAGCTGGTAGAGCTCGACGCCCATGTCGGCTTTGGAGGTGGTGGTGGGTTCGGAGAGGGAGGTGGGGGCGGTCTGTTCTAGTTGGCCCTCGAAGGTCTTGACGCGGTGGAGGTAGACTGGGTCACGACTCCCCGGGTCTCGTGGATCGATCAGTGTGGCGCATATCTCGGAGAGCAGGTTGAGGATGGAAAACGTAGTATTGGGACAAGGTGGTACCTAAAATGGATGATATTAGAATACAGGTTTAACTCAAGCACAAAAAGGCTATCCTGTGTGTGTGAAAAGCAGCAACATACCGGCCGATGTCTGAGCAGGGGCGGATATTGTTGGCCCAGTTCCCGAGAGGTTTTGGGATCTGAAGTCTCCGGGGCCAAGGACTTGTGGCGCCAATGGCGCACAGCGAAACGAGAGATTGCTTCGTGGTAATAAGCCCAGTCAAGCAAATAGCCAAACTCAGCATGGCCCGACGAGGCGTTGCCAAGATCAGAGGCTCGGATCATGTCCATGGCGCCCCATACGTGGAACAACCACTCCCCAGTGCTCTCCGATGGAAGCAGGATCTGTTTAGTTTAGAGAGCGCTGTTAACGACCAAATCATATAAGAGAAGCTTTGTTTCCAACTGTCTTACCTCGTAGCACCCTAAGAACATGGATGCAGCAACATGCTGGGCTGCAGCTTCCGCCGATAGGAGTGGCCCATCTTTGACCGAAGCAGACAGGTAGTGGAGCGCGGAGATCTTTAGCTGCACCGCCTGCTGTTGCAGCCCGTTGCGATGAAGGGATGTGAACGCAAGTAGCGCGAATAACAGAGCCGAGCCTGGGTCTGATTCTCGTGTCAAGGCTAAGCTTAAGAGCGAGTCCCGGATCTCTGGTGTGACCTTGTCAAATGAGACTATTGCGAGGTATGCCGATTCATAGACTATTTCAAATCAATGAATCAGGGTGTCCAGGGCAGCAGGGTAGGTGGCTAGGGTGAGAGAAGTGTAGACTTACAGTGACGAACTAGCTCCATGGGATTGGCATTATGCTGTAGTTGCCCCCGCAAACTTCGAAAGGAAATCGGGCTATACTGGAGTGATTGCGCTTGGAGAGCTAAGCGATGATACTGTTCGACATCTCGCCAAGTCGTGTTGATGAAAAACCGTTTGGCAGGCCCCTTTAGGCGAGACAACCTCGTAGGTAGTGGTACAGCATGGCCCACAATAGCGCGTTTCCTGTCATTGTCCCTGGGCCAAGATAGTCGCATCTCATAGCCTTGACATTGCCTTTGAGCTCGAGCGCATCTTTCGCAGGTGGGCTGATGGCCGTCGCACTGGAGTTTGCGAGCTAGTGAGGCGGAGTTAGGACAGTATCCGGGGCTAGGGGGGTACCGATCGTCACGGGCCAATATTCCACTCACCTTTGCATGTCCAACAACCTTTCCGGGGTTTCATATTTGCAGCGTGTTGCTATATCGATCTGGGAATGTGATGCGGGAAGAAGGTGAATGCGTCATGGGAGACGATGCTAACTGCACGCAAGTTAGTGTGCGGCTCAGGTCGGTAAGCACCCGACCCCGAAGGAGGTCGGACAAAGTTGCCCTCGATGGGGAATGCTGACAAACCCCTAAGATGTCAGATCAGACAGAGCCCGGCCTCCCCCTAAGCCCAATTCGAGCTAACGCTGACCCTGTTGGCTATTGGCCAGAGACGTCTAATCTAGCCCCTCGTAAGCATCGATCCGACTCCTGCAGCCCGTCTAAGTGTCCCCATACATAGCCGTTGTTCGACCCCACCAGAAGCAACTTTCTTCGAGGCTAGAACCCCTGTTTACAAACTGCGGCACAGTAGAGACATCGCCCGCGAGTCACACGGTGATTGCCATCATTGTGTTCGGAATGAATGCGGCGGCAGAATGGTCTCAACGACGCATCTTGCCACATAATCCAGCAATTGATTAACAATCAATAGTGATGCATGATGGCACCCTGGTACAAGTACTCCGCCATGGGGAGAGTGATGTATAAAGTGACCAATGTTCTGCCCAGGGAATCAGGAGAATATCTCAATCGCACAGCACATCATCACACATCAACGCCTTTGATCACCTTCTACTATACCAGTGTCTACATCACAAGAGCATATCATTGACTCCTCATTCCGAACTAAACACTCATCAATCAAAATGTCTACCTACCTGATCACCCAAGCCACCGGCGGCCAAAGCGGATGGGTTATTGCCCACCTCCTCGCCGCCGGCGCCAAAGTCCACGCCATGGTCCGCGACCTCAACAAGGAGCTCCCTGCCGTCCTGCGGGAGCCCGGCGTCACCCTCTTCGAGGGCGAGAGCACCAACTTCGACGCCATCTACCAGGCGGCCCAGGGCTGCCAAGGCGTCTTCCTGAATACGGTCCCCTACCCGCCCGGTCTGGAGGTTCAGCAAGCCAAGACCGTCCTCGCCGCCGCCAAGAAAGCCGGCGTCGCGACCGTCGTGAGCTCCTCCACCGTCGGCACCGACGAAGCCGCCCTCCGCACCTCGGACGCCGTCCGCGACTGCGGGCTCGCGGGCTACTACGCCTCCAAGCACGCGGCCGAGGAGCTCGTCCGCGCCGCGGGGTTCGCGGCCTACACCATCGTCCGCCCCGCCGTCATCCACTACGACCTCTGCACGGCGCGCCACCTCGAGAACACGCCGCGCCTCGGCAGCCACGGCGAGCTGGACGACCTGCTGCTGCCGGGCCGCAAGGTCCCCTTCACCGACTGCGGGGACATCGGCAAGTATGTCGCCGCGGCCCTGCTCGCGGGACCCGACGGCGGCAAGTTCGCGAACCAGGAGATCGATCTGTGCCACGAGCTCTTCGACTTCGACGAGGTCGCGGCCCTGCTCAACAAGGTCGCTGGCAAGACGGAAGTGAAGGCGGTCAAGCGCACCGTCGAGGAGCTGAAGAGCATGGATGCGTTCGTTTTCGGGCAGGCGTTCCACATCTTGGCTAATGTGTATGACTTCAGCTCCCATGGGGGCGCGGCGGCCGCTGGTGTCCAGGCTAAGTTTGGGATTCCTTTCACGTCGCTGGAGGCGGCTTTAACGAGGGACAAGGCTTCGCTTCTGGAGACTCTGAAAAACGTGAATTAGCCTCCTTCTTATGGCATCTTGCCATTTGTTAGATATGTACTGTTAGTTGGAGAAATATAGTATCACTATAAGCAAGATTCAGATCTCTAAGGGATCATGAGTAAAGTAGGAGACAGAAATTATTAATATATTTATCTACCCCTCTTAAATATCTATTATATATAAAACTTGTATTAATAATTATTAGTTTATATCTCTATATATAATACATATATCTAGACCACTTTACACCATCGTACGGTATTAAAGTAGTTCTTGCTTCAAAGATTATTTACCGCGCCGTATTACCCTCGTCCCCTTGCTGGGCTCGACCAGATCCTTTACCTCTGTGTGTCTCAGCACCGGCCTTTGCGTCAGGCACCCTCTGGCTCCCATAGAGACCCGGTGGTTGCCCGTTAATTCTATCGACCTCCTCACGGAAACGCTTCATAGTTTCAAGGATACGTCGAATACGGTCGAACTCGAGTTCGAGTTGATCCACTTGTCGCATCATGTCATGAAAGCGTTCAATGTTTTCATCGGGAGTCTCAATCAAGTTCCCAGCGCGATCATATTGCTGCATTGTGACCATGGAACTCTGTTCGCTGAGGTATTTGATACGTTGTTGAATCTGGACCATCAACCCGCTGAGATTTTTCAAGAGCGCCACCACACTTGATTCATCCAATAGTAGTTGGTCCTGGGACGAGGCATTGCTGGCTGCTCGTGAAGTCGATGATAAGCCGGCCTGGACTTGGTGATAACGTAGGAGCTGGACCTCTTCCGCAGTCAAGCCCAACTGCGCGTCGGTGACGACTCGCTGTTTGCTCTTCTGTATTTGAATGTTACTCTGTGGTAGAGTGTGCATAGCACCTTCTGGAACCTCTCTTTGAACTCCATCATCATCAACCACGTGGGCATAGCCGAGTTGCGCCAACCGCGAGGGCGGCCCATGCTCCCGTGTGACAGGCTGTAAATCACCCTGGTGAACAGTCTCATACTTCGCATTATACGTTGACTTAGGCGGCCCTGAAACACCGGATTCTTTTGCAAGAGAGCTTTGTGAGTCATCAAGCCTCCGCTGAAGTAAGGAGTCAAACACTTCCATGGCCCGCCTAGCCGGGCTCACAAGACAGGTGCCAGTCTTGGGGCTGCCCGCCACCACGAAACCCACGAGTTCCTGATTGTCGCCCGCAACGACCCAACTTCCAGAGTCTCCAGGGCTCAGTGGTTCGTCCAGGTAGAAACAGTGAAGCTTCTGGAAACCGCGAGTCCCTGGTAGTCGGGTATAGAACGGCATGCTCGACGGTTTACCGGTGATAGGCCCCTTCGATATAGTGAGTACCGTGATGGGCGACGCGTTTTGATCCCAGAAGTCTTGGTTTCGGTAGCATTGAGGATCAAGCGGCTTAACCTTACCAATATTCTGCTGTAATTCTTTGGCCCCGGGGGTTGTTCTTAGCACCTTGACCAGAACCAGATCCGATTCTCGGTCTATGAACACAACAGGCCCAAGATTCTCACTAGCAGCAGGATCTGCAGGCCGTTCTTTTGTCTCGGAAGATGGTGCCCAAGTATTAGGGGCTTGGTAACTTCGCGGCATAGGGTTATATGTGGTTTCCATCGCAGCTGGTCCCAATATCTTCCAACCTATAGGATGTCCTGAATACAACTTTTATGAGCGAAACTGCAACATGTATTAGGGGAAAGGAGTCGGGGTGTCATACACATACCGTCGGGGGACTCAAAGACTGAGTAGGAGAGATTTTCTGTAATAGCCGGAGGCGACCAAGATGGTGACGGTGGTATCGAAGTTTTTATCGCAATAGGTTCCGGGTTGACATTGCCGCTCTGTTTCTGTCGTTTTTGATGATTGCGTGACATGCCATGATCAGTTCGTTGTACAAGGGCCCCTTTTGGGGGAGTACTAGCAGCTGATGGCAATAATTGGTGTGAAGGGACTCGATCCAATAACCATTCTTCACAGTCAGAGCCTACAGACGAAGAGGTCTGACTTCCACTGCTTGTCATGGAGTTGAAGATCTCATCTTCCGCATCGCTGTCCCAGTCCTCGAAACCAGTGATCTCGCAATCGTCTGAATCATCCTGAACACTGCCAAACGTTTGGTGATCAGGGTGATCAGATGATCGAGATAGACCCATGACGTGAGCTACCGTGATGAGATAGCCTTGGCCGTTGCGAGTAAACGCACCACCGCAAGTTGCGTAAGGCGATTTCCCATGACCTGAGGATTGAAAGTGTATGCGAAATGGCTTGCTCCACAAAGGCAGACCGTGGGAAAGCGCGATCGATTTCTGCCAGGGGTCTTTTGGTTCATTGTATTGGCTAGTGTGGCCCGATGCGTCATCTCCAGAGCCCAGTTGACACAAGTCTTCGTGCTCGGCAGCGACTGAGCAATGTCCAATCTCGAAGCCGGGATAGTCGCCCAGAATTTTGCTCTCCTTGATCTTGTCATAGGCCTCTTTTCTCCGAGGCTTATCGTCGGAAACTATCATGATGGTGGGCTTGGTCTTCTGAGGGGTTTTTCCGACCATGAACAAGGTAAATGTTACAAAGGAGTTGGATTCCTGCAAACTGTTACGAAGGAAACCCCTGATCGCATCAGCGATCTCGGTGGTGAAGAGATCGCGCGCTGGGCCCATGGCTACCCAACACGGATACTTCTGTTTCAAGAGCCCACGAAAAACACCGGCAGAGCTGGCCGCGTATGGCCACTCATCAGCCTGTTTACGCGTCAGCTTGTGCATTATTTTACCCCGGGGTATCAATTATCGTCTTCTTCATCTCCTCAGCAGCTGGTCCAGGAAAATTCAAAATCACAGAAAATAGGTGGTCCTCATGAATAGGTATTTAGGATAAATTGATCGTTGATCGTGATTGATACAGTGAAACGTTCTGGCTTGAGCATATGAGTGCAAGTCAACCCCGCATCTCGGGCGTAGTTCAGGTAGGCTGAAACGAAGATTATGCAAGTTGGTGCAGCTGAGCTCGTCAGTCGGGCGCCCGTTATGCAACCTGCACGCTGCGCCACTCATAATACAACTCCCAGCGAGATATGATAGGGCTACTCGCTAGTGAAGGGGGTGTTCCTCACACTTTCCAGTTGATGGATTAATTATATAATTGCGTCGCTCCCTTGTGAGATGGTTGATCTATCCATTAGCACGACCTGTACTATATCTAGGTATTCCATCGCAGACTTTGTACGATTTTCCAGCCTTATAGTTGTCAATTAATATTCTACTCGCAAGTATTTTCTCATCGAAGATCCTGGATACCCCTCATAAAAACAAAATCAAATTTCACCCTGATTACCGCCCGTATGGATGCTAAATTAGTCGGCACTATAAGCAAGGAGACCACTCGAAGCTTGCTCTTCCAACTCTGGGGTAACCCAAGTATCCTAGCAACCGAAGACGACCTTCGCAGCATGCAGCCATATTTCCAATACTACTCCACGCAGTGCAGGCAGTTTCTCCTGGATGGCGGTATGCACGTTTCAGTATCTACACACAACGATATCGTCAGCCTGGCAAACCTTTTACGCCAGGATCGGGAGCGCAGCGACATATTGCAGTGCCACGCCAAAGCGGTGGATACGAATGTTGTCAACTGCTCAATCAATCTTTGCGCAAGGCTGCTCCTGATGGTCGCCATTGGCGAGCCACCGAACGGCCTGCAGGGCCCCAATACGATATACTGGGACAACGGCACCCTTGCGGGTTTCACGGAGCGCTGCTTCGGCGTGCAACACCAACTGAGCCCGGAAAATGCCCAGATCAGCAAGATGCTAACGGTAACCAACCTGCAGAAGATTGGCGGGCTGGAGATCGAGTGGACATGGAATCTGGCCGATCACCTGCGCCTCGTGGATGACGATCGCAAGATCCTGGTCTTCCGCTGCATCTCCTACCTGAACTTCCAACACAAGCACCTCGCGTCGAGGCCGCTACTCTTCCCCGCGGGATTCGTAGAGGAGACGTTGCGCACTTTCTCTCTCCTGTTTCCGCAAAACGACGCCGCGTCCCAAAAATGGCTCGGCGCACAGATCAAGAGCCGGAGCCTCGACCCTGCCCTGTTGCGATGCGGGAGCTTGTGGACCCACGAACGGCGATATGAGAACTTCAAGTTCTGGAATAACAGGCTCGTCATCCTGAAGCAAGCTCTGAATGATGCGCGGCCGCAGAACCTGACACAGTGGTGGCACGACCGGCGGAACGGGGTCCAGTGGTACACGTTCTGGGTTGCTATTCTGGTCTTCGTTGTGACCATCTTCTTCGGCATTGTGCAGAGTCTCGAAGGAGCATTACAGGTGTGGCTGTCCTGGAAGTCTGTGGAGCAGAATTGAGATTGAAAATGGGTATTAATCTATTGATGGGGGTATGCGCAGCCTGAGTGCTGATCTTACTAACCCTCTTGCCGCCTCTGGCGGAGAGCTCGGAGAGGATTGAATAATGCACACACAACCCAAAGGTATGATACGTCGCCCCATCAGAAAACACGGATCATTCAACATGCAGGGTACGTCTCAAATCTCGCAATATTTCCGGGGACTCATTTATCTACGAACCAACCAACCAATTTCCTTCCTCTCCAGGCTGCTGTGAAAAGTAGAAGATTCCAGCTTAATCACTTGTGTGAGGGCAACACTGGCCCATGGTTCACTTCCATTCACGCCCAGATCGCCTCTGCATCTTTGCACTGGTACGGTACGCCATTGCCATCAACATCACGAAGCACGCCGGCCCCTGGCCGTTCTGCATAATCAATGATCACCCTCAGCGATATCCTCTGCAACAAGATCGAATCCCTTCTTCGAAGCAGAAGAGTGCGCATGATAATTCCGATCGTCTCTTAGGGTGATTCGAACCGGTACCGCATCTCTGGGCACCGGCATAGATGTAGTCACGGGTACAGATTTTCGTGGAATTACCCACTTGTCGCCTTTGGCAGGCGTGATATCAAACCGGAGTACCAGCAATGCTGCGAACGACATGACCTCGGCGGTAACAAAATGGTGGCCAGGGCATAGCACCGTCCCACCACCGAAGGATCGGAATGCTGCGGGATCTGTTCGCTTCTCCTTTGCACCATCAGGGGCGCGCAGGAAACGTCGATGGTTGTAAACCCCGGCAGTAGGTCCCCATAGTGAGGGGTCACTGTGCTGCACCGGGACAGGTGTCATGACCGTGGCGCCTTTCATCAGAAGGTATTCATCGAGAACTACGTCTTGCATGATCACCCGGGCGGTGATGCCAATATATTCGTAGCGAAGAGTTTCCTGCCAAGTTGAAAGGAGAACAGAACAAAAGGATTCGGCATTCGCCAAGTCAACATGTCGTCCCCCATCTTTATCGACTTGCACCAATTGTTCTACCTCTTTTCGGCAGTCACTCAGCACCGTCGGATCCGAAAATATGTGATAAATCATCCAGAACGCAGCCGGAATGCTGTTCACGAGGGAAACTACCATCTGTCCAACTTCGGTGGCTGCAAGATCTCTGCCACGCAGGCCGTTACCCGTGTTGTGCTTATATCGGCACTGGACGAGAACGGAGCCTTGCAGATGACTGTTTTCTTCGAAGTATCTCTCAAAAGCCGGGATAAGAAGTTCTTCACGAGCACGGTGGCCTTTCGGGGCAAATACGCCTGGCCATGCTTTGAGCATGTGTATTATTATTGATGGCTCAAAATCGCTAGTCCGGGTTAATCTGTGTCAGCTTGGCCCTAGAAGACACAGTAGGTGTCCTTCAAAGAACAAAGGGTGAAACTTACAACCACGCCTGCTCAAGTTTGGGGTCGCGAAAGGGGTTCTTCGGACCCCTTGAGACTGTCATTTCCGTCTCTCGTGACGGCAGCTCTGGCCCAATACCTGAGCCATATGCGGGATGCGAGGTGCCAGCACAGGATAGAATCGACTACATCACCCATCACGGCTTTCTTCGTACCCTGGGTGGCCCAGGCTTACTCCCGACCACTAAACGGCATACGAGCACAGTGCAGAAGGCTTAATGACTAAGGATTCTCAGATTGACGTTGGGGGGTTGAAGCAGGCTGTCCTATTTGGATTTAGGAAAAGACATACAGCCAGCTGACGTGATGCAACGTGGGGGCCGACCGCATTGGCGCACTGCGGACTCGCGAGCCGTCTTAGCTACATATCTTTCTTTTCAGCGAATATATGAGCCACTAATATATGACATACTGTACTGGCTAAAAGTGCCACCGCAGGCTACCATGTGCCTATGAGCATAACTCGGATAGCGAAATGCTTTAGGCCGTATAACTCCCTAGCCGACGCCAACAGAGGCAGAAGTCTCGAGAAATCAATTGAATCGTGCTGGACAGCGCAAATCATACAGGAAATCACCACCATAAATCAATTCCCCGCCTTTCTTTTTCCTCCTATACTTCCTTCCTTTCCGGCATGCATCCGTCGGGAATGTAATGAGTGTGGTCATGGATCACATCCCTTCGCCCAGCGCGGGCGCAAGACCTTCACTCAATGCCCCTCTTTTGTCCAACTGGATCTGCGTCCCCGGCCAAACTCGCTTCGGTGATTTCCCATCTCAATTTGCCGCGACTGTGTTGCCTGAACTGGAGGGGAGAGGCCAGCCGATCAACGACAATTTACTCAATCTTGTCCAGAGCTGGCTGTTCTTCCATGTTGCGTCCGAGTTCTTCGGTCAAGAGATCGACCCAAGTTCGTTTAGAGGATCCGATGCTTCTTCTGGTCCAGTGCTTTGCTCGCTTCCGCTCCGACAGCTTCGTCGTGATTGGGTTGCCAATCAGACGCTGGCAACGCCCCAAGAGCACCAGCGGACCAGCCTGAAATGCGTCAAACTTCTTGCGCAAGCACTGTACGCCTGCGAGCGGCTAGAAGAAGAGAAGCTTGACGTCAAAGGCCTCGACTTGATTCTCATATCCGTTAGAATTCTGCTTTGTACCTTGGCCATCACAACCCAGGCAATCACGAGACATTCCGATGTGCAGCATTTGATTGAGCGCATAGTCCTGATCCCTGCTCATACGTATGATGCGCACTTGGATCAATTTCCATTCTTGCACCATATGGTTTCGAATGGCTGGTGGTGAGTGAAGAGTCTAATACAAGCTTCCCTACACCATGATCCAACACTCAACGTGAGGACTGCCAGGCTTACATGCGAATTACAGTCCACATCAGATCAAGTTTCTTCTGAAAACATGTTGCGCAACAACAATATGTTATTTTGCTGCCATGAAGCGAGGCATTCATTCTAATCATCCAACCCACCAGGACTGCGTCCGTTCTGATCACTGTGTCATCCACAAGGTTGATGACGAACAGCACTCTCGTAGTCATGTCTCAGACAGCTGTGGCTGCGACCCCATCATGATTAACGAAGACCAAATGTTGGAAATAATCGAGCAGGACGGTATCCCCTTGATAGAATGTCGAACGATACTCACGGACTCTTCGAGTATCAGTCTGGTAAAGCACCATCCGAAGATGTCATACATCGCCATAAGCCATGTAAGTTCTCATCCCCTTATTACTAGGTACAACTAGTTTGACTATCAGGAAAATGTATCGGATACTAATTCAACATTAACCATAGGTTTGGGCAGATGGCCTGGGTAATCCCAACTCTAATGCCATGTCTCGATGTCAACTCGAACGCCTACTCTCTCAAATACGAGCAATGAAATCTCCGGAAACGCGTCATGAGTCCATAAGGCTATGGATCGACACGTTTTGCATTCCTGTTGTAACCACCCAAGAGGCGAACCATTCGGTTGACCAGTCTGATACTCATCCTCAATCACAGAGGAATCGTGACTTGAAGCAAAAGGCTATCAGGATGATGACACCCATCTACGCAGGGGCGGATGCGGTACTCGCCCTAGACAGTGAACTACAGTGCACATCCTCTTACGATATATCATTCGCGGAACTTACAGCACGAACCCATGTCTGCGGTTGGAAAGGAAGGGCTTGGACACTCCAGGAAGGGGCGCTGGCTTTCAAGCTCGGTTACCAGTTCAGCAATGGAGTCCTTTTTACGAAGGAAGCCCAGAAGATGTATGACGAATCCATCAAGATCGCCATGTGGAACCAAACTTTCGACGAGTATTTTCAACTGCTAAAGGACTGCCGCCAGTCGTGGTTTCTACCTTCGGTCGGACAACATAGGCTCGACAGAGTGCGTAGCCTAAGCGCTCGCGATGTTCAATTCATGGAGGTGTGGAACAGCCTTCTCGGCAAAAGCACTACTAAGCCTGATGATTTCTTTGAGATCGTAGCAAAGTAACTATGCCTTCTATCCACTTTCGCATCAATGACTGTTCAAGCTCATCGATCTCACAGTTTAGCTAACACTTTCGTGTCCAAGTTTGCTAGATTTCGATGCATATCATATCCGCAGGCTTGGTACTATGTCAGACATGATGGGGGCCATGATATTTCATCAAGACAGAATCCCATTGGATATTATCTGCCTAGCCAGCGATCGCCCCGAGGGACCTCGTCCGATGCAATTCCACGTCCCCGAACGCCCTCGCGATGTTGTATTATCAGAGGAGAGTTTTAAAACCTATCTGTCCGATTCAAAATTACATTACGATCGTCGGCATTTCTCTCTCAATAGCACCAATGGCCCTTCTGGCTACCGAGTCATGATTTCCCAGTTCCCAATCCAGGAGTTTTGCATACGTCCAACACGCTCTATCGATAACAATATTTATCATATCGAGGTTCTTCTCGCCACTAGACTTAGTGGCAATGTTGCCTATCCCCGAGGGTTTTACTTCTATTTCGCCACACTACCCAGTCATCGCCTTCTCCAAGACACCAAGCACCTTGGCGCTTGCTTTGTTGTACAACATGACAAGAAGAAACGCCTCCATGTTAGATACGCGTGTGGCCTGACCTACAGACTCTGCTGTGAAGGCTCCTCTTGCCAGACAGCTCGCTCAAACGTGATTCCGGCAATGATAGTGGAAAGAGATGTCAAGGTGCTTGTGGATATAGGTACTCGAGCCCTTGTCATAAATTGAGTATGTGGCTTAATTACTGACTACCTTTTATCAGGCCACGAATTGCCATTGCCTGGGAACCGGCGACCAATCAACATGGCTAAACTCCGATCCGGCATTTCGAAGCGCAAACTTCTTCTTTACGTCTTTGCACCTAGCATTTTAATGCTCTTAACTTACCCTTTCCTAAATATAAGCTTCGTCATTTACATTTTCATTCTATCGACGATTGTGTTCGTTCTTTACCTTTGGTCTCTATCTGGAAGATCCTACCTAGCGTACATCGATAGCTACACTGGAGGTTCGGGGAGATGGCTACATTGGTTCGATCGCGCGCTCGTCCGCACATTCCTCATCTTCACGAAGTGGGAGCATTCGATTGTCTCCGTCGCGAGGAACGCAGGGATGATCTTCAAGACGCTCCGGCCCTCCTTTCGGCAGAGGCACCGCTGGAACCGCTCGCTGGAGGACTTGGTCTACTCCGAGGCCAAGGTGGACTACCGAGGGCGCATGCTGAACATACCACTCCCGGAGGACTATGATTTCTCCTTCGGTGACGCAACTAATACCATAGAACCGCGTTTAGACACAAAGGTCAATGCGTTCGAGTGTCTCGGTAGCCAGGGTGCAGAGGTTATTCAGAAGTTGGTGGAGGCATTGGCAGAACCACCATGTGATAGTTGAAAAGGGGCTGGCTATGCTTTTGTTGAAAATTCCAGCTTTAGGATATGGATACGATGGTACATATGTCTGAGAAATTCAGTTAGGTTGAGGATTGAGTGGAAGCTACGAGTGATACACTGGCTTCGACGAAGGGGCCCTACACCGCTGAGCAATAAGGTCAGGAATGTACAAAGGGGAACCTATATTTCATTAAGGTGGCTTCCTCTTGCCATGTATGTGTACCGTACTAGCACAGTAATACGAGCATAGGGCTGGAAACCATCGCAATGAGACTCGTATGCGAATTATGACGTTAAGGTGCGGTCTGTATTGCCATCAGTCCGCTATCATTACTTTCCCAGGAAGCAGCAGCTCCAGTAAATTAACAAATAAGATAAGACACACTTCTTTCAAACCTGTAGACCGTAGTGCTCTTGGTATCCGGGGTTTGAAACTGTAATCGAGAAAGCGCTGTCGCACCTCTTGGGTTTAGCACCTGTCCTAACATGGGACCCTGCCGATGTGCACCCTGCCAGTGCCTTTCTTCTTTCTTCTTCTTCCTTTCATGAAGACGTTTCTGAACTATTCCCGAAGAAGTGGCGGGTTGCATTCGCGTGATCCTTGCAAGCTGAAGGAGAAGTCGAAATTTCCTCACAGGGGAAAACGTTGCTCGAAGGCAATCCGCTCTACTCATTGCCTGTTCGCCAAGAAATCCGACGCTCTGCGATGTGACATTTCTTCGAAGTAGGGTATATTGTTCTGAGCTTTTGTTTTAGCTGCAGTGCACTAGCTACATGTAACTTCAGCCCTGTACTAGATTGGCATTTTGAACCCATGCTCTATATTCCTGCCAGGGTCTTAGCCAACCACCCGTAGCAGAAATAGGTCCCTGGTCGCTCTTCCTCCTGAAACCTTATTCTACCCCTTTGATGTGCTCCACTAAGTGTTGAGACATACCTGGGCTTTGGCGAATAGGCGAGAAGTTAAAGGGCGGAGATGATTACTTTCCAGATTTTTGTCCGATCGGCTTTTCCGAAAAGATGAAGACCCCTGACCGGCTGGGTGACTGAAACCCCGTGCTGCATATACGTGATCAATCTAGCCAATCACAGGGCATCCCGAGCTGCCAGCTCGGCTGCAGTTGGTTCTCAAGAAGCCCTTAACGAAATTAAACGGGGGCAGCCTTATTTTGAAGATAACCCAGTCTGGACAACGGGTAATCGGCCAGTGTGTCGAACTTCTGTTCAAATGTATCCCCATTTCTGAACACTCAACCTGACTCTGGTGAACTATCTCAACAACTCGTTTCTCCATAACCCTAAGACAACCAAGGCCACTTACGATTTACGTTACTGTCATCCGGGCATTCTTAGCCCGCACCATTTCTGGCCGCCAATGGCCGAAATATCTCTCGATACCGATGCGCTGGACCAGCTGCAAAAAGAGCAGAAACCTCTCCTCGACACCATAGATGGACTACGAAAGTATGGCATCAAACGCCTTGTCGACTTTCCGCAGATCGTTGTAGTCGGCGACCAATCTTCTGGCAAGAGCTCGGTCTTGGAGTCTATCTCGGGAATCCGCTTTCCTATCCATGAAGAGCTTTGCACGCGTTTTGCAACCGAGCTGGTTCTCAGGACTGATGCGAGGACAAGCATCGACGTCCAGATTCAGCGCAAGGGTTCACAGCCCTTCAGCTTGTTGGGCGTTACGGCATTTGACAAGACGGCTCTACCAAGTCTCATCAAGAGAGCTAGCAACCAAGTGCTTCCTCGTAATGGCTCTGAACTCTCCGAAGACGTCGTTCGCGTGGAGATTACTGGGCCTGACGTACCGTCTCTAACTATGGTGGACTTGCCTGGCTTCGATCAGGCCGAGGACAAGGACCAATCAGCGGCTGGCCGTGTGATTATGGATCGTCTCGTAGAGCGATATGCGAGCAAAAATAACAGCATTATTCTCGCTATCATCTCGGCACGAATTCCGCTGATATTGCAAAATGTTCTATCTAAGTTGGAGGTCCACGACGAGGGAATGGAACGAACGCTAGGCGTGATCACCAAGCCAGATGTACTACTACCCTACTCTCAGGATGAGGAAACCTACATTCGACTAGCGAAGAATCAGGACCAGGTACATCACCTGCCACTAGGATGGCATGTTCTTCGAAATCGCACAGCGTTCGAGTGCGGTAATTCCGACGATGAGAGGGACAGGAAGGAATCCGAATACTTCCAGTCTAGCCAATGGTCGGCCGTTCCCAAAAGGAATCGCGGAGTCAGTCGCCTCAGAGACAAGCTGAGTAAGATTTTACTCAAGCACATGAAGGAAAGCCTTCCCTATCTCATTCAGCAGATCAAATCGGAGATCGACAATCGTTATAACGAAATAAAGCGTCTCGGTAAACCTCGATCCACGCCAAAGGAACTTCGCTCCCATTTGGACAAAATCGCTTCTCAATTTCACATGTTGTCGTCACATGCCGTAGATGGGAACTATACTGATGAGTTCTTTGGAGGCTTGTACTCAACACCGGACGACAGAACTCTAATGTGGGAGACAAGAACAAAGAAGTTCAGGGCCTTGGTACGATATTTGAACCGAGTCTTTACCCATTTGTTAGCCACCAGGGGTTCTCGTCGCAACATCCTTCCCAGATACACCGACATATTATTGAATGGAGTACCTGAAAAGGGTGATGACTATGATGATGGTATTGATGACAAAATGCCAGAGATTCCTTGGTCTGTCAATACCTTGGAAGATGTCTATCAGGTCGACAAGCCGGAAGACGTGAGCTTCGAAACCATTGTTGCTGAGCTGGAGATGCACTCCTTGGCAAACCAGGGTAACGAGTTCCCTGGTACACTAAACGATCAACTCGCTGCGAAACTCTTCCGTGATCAATGCCAGCCTTGGGAAGGGATCGCCCAACGTCACATTCAGCTCATGCTCGAAATGTCCCGCTGCTTCGTTGGTTTATTGCTGAACTATATCACTACCCCGGATGGAAGGACTCGGAATGCGATTCTTACGGAGAAGTTGGATCCATTCTTTGAGGAGAAGTCCCTGGTTCTGAAGGAGAAACTGCGCGAGCTCCTTCGCCATTACCACTATGGCCATCCGCAGCCACTTGATGCCGAGTTCAGAAAGCTGCTCACGACTCGGTGCCGCAACAATCCGAAGGAGCAGACTGAGGTTGCTATCAGCGAACTTGGAGTAGAAGGACTTGTTGAAAAGTCCCAGGCGTACTATGAGGTATGTTCACCCGATGGTTCTTCCCGGAAAAATGCCACAATCCCCAATACCAGCCATCCCCAAGTACTCCATCAATGGTATCGAACCATGAAATAACTTTAAATCTGTAGATGGCTTTGCACACATTCACCGACAATGTTATAATTCTCGCCATCGAAAATTGTCTTATTCAAGAGATTCCTCTGATCTTCACCACCCAGATGGTGAATCAGATGGAACATGATGAGCTTGTACGGCTCGCTGCAGAGCCGCAGGAGGTTAGGGAAGAGCGCGCCCAATTGCAGGAGGACCATGAAGCCCTGAAAAAGGGTCTGATTCTATGTAACCAGTACCGTGAGAGGGACGTATGCTGTTAGTCTCCACCAACATTGTGTCCCGCCGTGATATAGAGCTACCACTGACGACTATCCGGCAGTCATAGATCCTACCGTCATGCAGTTCGATGATTCGCTACCAGAACGTAGGGCTGCGGGGATTATCCGGTCTCCATCGACTGCGACGATGAAATCAACGACGCCAGATGCGCCTTCAGAAATACCAAAAAAAGACAAAGGGCAGTCGAATCACACCAGATCCCCAAGTATTTCTCAAACCTTGGAGGGAAAGTCGCCTCCTCTCATCTTCAACGTCGCACTACGCGGAAACACCGATCATGTGGCCAAGAAAGCAACCCAATCCGCTGAGCAACGATCAAGCTCGTCATTTTCGCCTCCTACACCACACGCCCAGCAGCCTAGCACTTGATATCTCTTCTCAAGTGCCAAGCCATCATCGAGTACGCCATCTGGCCTATCTTGACATGTTGGGCAAAAGAGGAATTTATGGATGGGTGCCGTGACTTTTGCATGGCAACTGTGGCGTAAGAATAGCATGGTTGTAAGCGCCACGGTGGCTGGGGGTGTGTGGCGCTCCGCCATGGACACTTTTCCGTTGCCTTTTCCTTTCTGCTGTCTTTTCCTTTCTGCTGTCTTTTCCTTTCTGTTGTCTTTTCCTTTCTGTTGTGTTTTCCTTTCTGCTGTATTCTCCTTTCTTTTGTCTTCTCCTTTCCGTTGTCCTTCCCTTCCTTTCTTGGAATTACCACCTTCTTTAGGATACTGCACTATCTTTCGACTGGGATATAGTCAAAAAAAGACTCATCACTTTTTTGAGAAGCGAATGGTGTGATCTAGCTAAAACATATAAATGATGGAAATATTATGCTTTCTTTCAAAAGGCTCAGATTGGTTGCTACTGCGGAGTGGAAAATTTGGAAGTGTCATATAGTATTATTCTTACTTTGTTCTTACGGTTATGGTAACACGCTACAAAAGCACCGTGGCGCTGGTATTGTTATTGTCACACGCATGTCAGTCGAGACATGCATATCGGCCCAACGGATAACAACATTCCTGAGGGATACAGCGGCAAAGGGGATACCAGACGACTGGAGAAGGCCAGTCGAGGTGTACATAAACCTGACGAATCACCGTCCAGAAGGGAGGAAGGACAGGGAGATCGAAGCCCCTAGAAGTGCCATAGTCAATTATTAGCTGAATCAGAACCAAGCCCTTACTGCCCTTATCACACCCTCACCTACTATGACTCGGTGGGTAGCCCTCCTCCACCCCCAAACCATCCTACCCTTGGGTCCGAGATTAGGAGAACCTCCTCATTTCCCCAGTTAATAGCTAGCCTGGTGTTCCCAGCGTTGACTGGATCACCACGAGCTTCAAGCCCACGCTCTCCATGAACAAGAAGATCTCGGACCTCTTGCAGCACTCCCCCGCCCTCACGACGCTCCCAGACATCACGGCGGGCTCGGGCGCCTTAGGCCTGCAGCCCATCTCCGCGAGCGTCGTAGAACCCGGGAGGCGGCGGTAACGCGCTGGGTCTGGAGGCCGTGAACCAGACCTGGTTCCACATCGACGCCGGGTGGTATTTTGCCGCGGACGGCGAGCGCGCCCAGGCGATGCCGCGCGCCGGAGTCGCGGAGGTGGAGTCGCACGCCCGGTCTGAGGGCGCGTACCTCCCATTCCGGTTCATGAACAACGCCGGCGTCGGGCAGAACGTGATTGCGCACTATGGCGCGGCAAACGTGGAGCGGCTCCGCAAGGTGGAGGATATGTAGGACCCCGGCCACAGATTCCAGGCACTGATGCTCGGCGGGTTCAAGATTCTACGAGCTTGAAGGGGCTGGGACATGCTGAGACAAGCAGTCTCATATAGATGGCGAAATGTGAGAACTGGAGCGAGACTGAAATGAAAACACTCATTTGCTTTTGAGTCAGAGTCCACATGCATGGATAGTCACTTGTTGGGAGACGTGGATAGAAGTTAGAAGTTGAAAGGATTCAATTGATACTCTGAAAAATAAGTAAATGTCCGACTGGAGAGAGAAGACCTCTCTATCACCACCCTATCGATTAATCCTCCCCTGTATCGCGGTTCCCGATGCAATGCGTCCAACTCTTTCTATGTATATGAGTAAAAGCCCTGATGCGAACCACCCCATTAAATCTCCCTTCAAATGCCAGAGAACAAATGAAAAGTCAATGATTAGCGAGAACATGCGATCTTTTTTTCCTCCACATCTAGTCTATACAGGAGAAAGCCACCAAATCAAGCGGAAAAGGGCAGTGACAGAGACTGTGAGTTACAATGGTCCGAAATTGCAGTCGAGTCGATCCATCGCCGCTGTTGCTTCAGAGAAGCCCCTGTCGCTGCCCGCTACTTTCCCAAATCAAGCGAAATCCGGTTTTGTTGCTGCTTGGACACCATGAAGGAGTGTGATGGGTGTCAAGTCGCTGCGCTTAGAGCGACAGCGAAGAGATGGTGGGGACGGCGATGTTGCCGGCCGAGACGGTGGAGAAGTTGAAGCCCGAGACGGTGATGGCCGTGGGGAGGGTGACGGTCTGGCCAGCGATGGTGATGGCCTGGCCGGCGGTGAAGGTCTGGGTCTGGCCGGCGACCATGGCGAACATGGCGGCGAAGGCAGCGAGCATGTTGTAGGTCTGCATTTTGAAGGTGGGTGGTTTGTCTTAGATTCCTAAGAATGAAGTGATTGTTGTTTGGGTGGTAGTGGAAGAGTAAGAACTCTAAGGTAGTTGTGGTGGTTGTTTTGTTTGTGAGTGAAGATGGAAGAGTTGTAATTGTTGTTGAGAATGTTGAAGAGGTTGTTGTAGAAGGCTGAAGATGCTGATGATGATGAGAAGAAGTTGGGTTCTATCCGGGAGAATGCCCCTATACTTATACAGATTTTCTTTCCACCAAACCGTACCTGATGCCCTACTCAATCTTCATGGCTGCAACAAATCTCTCCGCGAGTAACCGTGGTTGCTCGGTCCGCATGTGAAGTTGTTTGCGGGCGTTCGTTGCGTTGCCCACGTCTGTGGTTTACGCACCATCATTCTGACAAATCTAGAACCGACGAAGAAGGAGGAAGGAAGGAATGTCCGGCTTACGCGCACCAGCTGTCACGGATCTTCCGTTGGCACTAGCCATCACCAACTTAAGCTTAATTGCACTAGGTGCTCCTTTCCTCCCAGCAACCAGCGCTCAGGGGCTAAGCTGGTCTGGGTGACCAGTGACTACCAGACTAGGCTTACGCTTCTCGGCCCTCCGGCCCAACGTTCAAGCTACTAGTTAGAGACAAGCTTTGCCGGCCGCCAGCCCCCCTTTCTCCTTCCTCCTGTGCCCCTGGAAATTCGAAACGGTGCAGGTGGAAAACACAAACACCACCCTCGCAAATAAGAACCTATCTTTGTTCGTGTCTTGATTTACCCTAATTACTAGCTCGTGTGTACAGGGACCAACGCCACCAGAGCAATGTCCGCAGAGCGTGCGCTTTCAGACTTGTCTTGCTAATGGGATTTGGTGAAAAGCCCATTCCCGATATCTAGGTGTTGCAGTAGAAATTCGTGGCTTAAAGTCCCGAACCCGAGCCAGTGACGAACTCATTACCCATCTCTGGCGCAATAAGAGGATTCTCTCTCGGCCCTTTTCCTTTGGTAAGGTTCTCAAATATCCCTTACTCATCAAACCATCAAAGTTGCTCATTTGACCACCATACACAACTGTGCCCAGGGTGGGAAAATGAAAATAGCAACAAGAGAATTTGACGACGCAACAACCTAGTTCTATATCAGGTCTTTCCCTTGTTCATGCTTCACGTTTATCTATTTCAGGAAGTTTCATCGATCTCAATCCTATCCGTACCACCGGGTCTACGCAATCGTCGTATGTGTTAAATAACCTTTTCCTGCATACTTCAAACGTCAGATGCTGCGTTTTCCTAGATTCGCATATGGTATCCGAGATCTGCGGTAATTACCTACAGTGTCGCCCCTGTACCCATTCGTCAATCAGAAAAAGTTCGACCTCAGGTTTCGGCACCACATGTTGGTCTCCAGCTACATTTGCAAGCCAACCGTTCTCCCACATTCACCTAAAATCTTTATCACCTAACGTATACTGGAATATTTATCTCCAATGCCTCTTTTCTATCATTCCAAGACGCTTCGAACATTCGGATCATTATTACACCAGGGAAGGTACCGCTCAACTACAGGGCCATGATGTTAATGCTATCGTGGCCTTGATAACAGACCCGTCCCCAGGGATGTGGAAATTAGTCAAGATCTTAGCATATATTGTATTGATGTCCATCCATGTACAGCGCAAAAGTAACCGTCTATATCCACACTCAAAACGCCCCCGACTTGCCCACAGTCCATCGCCCTACTCCCAGAACCTCGAACTTGGTACTCATCTTTGGACTCACTCTTTCTTCTCCGCAAACCCCGCTGCCGCCGTGGCGAAATTCTTCAAGAACGTCCAATGGCTCTTCTCCGCCCACCCCTTCGCCTTCCAGTCATTCGCAGGCGCCGGGAACGCCTCCACCACGTCGAGGAGCGTGGAGTCGTGCGCAAACACGAAGAGCACGTTGTCCATGGCGTCGGGGATCTGGATCTCGCGGATCGTCGCCATGGAGGCCGGGTGGTCCTCCTCGAAGGCGCCGGGGTCCGCGAAAGACTGGTCGGTCGGGTGGCGCCCGTGGCTCTCCTGCAGGGCGCCGAAGAGCAGCGAGCCCGGGCAGAACGGCAGCGAGGGGGGCTTGGAGAAGCGGCGGCCCTGGTCGAGGTCGGCGGGCAGCGGGCGGTGCGGCGAGGGGCGCAGCTCGCCGCCGTGGTGGCACACGTCGCCGCCCATGAGGATGAAGGTATCGTCGGCGCCGTCGGCGCCGTGCGTCGTGCGCGCGAGGGCTGAGAGGTGGCCGCTGGTGTGACCGGGCGTGTCGAGCAGGTAGAAGGACCCGTCGCCGAAGAAGTCGTGGGCGCGCAGCCCGCCGATTTTCAGGCCGGACTCATAGTTGATCTCGCGGAGGGTTCGGCCGCTAATGATATGTACAGTTGTCTTAGTCACAGAGCAGGATGTGTGTGTGCTCCGCCCTCAACATGGGTTGTCTTCTCTTTTCTCAGCGGCAAGGGTATTGTATTATACGGGGAACTCATTGCTTGACTTACGCGAAATACGCTTCGCACACGGGCGATTCGGGGTTCGCAGGGTACCCGGGGCAGTATGCCTTGGTGAAGCCCTGGCCCACCACGATCTCGGTCGTCTTGGGGAACGTGTTGGGGTCGCCGATGTGGTCTAGGTGCTGATGACTGCGAGCGAGTGGATCCGCGTAAGCCCTAGGAACGCACGACCAACCCCAACCCCTTGAAGGATAACAGGCCTGCAGGTGAGGGGGTCTTATCTCCGCCCGCCCCCGATCCAATATTGACAGGTCCGGAGGAACTCCCGACTCCAAGCTCGAACCCCGCTCCCTCAAGTGATGCGGATGACTGACTCACCTCCAGATAATGCTGCTGATTTCCGACGGGGCGACGCCGTTCTCCTGCAGAATCTGCGCGACGTCCTTGTCGGCCTTGAAGCCCTCGCGTATGCCCGACTCGTCCAGCATCTTGACGTAGACAGGCGCAAAGGTGGAGAGGTCCTTGGGCACCCCGAGGTCGAAGACCACCTTGCGGCCCGACGTCTCGTGCTCGACGAGCAGGCACCACGTCGGGGCCGTGTCGAGGTGGTCGAAGCCCTCAAAGGGCGTCTGGAAGAACATGGTCGCCGGCAAGCCGGTCATGCGCGTCGTGGAGTCGATGATGGAGACCTTGGCCGTGGCGCCGGCCGGAATGTCCCATTTTGCTCCTCCGGCCATTGTGGCGGTTGTTCTGGGATTCTGGGACGAGACACGGGGTGTGGAGAAAAAGCCTTTTCTAAATTCCGATGCGTAGTTGACCGACTGATCAGTTAGCTTGATGGAGAAAAGAGTGTAAGGTCAAGCAAGATATGAGCGGATGCCGATGATTTTATAGTACTATGTGTGATTTGGTGGTGATTGGTAATGGGCGGGGTACGGCGGAACAGCGTCGCCGCGGAGGTGGACATGATTCGCCCGGAGGAAGTTCTGGCTGTGCCGCCTGCACAACGGGCAAAAGACGGGCCAATGGTTTACAAAACGCCCGACCAGAGTCTCGACCTCCAGATTACGCATAATTATCCGAGTGCTTGTTTGTATTATTAACTTACCGATGTTTACCTATCTTGCCGGCCTGGTCGCATGTTATCTGGACTCGTCCCCCGAGCTCCATTCGCCGTAATCAAGAGCTCACGCCTCGCCTTTGCATCGGTCTGTATCACTTTAAGTACTGGACCCTCGCTGGCCGAGCGGATCTCCGATGTCTCCGAGCGGGAGCGGGTAAGGCTTAAATCTGTTTAGAAAGTGACAATGAAATTCATATCGTCTTGGAAGATTTGATTCGAAGTTGGTATTATCTCACATTTTTACGGTATTCTCCATGTGGCAGTCTTTAATGGAGGGGATGTACAGTTTCTCCTTCATTTCCAAAAAGAATATAACTTGGCTCTTACTGAATCTGAAAACTGACCGGTACCAGGCCTCCTAGAGTCCATCTGGATCCAGAAGTCAGACTGATGATAGCTCATATCTGGTGACACGGCTCACACAATGTCAAGTTGGTCATCTATGTGAAGCTAGAACAAGTAGTCGACCTCGGCAATGCCGAATGTATATCAACTGGTTGTCGTATTGTGGATAGAGATTTTGCTTGCCCTGACCCTGAAGAACTACGTCTAAGAAGTGTGAGCTATCTCTATCCCGCAATATCCCCAAAAGCTCAAATAGGAGCATTTCATAAATTGTTTCTCTTATGTGAGAGCTAATGAAACGAGTTGGTTTCGGAAGTGGAAGGGAAAAACGTAAGATTTCCCTCGAAATATGCGATTCGCAAACCAGCCCATGGGCTGTACGGCATGCAGTTGGTGTAAGGAGGTAGGATGTTTATTGGACAAAGGAGAATGAATCCAGTCTCCCATCCTAACCAAAACTGCCACTGTCAAACTACTGCCAAACATACATTAGTGCTCCTGGATCCCAACCAACACAAGGACTTGTGTATTTTGAGGCTTTTACTATGTGCAGAAGCTGCATGTGGCTTGCAACATGACTGGGCAGTGCCGTGCTATGTAATCGCAGCCTCATCACACAGGCATTTATGAGCCAATCAGGCAGTGATAGGAAGGAAATCTGAATCATGGCTGGTGGGCGTGGGGAGATCGGTTTGCTATGGTGTCAGTGGGCTGGAGTTTTTCCAGATAAAATCTCCAGCTGCAGGTTCATCTCAAATGGGCTAGTCGTATAGCCGTTTTGCTGTTTGGTTCTTCGCCGAGTGGTTACGTTGGCACTTGATCATACCCTGTCCGATCGTTGCTTCTTTGCCTGCCGAGAGTTGCGAGCTAGTTCAGCTTACCAGATTGATGGGTAAGATTTCCACTCGCTCCGTCCACCAATGGCAGCCACGATGTGCATATATTATGTATTGGGGTAGGCGGTGATATGATGGATTTACGTACATGCATACGGCCTGACAGGCAGCCTCGGAGTAGATGCCGACCTGGGGATTTGATTCGACGTTGATTGCAACCTTGCACTTTACTTGCATTGGGCTGATTATACGAAATCCAACTGAAGTGCGAACTTGGGGTCTGCAGCGGGATCGAAACCTGGAAACGTTGCGTGGGAAAACGGTGACCTTGCGTGTTTGCGCAACTCTGGATTGATTAGATGTTCAGGTTACGTCATCGTCTCCTTTTGCTCCTCAGACTGGCGAGTCTTCGCCCGATTGAATTCGGCCCACTTCTTCCTTCTCTTCATTGTCCGAGAGGAACTGACTTGGAACTACGGTAGAAGAGCCGCATGCAAGAGCAGATGATGATTTGCAACATGATCACCTGAGAATATGGAAAGCCAACACAGTCGGGTACCTAATGCATCTGAGTATCTCCCAGTAAGTGACGGCCTGACAAGAGCCCGCTAACCTAGATGCTTACCACATGGAACTGGAGCGTCAATGGCGCCGGCAAAACCTTGGCTGCCGTGCATGTCAAAGGCGCCGGTCTACTACGTGGTAAACACCTGCCACTGCCACTACTACACCCCATTTGCAAGCATCAATTGTGGCGTGAAATCATCACGCAACTAGGCAACCGCCCAGACCCGAGAACCAACCCCAAATTGACGCGGACCTCCTCGCTTCAAGTTGATCACTGACTGCTGTATTCAGGCTGTGTCCCTCAGGTTCTTCCGACTACTACCCATTTCCAACTGCAACGGGCCGCTTATGTTGGGTGGAAGGAATACAACCATTCAAATCACAGAACAATCTGACCAACAATACAATCTGACCAACACCGCAGTTCAGCCACTCCAACTCTTGAGTCAAGAGTTTCTACCGTCCGAACGTCCATTTGACGAACCACACCGGTTTGACACCATTGCCAATCAACGGATCTCTTCTTTCCAATGGCATATGAGGACACATCCTTTCTCCATAGCCGTTCGCTATCAATCTTTGGCCAACACAGGGCAACGTGCCTCGATTAGTTACCGTTATCGCCGGGAGCTGATGACAAGAGGGACAAGCTTGATAACCCCAATTGGAGGTCGACGGATGTTTGAAAAGAGCGCCAGCCGGTCCACCTATGCCGCTAACAGTACTCGCGCTCCGTACTACTCGGAACCCGCCTTGCCTGTTTTGGTCGTGTTAGTGATCCGTGATCCAACTAGCAGGCACCATCAAACAGGGACGTTCCCTGCTCGATATTAAAATGCCAAATGTAACCTCGCGACATTAACGATGGGGAGCAAATTTTGACGGAAATGGTTCATTGATCCCTGGGGGGGTCCGATATGCTTTGCCAACCTGTCGGGCTCCCTTTCCCCCATTTCGATGCCTTCCCGGTTCCCCTCTCACTGCCCACCAATCCCACATCTTTCCTCCAAGACAATCGTGACCAACAGTTCGCCCCTATCTACTCTCTATATTCAGGGAAACGAGTCCCATTTGACCTATACTAGATGTATTCACCACAAGGCTCCGTGACCTGCAGCTAACTGGGGCGGCGAGGCTCGATCCTCTCTGCTGTTTCGCACACAGCCCTAGCTCCTGCTAGGCAGTCTTGTGATTCATTGACGCTTGTCTCGGGGCTGATAGTAGCAACCAGCTGGGCTGAATCAGAATGTGGGGGTGATGGGTTCATGGTCTATAATGGGCTACCTTCTGCCTCTTTTGTCCTTCCATCCGGTCTTCGTTGCCTTCTTTCGAAACCCCCAGACCTCCCGTCTCAGATCGCCGGGTTGATGATATATATGATCTCTTTCTCATCTACAATGTTCTACCACCGTGCAGGGTAGCTATTGCTATTGCTGTCGTTTAGCTATGTGCGCAACCAACCAAGGCCCTCCACCAGCTTCTTACCCTCCATGAGTACCTAGGATTTTGCTGGTTCGATCGTCTACGCTTCGGTACAGGAGAAAACCGGGAGAACCAACCAAAACCCATCGACATGATACCCGTTTCTGCCATTGGAGACATTCTATCATGGAGCTCCGGGAGACCGAAGATGTTGCACAGCTTCATTGGCAATGGACTGTCCTGGAGCTCTGCAAAGTCTAACATTCCGCCAAATAATAGTCTTTCCACCAATCCGAAAAGTGCACTCCCGTCATGGTATATTGCCGTCCGTCCTACACGGTTCACTCCCGTCTGTTACCCCCGTGTCGCGGAAGTCCAAAAAGAAGTCGACACCTACTTCTTAGAGAATTGGCCTTTCCCAAATAGCAAGTCGCAGAGGAGGTTCCTGGGAGCCGACTTCACACGCTGCATGTGTTATAACTATCCCGAGGCGTTAGATGATCGCATAGGTGTCGCTTGCCGCTTGATCACCTTGTTGTTCCTAGTCGATGGTCCGTCACATTACTCCGCCCCCACTTGATTGATTGCACAACATGTCCTCCACAGGAGACCTCGACTCTAATAGACCCATATACTAACACGTTTTAGATTTGCTCGATCATATGTCTCTCGAGGAAGGCCGATTGTACAACGCCAGAATGATGAGGTTCATGAAGGGGAACGCCCCACCGGATCGCACAGTCGCGGTCGAATGGATAGCCTACGACATCTGGACGGAGATGCGGGCGCTCGACGCTGAACTGGCTGGCGAAGTTCTTGGGCCCCTGAACGAATTCATGGCGGCGCAGACGGAAGGGAATCGCCTGAAGAAGATGGGATTGGGCGAGTACCTCGACTGGCGACGTCGTGATGTTGGAGCATCGTAAGTAAAGAAGCGCACTTCTTCAATACATGTCATGGATCATGCCTAACATGTAGCAATATCAGGCTGGTTACGGCGTTGGGACGCTTTGCGATGGGGCTCGTCATGTCGCCTGATGACCTAGCCCTAGTAGGACCCCTGGATCGCATCTGGTTCCGTCACTACGCCGTCATGAACGACGTGTGGAGTTACGACAAGGAGGTCCGACAGTCGCAAGACTCCCAGGAAGAAGGAGCGGTGCTCCGGTCCAGCGTGGCGATCTTATGCGAGGACACGCACGTGTCCGCCGAGTCCGCCAAGCGAACGCTCACCTACCTCTGCCGCGAGTGGGAGGACCAGCACAAGTCCCTGGAAAAGGAGATCCTCGCGATAAAAGACACGCCAGCCATTCGACAGTACATCCGAGGATTGGAATACCAGATGAGCGGCAACGAGATCTGGAGCACTTTCACGCTGCGATACGCGCCGCCTACCACTCAACAAAGCATCACCACTACTGAAAAGGAACAGCCACGGTCTGTTCACGCCACCCGCGACAATAATACGTCTTCGACAAGACACTACCAGCTATCGCAAATTTCATTTCCTACTATCTACATTATCTTTTCTTTATGCTTCTTTTCTTTTCTTGCTTTTATCAACGTCTTCGCTCACAGCGCGTGGGTATCGGGATGTGCAACACTTCGTCCGTCGATTGATCTTGTCATTTAAGCGACCAAGATAGCACATTGGTTTTTCCAGCCGAGGAAGATAATAAAACGACCAGGCTCTGATTAGTTAGCGGGAACTGGTTATCATATGTATGTACAGTCCAGACCTGACGATTCCATGCATACGGTGACGGTCAGGTCTTTAATAAAATGAACTGCTGCTGCTAGGTTGTTGGCGAAATCTGCAGATCATCAAATATTGGTGGAGAAAGCATTAGCGCCGCAAAACATCAATGCGAGTAATTCCCGACTCCCGGGTGTCCGGATCAGGGAGAAAAGTGCCCACCACTGTACATATGCAGAAAATAACCTGGACCCAGCAGCCTGGGCCATGGGTTGTCAGCTGCTAGGTAGTCGCATCCATTACCAGGGTTTCAGGGAGTGTAACAACCGATTTAATAAATCGGGGTGGTATTTCTACATGACTCGGTCGGCTTGGTCAAAATGGGTCAATTATTACCACCGCCGTCGTCTGGATTGCTAGTATTGCTAGTGCCTGCCTGTCTTCCTTGCCTCCAGGTGGTACGCTTGCCTTCCGTGCACACACAGGTCGCGCACAACCCGGCCACTATGGACGCTACTTCCCCTAGCTTACCTGTTCTTGTTGCGGTTATGGGCTGCATTATTAGGCTGGCACTTTCAGAAATGCCCTAGAAGGGGAAACAGACAACTTATCGGCACTGGAAAACATTTCTCTTACAGCACTGGGTGACGTGGCGTGGTTAGGCCAGGTCGGTCGCTGAATCGCTGAAATGCTACATTACCAACCTATCAAATTCTGCGGCACGTCACGGAATCTTCCATTATTGATTGATAAGACAAGGAACGAAAGCGATTCATGTATACAGCACAGTATGTAAGGAAAGGAGGCCTGCTGTCTGATTCGGCCGACGATGATCGATCATCCTGGCGCGCATTGTAGATTGCTGCAGTGTAGATCCGATGTTCCCCGGGGGGTTGTTGCGGCGCACGCAGGTGGCACAGTCCCCCGGGGGGCTTTTAGGCGCCAAGCTCACAGCGCCGCCAGATCCATGGGTGCCAGGAGCCGTTTGCGCCGTCGCTTGATGCACAGGAAAGATAGGGCGGCAATTAGGGTGCCACCCAAGACGCTTCCGATGACCACACCTGTTACCGCACCTTTTGAGAGCTGTGGTATGCCGTCTGGACGGGATGACGCACTGTCCGTCGAAGGTGGTGCACTCTCCGTGGAATGTGTCGTATCTGAAGGGTTCCCGCCATCGGCAGTCAGGGACGCGGAACTGGTCGTGCGTTCTGGCACCTGGAGAGGAAACGCTGATATTAGGTACGGCCAGGCCTGGTCTGCCGGCAGTATTGGCATAACCGTACTAATGACTGAAAATAAGAACCTGGACCGGCTCCCCGTAACAATGACATAGTCGTATACCGTGGGATTCACTACCGAGCTCACGCATGCCCGCCGCGTCTTCTCGTTGTTGACGCATTGGAACTCGCCGGGTGGGCAGGACCAAATCTGCGAGTATTACTGGCCTTGGGTTTTGACTATGGTTTCGCAGGCCGTTTGCAAGCCCGAGATGCACGTTGTGGCTGGATATACAACGGAGATATGGGTTACTGCTCATTCTCACCCAATGTCAGCTCCTAGTACCGATCCCCTTTTTTCTGTCTTCATGTCTCCCCAACTCACCAATATCGTCATACCCAGTCGGGAAACATGCGCGCGCGTCCGATCCATGAAGGAACCGTAAAAGCTGTTCTCATTCAGGCATCCCGCGAAGCAGCTGAATGGGGACCCGGTAGCCGCGTCCGCCTTGCGACAATCTACCGTGGCGGAACATGACGGGTTCAATCCAACCGAGCCGGGGGTAAATGGCGTCGTCTGCACGGGAAGCCAGATGGCATTGGTGGGAGTGCTGCCCCCCGTAATAGGCGTCAGGACGACTACCGTGCCGCTTACTGTGCCGTTCACTGCAGCAACATTGGGATTTCCTGTAGACGTCTCAAACTCAGAGGTACAATAACAGTAACAGGATATTGAGTGAATTCAGTTCTCAGACGCAATAGAATATATTGGCTGTCTAACTAATTACGACGCAAGGTAACAGCAGGTTGTTGGCGCTAAGAGTGCCAAGACCCCCTTGGAGATTGCGATGTTGGTTACACAGCGTTTGAAGATCTGGGATATTACGATTGGTCTGGAGTCATGGTTCCGTGCCAATGAATTCCATACTCTTTACTATTACCAGTTAGAATTCACCAAACCTGTTTGGACCGAGCTGAGGAGAAAGCAAGACCAAAAACTTCGACATAATCACCCATTGCATGTATACTACGCCCAGATGTAAATGTTGTCGTAACAGTAACTGGGGTATTTCATTGAAGTTGACGTCCGTTTGATCCTATCCATTCACTTGGTCGTGCTGGTCTTTGCCATGACCTAGCAGCTACCTACCAGCGAGCTCTTCTCTACCTCTAAGCACGACTCGCGTCCAGTTGCGTACCCACGCCACCCGGCGCCGGTCCCTCGACCGGTCTCGTTCTCCCGTCCATTTCGGGATACATCGGACATCCTTCCGCCTCGGGGTACAGCCCATACCCGTCCAGCTCCGCCCGCCCGGAACCGGTCGCGGGCAATTCGGGCTTATTATAGGCCCAGTGATCGACCCCCCCTGTGTCTTCCGCCGCAGTAGCTGGCGTTACCTGGAGACGCGCGCATCGCCGCCGTTTGATCCACACGAAGAGGATGGCAGCCACAAGCGAAGCGCCCGCAGCGACGCCGACCACGATCCCCGCTATCGAGCCCCTGGAGAGCCCCCGCGCGTCGGAAGAAGACGAATCCGAAGGGGTGGTCACGGGAAGCGCCGGCTTTTCGAGGGCAAACGCCGTGACCATGTAGGGCCAGGCCTTATCGGCAGGCAGCGGCGGGTACGCCGTGCTGACTAGAGCGGTCGGCATGTCGTCCCCCGACATGCGGCCATTCGTGACGGGGACGGCGCGATACCGGGTGGGGCTTGCCACCCGGCTCATGCAGGCCCGCATCGTGGTCCCGGGATAGTTCTCGGTGGTGAGGCACTCGAACTGGCCTGGCGGGCAGCACCATACCTGCGAGTACAGCTGATAGCTGTGCAGAAAGGTGGTATCGCAGGCGGTGTGCCAACCTGAGATACAGGCTGTGCCTGGGAATGCCAGGGTGACATGATTTCCTGTCCCCACGTTGTCGCTACCGGTCAGCTTTGCGGTTTTGTTGGGCGACAGACGCTTCGACGAAGTCTTCCATCCGCCGCTGCGTGCTCAACTTACCAATATCATAGTAGCCGGTCGGGAAACATTCCGCGCGGCTCATTTCCATGACAGTCGTAGAAGGGCCATTGGTAGCAATATACCCTGGATAGCAGAACGGATTCCCGGGGTCCAAATCCTCGCAATTCGCGGTGGCGTCACATGTCAGTGGTGATGTGCCGGAGGTGTTTGGGGTAAAAGGTGTTGTCTGCGCGGGAAGCCAGATGGTTTTGGTGGGAGTATTGCCGCCTAGGGGCGCTGGGGTGACTATGGTACCGTCCATGGCAACAGGCGATGTAATTAGAAGAAACACGTGGATAGTAACGAACAGGTTGAATAAATGTATGGCAAATAAGTATGATGCGGCTGTAAACAAGACAAGTGACTCGCTTCCTGGGGAACTTGAATCATCGTTGTTTGAGGGGTCTACGACTGCGCCGCGCTGAGTAAAAGGCTGTTGGCGCTAATGATGGAGAATCGCCCCTGAAAAGATTGCAATGTTACGATGGGGACAATATTTGGCAACTGCAACGCAAATCTCTCCAAGCTGGCTTTGTGGCAGCTCTACTCATCATGGCTGTGCCGCAAGGCACACATGGATTGATGCATCTGGAGTTCCTCCGAGACTCGCATGCGGGTAGATCGCCATTGCCAACCAGCCGCAGCTTGGGTCGCTAACCTGTGCTGCTCAACGGCATCATGTAACTCGTCCAAACGTTATATGATTGTGACTAAAGCTTGTAATTATTTTATGAACTTTTAATCCATGATATTGATTTGTGTTCCCACAACCCCTTATCCAATATGCGATTTCATTGCCGACTGGACAAGATGAGCTTCTTACCCTATCCCTGTTTTGCCCAAGTCATTTGATGTACTCGCCTTTCTCGATACTCCAGGGCTGGGTAGTATAGGCATTCTTCTCTGAGCCCATGATGCTACTTGGGCGGAGCAATTCCATAAACGCGGTTTCATCGTGATATGCCAAGATCAGTTCTGGGATACCTAGCGGCGATATAGTAAGCTGTTTATCAAAGGAAAGCCTGGAAACGTAACAGATAACCACCGGAGGTTGTTCAAACAAGTCAATGGGTGTGGTTTGATGTCATCGAGCTATCTATTATCATCTCAACGGTCCATCTCATCAATTTACAAACCTTAAAGCTGCAGAGTTCCTAGTGCCATATCGTACAGAACCAAAACAAATATGAAAGCCCCCAACACCCTGCAATGTCATGAGTAGGTGGCCATAGTCAGTCTCAGTTGCTACTATGCTCGGCGAGAATGACATACTTGCGATCACTGTGCCAATATCCATCATCGATCTGTCTTGCGTTCCTCATCGACTTCGGGGTCTTGTTCTGCTCCTGGCTAGGAGAATAAAGGACCATTGCCCTCCCAGCCTTCGTAAATAGCTTGCTCCAGCTCCGATACGTTTAGCTTTGTCAAACTGTATTCACAGATCCAAGCCGACTTCTTCATCGTCTCGATCACCTTTTCAGAATCCCCCTTCAGCCAATGCAAGTATCCTCTAGGGTGAATAAGGTGGACTTGCTGACGAGCCTGCGTGGAAAGGGCTCTGCTAGAAAGAACGGTCTTCTCAATGTCTTCGAATTTCTTCTTCAGTGTAGAAACTTCCTTGGTCAAATTCTCGACGTCCGAGCTGGCCTTTTCTTGCTTTTGTGCGGTCTCCTCCATAGACGCCTGGGTACACGTAGTCATGTTGGCCGACGATTGGGTGACCTGTGGCGAGGGGAATGGCCACATTGTAGTCACAGGACCAGCCTTCGGAATGGAGGCGGACTGAGGAAGACGATAAGATGGGTAAGGAAACGTAGAATTGATTGAACCGGGTGTAAGAGTATCTGGTAACAGCGGTGCTGGAGCCGTAGCCTGAGTGAGAGCTGCAGGGGAATTTGCGGGAAACCTTTGACTAGGTGGAATGCATTTCCCAGGCTTATATTAGTGATCGGTGCCATTGGCAGGTGAGTAGTTGGGTCGCTTATTTTCTGAAGGCTGACCAAAGAGTCCGCCGCTGCCTCCGAACGCGCTCATGATTATGATCGAGCACAGTATATTGGGGCAGTCAGTACCGAAAAATTTATCAGAGAGAAGAGAAAGACATGACAAACCTACGATGATGGCGGGGGAGTGAGTGTATTCAGAGATTGTTCAAGTGACGAGGCATCGAATTTTGCAGTTGCCAAGTTGTTGCAGTGGAATGAAATGAAAGACGGGAATTGTCGGTGAATGGTAATTTTTGAAAAACGAAAGACCAGTGGCTGGTTGTTGACAGATGGGTGAATCGTTCTTGATTTTCCAGTCCTGCTATTGCCAGGCTAGCCCAGCAGAAATGGGTGAAACTTCTGTCGTGGGCCTGGGGGTTTTTTTTGGCATTGACTTTGAGTAGGAAAAAGCCCAAAGAAAGAACAAGATTGGGTGTCTGCTGCGTGACCTACGCGGTACTCATTTTCAGCCATTTACCTTGGGCACAAACAACTTGGCGCGTTCGGAAATTTTCCAGTTGAGTGTCCCTCCTTGTATCAATCACCTGCTTTCACCCAGCTGCTACTTGTGCCCCTCCATTGATTCAAGGCCAGTCGCCTCTGTTGTGGCATACATCTCTTTGCCCAACTGAACCAAAGTTGGGATTCTACTACGCGTCCCGGATGATTTCCTAATCACACCCTTGTCTCATCGACTTCCATCAAAACACCTACAACTAGACTCGCACTTGTCATCAAGTGGGTAAGTAGAATCGGCACCAAACCATTTCCAATCCAGTGACTCCATCCTTTTACTAACGGTTTGATCTCTATTTCTACAGTAATCACCCCTCCAAAATGCCGCCCGTGACAAGAAGCTTCAGTGCCGGTCTCAAGCGACTTCCTGGTAAGGGAACCACAGCCGATGATGGCCCGAACAAGCAGCCGCGCCTAGAATCAGCCGTCTCGGTCTATGGCAGTCAAACCACCAAGAAAGTCATCAAGAAACCCAACAAGAAAGATCTGAAGGGCAATGGCCCCGTAGACGAGAACCCCAAGAATAAGAACTCCGAGGGCAAGGAGGGCCTTGACACCGAGGCCGCCCCCATCGATGACGCTCAGATCAAGCAGGAGCTCTACCAGGTCCAGCAGGAGACCCAACACGTCAAGGAGCAAGTTGCCGAGCTCATGTACGGCGCCCAGGGCCGCATCGGCGCCATCCGCAGCGCAACGGAGAAGCAGAACCACCATATGTACCAGACCCTCTCGACGGTGGGCAAGTGCCTCCAGGACCTGGGCAGCCTGATCGAGCGGGCGGTCGAGGAGCAGGGTCCCGCCACCGTTAAGGTCAACTCCGATTTTACTCATGGCAGGTTGCCGCTCGGCCCCACGCACTACTTCCCCTGGCTGGCGAGTTTGGACTTTCGCTCACCGGAGGGCATGGACAAGTACTTGAAGGTCACTTTCCAGTTCTACGAGACGGAGCTGTTCACGGTGCCTGACAAACTCGATCCCGAGGCTCCAGCTGAGACCTACTACATGATCCACAACAACAGCAAGTATCTCCCGCCCCTGGTCAAGAAAGCCCGAGCCGAAGGAGGGGCAGAGAATGCAGGCGATGACGACGACGTGAGGAGCGTGATTTCATCATCCAGCATGATCGCCAAAACCCAGGCCTACCTCGACCACATCATCGAGATGAAGCCCCAGACACACCCGACAGGCCGCAACAAGGATGAGATACCTCAGTATATCCTCCCCCTGGGCCACCTGATGGTCCACACCCCCGCTTGCGCCTCCGAGAAACCGTACCCGACCTCCTGGACCGGCTTCCACGTCGTCATGGACGTCGCCACCCCCGCCAAGGCGCTCTGGCTCGTCTACTGCGCCGAGGGTGAGGAGCAGACAGCGACGGACGACGACCGGTTTCCGGACTGGCTGGACCGCCTGACCAACTCGCGCAAGCGCAACGTGCGCTGCGACATCGTCCGCCTCACGGCCCGCGCCGACTGGCTCGTCTACACGCCCGCGTCGCAGATCACGGCCCGCATCGTGAAGAGCGCGTGGAAGCACTCGCACCGGGCCCAGCCCGTTTTCACGGTGCCCAAGCTTGACGAGCTGTTGGAGAGAATCGAGGCCGGGTGGAAGGACCATGAGGATGACGTTGCGCCTTTAACCACGGATATTTCCTAGATAATTCCTGGGAACATTTGAGCTGTTGCTGGATAGTTTCGTACATGCTTGCATGATACAACGAGGTCAAACATGCATCGGGTAAACTGACTACCTGTCTCCAGTGTATACATGGCTCGCTGCTAGAATCGAGGAGACGATACAAGCGGGAAGATTGCGATCAGCAATGGTCACAGGCCAAGAGTACTGGGAGCATCACTTCCTGGGACAAGACACGTTGGTCTTATGTAAAGTGCAGCACGGTATGCAAATGGAAATGTCCTGAGTATGTAGAGTAGATCCTGGTAGGAGAGAGAGCACGCTCTGGGAGCGCTTTAGATTTGCCACCGGAACAGCTTGATACACACAATCACATGAACCAACCACCACTGATGCAGGATCTAACTGGTGCTCATCCCTGTTGAACCTGAACAACGTTTTGATTTGCCGATGCGTGAGCGAAAGTGTTCTTAATCCCAGATGTGTTCACAAACTCACATGAGCCTTGTGGCTTGTTTGCTCTGAACACTTTACCTCAATCTGAATATCAACGCAGTAACATAAGATTCTCTATGGGATATTTACTCAGTGACTGTAGCTTGAAACTATGCCTGTCCAGCCTATCCGCTTGGAATAACCAGACCAATTCCAGGGAATGAACGTCTAATTTGATGAGCCCCCCAATGGCGTAAACGACCGAGTTGGTCCCTTGGCCTCCTTCAATCCAGCATCAATCGCTGTCCGGAGTAATCTGTAGTCGGGCTTGGTGAAGATAGGGCGATGTCTTTCTTCATCCTTGTCTTCCATGGTCGCCTCGAGCAACAACAAATTATTGTGCGCTGTTTCAACACCGTCGGAAAACTTGACAATGTCGCGCTTCTGTTTCAATCTACCTGGGAATGTGCTGGGCCATGAAGGTCTGCCAACCCAGTGACCAGCGCCTTCGCAACAATAAACCAGCCAAAGCGGCTTCGATGGTTCGGCGATGTCCATGACCAGGTGGAAGCCCGTCCACATGATAGGTATGTTTGCGTTAGGGTTATCCACAAACACAAGCCCCAGAGGTAGAACATAACTTGAATGGCAATCAGCAGGCCGATGATCCATAGTCATATGTAGGATGTTACTATTACGCCAACGCCGCTCATCGTCAGTTGTCGCGATGGAATCCGGGCCCCTGGTACGCTGGCTTCGCGTCTCGCTGGGGATGGTTGATTGCTGAGGGCTTTGGCGGACGAGGTAGTACTTTGTTTGCTCATGTCTTAATAGCTCGATCTCGTGGAATTGATAATCCGCATTATTGTATCGGTCAAAGTCCAATGAGCGGCGGAAGTCGAGTGATTCAAGCCACTGGAAGAACTGATCTGCGGAAACCTTGACAGGTGTGCTACTCGCATCACTGGCCTCGTTACCGGCTTGCTGTGAAGTTTGAACATCATTGACGGCCACCTTTCGTTCAACATCTTGGTCTTCCTCCATCGTCTGTTGGGACATGGAGCCTATTTTTTGAAGACATTTTCCGATGGTAGATAGCGTCTGCTGTACCATGCTATCCTGCCGAGTCGTCTTGAGATTAATGACATCGAGCTGTGCCTGCATCGTGCGTTTGAGATCGGCCATCTCTTTCTTGACCTGGTCGTTGGCTCCAGCGGTCTCGCCAAGTACCTTTTTATTGTCGTTTCTGGCTTCTACTTGCTGGAGTGACTGCTTGGTCTCAGCCAATTGATCATTGTGCTGACGTAGTTGCTTCTCAATCTCATGCTGCGCATTGAGAACGGCCTTGAGACTGTTGCTCTGCAACGTTACTTCTCCATTGAGGCGCTGGACATGGTTTGGAATGCTGTCGGTAATGAGCCTGCCGTCGCCCGTAACGAAGCTGTGGGTCGTACGCTTGTTTTTGTGCTCCCTGTCCAGATCGCGACTTTGGTACTTGTTGGAGCCTCCACCGGCGACGGCTCTCTCGTAAGGGCGCTTTCGGCCGTTGCTAGAATCGCTCGGACCTGACATCTTCAAGTGACTGGACTGGTGCTGCAAGTAGACGTCGACTGTCAGTAAAGACAATGTAGAAATGGTTGGATAATTAACCCAAGTAGCGACAACTAAGTGGTAACTTGGATAAATACGATGACCTCGCGAACATACATGATAACCACCTGGGGTGAACAGGATGACCTTGTGAATGAACACGACAACCACCTTGAATAAACCCGATGATCGCCTGGGGTGAACACGATGATCGACTGGAATAAACAGGAAAACGACTTACTCGACTCAGGTTGCGACAACATATGCCTTGTACGGGCTTTGATCGCGAAGCCCAAACTGAGAAGGGCTGATTTTATGGAAAGAGGTCAAGTCCAACGACTCACTCTGTTGGGGGGTTTGAGGGCTTGGATGGTAGAGGGTGAGTGGTGGGTGATGGGTCACAAATGCGGTAGACGAGGGGAAAAATAAGATGAAAGACAAGCACTTACCAGAAGCCGATTCAGTGGAGTGGTCAAGCATGGAAGCAGTGCAAATAACAGCGCATCCACGACGAGGGACAAATGCTTGATATAAACGCTCGTCAAGGCCCTGTTGCTCGAATGATGGCGATGATGAGAAGCTTGGCTGGGACGTTGCCAATGATGTTGCAAGAACCAAGTTCTTGCTCCCCGGCGAAAGTGGTGTGTATTCACCGCCTGGAGAAGTTATGAATCCAATGGTAATTGTGGAAGGAGAGAAATTGGACCTGGACTGACCGACTTCAGCTTTCAGAAGCTGTTGTTGGGTGGAAGAAGGCAAAAGCCCTCCGAAAGCAGACAGGTGCTATGACTAGGAAGGCGCGAGGCAAGAGATTGACACCAAGGAAGGCACTGGCGATAGAAAAATCCAGTAGGCAAAAGTCACATCAATCAATTGAAACTATTGAAACGAGCTAAGTAGGTTCACTGGCAAAGCCCAAAGAACACCAAACTGGCTTGGAATGGTAACGATGCTTCCGTACAGCATCCGCCCTAATTATAATACACACATTGCAGTCAGTCTGTTAACTGCACTAAACGACGATAAGGGGGGCCGCACATCAAACTGGCTATCCAGATAAATGTGGTAACATCCCATCACGTCCCGTCCTCCTTAGTAGATACCAGGGACGATCTTGTACTTGACGATGCTCTTGTACTTCTCCCAGTCCTCGCCGTACTTGCGCGCGCACTTCTCGTCATCGCGGCCATCGCGGTGGATGAGCAGGACGGCAAAGTAGAGGATGTAGAAGTACGTGAAGATCATGCCCCAGTACTTGGCGGGGCCCTGCACGACCTCGCGACCGTCAAGCATGGTAATGGCTCCGGGGACGGCGGCGCCCCCGTTGAGGATAATGTAGCCCGAGAAGCCCGTGGGCAGGGAGTAGGGCCACGACTGCAGCCAGTCCCCGAAGTAGTTGATGTGGCGTGCGACGCCCCACCAGCCCGAGGTCATGAGGCGCGTGCCCGTCTTGGTCTCGATGTAGCGGATGTGGGAGACGCGGTAGTCGTTGGGGTCGCGGCGGAACATGTTCTTCTGGCTATTGCTGAGGCGGAAGATGGCGAGCCCGGCCGCGAGCACCACCGACACGGCCGCGGTGCCCAGCCAGCCCATGGACAAGGGGTAGGTGGCCAGGTACCGCGTCTGGGTGGAGTACATGAAGGGAACCCAGCTCAGGTCGCCGAAGGCCAGCATGAAGCCGAAGCCGTCCGTCGTGATGTCCATGGTCGTCAGCACGGCGGGCTCCATGTACTGGCCGTCGAGCACGTAGAGGGCCTGGACGACGGTGATGAAGACGATACTGTCCGTCACGTAGCCGTAGTTGCGGTACTGCTTGGCGACGAAGGCGCAGTTCATGAGGATCCAGCCCAGCAGGCCCGGGCGCAGCTCGCAGAACTCCTTGATGTCGACCTCGCCGATCAGGGGCAGGGTGATGCGGGGGTTCAACTCGCGGCCGATGTAGAAGTCGTAGATCAGGTTGCCCGTGTGTCCTCCCGCGGCCAATTCGCGTTGTTCCTTGTTGCCTGCCTTGACGGAGAAGCTGCGCACGTAGACGAAGATGGCGAGCGCGTAGGAGATGAGGATGTTGGCGGTCAGGAGCTGGACGAAGTTGTCGGAGATGAAGGTCCAGACGGGGAATTCGGCGCCCTGGGCGATGGTGCCGGCCAGGCAGGCCACGAGGGTGAACATGGACGAAGCAAAACCTAGTAATGGGGTGTCAGTGGACGGCCGAATCTCGTCGAGCAGACGCGTCTCGTCTCTCTACTCACAATTCATGCGGTACTTCAGTTTGCCGCCTGTCACCAACTCAGTGCCTTCTCCCACGGTCGCCGGCAAGATGCGGTACAGCACGAGGGATAGGAAGTAGTAGGCCAGGGTCCAGCCGGTAGCCTCCCAGCTTCCGAGCCCCCAGATACCTTCGGCGGGCCATCCTACTTCGGTCTTGAGTCTCTCGATCGACAGGTTCTTGGGGTTCAGTAGCGATGGGGCGGGGCAGCCGGAAATGTCGTTACAGGCGAAGGCGAAGAGGTTCAGGAGGATGGGCAGGCCGAAAGTGATCCCAGCAGCACCAATTCTAGAGGTTACACAGGCTTTGGTTAGTTGATCCCCTCTTTGTTTCTTCGATGCAATGTCGTAGAAAAGCAGCCGGTGTAGACTTACGGGCCGCCAAACTCATACTTGTGAGCTGGCTGGGTCTTGGTCTTGGACGCCATCTTGTCGAACGCAGTGGTTGGCGTTATATATATTTGAGGCTATCGTGATGTTGTCACGGTCTCAAGTTGTGGGAAGAAGAGAGAAATGGTGACGTCGGGGGTGTCCCAATATACTTTTATCCTCCAAACAATGGTTTGCTCCCCTTGCGTCTGGCGTCGTCGAGCTACAATGCCGGCAAGCTTGGGTTCCGTGTGGTATGATCCAACCAATTTTCTGGCCGTCTTTGACCTCATTATCCGTAGCGGGCCATAGCTCCTTTTATTCGAGCCCAATCAAGGCCGTTGATTGGCACGATGACGACGTGAAATTGGGAAACGGGAGTAGCGTGTGCTAACCAATTGCCAATTGACCAGCAAGGCCAGTTGCTGCTGCTAACCTTAGCTGTCCATCCCTACATGTACCGCTTCGTTAGCGACTTTTTGTGCAGCCTTTCCTTCCAGTGTCCGTCCAGTGCACAGATTGCACAGAGCAGATGGCGAGGAAACCACCTTTTATGCAAACCCCAATCAATCGCCAATCTAGCGCCATCCATGCTCGTGTTTGATCATCCGGAAGGTCTTCCACGGCATACGGCACAGCAGGTACGACTACGACTACCTACAGGAATAAGGATCGCCTTGGCTGCAAGCCCCCCATCGAGTCCCACGAAGTTTGGCCCAGATTCAAAGGCTTAGACATACAGAGCAGCCAATCAGACATTATACACGTGCGCGCGCTGACGGATTCCTTGCGCCAAATACGAAATGCACTGCAGTGCCTCTCCAGCCACCGGGGGGCTTATGTTTGCTGCTGTAATCCTCAAACAAGAAACAGAACGTTCTGCTGTCGTGCTGTAACCTAGTGCCTAAAATTACCGACTAGCAGTGGTTCGGAAAGAGGACACTACAACAACAATTGGGGGGCACTGCTAGCCGGGTCTTGGTATTTGCTGCTCACTGTGTCTCGTAAGCTCCTTGGTATCTGGGACATTTGATTGACTGCCTGCCGATTTGTCGCATCAACACGTATTCATTTCTCTGAAAACATTTTACTTCCATTCATCATCATCCAGTTGCTATCTGACTTTTGAGCATATTATTTTCCTTGTACCACATCCTTTTCGCAATTAAGAGCATCGAAATCGGCCGGCCTGCCTCATTCTTTGATTCCCTACCAACAAGTCCGAATCGACTTCGGCCACCAACTACCACCAGGCAACCAACAAACAACCACCACCGCCCACGATGCGGTCCATATTCTCATTCCCTCCCGCCTTTGTCGCCTTGCTACTGGCCGCCGGCGCCAGCACATCCCTTGCCGCCGAACCCGAGAAGACCCCGACGACGACCGCCTGCACGGCCTCGACGACCGCGGGGTCCTTTTTCGACCTGCGGCCCGACATCGCCAAAAAGGGAGATACGAGTAAACACCGAAGGCGAGGTGAGGCGCCGCACAAGGACTACCACGCCCGCGGTTGGGACTACGGCTTCAATTTCACCCTGAACGTGTGCGAGCCCGTCGTCGAGACCCCCGACAACGTGCGCGGCCTCGACCGCGACTCCTGGCAGAACATCAGCGCCTACTACGTCTCCAAGGGCGACGTCTACAGCCTGGGCGCGGCGTCGGGCGCCCTGACGACACGGGGGCGGAAGTTGGTCCTCCAGTACTCGGGCGGCTCGCCCTGTGGGAAGAGCAGTAGCAAGCGCGATGTGTCGGCCACTACCGAACAACAACAGCATAACAAGCGGAGCAGCCGCCAGGGCGCGAGCTACAAGGACTATTCGGACGATGAGATGGCCACCACGACGAAGAGCGGCTTGAGCTCGGCGCGCAGCACGCTAGCGACGGTCGCCAAGGCGACGGTTACGCCCCAGCGCCGCAAGTCGGCGACCATCTCGTTCCTCTGCGACCGGGACCCGACGGCGACGACGGCGGCCGTCTCGTTCGTGGGGGCCGACCCGGACGAGTGCGCCTACTTCTTCGAGATGCGCTCGCAGCACGCCTGCGCGGGCGTGGAGCCGCACGCACCGGGCAGCGTGGGACCCGGCTACCTCTTCGTCATCATCATCTTCATCGCCATCCTGGTCTACCTGGGCGGCGGCATCATGTACCAGCGCACCGTGGCCAACCAGCGGGGGTGGCGGCAACTGCCCAACTACACGCTGTGGTCCAACATCTGGAGTCACATCTCGGTACGTTTTCTTTGTTTCTGTTTGTTCCGCCACCCGTCCATCTTTGGGGCTACCATGTAGATGAAACACATCTTGCTAACATATTTGGAATGACCAGGACTTTTTCATCATCGTTACTTCGTCATGCGCACGCCTCTTGCCCAGCCGACGAGGCTACCACTACGTTTCGGGCTCGCCGTCGAGAGGGCGCTACAACCGCGATCGGGAGGCCGAGAACAGACTCATCGACCAGTACGACGAGGAATGGGACGACTGAGCTGGACCTTTGTACAAGCTTCAGTATTGCTTATAGCTTTGCGCTCGTCTCTTCTGGGGTGACTCAATCATGGGGAGAGAAGAAGACATCATGTTCGATTTTTTTTATTGTTAAGATACCTACCTACCTAGGCAGAGCCAAGTACCGGAATATTAGCATTAGGAATGGGCTCTCGGCGTTCAGGACACGAATAAAGATATTCATCGTGGAAGCATTGTTGTGTTAAAAGATCTGTCCCAAATGAATAGCTTCCAACGTCCGACATCAGGTGGCTACATGCGGGATCGGAACCCTGATGTCAGGCTATTCTAGTTGCTTTGGTGTCCCTAGGCAATGCCAGACGCGATCGCTCCTTGCTGTCAAAAGCTCGTGCCGAATGCATTTGGGAACCCCCGTAATGTGTGGGTGGGTCGTTGATACTTTCTAATCATGCCGTTGTCTCCAAAAATACATTTGACCTTGCTAGGCTTGTCTTTTTTGCAGTCAAGGCAAATTCCGTTGCGGACAGTGTTGGTCGTCTTTACAATGTGATTTAAGTTCATGGAGTAATGACGATTGGCTCGTCCTTCACCTCTTCTTTAAGACCAGTTTCTCATCCCTTCAGCTGCCTTCCAGCTTCTGGGCGCTGAGTCAGACTTGCCGTGAATGGATGCAACCCGAGGCATGGGTTTGGTGTGCGTTGAGCTACTGGACACTGCGTAGTGATTGGTCGTGCTATTTCTAATCTTGCACCAGAGGGGCCAGCTGGCTCCGTTAGTCTGGGTGGTATCGGCACTTCTTGGCGTCGAGGTTTTTCCCAGCAGGCAGCTTTGCAAGCCCCCGACGAACGAACCGATCCAGCAGCTGTCGATCTGGGCAAGGGATCGGCTGCGCGGTGATGGCGCGCCTCGTATACACGCCACTGGTACAAGTCGATGATATTACTGGAAAGTGCCACGGCGATTTTTCAGTTGCATGAACCGTCCGTCAGCACTACCCAAGATACCCAGTACGGGCACTAGGGAAAGCACATGCATAGCTTATCTTCAAGTGGTGGGGAGCCAGACCAGGCAGCCAGGGGCGGCACTCGCTTGATTTGTAGTGTTATCCCGGTTTTGGTAGGGAGGGACTCTGAGACGCGCCGGCTCTCGTGATGGTTGGTGGGACTCTCCGCCGCCCCCCCAGCTTTTCCAAGGAAAGTCAAGTCAGCCTGGGCCCATCCATTCAACCCATCCCTGGGTTTTACGTATTTAACGCCTTTCTCCCACGCGCCCACGCCGATAGGGCTGAAAGAAATTCGTTCGCTCCTTAGCGGGGGAGGATAAGGTACTTCCAAACCATGCGTCGTCTCGTCTCGTTCTTCACTGTTTCTTGCAGCAGTCTACACGTCGACTACTGCACCCGCCGGCGCCATGCCGACGAGTGTTTCCCCCGACCCCCCGATGGCTGCCGCCCAGGCGGGTAAGCTGGTCTGGGCGACCGAGGCCGATTGGAACAAGCACCGCGAAACCATCACCGCGCTGTACTGGGATGAGAACAAGACGCTCAAGGAAGTCTCGAGGATCATGAAGGAGCAGCATGACTTTCATGCAACGTAGGTTTCTTCCATCTCTTCATAGCCCGCTTCATCCGCGAGGTGGCGCGAAAACTAACGGGTTAACAGAGACCGGATGTTTAAGGTGGGTACAGCCGATTGTCTGCTGCATGTGTGACTAAAGATCATCACACTCGGGGCGGGCTGACATCAAATCTGCAGATGCGATTCTCGACATGGGGTTTGCAGAAGAACCTCAAGAAACAGGATCTCCAGAAAATCGCCTCTGAAGCATACCTGAACAAAAAACCGAAGCTACCGGTGATTCGCGGTCGCCAGCTCGGCTCCCGGCGACTTCAGCAGCGCCTCCAAAAGACCACTGGGCCTCCAGGGACGACGCTTCTAAAAGATGACAGCCACCAAGGCCTGCAGTACATACGGCTAAGCTCCCCTGGGAGCGCCGGCGCAGCGGAAAAGAGTATACAGGCCATGCTGGAATACACGGACTCCCGATTTGAGACTCGGGCCTGGCACGTGAGCGGCCCGTATGACTTCGACCAGGACACGGGTAATTCCTGGTGGTTGAACATGAAGACGGCTCAAAAGGAACTCCGGGACCGGAACTTCTCACCCCAGGGATTTAAACTACTGAATGCGACGTTCGCAGATTACACTCTATTAGTACAGAACCAGCATCCTCAGACGGTACTGGCGACCATTGCCGGCTATGCCGAATTGCATTCCCTTGACAAGGCACTGGGCAACTCTCTGCTCAACTACGTGGCCGGCTTATCCAAGATCAGGCTTGGCGCCATGCATCCATATACGCGCATCTGGACCAATTTACGGGATACGAGAGTCGCACATCAAACGGTCAGCACGCTAGTCAATGCACATTTCGACGTCATGTCAATACACGCGCCAGGGAACAATCGATTCCGGCTTGCGTCCCTCATCCAGATCATCAACGCCTTGAAAGGGGCGGGCATGATCTCATTTGAGAGCGCATACGAAGCGCTGTCCAAGATCGCCAGCAACACGCCGTTGGGAGCACCCCCCAAGCGGAAGAAGATGATCGATCCGGGGAATAGCGAGACCGCACCCGACGCCTTCTGGATGCTCCTGGCGCAGCGATACCTGTGCAAGTTCCTGTTGGACTCGGGGCGACCCCGCGAGGCCGAGATCCAGATGCTCTCTATCGAGGCGTCGCATATGGTGTCGGGCAACGCGACGGACCTGACGGCGTACCTGCAGATGAAGGTTATGGTGGAGGCGGCGCTGGGCCGCTGGGCCGAGTCGGAGGCGGCGGCTCGTCGGGGATACCACGTCACGCGGCGCGGCAAGACGCTGCACCCGGAGTACCTGCTCGAGTCGTTCGTGACGGCGCTGGTGGACTCGTGCGTGGGCCGCGGTGACCAGGCAGCGGCCGACGCCTTCATCGCCGAGCATGAGGTCCACTGCGGCGAGATGCTGGAGCAGGGCATCATCGACAAGCCGGCGTGGGCGCGGCTGACGCGGTGGCGGTTCGTGGAGGGGGAAGGGGGGGACGGGAAGTCGCCCGTCGGGGGTGAGTATGACAAGGCGGCTGGGGAGGACGAGGACGAGGACGAAGACTAAGACTAAGACTACGGAGAAAATGGAAAGATTTTCAATGACGGAGATATATGTCACGATAATCAGAATCAATCCCGCAATATACAATAACGTTTGCACGTCGTATCTTTTGACACAACATGATGTCGGAAGCTTTTCTGGGGTTTGGGTTACAGATGCCGTCACGCTTGGTCATGTCGAGCCGTTCTCGCCTAACGATGCATTGAGATCCTCCGAGTGCACCCGCTGCCTGCTCTTTTTCAAACCACTTATTCCTGTAATATTTTCCCATTTTCCTAGTCGATGCGCAAAATTCCAACGTTTCATTTCCATGGGACGTGGAATACGAAAGCTGACAGCGCTAGTTTTACAGTTTAACGTCTGCGTGGATGGGTGTCTGGGGTAAAAAGGGGGGCTGCGCCCACCGGAGATGGCCACACAGACGCCGTTATTAGTTCTTCTTGCACGATTTTTCTCCCAACCAACCGGGACACTGTCTGTCACATATCACAATCCATTCAACTGGGACCTTCTTGTACTAGCAGAAACCATTGTCTCGGATTTTCGCACAATTCTCCTTTTTACCACAATCGACAAAGAAGCTGCCAACCTTCCACAAAGAACGTGTGACCATCTACTACAACTACTTCAGGAGGCGTAAGTCCCCAGAAAAAAGGGCGCAGTATTCATCCCTCCTCGGTTCGGACCTCACGATCCTGTCCTCGGCACCCAATCAATCCATTCATTCCACATCGTCAAATCCGCCCGCCTCTAGTCTTAAAGAGGGAGGTGCATTTGATTACGTCATCGTCAGTTGGGCTGACTTACTGTGGAATTTGGATGACCTGACCCCGACCATTCTACCAGGCGATTCCATCAGTTCGTGAGTGTGGCTTGGCTCGGCTTGGCGACGTCTCTCCGCTTTCAGTCAGTCAGTCGTTGCCGTCCGTCGAACCACCATTTACTATCAAACAATACATCACACACACACACACACACACAAAAGCCAATGTCGTCTCGCCTGGCCTCCCAACTGCGCCAGCGGCGGCGCGTCCAGCGCCGCCTCATGGCCGCGGCCAAGGTCCCGCGCGAGGCGTCGCCCGCCAAGGCCCAGGCCAAGGCGTACCAGCAGGCGCGCGAGCTGAAGTGGGAGCTGGAGCCCGAGGATGCGGAAGCGGCTTTCTTCGCTGCCGCCACAGCCTCGGACGACACTGACGATTCCTCGCTGCGGCAACTTTCTCCATCTTCCACCAATACAGACGCAACAGACACAGATACAAATACGACAAAATCAAGAAGAAGAGGCATACTGCGTCATCGTCGGCATAACCAAAACGAGCCATTAAATAGTAGTGGAGACTCGTCTTCGCCGTCGTCGTCACCAGCCAGGGTGGAAGAGGAAGGCGGCTGCTGCTGTTGCTGCGCCACAAATCGCGAGGCTAATGCTGCCACCACCACCACTGTAGTCGCCTTCGCACCCGGCGACGCCACCGACCTCGAGACGGGTGCGCAAGTCCCCGCCAACCCCAGCGGCTTGTGCTGGCGCGAATGGCAGATCATGAACGAGAGCCGGAACGCGCGGGAGCAGCTCGACGCCATGCGCGCCGACGCCCAGGGGTGTCTTTCGTCGGACTCGGACGAGCCCGATTCGGGCGAGGACTACGTGTGCAGCACCGACGAGGAGAACTTCTGGTCTGAGGAGGAAGACGGGATCCAGGTGTCGTTCGCTGACGAGGGAGATGAGGACGGGGAAGAGGAAGGGGAGGATGAGCGGCTAAGCGGTAGCGCCACGACCCGCACCAACGACTCGGAGCAGGACTGCTGGAGCCACGATAACTCGGACTGGGACTCGTCGGACTCGGAGTCGGCGGCGGGGGAGTACGATGCGGATTTTGAGAGCGACGAGGAGGGGGAGGGGCCGGAGTGGGAGTTTTACTGAGGGCTTGCTTTGGGGATGGGATTTATGCATCCACCCACCCTTCCACCCTTCCCACTGGTGTGTTTAGGAAAAGAGTTTATGGGTTATGAATAAACATAGAGAAAAAGAAGGATCGCGGCGCTTCGTCGGGTCCGTGGGCTCCGATTATCTGTATATAGGAAGGGGCGTGGTTGCGGACGAAAACGCAACTTGTATATATGAGGGCGAAAATGATGAACTTGGATACAGGAAATTTTCATGCCGCTCACTTTCAGTGTCAAGAGTCTTGCTTCTGTGATGTGAGTGTTCTTTTTGCACCATGCGATGCCCTTTATTTCCCTATCCCTGTCTATAAAAGCGTTGGTCAATCACTAAAGCCTCACTGGCTGGCCGAAAAGTCTCTTCAAGAAATCGGGATGCCGGCGCTGCTTCCACGTGACGAGATACAACATGCATGTATCATGCAAGTTCCAAGTATGACTCTCGCAGTTAAGAGGGGCCGTGTGATCCTATTAGTACTTAGCCACCAATTTACAAAGGTTTCACAAACTGGCAGCTTGTATCTCATTGTATGGCTAGCCAAGGTTTGGCAGGAAAAGATCGCAGAAACCTGCCATGCTCTAGAAGCGTCTCTTATACCCTGTTTTCCGTGGCGGCACATGCGCCCACACCAACTCATGCGAATGAGACATTGCAAGTACGGGGCGAATGCTACCTACTTGTCTCTTGACCCCGGATGTAGTAGAGACATTAGAGAGCTGATGGTTCTATATAGCCTATGAACCATTGTAAGCTTTGGAATGATTCAGATCTTTGACCGGCTTGTTAGTTGTGCCGAGGGCATATGACGCTTGGACACATAGGACTCGTGATATGATAGGGGAAGGCCTCTGATCCGTCACCTGTCACTGTTCGCGTGCTCTGCCTTGGGCATCACAACGATATTTTGTTGCATTCTTACCCACCACAAACTGGGCAGAGACATGTCGATGGGGGATGAAGTTTTGGGTGGCATTGCCGTCACATTTGTGAGTGAGGCTTTAGGATGGGCAAGAGATACCCAATACATCGAGATACGGTGACATGCCTTTAACTGTATTGTATTCAATGTTTCCTCCAGAGGCTGCTCAATAAAAAACCCAGTAATTCGAAAGACCTCTTACATTATTTTATATTACTTATAGCCTTATATATATTTAACTGGATTAATTTATCTAGGCCAGCTGAGCGAATCAAATCAGTATACAATCTTTGATATATACTATCAAGATGGCTAGGTCGAGCAGCTGAGGGAAGGCTTCCGCGAAGTAGAAGGAGAAGAGGCTTAAGGGCGACTAGAGGGAGGGAAAGAGGGAGGGAGGAAGAGAAGGAGGGAGGGAGGGAGGGAGCGAGGGAGAGAGGGAAGGAGGGCGGGAGGGAGGGAGGGAGGGCGAGCGGGAAACCGGGAGGCTGCGCAGCTTACCCACAGCCTTGACTCACAGGTTTCCCAATTAAGGGGCCTTGGGATAAGGCTACTGTTGCTCTCTCACTGTGACCTTGCATTTTCTTTGATCTGCCCAGAGAACCACTCGATAGGGTTAGTCCATGGAGTGTTCGGCGTGATAAAGTCTGACTTGACACCGGCGTCGTGGCAGTGCTGACAAGCGAAATCTAGAATGGTCTGAGCAGCCGGCATAAATATACTGTCATCCATGATTATCCGAGGAGAATGAGCATCCAATATTCCCTTTCTTCAACAGCCTTGATGACAAAATCCGCGAACCGGGTTAGTGGATTATGAAAATATTGAAAGTATGGGGACCTGAGACAACTATGGTAGTAAGCAATTGAAACGAACTGTCCTCTGAATCATTTGGCGTGCTCATGCAAATCATATCGAACATGTCTCAAAAAGGGAGATCTGATTTTGGTAGACACTACTGAGTTCACTCTCACAATCGACACCTTGGCTCTTGGATACTGTCTCGGAATCAAGATGTGTTTCGGCCTAAGTAAACACACACAGTTGACCGGCGTGCCAAATACCGGTTTGGATTGCTGCACCGCGCTTCATAGCCTCTGCCACTTTCACCACCAGAATGTATCTGGTCACAAAGTTACTATCCAGGCAGTTTCTTGCGATTTCTGCGGGAAATAAACTTTCCCCTAAAACTTAGCACTATACTGTGCAACAAATTAAATGATGCCACGACCGAGATACGATGTTATTGTAGTCCATAACTGCACTTGTCGTTTTCCAGCCACCCGCCACCTCCCTACCAACCTGTGGTTGCCTTTCACGGGATCATGTCGCATTCGTACAGCGTGAGTCACTCAAACACTTGCTTGGGAACTGGATGCTTGAAATCTAGATCAATAGCTGTCTTGTAACAAAAGCACATGTGCTGTTCTCTTCATTGGTTCTCCCTGTTTAGCATGACCAGGCAAGTATAAAGTGGTCTGGTGGTCCCTATGCTTCGGCCAATAACCTGTTTACCTGTCCAAGGCGCAGCGAGGCAATCATCCAATACTCCCCTAGCCTAACCTAACACTTATCCCTTACTATTGAAATATCGACTACATCTCTTTCTGATTAGTATCAGCATGATGTTGAAAATCTATTTTCTCTTGTTCCTCGCTATGTAAGTAGGCCCCCAATTCCAAAATTCGAGGGCTATTTTTTTTTAGCAGACTCAAGTGCTCTAATACCCTCAAAGGCTCACGGCCGCCAATCCTGTACCGGATGGTAGCGGAAATGGAGGGGGCTACAGCACCCAAACAATGCCGCATGGGTGTTACCCCGTGACGACAACCGAGAAGGAGACAACCACATGCACGAAGTTCATCACCCAGTCCTGCACTCCCGCTGTCAAAACGAAGACGGTGCCCGTACCGACAACGGTGACGACTATTTTCACTACCTTCAAGAAGGGAACTATCCAAACTATTTACTCTACAGTGGTCAAACCAACCACTGTATACTCAGGAACCACGAAGTACCAAACTGTAAGCATGAGTGCAAGCTTATCAATCTCTCCTTCAACATTTCGGCATAAAAAGCTGTTTTTGCAGGGGTCAATATGCGGTTCATTAATTGACATGCTTCTTCGAACAGAAAACAGTTTACATCACGACTGCTATCCCCGTGGCTACTACAATGACCAACTACCACACGTATACGGTAACCGTAACCTCGGTTAAGCACGCTACAGTCACAACTGGTGGATGCCTGTCGACCGTTACCGGCACCAAGGCTACCTCCGGTACTAGCGGCACCATTCCCATGACATCTTCCGGTGGCGGCTGCCGCCATAGTTGCACCGCCAGAACAACAACTACGAAGACCACTCATAAGGCTCCAGGTGGCGGCAGTCATGGACACACTCCGACATATCCTGTAACGACACCTCCGTATCCCACGGTCACATCGTCGACAACCAAAAATGGATGGGATACATACGATGGGTGGTAATGAAGTGACTGGATGATTGATGAGCTGATTGAAACATGAAGATGAAGGCAACATATACCTGGATGACGTTAAACAACAAGAAACAACGACTGGATGATATTAAGCAACAAGAAGTAACGACTACATGACAAAACACCACCCTCCTTTAAACACTAGCTTCAACAATACCATTCGATACCCTCCTTTACATAGTCACTTTATCTAGAAATTACAGTATGGAGTCCAACTTCATATTGGCCATCTCACTGAACTTGAGATTCTTCTGTTCCATCTCTCATGTGTCTCGCATCTTCCCGGCTGTCCTTCTCTGTATGGCCCCGAGGGTCGCACATAGCGAGGAGGCGGATGGTCCTAAGTGAGATTTTATTAAACTAGAAGCCCAAGGCGGGACTTTTTATCTTTGCTACCTAAATAGCTCAGAAGCTACTGTGTAGAAAGACAAAGAATTCGCACGGAGCCTTCATCTATAGTATACCATCCAGGTGGGTTTGGCCCTGGGGTATCCGTGTCGCTGGATCAGTCCAACGCAGTTGCGGGAGAGCGTCTGGAACAGGCAAATTCCGAACTCCGATATTGGCACCGATTATCCATCCTAATTCCGTATTACCGACCTTCCGAGAGAGTTTCGGATCATCTGACCGTGTTCAACTTCTGTCAGACCATTATAATAATCGTTAAGCTCTGAGCACAGTACAGTACAAACTGGTGGCAACAAGTCGCCCATGAGAGAATTGTGGCCCGTACCAGGACGGTCGCCATGTTGATTCGGCCAGGATAAACTGGGCAATGTGACACCGTCCTTCTTGGGCATTGTTAAAAGATCCATCTCGTCGCGAATTGGTGTGATTATAGGTTCCTTGCCACCTTGTAAAATAGACATGTATTTGCCTAAGGAGGGGTCGTTTTCCTTGGAAATTGGTGTTCGATATGATTGGTCGTCTTGACCTCTCTGAATAGCTTTGATGCCCTCCACTGATATGAGAGGCTCAGTCATTGTCAGATGGTGTGGACGGTCATGACCGCTATATCGACCGGGGGCTATATCGTTTCCCGTGTTGTAGACCGATGAATTTTGTGTATCGCGCTCATCAAATTGGAAACTGCTCTCGCGTGAAATCTCGATACTTTGTACGCTCCTCGGGTGATGGTTATCTGAAACCGGGTAGGCAGATACTGTTGGCTCGGTGCCTCTCAGGGAGTTGTCAACTATCAGACGGACTTCGTTGCTGCGGAGCAAAGGTCTGCGTATTAGCTTCGCCCAGGTATCCCATATTTCCATCCGCCTTCATCTTGTGAAAGATGGCTTCATTTCGCTATCCAGCTTTTAGAGCTTTGGACCTGAGGTCATTGTCGTTTATTCGGCCATTTAAAATTCGGATCGGCTTGGTATTCTACTGTAAAAGAGTGAGGTTTAAATAATACATAAAGTGTTAGTTTAGAAAAAAAAAATAAAATGAAATATAATTATGACTCCATTTATTATATAATGCCTAGTATTTGTCTATCTCTGTCTGAAGCAGCTTTTACCAACCACGAAAACCCCGCTGGTTGGGTGGAACCTGGGCTATCCTTGTCAGGACTGCATTCTTGACTTTCAGACCACTCTGCTTCCCAATTAGAAGTGTTCATCGAAGATATCGCGAGGGGGTGAGCGGGTGGTCTCCACTGATGGACCATCGACCGGAACATATCTGGGGGGTGGTAGCGGCGGGGCTGCAACGTCGTTTTCGGTACGTGGGCTGTCGTTTCCTGTTGACGTATAATATATATCCCATAACAAGGAGGGTTGTTTAGAGTGAATAAATGGATGGCCTCCCCTAGAGTCTCCTCTTATCCTATCATTATTTGTGTTTCTGAGCGGAGGAACCCCCCTTGGGGCCATGTCGCGACCCGGGTTGTGGACTGACGAGACCTGTGTATCGGATCCATCAACAAGGGAACTGGTGTTGATTGCAGTCTCAGTACCATCCGTCCAGCTCGGGGAGAAAGCGAAGGAAGCCGTAGAGCTAAGGGCTGGTGGCTCAGTGCTTTCAAGGGAGTGGTCTGCCATAGTAGATGAGCTTCGTTGTTGTGAGGGGTCCATCTGCCTGGGACCAGGGGAGGTCTCGGTTAGCCACACTCCTTCCAGCACAGGGCTATAGTGCTGGTCATCCCACTTCTTGGAGTCGTCTGGAGTCTCGGGGTATGGTATTGGACTATCGGGACATGGTGGAAAATCAGCGGGGTAGGGTGACTCATCCCTGGGCTCCAATGGAGAACCATCTATTGATACATACTTCGTATCTCGGATTGCATCCTTTATTTTTTCTGTGGTGCTTAATATCGAGTCGTGGGAATAGTCCCGTGATATCCTGTATAGAGGCGTTTCAGTTGCACGCTCTGTTATGATATCCGCTCCCCTGGGAGACCCTGGATGTTGGTGCGGCATCCTGTCTGTCATCTGCTTCGCGGGTATAGGTATTTCCAGTTGTGTTTGAAAGACCTGGTCCGCTGCATGTAAATCTCTAGTTCCCGAATCAGACGTCTCCTGATCAGATGTTATGGTCTTCCGTTTCTTCTCAGCGGCTGCTACTAGCGTTGCTAGTCGCCTTTGGCCATCGTAGTCCAGGCCATTGGAGGGTGTTATGTGGTCAGAGTTTCCTGGAATGACGTGATCACCTCTGTATTGTGCTGTAGTCATGCCAAGGATTCGATCCTCTTCAGGTTCACTGACTCCCGTCCCGGGGTGGTCGGACATCGAATGAGACTGTGGTGGTTGTTGACCGCCTGAGAAGGTTACAGTAGGCTGGGCGTAGTCGGCCTGGCTATGGGCAAAGGATGGTGGGAGAAGATGCGTCATGTTTTTGTTTGAAAAGCCATGATAGCCTGAAGTTAGACCAGCCATAACAGCATCAGACCCCAATGGGTTGCTTGGATTGCTCGAAGGAAAATACAAATATGGAGGCGGGCTTGGAGGTGGGATTGGATAATCTTCGAGGGAATACGAAAGCGCCTTTCGTCCCGAGATTCTCGTTGTCTGCGTTTGTGATTGGGCACTGTCTAAATCCTGTAAACGTTCTTGTTGCTTGGTTTTCAGGAGCTGGTTGAGCCTTATGTACTCTGGGTCTGATGGGGATACGCCTTCGGCCCCCATCTTATCAAGATGCCATTAACAGATTAGTTACGATCAATGCATAACGAGCTCGATGTACATTGAGTTAAGGCATATAATGGCCAGTCAGGGAGTAATGTATCATGGAATAGGATACTTACGCGAATTATCGTCTGATTGACTTCTTCGCCAGTTACCTGTGAAGTGATAAGCTTTTCTTGATGCCCAGGCTCGTATGTTGTACTGCTTGGCAACATAGCTAGCTGATTTTCAGCCGCGGAAAAAGTGAAGCTGGGGTTGTATAGCTCGTCGTTGTAGATGTTTGTTATCGTCCGGTCAAGCTTGGGCACGTTCGAAGTGTTGGTGGACACTAAATTATCCGAAGAATCTGGTAAGCAAGAGTTGCCTCAATAAATATCCAGGTAAGCAAAATTTCCGAGGTAGTCTTACCAATCTTTCGCTTCCGTATGGTGCTATCCTTAGGCTTCTGGTATGATCGACGGTCCTTTTCGTCTGCGTCTTTCGACTTTGGCATGGTTGTGTACTGTAAATTGCCAGGGTGCATGCTCCTCACTTTACGAATCGCTCTCCGCTGAGGTGTTTGATTGTGCGAATTGTTTATATGTCGTTTCAAGGCCGCAGAAGAGATAAACGGCGGGTACTGGCAGCCCGGGTAGGTGCACTCCGGGCGCCGCACGTGTAATAGCTCGTGCTCGTGGCACTCAACTTGGCTCTCGAATCCGTCGGTGGCTTGAGGGCAGCCTTTGATGCGACACGTGAAAGCAGAGGCTCGAGACTGTCGCTTGAACGACTCAAACTCGGCAGCTGTAATTCCTGGGAAGTCTGTCTGACGAAGAAGGTATTGGATCGTTGCTTGATACCTTTTCAGAAGCAAAGAAACACCCTCTGAAGCAGTTGGTACGGCAGGGACATCGGCATTTGCAACGGCTTTGCCTTTGGCTTCCAGTTGCTGGAGTTGCAGCTTAAGCTCCCGTTCGCTCCGAGCTTTCAAACATTCGTTCACGACACTCCGTAGTAACGGATTTAACAGTGTCGAAATCCGCTCATCCACATATGTTGTTGGTTCTGAATCACTGTTCTGATACTGATCCAGCTTCTTAGCAAACTCGAAGGCCCAGTCAAGTAAGGATCCGGAGGTGGAGTCGTCTTCTTCGCGAGACGTAGCCAATGATAGCAGATAGTCAGTCCAGTATTCCTTGGAATAAATGTGAAAGCTGTGCAATCCCTTGACAACTTCTACTAGCACCTGTTCCTTGTGTCGAGGTACGGCATCTGAGAAGGCTTCCATACCCGCCAGGAGGCACCTGATTGCGGCAATCCCATGTTGGAGTAAACAATCTCTTTCTATCAGGACGAGATTACTGGACGAAGACTGGAGGAACCTGGGTTCTTGTCAGCGTAGACTCTTCGAAGGGGTGGATAAGTGTGCAGATTTACTCCTTGACTGATACATGGATGAAGCTGAGTCTTGAATCAGGCCTCTCCTCGATCAACGCTGTACATATGTCCAGCATGTACTGAGGCGCAACATGCCTAACATCTGCCTCGCCTGAGCTGAATGCATTGGCAGATAGAAACTCCATCTTTTTTAACGGGCGTTTAGAGAATGCAATCCACCCTAAAGCGCACTTCAGTCTGTCCACAGACCTTCTGTTGAGGCGAACAAGGATCTGTGTCACAATTTTACTATAGCTTGTAGGTTGTTAGGGGTATCCAAATCAGCTTGGTAAGGATATGTATTTACAATTCGGATAGCTCTTTCGGAAGCTCGTAGACTGAGTCTTTGATCTCCTCGCCGTTGAAGAAGATGTTGCTGGAAAGATAGTCGAGTACCAGCCTAGCGTATAGAAACATGCCTGTCTTGTGATTAGCCTGGGTCTCCCATCAACTACCGGGGGGGTGAATGAAGCTCGAACCATCTGCTTTCTTCGTAATTGTGTCTTCAATCCCATTGATGTCGTTTCCACTCAGGTTCATCTGTTGGAATTTGCTATAAATCGCATTCAACCTTTGAGCAGCATACAGTCGAATGGATTTTCCCATCTGGTCCTTTTCTTCTGTCAGTGATATTGCCTGCGTTTTGCGCAGCTTTGATGAAGTGCTGGCAGAGAAGCGGCTCGATATTAAGGCTTTGCAGATAACTTCATTGGAACTGGGTGCCTTCGAGGTCACATGGGTGATCAAACTGAGGACTTTGTTCTGCGTCAGTTGGTCGCATTCATCTAGTCCGTCAAAGATGATCCAGATGTATGATGTCTGTTGTGGCTCTTTGCTGATGCTGGAAAGCAAAAGATGCAGAAGTCTCTCCAGAATTGGGATACTTGGGGCTTTCTTGCCAAGGACGTAGCCCTCGTAGACATGAGCAGCCAAGTCCCCATCCTTCCGGATTAATTGGGAAAGGAGTGACCGGAGGATGCACTCATATTTGGTTGATTGGGGATAAGCATAGTTGCAGAAATGGGAGAGAACGAGTTGACCGGAGTGGTCCATATAGTTCATGATATTAGATGACAGCACGCTTTTCCCAGTACCTGCTGCACCTTGTATCCATAAGATTGGAACGTCCGGCTTGCGCTGCAGAAGTAATCGTACAGTTCTGTGTTGTATCACCCAATCGCAAGTGCCAGGGTATTTGGTCGATTCCTCCAAGAGAGCTTGAAATATGCTGAGCTGGTCTGATTCATCCACTTTGAGCCAGGAAATAATTGAGCTGTATTGCTTCATGCTCTGATCTTTGTCGGTTCGCTCAAGCTGCTCGGCGCATTCTTCCCGCCAGGCGCGGATCTCTAGACGCATCTGCTTATCTTCCACAACGTTGTAAGCATTTGCCTCCTTGTCGATAAGATCTTCATGTTTCTTCAAGTTCTCGAAGATATGGTCAAATCGTCGCTGGAAGCGGTGCCACGACGTAACAAAAAGTAACTTCCAACCTATCAATACAATTAGAAACAGGTGACGATGTTTGGAACAGTGGTTGACATACCGCTTCGGTGCACAAATTGATAGGCGTGCTTATGGAAATCGAGGATGTCTGCGTAGAAAACCGCGAGCGTCTGCTGGAAGCCATGATTGTACTTAAAAGCGTTGTCGAGAATAGAAAACCGCCCGAGACACTCGGCAATTCTCCTATACCCCTTCATAATGTGCTCGAACGCTTCTAGGTGCTCCGAAGCGATGCGAAGAATCAATGTTATCGGGGCCCATGCCCAGGGGAGGAACGGCGTGCCATTACACAATATATCCATCACCTTGGCATAGTGCTCTAGCCCCTGGAGCAAGGGGGCCAGCCGGCGGGTATTCCTGAGTAGTTGTCTTGCCGCCAATTCATTTTCAATCTTGAGTAGCTCTTCTTTGACATCCTCAAGTGTTGTAGTTGCGAAATTGCGTGAATGGCCTGGGGTGATTGTAGCTTGAAGCTGATTGAACGCGGATTTTATGGCTTTTCGTGCCTGGTCCGAAGGCGCTGGGGGCGGCATGATTCGGCTCGCAGTACTGAATGAGGTGATAGAACAATCATCCGCAGAATTGAGACCCAGCCATGAAGCCTGGTATTTGATTGAACTGCAACAATACTTTGCTTGGTCGTGGGACGAATGAAGGCTCTACAGTTATTATGTCCAAAATCCCGAAGGCCCAAGGCAGAAAGGGCAGAAAAAGACCACAACTGCATGTGCTGGCGGCAGTGTTAGGCTGCATCGCCAACGCAGCACCAATCAGTCGCCGGTGCTGATCAATATGGGTGCGTAAGGGTACACTTTGGCCCTGATGTCAGCCAGTCATGGCGAAGGCAATGAGAGGGGCTGCATGCGGCACCGCCACCGCCCTGCAGGTCGCGTCGGGCGCAATTCCCGGTCGCGATTTTTCATAGCCTAGACGCCTAGCCTACTTGCGAACGACACCCAGACCCTTAAAGAAGGAAGGAAGGGGATCATGCTTGAGCCATTCGTTCCTTCCTACTGTAACGCCGACTTTTGGCACTTAGAAGAGCCTCGCTCAGATGGGTTTTCCGGACGAGAGCCACCGCGACAAGCGTCCCCGGCTAACAAGCGAAGCAAGCCATGAACTCTATACCTCTTCACAGTCCCAAGGACACGAATTGTCTGCCCAATGGCACGATTCAACGATGCAGGCAACGGCGCACTCTCATTTGCCCCAGCTAACCCACGGTGGCAGGCCCCCACTTACATCACTGACACAGCCAAGTCAGTTGTTGATTGGGATGAACTGTCACCAGACTCCAACCCTGCCGCCATTAACCGGCTTTCTTCAACCCCTGTTTCGGCCTCAAACCTATGTCAATACGCCTGAGGTTTACTCCCATCCCAAAGGATATGGATCAAATCTACATGCCCAACAACACGTGACATATCATTGCCATCAGACTTGGGACCCGAGCCCTAATCAAGTTGCAAGAAGGGGGAATGAATCACTGCCTGTGGTTGAGTATTTTCAGGGTGCTCCTACTGGGACAAGTACGACCCCTGACCCATTAATCGAAGCGAAACCTCAAAGAGCAGAACAAGTTTGCTTTGGGATGGTGAGTTCTGTCAATACTCCTCTCTCTCACCATAGTAGTAAATACAAGTCGTCTTACGACCTTTCTAGGTTGCGGCTCTGTCAGGCACCTTTGACAGAAATAGCGCCCAAGATATCCCACCAGACTTTTTGGTGAACATGGAGTCAGCTGAAAGTTTCACCTCGACCGAACACGAACATGTTCAGGGCCGTCTTCATACGGACCATGGAAGTATGATGCAAGGGCTACTTGATGACGAGTTATTGAAGATTTTCGTGACCTGCACTCCAAGCAGGGTCGAGCATAACACAAAACCCGGACCTAGAAGGGTGTTGAGCGTGCCATGCACTTTGGAAATCGTTATTTACGGTCCACCGGAAATGTATGACGAGATCGGGTCTTGGTTCGAGGATTACAACATCTACCTTCAAGACCCTCGCAAGTGCTATCTGGACGCTACATATTTTAACCCACACAGGCTCTCCTCAACCGATACCAGCTGTTTGCCGCTTGTTTCCGATATAGTCAACACATCGACCATCCCGTTACAGCTTTCCAAAATCAACCAACATCCAGACTTATTTAGCAATCTTGGCGGAATTTCTAGTTTGGAGGAGACACCACAACCAGCTGGCGTGAGGACCGATCTCAGAAGGTATGGTAACCCACGTATAGGCAATGAAAACTATTGACTCGGGCTACAGTCACCAGAAACAGGCTCTGACCTTCATGCTCCGTCGGGAAGATGGGTGGGGTTTTGATCAAAGCCCCCAAAGATCAGATATGTGGGATATTGCATATGCTAACCAAACGCATTAGTAAGTCCCATCCAGTCGCGTGCTAAGTTTATTAGTTTTAACACAGCCCAAGTTACGTGAATGCCGTATCGAAGGCGTATCAGTCAGAAGAGCCAATCGAGTTCGCTGGTGGCATTGTTGCAGACCCCATGGGCTTGGGGAAGACCTTGACGATGATCGCCTTGGTTGCCACCGATTTAGAAGAAGATCCTACCTCCCAAAGCTGGTCTCTACGTAATACGGCTGTAGGGACCTCAGTCCCGGCCACACTGATCATTGTGCCTCCACCGTGTAAGCAGTATCAATCTTCCTGCTGGCTTGGTAAACAAGACTAACATGCAATTCTTAGTGCTTGGTACCTGGGAGCATGAGCTGAATACGTCAGTGGGCACCGCTTATCCATACGTCCGAAGCTAACATCATTTCAGACATCTGGTTTATGGTGCGATACAGCACCGCAAGCACCATGACAAAACCCGGATTCGGGACCGACAAGAGCTTGAAGGGGCTCATGTGGTTCTGACAACATACCATACGGTCTCTGCGGAATGGATTTCGGATGAAACGGGGCGAGAAGCGAAGCCAAACTCATCAATACTCTTCTCCGTCAAATGGAAACGTATCATCCTGGATGAAGGTAAGTCGCACCAACTGATACCATATTAGATCCTCTCTAACTGGGTAGCGCATTTTATACGAAACGCCAAGTCCAAAATGGCTAAAGCTGTCTGCGCTCTCGACGCGAAGGCACGCTGGGCTGTTACTGGAACGCCTATCCAAAATAGGCTGTCCGATTTCGCTGCATTACTCAAGTTTATACGAGTTTACCCATACGGAGAGCCGCAACACTTCGACACCGATATTGCCAATCTGTGGAAGACGGGAGAGGAGGAGGAGGCAGTGGACCGGTTGAAGAGACTCTCCCAATACCTGTTATTGAGAAGACCAAAGGATACCATCGAACTCCCGGCACGGCATGACATGCAATGTCCGGTCGATTTCACTCGTGACGAGAGGGCCATTTACGAGAAGATGCGATCGCAGACCATCACGCGGCTAGATGAGGCCCTTAATGATGATCCCGGCTCCTACAAGCCTGGCTCTTACATGAACGTTCTCCAACAGATAGAGTCACTCCGCCTCTTCTGTAACCTAGGTCTACATTTCCAGTCGCGCCACTCGAAGGGCGAGACGAGCAGCCCCGTGGAAGTCACGCCCGACAACTGGTCCGTCATCGCACCGAAGATGTTCCACGCCCAGCGCGAGATAAGTCCGATGGTCTGCCTTCAGTGCGACTCCACCCTCGAGATTGCCGAGACGCTACTCGAGGGGGACTCGTCTCAAATGGCATACTTCTCCAGCTGCCTGAAGTTCGCCTGCGCAAACTGCACTACTAACATCAACCGCCACAACCGGGCTTTCCAGTGCGGACACCAGCCCTCATGTCCTGCTGCCCTCATCTCTCTGAGCAGCGCTGCGCTGGACGACTCTTCTGGCCTTAGTGGCTGCAGCCTGGATCACGCCTCTGCTGGGCTGTCTTCCAAGGTCCAAACGCTCATAACTGACATGAAATCAAGGCCAACTGATGAGAAGTGGTAAATAGTGGTCCAGAGAACCTTGTATCAGAGCAAGAAGCTAATTCAATTCAATAGTATTGTGTTCTCGACCTGGAGACTGACACTTGATATGGTACAAAAGGGGCTGGAAGAAGCCGGAATCTCTTGTGTGAGGTTTGACGGCAAAGTCCCGCAAAAAGACAGGCAGCCGATCGTGGACAGGTTCGAGACTGATCCAAATCTACGCGTGATGCTCTTGACTTTATCATGCGGCGCTGTTGGGTACGTGTTTCTTCTCTAGACCCGATACCTCCGAGGAGTATACACTAATACGTCCCAGCCTGACTCTTACCGTCGCAAATCGGGCGTATGTGATGGAGCCTCACTGGTATGTTTTAGACTTCCGATGCCTGTTCCTGAACTAAAAGTGGTTCAATTTCGGAATGCTCTCCAAGTCACTGACGTGCTGTCTGCGTGCAGGAACCCAACATTGGAGGACCAGGCCCTAGCCCGTGTCCATCGTCTTGGTCAGACCAAGGAAGTGACTACCATACGATTGTATATCCGGGACTCATTCGAAGAGGCATGTTTTAATTCCTATTTCCGTGACTAGTATGCCTACTAGTGTTCCCAGACACTAGCTGTAACGCCCTAGAAGAAACCGCCCACGCGATAAAGAAGACTAACATCGGAACAGAAAGTAATGGAGCTCCAAGAGTCTAAGAGATCTCTAGCCGGGGTCTTGCTTTCTCCCCATGACGGGGGCCAGACAGACGATAACAACCAGAGCGAACTACAGGTATGTTTCCACCATCCATTCTCTCTTTCAACTGGCGGTGCCCAGGAAAGATCTGACATGGAATAGAAACTGAGGGCTTTACTCTGAGCGTTTCCTTGCCACGATCTTTTGGGGTTTCCACATTGGGGGTCCGCAACTATTTTTAGGGGCTTGCCAGGGGTTAGAAAAGGGAAAACTTGGCGCTCGGGACAGCCCGACGGGGCGGCGGGTGGAACCTTATACTGGGGTTTCTGTTAGAACAACATGGAATTACGTCAAGACTATGACATCAAGCAATTCGTCCACATGGCATCTGCATCGTTGTTCCCGAGTGATCCGGGTCAGGTTCGTAGTACATCAATCGCTAAGTCGATCTCTTTTGTCTTGGCCTGCAGTGATTGATTACCCCTACGCCAATAATACCCTTTTTGTCTATTTCCAGCAAGATCCCTTCCCCTTCTACCAAAATCAGGTTACAAACAACTTAATTGCATACACATCATGACCTCCCAGCCGAAGAAGTCCTTCGAGATCGCCATTGTCGGCGGCGGCATCGCGGGCGCCACCCTGGCCGTCGCCCTGCTCAAGCACGGCATCCCGTGCCAGATCTACGAGCAGGGCCACGCCTTCAGCGAGATCGGCGCCGGCGTCGCCTTCTCGCCCAACGCCCTGCGCGCCATGGACATCTGCGACAAGAGCCTGCGCGCCGCCTTCGAAAAGGTCGGCACGCACAACCAGTGGCCCGCCAAGCACGACGTCTACTTTGACGTGCTGGACGGCATGGCGGTCGGCCACGGCGACGAGGGCGATAAGAACGGAAAGCCGCTGTTCACGTTGACGAATGACCAGGGCATGGACGCGGTCCACCGCGCCCACTTTATGGACGAGGTCGCCCAGGTCATCCCCAAGGACCGCTGCCACTTCCGAAAGCACCTGGACCGCATCGAGGAGGCGGGCGGCGAGAACGGCAGAGTGAAGATGTTCTTCCACGACGGGAGCACGGCCGAGGCCGACGCCGTCGTCGGGTGCGACGGCATCAAGAGCCGGACGCGGCAGATCGTCCTCGGCGATGATAACCACCCGAGCGCGGCGCCCTCGTACACGCACGTCTACGGGTACCGGGGCGTGATCCCGATGGAACAGGCGATCGAGGCGCTGGGCGCGGAGCGCGCGCAGAATTCGTGTCTGTGGCTCGGCAAGGGGGCGCACATCTTGTCGTACCCCGTCGACGGCGGCAGGACGTTCAATATGTTCGGGGCGGTGGTGGATAAGGGGGACTGGCCGAGCAAGGAACAGTTGACGCTGCCCACGACGCGCGAGGAGGCGTTGCGGGATTATGCGGATTTTGGGCCGATGGTGAAGAAGCAGTTTGAGTTGGTGGGCGAGAACATTGATAAGGTAAGTCACTCATCATAATCTGGCTAGGGTCTGATTCAATCCGATCCTACCTAACCCCTGAGACAAACGTTGATAAGCATCACCGTGGCCCTGTAACTAACCCAACTCTCCCAAAACCAGTGGGCGCTCTTCGACACAGGCGACCACCCCGTCCCCCACTTCAACAAAGGCCGCCTCGTCCTCTGCGGCGACGCCGCGCACGCCACGACCCCACACCACGGTGCAGGGGCCGGGTTCTGCGTCGAGGACTCGGCGGTGCTGTCGGAGCTGCTGGCGGACGAGCGCGTGCGGAAACCCGAGGACCTGGCCGCCGTATTCGCAGCCTTCGACGCTGTGCGCCGGCCCCGGGGCCACTGGCTCGTCCAGAGCAGCCGCCGCATGGTGGAGCTGTACCAGGACCGCGCCGCGGGCGTGGACCAGAGGCGGGACGTGGAGGCGATGCGCAGGGAGATGGAGGAGCGGTTTAACCAGGTGTGGAAGTACGACTTGAACGCGGCGATTGAGGAGGGAAGGCGGGATTTGGGGAGGCGGTTGGAGAAGGCGGGCTCGGCGTGAGGATGGGGCATTGGTAAACGCTCTTATAATGAGTAATGACATACCTTTTCGAAGACGTGTAATAATGACTAACCGGTTTTACGATGTTGAATGATATGTACTTAAGTGACCTTGTTGCTTTACACAACATTCCAGTGCACTGCTCCAACCGGGACATACCCGAAACTTTGTCTGTGGGAAATAGGAAAAGGGGCTGCCTGGTCCTACAGCGTAGGTACTGGGAAAGCCACGAACCCAAATACTGCCTCAATCAGCCTCGAATTGACTCATGGCCCTGACAGCACGCGATGAGCCATTTTAAAAAAAACTCTGCTGTTGAATAATTATTTCTTCTTATTGGGGGGGGGGGGGGGGGGGGGGGGGGGGGGGGGGGGGGGGGGGGGGGGGGGGGGGGGGGGGGGGGGGGGGGGGGGGGGGGGGGGGGGGGGGGGGGGGGGGGGGGGGGGGGGGGGGGGGGGGGGGGGGGGGGGGGGGGGGGGGGGGGG